>OX438816.1:17342179-18058809 GCA_949316475.1 Hypomecis punctinalis
CTTCGGCTGTAGCCTTTGTATCTGGCGCAGTCGGTAGGATACCTGTAACAGTAGAGTCAGTGAATCGATCACCGGCGCGGGTATCCTGAACCTACGAGAGCTGCAGCAGGAGGAGTATCAAGACATAGATACACCAGAGAGATACAAATGTGGTGAGTACCTAGATCTTACTAGAGTCGCTCTCCTTCCTTAACCTTAGTTATCCTTTTATCTTTTAGTCCTTGTTGTTACCTTATTGTATATTTAGTGTGCAATTTCGCAGTGTGTTAATTTCCTCGAAATTTTAGAAAGTTTCCAAAATTTTCCACCCACGAAATTCACGGGTTAGAGGTAGGAATAGTAGGTTAGTGCGAATCGACGCAAATAGAAATTTAGAAAGTATTTTAGAGGATAGTATTATACTAAGAGACCCATTAGACTTAGGTAGAACAAATCAAAGTGAAATAACAATGAGCGCGGAACAAGTAGACCAGGTATATAAGGCTCTCCGCCTATTGCCAGAGTTTGACGGCAATCCCAATGTATTGACTAGATTCATTCATTTATGCGACCAGTTAGTCGTGCAATTTATAAGGCCAGAGCCCGGGTTCGAGCTAAGTAACTTAGCTCTACTAAACGGAATCTTAAATAAAGTTACCGGGCATGCTGCTAGGACAATAAATTCGAACGGAATACCCGATAACTGGCAGGGTATTCGAAACGCTTTAGTGAATAACTTTTCAGACCAGAGAGATGAGACCGCTCTTTATAATGACCTAGCCCTTTTGACGCAGAAACATATGTCCCCACAGGAATTTTATGAAAAGTGCCAAAGTCTTTTTAGCACTATAATGACTTATGTAACCTTGCACGAGACTTTAGCTACCACCATAGAGGCAAAGCGCACCCTCTATAGGAAGTTAACCTTACAAGCTTTTGTTCGCGGCTTAAAAGAACCGTTAGGATCAAGGATTCGCTGCATGCGACCAGACACCCTAGAAAAAGCGTTAGAATATGTACAGGAGGAAATTAACACCCTGTACTTACAGCAACGCAACGACCATCTTCCAGATCGGAGAACGCAGTCAACGTCTTCATTTGATTTTAGCCATAATGTGAACAAACCATTTAACTTCAACTCGCAACAGCCGAGACAAACCTTTTCTAGCCCTTTCAACTTCTCACCAGCAGGACCGTCAAAGCCTTCGAGCTTTGCCCAGCCACCAAGGCCAATGCAAATTTGGAGACCCCAAATGCCTATGAACCGTGGCCCATTAAGAACCCAACAAATGTTCTCGGCCCCTCCGCCTAACTATAGGCCACAGAGTAACGTTTTTAGATTGGGTCAGAACAGACCAAATTACCAACAACCAGGCCCTTCAGGCATGAGCCCTCAGCCCATGAGCGGAGTAAGCCATTATGTTTCAAGACCAGCACCCCCGGCTAGAATTCTACATGACTGGTCAAAACAAGGGAATCCGCCTCCGAGCAATTATTTTAAAACAAGGGAATTGAACTTTAATGACGGACAATACTATGATCAATTTGACAACTACTATGACTACGACAGTGCTAGCTATCCCGACTATGAGCCGACTTACTACGAGATGACTTATGACGTGGCGCCGTATGAACAACCTTATGAATATATTCCCGCATATGTCGAGGAGACTTCTGAAGAAGCCTCCCCAGAACAGCAGGATTTTCAGAAGAGCACGAAATCAGACAAGCAAAAATAGAAATTAATTTACAAACGCAAAGGCAACTTCCCTTTATACAGATAGGAAATCCACCCCTTAAATTATTAATTGATACAGGTGCAAACCAGTCATTTATTAGCCCCGACGCAGTAGATAAATACTACTCAAATATTCCGTGTAATTACGAACCGTTCGAAGTGACTAACATCCACGCGACCACCCGTAATAACTACTCGATAACCGTACCATGCTTTGACGAATTTAACGAAGATCGCGACATCACGCTCTTTGTATACAAATTTCACAACTATTTTGATGGGTTAATTGGCCTAGACTTACTAGAGAAGCTAGAGTCCAATATAGACTTAAAAGATAAAGTCTTAGTTACCCGAAAATCCACCAACCCTTTGCGAATGTATGATTCACGTAACTGTAACCTTTACGAGGATATAATACCTGCAAATACATCCAAAATGATTCGAGTCCCAATAAACTTCCACGACGGCGATGCCTTGGTTACAGAACAATTCATATCAAACTGTACCATACAGGATTGCATCACTACTGTTAAGAACAGCCGTGGTATTATAGAGGTTACCAACCCAACAAAGCACGACGTAGTATTTTCTATGGACCGACCCGTTAGTGCAGAGCTTTTTAACGAACAATGTACGCGTACTCAGAAACTCAGTGATCGTGCCACTGAAGTGCTTTCACGATTACGTACTAACCATCTGAATCCAGAAGAGCGAGCTAACTTAGAGTCCCTCTGTGCGCAATACGCCGACGTATTCTATATTGAAGGGGAACCTCTCACCTTCACCGATCAAGTTAAACACAAAATTAATACCACAGATGAACTACCTGTCTACACTAAGACCTATAGATACCCCTTCGTTCACAGGCAGGAAGTTCAGGAGCAAATCTCAAAAATGCTCGAACAGGGTATAATTCGCCCTTCTCAATCTGCCTGGAGCTCCCCCATATGGGTAGTCCCAAAGAAATCGGATGCATCTGGCAAAACCAAATGGCGAATTGTCGTCGACTTTCGCAAACTCAATGAAAAGACTATCGACGATAAATATCCTATTCCCAATATCAATGACGTATTAGATAAGCTTGGCAACTGTCATTACTTCACGACATTAGATCTTGCCAGTGGGTTCCACCAGGTCGAAATGGACCCACGAGATATTCCCAAGACGGCTTTCAATGTAGAACATGGACATTTCGAATTTTTGCGAATGCCCATGGGTCTAAAAAATTCTCCATCCACCTTTCAGCGAGTGATGGATAATGTCCTCAGAGACCTCCAAAACGTCATCTGTTTGGTCTACTTGGATGACATCATAGTGTTCAGCGTCTCCCTACAAGAACACATGGTGAATTTAGAAAAAGTTTTCAAAAGACTTAGGGAATCTAACTTCAAGATTCAGATGGACAAGTCGGAGTTTCTTAAGCTAGAAACCGCGTACTTAGGTCATATCATTAGTAAGGATGGTATAAAGCCGAATCCTGATAAAATATCAGCCATCCAGAGATTCCCGATTCCTAAAACAGCTACCGAGATTAAGCGATTCCTTGGCTTACTCGGATATTACAGGAAATTTATCCCGGACTTTGCGCGTATTACAAAACCTATGACTTACTGTCTAAAGAAAGGCTCAAAAGTGACTTATAATGACCCTAAGTACATCGAATGTTTCGAGAAATGTAAAGTGCTCTTGACAAACGACCCAATACTACAATACCCTGACTTTACAAAAGACTTTGTCCTAACAACTGATGCTTCAAATTTCGCAATAGGTGCTGTTCTGTCTCAAGGACCAATAGGTCAGGACAAACCAATAGCGT
The DNA here is from genome assembly GCA_949316475.1 of Hypomecis punctinalis. Taxonomy (NCBI): domain Eukaryota; kingdom Metazoa; phylum Arthropoda; class Insecta; order Lepidoptera; family Geometridae; genus Hypomecis; species Hypomecis punctinalis. The sequence continues at coordinate 17,345,713 of OX438816.1, forward strand.
ACGCATCCAGGACTCTGAACTCGAGTGAAACCAACTATAGTACAATTGAGAAAGAATTGCTAGCCATAGTTTGGGCTACCAAGTATTTCCGACCATACCTATTCGGGAGAAAATTCAAAGTAGTGACAGACCATAGGCCCCTTCAATGGGTAATGAGCCTTAAAGAACCCGGCTCTAGACTTACTCGTTGGAGACTAAAGCTGAGCGAGTATAACTTCACCACCATTTACAAGCAAGGCAAGCAAAACACCAATGCAGACGCTTTGTCTCGCGTTGAAATTCATAACGAGGACCTTAATTCCATAGTAGTTAATGTATCCGAGAAACCTTCTTCGGAAGCAGGCTCTGAAACATTAACAGCCCCTACGAATAACTACGAGACTTCTCCCCAGCAAAGTAATTCAGACACTGAAACTATTCATACTAGTAATGAAATGCCAATCCTAGAAGCCCCGATTACTGACGACCCCCTAAATAGATTCAATAGACAAATATGTTTTGTACTAGTAGGCGACATTAAGAAACGACCGACAGTGACGAAACCCTTTGAGACTCATACTCGAACGACTATACAACTTTCCGAATCCAACTTGACTCATGACGTGGTTAACGCCATAAAAGAATTCGTTAACCCTAAAGTTAGGACAGGCATCATCATTCACCCACCTCTCGCGATGTATAAAATTATCCCTATCATACAAGAAAATTTTAGAAGTTCTTCTATGAATCTCGTCCTCACCAAAATTGAAATAGAAAACGTTAAAGAATACTTACGGCAGCAAGAAATCATAAAAAAATATCATGAAGGCAAGACAAACCACCGCGGAATAACCGAGTGTTATTTAGCTCTGTCTTCCAAGTACTATTGGCCCAAAATGAAGGAATGCATAGCGAAATACATTAACGAATGTAGCATTTGCGGACAGGCTAAGTACGACCGAAATCCCATCAAACAACGTTTCTCGATTGTTCCACCCCCTACGAAGCCATTTCAAACAGTCCACCTCGATCTTTTCACCGCTCAAAACGAGAAATATCTTACAATAGTGGATGCCTTCTCAAAGTACGCACAAGCTTACCACCTCAGAGATAGTACTGCCTTAAGTGTCGTGCAAGCGTTCCTTGTATTCTGTACGCACCATGGCGTCCCGTTCACTATCGTTACAGACGGAGGCCCTGAGTTCACCAACCAATTGTTCTCTGAGTTTGCGCGAATTCATAAAATTCAACACCATAGAATTCTAGCACATTCTCCTAATGACAATGGCATAGTAGAAAGATTCCACTCCACTATACTGGAACATCTAAGGATATTGAAACTTGAGAAACGGAATGAACCCGCAGTAAATCTCATGCCTTATGCCATCCTAGCTTACAACAGTTCTATACATAGTTTCACAAAGTGTAGACCCCTCGACTTAATAACAGGACACTTTGACCCGCGTGATCCTATAGACATCGACCTAACTGAACATCTACACCAGCAATATTCCCAAGACCATAGGAAACAAATGACTCAAGTATACGACCTCATAAACCAAACCTCTTTACACGACAGGACTCAATTGACTGAAAACCGTAATAAAGACAGAGAGCCTGAAAAGGATTACTCCCCAGACCAACAAGTGTTCATACGCAACCCGGTAGCAGCCCGACAGAAACTAGCCCCACGTTTCACGCAGGACACAGTCCTAGCAGATCTCCCCATACATATCTACACCAAGAAGAAACGTGGCCCGGTAGCTAAATCACGCCTTAAGCGAAGCCCTAAAGTCCCCACATTGTTGCAGGACACTACTATGGCTGACATTGACGCACCAGGCACTGGGACAAGAAATGACGCTTGACTCTCTTGACACTGGACCCGGACTACTCCCTTTCAAGTTAGGAACTGCCAAAATCGTGTCACATTACCATTCCTTTCTAAGTCATATCGACCTAGAAAATATCCGTGTTCAAATAGAATCGGTGAAATTGCAGACAGACGAATTAAGACCTTCATTGAATAATAAGACACTTTCCCTATTTGAGCCTCACTTAGAACATCTTAGTAAGAAAATTAAATCAATCACGGACAAACTTAGTATATTCGAATCAGTCCGTAACAAGAGAGGTCTCATCGACGGATTAGGTTCCGTAATAAAAAGCATATCCGGTAACCTAGATTACACCGACGCATTAAAATACGAACATGCCATTAATATCTTGCGCAACAACGAACAGAAATTGGAATTAGAACTTAACAATCACGTTAGTCTTAATAAGCAATTTATTTCTCAGAGCTCTCAACTAATAAACAATATAGTCGCAAACCAAGACAAGATGAGTAAGGCACTTAATGCCATACTAGATAGCGATGCTAGGTACACGGACATGGTTAAGTATGCCCATCTGGCACAACACTTATTAATACTAGGAGATAATATAGAAGATCTGTGTGAAGAGTTACAGAATTTAGAGAACGCGTTAGCTTTTATTCGTGCATCGAGCACTCCTTATTCTATAGCAAGTATAGGTAATGTTAGGGATATGTTAGACAAGCTAAGGATTTTATACTCAAGTAATGAAATCCTTGATATAGAAATTAGGAACTTTTATGAAATAATTAGACTAGGATACTTCTATTTAGATAAACAGATAGTAGTAGTTATTAAGGTGCCGATTGTCCTTCCTTACACCTTTGACTTTTATAAGTTATCCCTCGTTCCCAATAGAGACCATAAAGTCCTTATACCACCCTCACCTTTTGTAGCGATCTCTAGCCAAGACACTAGGTACATAGAGACAGAATGTCCGAAGCTGAACTCTCTGTATCTATGCGAAGCGAAACCCAGTATCGTGATCAAGAACGAGACAGATTGCGTACAACACCTAATCAAACACCAGGAACTCCAGCCAACCTGCAAGATGACATCCGTGACCCTGACACACGAAGCCCTAGAAACACTGGATGACAAGCATTACACCATAAACTTCCCCACTCCGACCAAAGTCAAGATATCCTGTGGACAAGAACAATATAGGACTCTACAAGGAAGCTATTTGGCCGTCATTCCAATGAGCTGCAATTTAAAAACGCCATCATTCACCATCTCTAACACCAATGACCACATAAAAGGTCACGTCATAAGAATACTGGAAATACCAAGACACAATGACACCAGCCCTGAAGATCGTTCAAAGCTCACCCTCAACTCACTGAGCTTAGAGAAACTCCACGCACTGAACAAAGACGTAATAGCCCAGTCCCCAATACATCTGGACGACGTCACCGATCCTGCCATATATCACACCACAATACCTATATATCTATTGACATCCCTGGCAGTAGGAGCATTCATCTTCACAAAGTTATATCGCCGGCTACGCAAAAGAAGTAAAGAAGCTACAGAGACCGACAACAGCATTCCAGCAGGAACATATGCAGTCCCAGAAATCCGCAATGTCAACCCGAGTCAGATAAGGGTTGACCCAGGATGTTTCCCAGCGACCATCTCGACCCGGCTCTGCGATAGTCGCCGTTCAACGGGGGGAGGTGTTACACATGTACAACCTTAGTGCATTGCTGACTCAACATCGACCTCAATAGACAATGCGCGCGGCCCAGCTACACGTGTGCCACCGCAGCGGAATACCATTGCGCAAGCGCGGCAACCGAGGCGACGTGCGACGCCCGACATCGGACACCGACACACTTTTGCTTCAATCATTCATCGATTAAGTAAACCTTTTACTTTAAGTTATAATTGTAATAATTAGTGAATAAATTAAATTTTTAGAATACATTTTGTATTTTTTTGGATCCTTCGGCTGTAGCCTTTGTATCTTGCTTATGAAATTTGTCAATAGACAAATTAGACTAATTTGTGTTTGTACTTTGTAGATAGATCTTAATGTGGTTTTGAATTTCGACTTAGCAATTTTTTTTTGGTAACATTTTATCATATTGATCGTTTTAAACAAAGATTATATAGATCGGAGGGTGTTACAGGCATAGGCCACTTTTTTCCAAAAAAAATGTTCCTATGCACAATCATTTACAAGTTACGTAATTAAAGCCGTCGGATAAAATCTAGTCGTAAAACTAAAGATCATGGGTTTCTTTTGTGACTTTAAATTCAATAGGTTCTTTTTTTGAATTGCAATGGATTGCACATGTTGACCCTATGAAAACAAAAGATCATGGGTGCAAAACTTGGAGTAAGAAATTAAGAATGTAATTTTATGATGACAAATTAAGCAGATGTCTGTGAAAGGTTCTTTCTCCAATTTCTGTCACATATTTTGTACAAATTGTATTTGCTAATCGTTATTTTATACTAGGATACCCATAAAAATATTTGAAAATGTATAGGCCACAATGTCCATACCCCCAAAGATGGATGATGATGATGATGGCTTCAATACCAATTCAGACTATAAGTAATGTGAATGCGAGTAAGGAGTTTAGGATTCCTGATATATTTTTTCAGCAATTCTGTCTGATTAAAATGTACAAACATTTGTGAAGTTCAATAAAAAATGATATATTCGAACTAAGTTTATTTAGTAGATATTTTTGAACATTCTTATTCTAGTAAAAAATAGAATTGTTAGTAATCAAAGTTCAGATAATGATGAAAGTAAGATGGAAAATATTCGATTAATTTGAATTGCACCCATATTTACCATAATTGTGAGTTATAGGTATTAATCCAACGACAGTTTCAAAGAAACTGTCAATGTAGGTATAAACTTCTCAAATACAGTCATAACTTGAGGTACAAAAGAAACACAATTTTGAGCGAAGTTCATTGTTATTGATAACCGGGCATATCGTAAAACATCCTAAAAATAAGTTGTGAACTTGGAGAATTACACAATGCAACTTCTAAAAAGGATCTTTTTTTGTATTAAAACTATTTCCGTACATGTGTATTGTGCATTCGTTGACCAGAATAATTTTTGGTCTAACGGAACGTAAACCCTATAATTTGCAGCATAAATGCCATTTTACGTTTTCTCTGTGTAGAAGATAGGATTGTTCATTACCTCCCGCTGATTGGGACGGTTGAACCGATAGCACTTTTTTGGCATATTTTTGTAGGATCAGTGTAGCTACGTGTAGGAGAAAACAAATATTTAAAAACTGTTGTAATTTGTGAGAGCTGCGTTAGATGTGATGTGTTAAGATCTCGTAAGTACTGGCCGCCCCTAAAACCTAGCCGCTCTAGGCCTGGGCCTAGTCGGCCTTAAGGCAAATCCGGCTCTGAATACACCTGTGCAAAGCCGAGGCGCATCACTAGAATGCAAATATTATGCACGGATCGATGTAGCATTTTTCACATTATTGTTGATTTATCAAAAATGGCTCAGCTGATTTCGATAAAATTTAAATGGGACCAATTTCAAAGTATACTCTTTCCAATAAAAAATAATTATTGAAATCGGACCGCTATGAAAAAAGTTAATAAAAATAATTACATAAAAGCGTCGAATTGTATACCTCCTCCGGTGGTTCGTCGGTCAAATACATGACCGAAACGGATCGACACCAGCAAGTTACAGCTAACCCATGACCGGCACTTTGATTTGTCCGGCTCCTATTTTTATATCCGACTTTTGATACCTATCTATCCATCAGTCATATGATGCCCACTGCTGGACATAGGCCTCCCCTATAGATCTCCAAAAAGACAGTTTAGACGCGGCTTGTATCCAGCGAGATCCTACGGTGCGGAGTTGTATAGTTTTAAAATATTTCTTGCATTCTCACGACACGACAGAAGCAGCTGTCGTGTTAGGATGCCACACAGTTTCTATATAAGCTGACACGCACTGGTTGCTAATAACTCATGATCGGTAATTGTAAAGTAATTGTTTATGTATGTATACTTATTTTATTGAAGACTAGTTTTTACCCGCGGCTTCGCCCGCATGATATTTTGATTTTTGTACTATCCCATGGGAACCCTTTATTTATCCGGGATAAAAAGTAGACTATGTCACGTTCCGTCTTTCAAACCCGAGGTGTGGTGTGGAAGTGGAAAATCCAAAAAATAAAACAAAAAACGATTTGACGGTTGTTCGATTCGACAGTTGATTTTTTTTTGACATTTCTTGAAGCGCACTCTAGAATAGCTTCTAAGAGTTCTCAGATCTTACTTAACACTTATCGTTATATTATGAAAAAAATACGCAATATCATTATAATTTATAGCCTATGTGTTATTCTGATCTATATACTATATAATAAACAAAGTTTCATCTCAATCCGTTCAGTAGTCTTTGCGTGAAAGAGTAACAAACATACATACATACATCCATCCATCCATCCATCCATCCTCACAAACTTTCGCGTTTATAATATTAGTAGGATGTAGTATATTATTATACTTAATATGTAATTATTGTCTTTTAGTTTGGAAGTAATTATGTATTTTTTTTCTGTGCACATTTTACTTTTATTATACACCACCAACCAACAACAATTTGTACTCTGATTTTCTGTCCATCCAAAGGTATCCTGGAAGAAATCGCTTAAAGCGATAAGGCCGCCGTTGTACCACCTAATTTTAAAAAATATCTCCTAATTTTATACATTGTTATTTAAGCTGTTTTTCTGGTGTACAATAAAGTTATATTGTATTGTATTGATCGGCACATTTCCGGCTCCGACACTTGTCCGATTTGTGTATAATAGTTTCTAGTTAACTATTATAGTTTCAAAACATTTTTTCAATTCTCTTCTCCTGAAGGATCAAATATTCAAATTGTCTGGAAGATAATGAAAAGAATTTACTAAAGTACCCCCATTAATATTTATGAAAAGAATTCTGAGAACTTGCTTTTACTAAACAAAACTTTTCTATATGGGGGTATCTTATGAAATAAGTCTTGGTAGTTCCAGTGACCGCCAAGTAATACCAGACCATCGAGAACAAGTCGCTCGAAAATTAAATGAATTGCTTGAACATTTTCATGCTTAAAATGAAAAACTTGTGTCATTTTATCGTAGCAGTCAAGATTGTTTGCTATTACCGAACTTAATCGTTTTCAACATTAAAATGTTGCAATAAATCTCCGAATAAAATACCTTTCATTTAATGCCGCGCAGTATTTATTTAAGTTCTACTAATGCCGCGCAGTATCCCGACTGGCACGCACTGGCTGCTGCCGTCTCGTGTCCGGAAGTCTGATTCGTGCGGTTCCGATACTTGTCTGATTTGTAATATTATTTTACAGTATTTTTGATCGACGAACCACATGAGGAGGTATACAATTCGACGCGTATATACATATATATATATTATGTATAACCAACCACGCAAAACATTTTTTCATAGTAGTCCGATTGCAATAATTCATTTTAGGGTTCCGTACCTCAAAAGGAAAAAACGGAACCCTCATAGGATCACTTTGTTGTCCGTCTGTCCGTCTGTGTGTGTGTCAAGAACCGCATATTTCGACACTCACAAAAATCAAAACCTACAAGGTACTTCCCGTTGACATAGAACTATGAAATTTGGCGAGAAGCATTGTCTCAGAGTACAGATATAGGAATAAATCTGAAAACTGTACATTTTAATTTAAATCACAAAAAAGTGGGGCTTCAAAATTCACAAAATATGGGTTTAAAATTCAAACTGCGTAAATCGTATCATGTAAGGCATCATATAAAAGAGCTTCATTAGCACAGTCTAAAACAGGTTTTTAATTATTTTAACAATTTATGATGAAAGACGATACAAGTAAAAAAAAACTTTTGTCGATGATGATGATGAGTATTTAAATTTTAACAACGTACTTCCCAATTTTGTGAAATTTCCTGGATTTGTACGGAACCCTCGGTGTGCGAGCCTAACTTGCACTTGTCCGGTTTTTTTTATTGGAAAGAGTATACATACTTCAAAATTGTTCCCAATTAAATTTTATCTAGATCGGCTGGGCCATTTTTGATTAATCAACAATAATGTGAAAATGCTACATCGATCCGTGCGAAACATTCGCGAATTCTATATACGGGTGAAGTCGGTCATGCTAATTTTTGCAAAAATTTCATCTTGTCCTACTTACATTCTCTGCTCCTGTCGTGTTTGAGGATGCCGCGAAGTTTCCGGACCGGCACGCGCTGGCTGCTGCCGACTCGCGTCCTGTACTCTGAATCGTCCGGCTCCGACATACTGAGTGATTTGCACTTTTTCTTTTTCACTGTACCACCGGCAGTGTATTTCAGGATTCTGAAAAGGAAATTAAGTCAGACTATAGAAAACGGGGTAAATGACTCCCTAGATAATTATATTTCGCCAAAAATAGCACCATAGTGACAAATGTCCTTGAATGAAATTTTTTATTTTTTTTTGACATAGACTATGACTTAATCTTTAATACATCTGTGACAATAATAATTGAATTACTATTCCATGACATTTACGCACTAATCTTAAAATTCTTAAATATTTACATTTGACAAAATCAATTCAAATAATCATAATATGCTATGTATTTGAACCTAATGTAGGTATATAATAAATTTATTTGTTGCACGCCCGCAATGGGTAAGCTGTCAGGACGTTTTAGTTTTAAGATCTTGTTTTCTCAGTTTTATGCAATAAAGAAATTCTGATTCTGATTCACCACCGACTTCCACAGTGTACCTACAGAATTTGAATAGTTTGCACAAACCGATCCAGTCTATTGTTGATTTATTAAAAACGGACCATCTCTAGAGTATATAAGTACCTACTCTTATGAAATAAAAAAGATTTTTTTAAATCCGTTCACAATTTTATTGGCGAAAATATCGATGAGCATAAACAAGAAAAACATACAGACGAACATAGTACCTCCTTTTTGGATGTCGGTAAAAAAGAGATTGATTGGACGGACGCAGTCGAGGTGGCCGAGTGGTAGTAACGTCGGTCTTATGGAATCGAGATTCGCGACGTCTTGGTCACGAATAATAAGTTCTTTGGAACTAAATTAAAAATTTAACTTGATCTCTGCGACAGTGACATTGACATAGAAGATTGACATTTTTAGAGTTGAGATAGTGGTGGAAAAAATCGATTTTCAAACAATGTTGTAATGAAATCGAATGAGTAGTTGAAGGTGAGAAATTGGATTTTATTTACTTACTATTATTTAAGATCAAGTATGTACACATGTAAATAATGTTATGATATTAATTAAATACTCATAATAATGTAACGATAGTATTTATCGACGTTTTTCACTATTATCGATGCTAATGTGACATATAATTGGGTATAATTTAATTACACATGTAAAAAATGTTATGATATTAAAATATACAATAAAATTAATGATAAATTAAGTTTTATTTAAAATATTGTTAGTATAAACTATCGATATTTTAATTAAAACTATCTAAAACTCTGTGGTCACGATCATTCGTCGCCCATCACTAATCGGCATGCCCATGACATTGGTACTATCTGTACTATTAAGAAATTCAGGACTTCATAGGCGTGATTTTTCTGACAGCTGTCGCAGAGATCAAAGTAAATTTTATAGAGTATAAGTATATACGGATTTTCACACCACTACTTACCTATTCAGTGAAGAAAAATATCGCACAGGTTTGTAGAAGAAATTCGATAGGTAGCTTATGTGAATCCACCAACTCGCATTGGACCAGCTTGGTACAGGCCTTATCAGTAGTGGACTATCAAAAGGTACAGCAGCAGCATTTCATTTAAATGCAGCTGGATAGCACTTATTCTTCAATGTTTGATGGAGAATGTATAGACACTTACGAAAACTTTTTCTTTTTCTTAAAATTCTCAATTGAGCTTCCGGTATCCTCGGTTTCATCGGAATCTGTGTACTGGGGCAGTTTCCCCATCTTCATGAAACGGGCCAGAAGAGCGGTTTCAATGTTTCGTTACATATTTGGCTATGGACGATGTGTTATTTTCTATTTTATAGAGATCATTTTCGACAAAGATTCGTAGAAATAATTTTTAAACAGGCGTCGGCCATTTTGAGTTTTGACAGTTTGAAATTTTTGACGTTTAGTTGAAATAGGTAAATGGTTGACAGATTGTAACAGTTGTTGATTTTTTAATTATTTTTAGAAAGAGGTTTTCGTTAGGTTATGTTAGTACTTGTATAATGTAGGAGTTTACATGTACCTAACGCTTAATGTTCAAAACCATTGATATACTTGTATTAAATTAAGATGTTAATCTTAATTAGCTTTTATTTTTTTATTACAAGGCTATAATCTAAAACTATATAAACCACTACTACCTACATAACAAGCAATTGCCTTGAAGGTCTAAAGGTAATCCAAAAGCTCAAGCTCACTGCCATCTTTTTGAAGGTCTACTGCTGAACATAGGCCTACTCACGAAAAGTGATTAGATCATTTTCGCCTGACCAAGTGCTGATTGGTACAGTTGATTTTTATAGATTCTATATTCCTATCTTTCTCGTCCGGGACGTCAGTACCTACTGTAGTAGCGAATCTTAAGTGGAGCTGGGCAGGTCACGTGGCAAGACAAATTGACGACAGGTGGAGCAAGGCGATAACAGAGTGGTAGCCTAGACACGGTAAGCGGAGCATGGGTCGTCCGGCAGGAAGGTGACCCACCTTATCGCCAAATCGCGGGTCGAACCTGCTAGCTAAGCATGCGACCACGAAAATAACTCTTTTCGACGTGTTAAGTGTTAAGTAAAAGTGACGATATATACTTTACCATAACGCTCTCTCGTTCTAAAACGTCGAAAAAAATATTTCGTAGGATTCAACCTAGCCCGGCTGGACACGATTGGCAATGGACCGAGGCAGATGGCACTATAAGATAGAGGCCTATACCCAGCAGTGGGATAAAGACGGCTGTGGATGATGATGATATTCCTGTCCAATGTTATATTTTAGCGGCTATGACAAAGGTCTTGGCGACATTCCAGCGATAAGTGGATTAAAAGCACAGAGATATAACTAACAGAGAGATAGCGCTGTCTCTTGAGGCCATACTCAAGCACAAAAATGTATTGAAAATCTTACCTAGAAATCTTGCTTTCGCAATCCGCGCAAAGCAATTGATGGCTAACGTCACATAGGCGGTGCCAAATGACTAAAATGAAGTATTAAACGATTGCTATTGCTTAGGCGGTAGGGTTGCGCTTGAGTTGCGTTAATTTTCAGCTAATGTTAGTTAATTACACGTTGTGTGCGTGTAAACTTGCTTATATTTTGGTTTGTGTGCGTTTCTTCACGTCCCCCCCGCCCCCCCCCCCACTGAATTGGCGACTTCGGTGCTTAGGCGTGTCGACCGACTCCTTTTGGTTAGGTACCTACTTAATGACCGCCAGGGATTGGAATGCCCTGCCTCCGTCATTGTTTCCTGACAATTACAATTTGGATATCTTTTAGAGTCAAGAATGAAAATATATCTTCTAGGTCTACATACTCCATCTTCGGTTATAATAACTTCGCTTTTCAGGCGAGTTGGTGACCAAATGTAGATCTATTCTACATATATTACAAAAAAAAATGTTTTGCATGAATGGGGCAGATGTCTAGCGGTGTATTTTTTTAAGCAACCTAGTTTGTATGACTTAATGTTTTAGACAATCGCGATTTAAAATAAACGTGTCACCCTAACCACGGTAGAGCTCGTAAATGCCATCCACGATCACCCACCCGAAGAGTGACCGTGGATTAACTTCGGTGATTGCTAAAACACCTAGTCAAACTACGCTATGAGCGTTAATGCGGAAAAAAGGAAATATTCTTAACGAATTCTTACTAATTAAAATACGTAAGTAACTGAATGCATTCCCGTCGCGTTTCATTTACAGCGGGAATTAATAAATTGATTTAATTGTAATGAAGTAGCCGCCGTTTCCCGCCAAAACTGAATGGCAGCCAATTAGACTGTGTGCGCTTTGAATTTAGAACGGGCGGCCATTTTCACAATTAGACGGCTTTCGCACTTATGCAAATTAAACGCAACGCTCAACGTGCAAGTGTAATGAATGTTCGGTAAAGTATGCCATTGAAAGACGATCGTCTTTTTGCATTTATGCGAATACTTTCTTTGTTGCCGCTTTCCTATGAAGGCTAGAAAATAAAATAACATATGTATCAGTAAATAGGCAGATAACAAGTATGTTGATTAGCACTCTTCAGTATGGCCGGAACTTTAATCGTCATTGATCAATCATTTTAGTAAAAACAATAATTATGTACATTTGGTGGAGGACAAGATGCGGATGAGGTAAATGTAACATCTACTTACAATATAATATTACTTTAATAGATACCAAATATCATAATTGAATAAAACAAATAACTTGGCTATCTTAAAATCTGTAATATTCTTCCGTGGAATAAATTTCTATGAAAAATAATTAAGCATATAAAAAGAAAATAGCTAGAGCTAATTTATTAGCTTAATGACGTTCATTAAAAGATTCGCGGTGTTAAAATGGCGAACTAAGAAAAACCTGATCTCGAATCAGTCCCTAATGTGAAAGCACTTCTAATAACTTTCTCAGAACAAATTTGAATTCGTATTTCGAATACAATCCCAGTATCTTTTTAATCAGCGTCATATTCATCCGGTTTCAAAGAGGATTGATTTTGTGAGAGTCGAACAATCATTTATTAAAAACTTGGCAATTAAGTAGGTATATTGAATTCGTTTATTTTGTTGATCAACTTTGCTAAGTTACAATAATTTTAATTCCTAATGGAAGAAAAAACTTCTTGAATATTCTTCATACACTGTGTTCGTACATCGGTAGATAGGTGTGTAGAAAGAAGAAAATCAAAAGAACTCATCGATGAGGTTTTATATTTATACCATTGTAAAGTGCAAGGAACTTTAGAGGTATTTATTTAGGTATTCAAATTAAAGTTGATAAATAGCGTTGAAACTGTGGTCTAAGGGATTAGTCCCAATTTACACGTAAATAATGTAAAAACTACAGCTGTTTCCGTATGGCTCTATACAGCGGGGAGCTCGCTCATCCTGAGCTGCTGGCGGCGCTGCAGCTGTGTGTGCCGGACGAGGCCACCTCCAGGTGGCGCGAGTTCCCCACATGTAGAGTGCCTAGCTGTAGGACGAACCTCGTAAAGTACGCCCCCACGTCTCGCGCTCTGACACTATTAAATAAAATCGCCAATGATATTGATATTTTTGGGTGCAGTCTGGCAAAGGTGACGTCCACAAGTGGTATATTATTCAGAGAAAAATCGAACCAAGATGATATATACATCATTTGAAAGCTTGTTTTATGGGCTTCCCAAAAATATTTAATTTAGATTTTTTCACCCCTCCAATTTTTTTTTAATGTGAAAAATTAATTGTATGAAAAATAACAATACAGCTTATTACTTTTTCTAGTTTAGCAATGATAAAGTGCTTATATCGTTATTTGACATGCATTCGTAGCTGATTCTTATACATTCATCACTTAATTTGCTAAAATTAAAAATTATAACATACCAGTGTGACCAGTTAGTAGGTACAATGTGACAAAAAACCACTTTAAAAGGGTGTCTAATTGGTAAAAAATCTTCTATTTAACAATTTAGAGGTTACTTAATCAGGGTTGATAGAGATAAACTACCTATTAAGCCAAATATATTTATTTATCCTAATAAATTCAAAATTAATCTTTAAAAAATCGGAGGGCTCTTTTTTGGTTTTAATTGATGTAATAGACTAAGAAAAATATGACCTTTATTGAAATGTAACTAGTGTTGTGGTTCGAATTTTTGATTATTATTATACCAACCTCCATACATTTTATGGACATGTCCTTTCACAGAAGTGGCGCAGAAAATATGTGAAAACCCATAATTTCAAATAAGTAGTTTGTGTTGTGTATGTAATGATTATGTTCTACTTCTATTATGTTTGTGTCTTATATTTAACATGTTAAAGGAAGCATCAACTTGGTTTGAACTGTAATGGTGCTGTAAGTAAGTAAGTTCGTATAGGCCGGGTGGCTAGCCCTGGTGTCAGAGTTTTTCGGCCGCCTGAAGGCCTCTGACATGGCTAAACGGTTAAAACAACCGGGACCTACAATTTAACGTGTCATCCGAGCCACGGTAGCGCTCAGTTGGTAAATGCCACCCGCGGTCACCCATCCAAATACTGACCGTGCGGAACGTTGCTTAATTTCGGTGATCGCTGACAAACACCTAGTCAAACTACGCTACGAGCGCTACTGTACGAGCGCTACGCTAATGGTGCTGTAACCTGTGATGAATAAAATAAATAAATAAATAAATTTTTTGTACAGCGCCCCTGGCGCAAACGAAGAAGAACTAACCAAAACGAAGCCATACGCGAACGCGAAAGTTGAAGTAAACAACGCAAAACCTGGAAAGGGCTCTTAAAACACGAATCGAGTAGTTGCGTAGTAGTAAATACACATGTCAGCCGCGGGGGTGGGGAGTGTGGCTTTACACAGCTTGTGGCTAACTTCACAGACTCCATTAAGTTTGTTCTAACTGCTGTTGTTTAAGCGATTTTAAGTTAAAAAAACTATGCATAGGTAAATAATTATTTTTCACAAAATTATTTTTGTAGCACCGACTTCCACCGTGTACAGAATTCGAAAAATTTGCACGAATCGAATCACCCTTCGTGGGAAGGCCTACGTCCTGCAGTCGACTATTAAAAAGACTGGTACAGTACAGCATGAATCGATGTGACATCTATCTACATTTTTTGACCGACGAACCACCGGAGGAGGTATACAATTCGACGCGTATTTTTTATTTATTTATAACCATGCATAACTTTTTTCATAGTTGTCCGATTTCAATATTTTTTTTTATTGGAAAGAGTATACTTCGAAATTGGTCCCATTTAAATTTTATCGAAATTGGCTGAGCCATTTTCGATAAATCAACAATAATGTGAATGTGTAATGTGAATGAGTGATGTGAAAAATGTTACATCGATCCGTGCGAAATATTCGCGAATTCTGTACACGGGTGAAGTCGGTCATGCTAATTTTAGCAAAAAATAATCTTGTGTTGATTTATCAAAAAAGGTTCAGCAGATACATTTATAAATGGGAGCACCTCGGAACTATACAATTTTTTTAAATCGGTTCACAATTGGCAAAAATACCGATGACCATACACAAAAAAAATAACATACAGACGTACATAGTACGAGTACCTCCTCCTTTTTGGAAGTCGGTAAAAATTATAACAATGAATTATAACTGAGAATAAGTTCCCTTGAAAGCTCTTGTACTGGTCTGAGTCTGTATGTATCGGACGCGGATGACGGACGCGACTGACAGCCGCGACTTAGCAATGTGCACAGTCTTAAGACATCCGGTGTGCCAGATCGCTCTCGAACGTCCGAACGTTCTCGGACGTCCGAACGCTCAAGGTCGTCCGAAGGTGACGTCCGCGACTTATGTCCGATAGAGTGCATGGCTCAGTGAACTTTCATAGTCTAGGTCGCAACTGTCAGTCGCGTCCGTAAGCCGCCTCCGATAGTATGTCTCGAGCTTTATACCTCTACAGCCATGGTTGTAGTAGGTTCTTACCACCTATATAAACTTATTAAATTAATTATTAATACAAAAACCTGCATCGAACCTTCTCGAAGGAGTATAAAATGTTAACCAAAGAGGTTTTACATGTTATAACAACTCGAAACAACGAATGTTGCTGTATATCAACCTACTTTTAGTGACGATGACTAATGTCGCGGCTACACGTGACTCCCACATGACCGTTTTTAGAGTTCCGTACCCAGAGGGTAAAAACGGGACCCTATTACTAAAGCTGGAAACATACTATCGGGCGCGGCTGACGGACGCGACTGACAGCCGCGACTGATAGGTATTATCTAGATAATGAAAGCATTACGGACATTAGTCACGGACGTCACCTTCGGCTGACCTTGAGCGTTCGGTCGTCCGAGAGCGATCTGGCGCGGCGGATGTTTTCGACTGTGCACACTGCTAAGTCGCGGCTGTCAGTCGCGTCCTTCAGCCGCGTCCGATAGTATGTTTCCAGCTTTAGACTCCGCTGTCCGTCTGTCTGTGTGTCACCAGCCTGTATCCTGTATATATGTGCCTGTTATAGCTAAAACGTTGAAATTTTGACAGATGACGTATTGTTGCCGATATAACAACAAATTCTAAAAGTAAATACCTATTTAAAGGGGCTTCCATACAACAAACCTGAAGTTTAGATGTTTTTCGCTCGATATTAATAATGGTGAAAGGAAATATTCAAAGAATATTTAGCTAAATATCCACTTTAAAAATATATAAATAAATTAAAATAAGTATTTAAGGGGGGCTGCCATACAAGAAACGTGATTTTTTTGCTCGATATTAATAACGGCAACAGAAATATTCATCGCATATTAAGTTGTTTGTTCCTTCAAACATAAATAATTAAATTATAATAAATTATACTAGGGGGGTCTACTATGCGGTACGGAACCCTTCGTGTGCGAGCCCGACTCGCATTTGGTCGGTTATTTATTCATATATTTACCCATATCACACTTCCACTTACCTAAATTGCATCCGGCTTTTAACTTAATTTTAACCCTAGCGAAACGGTGATTTGTGGGCGCCCTGGGAAGACGTACCGGTCTCCCAGACCACACGCTCTGAAATAAATCTAATAGACCTTAAACGGGTTATTTATTAAACTTGTTGCGTTCAGAGTTAGCTCAGGTGGTGGTTAAATCATTAGAGGGTTGGAAAGGTGGAACGAAGAAATGTATAAGAAAAAATTACTTCAAAAAATCTAACTAAGTAGAATAATACGTACATTATTGAACGAAACGAAGTGAGGTCTTTGCTTCGATACGAGGATTTTGCTATCCGGATTTCGTAAAGGTCGCATTTTTCAACTAGTCTCCAGGAAACCTGGCAAACCGATTGTTTAATTAGGTACATATTATACATATATTATTTTTTTATCCATGGCTATTTTTGATTGTGAGGGGGTCCAGAAAATGTATGAAGGATGGTATAATAATAGGTAAACAAAAACTCTAACCACGGCACTTGTTGGGTCATTCTTTGAGACAGGGTTTTCAAGCGGCTTTACTTAAAAAAAATAGAAATCATAAAGTCAGCGAGCCAGTTTTTTTTTCGAGCAAAGCTTAAAACCTCTCTGAACTGGGATACTGATTATTATTAAATTATCTTTATAAATAAATATGATAAAAAAATGAAATACCCCCATTCTTTGATTTTCGTGAAGTGTCCCAAGCCCCGATCTGATCACTTAGTGAATTTTATATTTTAAACTATACGCTACATTGTTACAAAAAAAATACTACTAAGTCCTAAGAAGTTTAAAATGCTATAAAAAATTAAACCATAGTTCTGAAAGAACTACATTGCGTACAAAAAAATTTAATGTAACTGTCCCGAGGTAGTTACTGATTTGCGTGGATTTTTATAATTTCACTAGCATATCTCTTAATTTGCGGCCTGATGTTGCGTGATTCTAATTCAAGTTATAACTAGTCGCGCTCCAACTGTCGGGTAGAGTACTTGAGTGATGGTGCGTCGAGTTTTAAAAAAAAGAGGTAAGAACCTTGTTGCGTGGGTTTGGTTTCTCAAAACTTTGATTTGCGTGGTACAATTATCTCCGGTGTCTGTGAATTTATTTATTTAGTAAAATATTGTAGCGAACAAATACGAAGTAACGTAACTTATATTCAAAACACAGTTTATTTGTTTAAAAGGTTTTTGTGTAAATAAATCCTTTAGGATTTATTTTGATTTTCGTGGTCGTGATCTGCGTGGTTTACGTGGTAGTTTTGACCCACGCAAATCAATTTTTGCCCATCCATCCATCTATCCATCAGCCAAAGGACGTCCACTGCTGGAACATAGACCTCCCCTATGTATCTAAATAAGACCGGTTGGAAGCGGCTTGCATCCAGCGCGATCCTGCGGTCTTAATGAGGTCATCTGTCCACCTTGTGGGTGGACTACGCTGCGCTTGCCGGTACGTGGTCTCCACTCGAGAACTTTTTGGCTCCACCGGTCATCAGTCTTCCGCGCTATGTGCCCTGCCCTTTGCCATTTCAACATGCTGATCCATTGGGCTATATCGGTAACTTTGGTTCTTCTACGAATCTCCTCATTCCTGATTCGATCCCGCAGAGAGACTCTGAGCATAGCTCTCTCCATAGCTCGTTGGATTACTTGGAGCTTACTAATAAGTGAGAGACCACGTTTCTGTGCCATAAGTCATCACTGGCAACATACACTGGTCGAAAACTTTCGACTTGCGGCACTGAGGTATGTCGGACGAGAAGACGCTACTCAATTTTCCAAACGCTGCCCATCCGAGTTGGATTCGGCGATTGGCCTCTTTGTTGAAGTCGGACCTGCCTAACTGGACTACTTGTCTTAGGTAGACGTACGAGTCAACGACTTCAAGAACCGAGTTTCCAACAGAAATCGGGGTGTGTAAAACATGGGAATAACACATGACTTTCATCTAGTCCATGTTCATCTTAAGACCCACCTGTTGTGAAACCCGATTGAGGCCTTCGAGCATCGTGCTGAGCTCTTCCATCGATTTTGCCATGACTACTATAGCGTCGGCAAGCCGAAGGTGAGTGAGATATTCGCCATTGATATTGATGCCGAATCCTTTCCATTCTAGGAGCTTGAAGGCGTTCTCCAAAGTAGTCGTAAACAGTTTTGGAAAAATTACGTCTCCCTGTCTTACGCCTCTTTTTAAAGGGATCGCCTTGGAGCTCTCTTCCTGTACTCGGACCGACATAGTGGCGTTATTATACAAGCACTTCAACACTTCGATGTACCGATAGTCAATACGGCATCGTTGGAGAGACTCGAGCACAGTCCATGTCTCGACCGAATCAATGGCTTTTTCATAGCCCACAAACGCTAAGCAAAGTGGCAGATTGTACTCTTCGGTCTTCTGTATAACCTGCCGCAGCGTATGAATGTGGTTCATGGTGCTAAAGCCTTTTCGGAAACCGGCTTGTTCGCAAGGCTGAAAGTCATCAAGCCTGCGCTCGAGACGGTTCATAATGACCCTTGAAAACAGCTTATAAACATGGCTCAGAAGTGAGATGGGTCTGTAGTTCTTAAATAAGGTGTTGTCACCTTTCTTGAAAAAAAAACAACACTACCACGCTTCTTTTCCATGCTTCTGGCATGATGCCCTCGAGGACGACGGTGTTGAAAAGCTCCTGGAGGACTTTTAGTACCGGTGTTCCATCCGCTCTCAGCAGCTCTGATACCATCATCACCCGGCGCCTTGTTGTTCTTAAGCTGATTCACATTCTAATCTCGTACAGGCTCATGTCCGGGATGTCTTGCTAAATTGCCCCACTCTGAGCTCATCATCGCTTCTTTTGCCCAACTTTGCGTTTAAATCCTCCATAACAACAGTAAAGTGGGTCTTAGATGTATGTATGGCCTGACTTACGTCTTCATACATAGTCTCCACTTCGTCATCTGGGTGTGACGGGTATTGCGGCGTTTGGCCCCGCAAGCTGTTGGTCCCGCGGGGCGAATCGACCATGACTCTTTTTGAAGGCCCCCATTGGGCCCGCGGGGCGAAACGCCAATAACTATAAAAGAAGTGGTTGTTTGGGCCCACGTTGATAAAGATCAATTTCCCGCATCAGTATTACGCATTTCTTATGGTACAGCCACGCATAAAATTACATGACATAAAATAAAAATCCGACTACAAAAAATCAACAGATATGCAACGCTATAAAAAGAATTGTTTGTTTGTTTGTTTATGAGCTTTTAATGTCCCATTGTTGGACAAAGGCTTCCTCTCGAGATTTCCAGTTTTGTCGGTCTTGTGTTGATTCCTGCCAATTTGGATCAAAGTGTTCAGTTACAGACATGCCACAAGGGCGGTGTCGCCGCGACATCGCACCGCGGCGTCACCGCGGCGACCAGTGTTGCCGGTAGCGATTTAGACATTAAATCTAGAGTATTCGAGTATTCTATGAATATTTAGTGGGAAAAAAAGGTTTTGACGACAACCGTTCAATCTTAAAATGAAGATGAGAAAAATCCCTCGTACACGTTAGAAATCGGATCGTGTAATTTGTCACGACTAATGTCACAGTAACAGCTGTCCAAGTGACAGCTGTCAAACTTCAAAGTGATATCTCGGTCATTATCAATTCTAGACTACTGTTGTCTTCACAAAAGTGATAGAACTTGACGAGACCTACATTACTGTTGACAGCTGTCAAACTTAAAACTGATTTATCTCGGTTAATATTGATTCAAGACCATTAATGTCTTCACAAAAGTGATAGAGCTCAACCAGATTTACATTTCAGATGACAGCTGTCAAACTTAAAAGTGATTTATCTCGGTTATTATCGATTCTAGACTACTACTTTCTTCACAAAAGTAATAGAACTCGACGAAATCTACATTCCGGATGACAGCTGTCAAACTTAAAAGTGATTTATCTCGGTTATTATCGATTCTAGACTACTGCTTTCTTCACAAAAGTAATAGAACTCGACGAAATCTACATTTCGGATGACAGCTGTCAAACTTAAAAGTAATTTATCTCGGTAATTATCGATTCTAGACTACTGCTGTCTTCATAAAAGTGACAAAGCTCAACAAGATCTACATTTAGGATGACAGCTGTCAAACTTAAAAGTGATTTATCTCGGTGATTATTGATTCTAGACTACTGCTCTCTTTACAAAAGTGATAGAGCTCATCGAGATCTACATTTCGGATGACAGCTGTCAAACTTCAACGTGATACATCTCGGTTATTATCGATTCTAGACTACGGCTGTCTTCACAAAAGTGATAGAACTTGACGAGATCTACATTTCGAATGACAGCTGTCAAATTTATAAGTGATTTATCTCGGTTATTATTGATTCAACAATTGATTCAATTGATTTAAGTTTGACAATTGTCATCTGAAATGTAGATATCGTTGAGCTCTATCACTTTTGTGAATACATCAATAGTCTAAAATTGACAGTTACAGAGATATACCTCTTTTAATTTTGACAGCTGTCATTTTTTATCTGACAGGTAGCTGATGTTTTTAACTGACAACTGTCATTTTATAATTTTTACAGCTTTCAAAGCAAAGTTCATGCAAACGGATTACTTTTGCACACAGAGCTTTTGCAGATAATAAGTAAAAGTAAAAAAATATATTAAAAGGAGCTGGAAAAAAGTATCCTCTTTATCCTTTTCCTAGTTCTAAGCTATCTCTTCCCCAATTTTCAGCCAAATCGGTTCAGCTGTTCTTAAGTTATAAATTGTGTAACTAATACGACTTTCTTTTATAAATATAGATAGAAGATAAATGATTTTCAAAAAATTCTGTGAGACATAGTGTGACAGATTTACCATAAAAATCTTTTTCTGTCATGGCAGCTGTGGGACACGGTTGGTAATCCCACAAACTTCTAAAGAGCCCCATGACAATTATATTTTTATTCTAGATAAAATTAAAAAGTATATTGTAGATAAAAAGATGGAATGGTTCATTTGTTTGCTTCAAATGAAATATTTATGTTTACAAAACACGTGAAACCAATTTGGCACATTAGTTTCATGTGATGATCATTCAATCATCAATTGCATCATTCAAACAAATGCATTTTTGTTCATACACTCCCATAGGACTCATAAAATGACGCCCTCAAAATAATGCAATTGTTTATTTTTTCCATTGACTACTTTTCTACTTAAATGTACAGATAAAAAAGTGAAACGCGGGGCCAATCGCCCAAGACTCTTTTTGAAGGTCCCCATTCGCCCCGCATTGTTTGGAGCGGGCCGAATGGGGACCTTCAAAAAGAGTCTTGGTCGATTCGCCCCGCGGGACCAACCGCTTGCGGGGCCAAACGACGCAGGACTCGGTGTGACGAGGTCGGTGCGTATACCTGAATGACCTTCAGCGAATACTTCTTGGATATTCTGAGTATTAGATATACAACCCTGCTCGACACACTTTCGATGGTGATAACATTGTTAGCGAGGGACTTGTGAACGAGAAAACCGACACCACTTTGGGACCGCTGGTCACCTTCCCGGTAGCAGATCAGGTTGCCGGATTTCAGAGTTATTGTGTCCTCCCCCTCTCTACGGACTTCTCTACGGGCTATTTCGAGTCATTTTGGGCCCGCATTTTTTTTAACGTCGTCTTCCCATCTTGTGTAGGATCTTCCTTTGTAGCGCTTACCTGGTGGTCCATTCCATGTCGTAACAGTGTTGGTCCATCTGCGGTCTACCAGGCGCGCTACATGCCCGGCCCATTTCCATTTTAATTTTTAAGCATGGGATAGTGCATCTATTGCTTTGGTCTTGGATGTTATTTTCAAATGTCTAATCTTATCTTGTATTTTTTTTTTATGTTTAACATGCTGCGCTCCATTCTTCTTTGGCAAGTAGTTAATTTATTTTTAACTTTGTCAGTAAACTTCCATATTTGGCATGCATATGTGAGACAAGAGATAATACACGAGTCCATGACTTTTTTTGAGCTTTATAGGCATATCGCTTTTAAATATTTCTTTATACCTTCAATAATTGTTCCATGTTCTTTTGACTCTTCTCTCTACTTCCAGCTCATTATTATTTCTGTTGAATCCTACTTGTTTTCCCAGATAAATGTATTGCTCTACGTATTCAGGTATATGATTTCCAACAATTATGCTTGACTTGGTGTGATTTGACATAACTTTCGTCTTCGAAATATTCATTTGTAGGCCTACTTTTCATGCTAGCATCATGTTTCAATCATATAATGTTGTTAGTTACTTGACTCTGATAGCAACACTAAATCATGAGCAAATCTTAAGTGATTGAAATATTTGCCTTGAATATACAATCCTTGTTTTTTCCAGTCTAATAGATTCTAATATAGCTAGAAAAATTCTCGGAGAGATCGGGTCACGTTGTCTTACGCCTCTACCAACAGGGAAACTTGGGCCAATGGTTTCAAGCTTAACTTTACCGGTGCTCTTTCCGTGTATTTGTTTTAATACATGTACTGAATTTCCACATTTTGAGCTTCCAGAGTTTCCCATATGCTTTGGTGTGAAAATGCATCAAACAGGTTGATGTTGTTCCAATGTAGGTCTAACCCGTACTGTTACAAACCAAAAATTAATTGCTTCTCCAAAAGCATTAATAAAAGAATTTGATAAGCAGCTGATTCCCTACATGAATCACGTTTCAAATATAATATCACAGCACAGATACATCAAACAAATAAAATACAATCTGAAACAAGACGAATGCATAATCCATTGCAACTTTAGCGAGAATTACAATGCAAAATATTTAAGAGAAATCCAAGCCGTTCACTATAGAGGTAGTAGAAATAGCTGACTCTGCACACTGTAGTTTTATACTACAAAAAAGATGGCAAAATGATAACGACACCTTTTTGCACAGTAAGCGAATCACAGCGACATGATGCACTTGCAATATGGGAGCATCTTCTGCCTATCCTAAAATTTTTGGAAGATATATCGCCACAAGTTGATGCTCTTTACTTTGTATCCAATTATCTTTCTGTACAATACAGAGATGAAACTTTGATTATCTAGCTTATACGTCAGAAAATAATATATAGGCTATAATTTATAAAGATATTGCGGGAAACGAAGTTCGCCGGGTCAGCTAGTAATAAATAATGTTGGACTGATTCTACTAAAACGGTATCTGCCTTAGTAAACTACATATATTTTTGTTATTTTTTAAAATGTTTTTTTAATTTGTGTATTTTTGTAATTTCTTTGACAAATAATAAATAATGTTGGTCTGATACTACTAAAAACGTTTTCTGCCTTAGTAACTTACCCATTTTTTACTTTATCATAACATAATAACTTTTTTTCAATATGAAGGAACAGTAAGTAACTCATCTGAGAAAGTCAAATTAAAATTATCATTTTCGTGGGGTGTTTTATGATTTGCGTGGCCTCCATTTTTTTAACCCCGATTATCTCTGTAAGTATATGGCTCTTTGAGGTGCCTCTTCTATAAAACATATTCATTTTACATATCTTTTTAGATTCTGACAAGAAATTGAAAAAAAAATTGAATTCGAAAATTGCCACGAAAATCACCAAAGAACGACTTACTCGAAGAATCACCCTGTTATATCTTTTCGAAAAAGTTCATATTTTTGAGTCTATTACATCAGTCGTAAGGTGGCGCGTTTGTCGGCTTTTTATCGGATTCCCTTTGGAGAGTGCGCTCAGGAGTTGCACAATCTGGTCCCACCTGCCCCTTTCTTTTATCCTACGGCTAGGCAGACGCGACTAAGGCGCCACCCTTTTATGGTCAACATTCCGCGCGTTAGAACCAAGCGTTTCGAATTCCTCATACGAACAGCCAGAATGTGGAACGCTTTGCCTGGGTCTGTCTTCCCGCTAAAGTACAACGTGGGTGTATCCAAATCCCGAGTAAGCCTCTAAAAGGATAATAATTGACTAGAAATAACCCAATATATACCTGTTTCACACCTTGACAAAATTATGTTGTGGTGCGTCTAGGCTTTCAGTTTTGGAATGTGCATCGGGAGCTGCAAGATGTTAAAAAAATATAAATGAAATCGAATTTTTTTAAGGGACGGAAAGAAAGATGCCCTTTAACCGCCTTATTACCACAAACTGTTACCTTTTTGTGTTTGGTCCCATAGTAATGGGACCAAACACAAAAACTCGAAAAAATCGGTTTTTATATTCAGCACGCACACGCGCACACACATGTCAAACTTAACTACTCTCATAAAACCCCGTAGTTTTTGCTTCGTGGGTTAAAAACACCACACGAATAAAAATATAAAAGACTTCACAGGATAATGCTAAAATTTTTATTTTCTAAGTTTATTTGATTGATATACCTAAGTAAAATATAATATTTAAATTATATAATAATTTTGTAATCAATATCGTTATCTGTTTACTTTTCTTTACAATAAGCGGTGGTAGATTCCACGCCACCGCTCAAGTCCGACGGTAAAATTTGGAACTCAGTTTATGAAGCTAACTTTTCTGGTTTATAACATACTAGTTTTTACCCGCGGCTTCGACCGCATGATATTTTGATTTTTGACACGATATCATTATAATTTATAGCCTATGTGTTATTCTGATATATAAGCTATATTATGGCAAAGTTTCATCTCAATCCGTTCAGTAGTTTTTGCGTGAAAGAGTAACAAACATCCATCTATCCATCCTCACAAACTTTCGCGTTTATAATACGAGTATTAGTAGGATTGTCACGCGGCAGGAGCGCGACGAGTTGTTTACTTCTAAATCGCGAGTATTTCAACTATGACATAAGCTGGGGTTTTACTACCTTCATGGGTCACTTTTTTTGTTTACGGTCTATTGTGTTTTTTTGTGCATTTTTGTATTGAAGAATAATAGGTTATTCTAGAACTATCGCCCTGTTTACTTTGTTAACACAATAGCGTCCTATTAATTTACTTGAATTTACTTGAGTCGTGAATGAACTAGTAAATTCCAGATGGTTATATCGGGTATAAATAGACCGGCCGACCCATGGCGGACTCAGTAATTTCCGCGATTGCCGTCGAAGTGAAATCATCTCGTGTACAGTGAAGTTTGTGTAAAATATCAGTGCTAGTGTGAAATGTTAAAGCTAACTCCTCTAGCCACCCTTGAGATGGCGACAGAAGGTTAACACGAAAGTAGAAGACGGATTGTACTACAATGAAAAATATAAATAAAATAAAAAAATAGATGTAAACTTTAAATTATAATAAAATGCGAAATTAAATCTTTAAATTAGAATAGATAGTCATTTATTTTCGGCAAGGATAATTACGTACATTGGTATACAAAAATATAATATGAGCAACACCCTACGAATCGTCAAAATATAATATAATAATAATAATATAATATAGCCTTTATTTCCCAATATTCACACTAATTTACAAAGTTTCAAAACATTTCTAATACATAATAAACATATTAACAAAACAATATTAAAATAGTGTTAAATTTTTATAAATATGTATATAAATAATATTAGTATTGGGTCACCCATTTTTGGGTGTAGGCCTCCTCCATTATTTTCCAGCTTTCTCTATCATTAGCCTGACGGGTCCAGGCTGGTCCGGCCATCTGGCAGATGTCGTCGCTCCAGCGCCGTCGAGCACGTCCTCGAGGGCGTTTACCATCATACGGATGCCAGTCAAAATCGAATCGTCAAAATAACAATGATTAATTATGTACTCAATAGAATTATAATTAATTAATTAAAATTCGGTACATTAAGAGTAAAATTAAAAATACAAGTTTACAAATAAATTAAAATGTGTAAATTAAATTGTATCTTTATATTAATATTTGCATAATGTAAATTTTGCATTTTTGATAACGGCTTATCTCGGAAGTTGTACAAAACAGACTCGAAGTCATAAATAGATAGCTATTTTTTTATTAGACAACAACATAGGTCTTCTGTCCGAATAAGTTCTAGTATCTATAATATCGTCTAGATAAACCAGGCTTATCCCGGAGCGCATCAGAGCACGCGGCCGGTGCGGCTTTGGCGAGTGATGTGTGCAGTCAGCCGCGTCCTGTCCCGTAATCGAGTCTAGGTACGGTCAGAAAAACAATTATTTTAGTAGATATCCCATTTCTGCCCATTATAAAACGTAAGCCTCCTACTCTTTCACGAATTTTCCTTGGATTCTACAAATCGGGTCCAGACTCGTAGTTACACCGCTTTGTTACACCAGTATGACTACGAGTAAACTTTTTTACTCGTGGTTACACTACTCTAAACGGATCGTGCTTGACAAAATATTAGCTAGGTAGTGATGTTCAGATAGTTGACAATATTTTAAGGTAAAGATATGCTGTTTCAAAATGGTTAGTAATGTCGTGGTAAATAAAATCTATCCACTGACATCATAGTAAAATATTTTTAGTGTTTTAGCTCCTTTGCAAAGAAAACCAAGTAAAACCACAAAATTTAAAGGTGTTGTTTCACAATTTAATGGTAAAAATGTTTTCGCAAAATTACGGTAGGTAACTACTTCCAGGTAGCGGCACTTAAGTTTAGCGCTGAGGGTACTGTAGAAGGGATAGCTGTGCATGGTAACCGCTATACTAATTCCAATAGCAGCCACCCCCTGCACACTTCGCTCAGCGCTAAACTTATTTGCCGTGACCTGTACCTATGTCATCCCGCCAACTTTGTTGGCTGCATTTACTTAGATTATGTGCAATAAGCACTTTAAACTTGTCTTATAGACAAAACATCTAAACCTTGAATTAGGTAGGTACATAATCAGGTATCTTCTATGCATACACTCTTGAGAAATTCCAGAAGGCATTTCTAAGAAACCTTTACAAGAAAACCTATGGATATTACCCTTATATGTATCCAACGGATTTTTTGCTTGGACAGTTAGGGTTTAACTCGTTAAAAGTTAGACGTTCTCTCGAACAGCTTCAGACCAGCTGCAAAGTATTGAGAGGAGCCATAGACTCACCTAGTCTGCACAGTCGTATGTGTACGCTGTACATACCAGACAACTACACGCGCTTTAGACCTAGTAGCAGACCTAAGCTCTTTGATACTGGCACTATTCGCACTGCGTCTCGATCAAACAGCCTGCAAAATGTCTCGTGGTCTCAACACATTTCTTAAAATCTATACCGAATGCGACATTTTTTGTGACAAATTGCCTGTTATTCGTGGACTGTTGCTGACTTTTCGAGAGAAATATTGTATATAAGATACTCGTATGTGTGTGAATTTTAATTGTAGTATTTTATATTGACTTTTGGACATAATTTTATTTTTGTAATTAAATGATAAAATTTTTAAAGAAATGTTTAATGATTCATAATATGAATGTAAAATTAATTCAATATTAAGTGTAACGTTATTAGCCGTACTTATTATATAACAAATAAACAAATTATACAGCGTTATCCCAGAGCGCATCAGAGTATGCGGCCGGTGCGGCTTTGGCGAGTGATGTGTGCAGCAGTCGGCCGCGTCCTGTCTCGTAATCGAGTCTATTTACAGTCAGCAAAACAAACGTTTCAGTAGTCAGCTCATTTCAAACCATTACAGAACGTAAGTCAACTTCTTTGCGAATTTCCCTTGTGTTCTACAAATCATATCCAAGTGTTTTTTCAAAATTTCACTAAGTACTTACTTACCTATGTCGTCCCGCCATCTGTGTAGTCGTAGATTGCATTTTTATCAATGAAATGCAATAGCTATATTTATTTTCTAGACAAAATATTTAAAGTTAGAAGTTGATAGGTAGGTACATTATCAGCCATCTTCTAGCTATACCTACAGCGTTATCCCGGAGTGCATCAAAGGACGCGGCCGGTGCGGCTTTGGCGACTGATGTGTGCAGCCAGCCGCACCCTGTCCTGTAATCGAGTCTCGGTACGGTCAGCAATCATACTTTTGTGAATATAATAAATTACATTTATTACTTAAAGAACCAACAAAAAAATTAACACGTTGTCAAAAAAGGTTCGAAAACTATTGTGACAAATGATGCATCAACTTTATTCAATCTTATAAAAAAGACTGACAGAATATGAATGAAGGGAAGTTATCTAAAACCATCATAATATCTCATCATGAATGCTATGATAATAGTGACTAAACATCTGGACATCCATCCATCCATCAGCCAAAGAACGTCCACTGCTGGACATAGGCCTCCCCTATGGATCTCCAATAAGACCGGTTGGAAGCGGCTTGCATCCAGCGCGATCCTGCGGTCTTAATGAGGTCATCCGTCCACCTTGTGGGTGGACGTCCTACGCTGCGCTTGCCGGTACGTGGTCTCCACTCGAGAACTTTTCGACTCCACCGGTCATCAGTCCTCCGCGCTATGTGCCCTGCCCATTGCCATTTCAACTTGCTAATCCGTTGGGCTATGTCGGTAACTTTGGTTCTTCTACGGATCTCCTCATTCCTGATTCGATCCCGCAGAGAGACTCCGAGCATAGCCCTCTCCATAGCTCGTTGGGCTACTTGGAGCTTACTAATAAGGCCCATAGTGAGAGACCACGTTTCTGTGCCATAAGTCATCACTGGCAACACACACTGATCGAAAACTTTCGACTTGAGGCACTGAGGTATGTCGGACGAGAAGACGCTACGCAATTTTCCGAACGGTGCCCAGCCGAGTTGGATTCGGCGATTGGCCTCTTTGTTGAAGTCGGACCTACCTAACTGGACTACTTGTCCTAGGTAGACGTACGAGTCAACGACTTCAAGAACCGAGTTTCCAACATAAATCGGGGTGGGTAAAACATGGGAATTACACATGACTTTCGTCTTGTCCATGTTCATCTTAAGACCCACCTGTTGAGAAACCCGATTGAGGCCTTCGAGCATCGTGCTGAGATCTTCCATCGATTTTGCCATGACTACTATATCGTCGGCAAACCGAAGGTGAGTGAGGTATTCGCTATTGATATTGATGCCGAATCCTTTCCATTCCAGGAGCTTGAAGGCGTTCTCCAAAGTAGTCGTAAACAGTTTCGGAGAAATTACGTCTCCCTGTCTTACGTTTGTCCCTGTCTTAAAATTTATATTACTACAATATTTAATACCTCTGAAGTATGAACTACCAAACAAAAATAATCACCAAAACCGGTTCATATAATTAAAGGGAGTAATCGTGTAACAAACATACAAAAATTATACGTACGAATTGATAAACTCCTTTTTTGAAGTCGGTTAAAAGTTAAGAACTTATTCAAATTAATAGTGACGACAACAAATTCTATCGATATAGAAATATTAGAAATTATAATAAGCTAATTTTGAACCCCACTTTTTTGCAAGCAGTACTCACTCTTCTCGTCGAAATGCGTCCGAAATGCAGAAGTAATGCAAATGCAGTTAGACGGAGCTCCCCGCTTTACCGCTCGTCGCGGCCCTCTCGTGGAACTAACATGCTGCCTTATACGTTGAAAGTAGACCACTTAGCAAAC
The DNA here is from genome assembly GCA_949316475.1 of Hypomecis punctinalis. Taxonomy (NCBI): domain Eukaryota; kingdom Metazoa; phylum Arthropoda; class Insecta; order Lepidoptera; family Geometridae; genus Hypomecis; species Hypomecis punctinalis. Next base: position 17,375,705 of record OX438816.1, read on the forward strand.
TCAAAATATTTTATAGAGTCAATACGATGGTTTTCTAAAGAAATTCTGTACAGAATTATGCAGAACTGGTACACTAAGCCGAAAGGAGATGTTTCAAACTCTCATTATGAACAACTTTTTCTACGGAGCTAATCCGGGATTCGAGAAAAAAATCAGCTGTTTTATACACTTTATCGATGCCGAGTTGCAATTTTAATGGAACAACCGATTTTATTTTCTCGAATTTTGGGTTGGTCCTATAATAAAAGTTAATCATAATGATCGCCCTAATCGCCCCCTTTCGGCTTAGTATAGGTTAAGCAGATAACCCTGTTTAGTCAGCTACAACTATATCTATGAAACTACTAACTACGACAACCATAAGTTAAAACTTTTAGCCACTGCTCCGCGCTACAGCTATACTACACTACGATCTCGTAACAGCTACAAGATACAGCTACGAACTAGTGACAGCTACGAGCTACACCTACGAGATACAGCTACTAGCTAGTAACAGCTACGAGCTACAACTACGAACTAGTAACAGCTACAAGCTACACCTACGAGATACAGCTACTAGCTACATCTACAAGATACAGCTACGAACTAGTAACAGCTACAAGCTACACCTACGAGATACAGCTACTAGCTACATCTACAAGATACAGCTACGAACTAGTAACAGCTACGAGCTACACCTACGAGATACAGCTACTAGCTACACCTACGAGATACAGCTACGAACTAGTAACAGCTACGAGCTACACCTTTGAGATACAGCTACGAACTAGTAACAGCTACGAGCTACACCTACGAGATACAGTTACGAACTAGTAACACTAGCTACTCAACGGCTACAACTGTAGGTATCAATTGGTTCTGTGAATCAAGATCGAGTGAAGAAAGAAATCAGCTATTTTTATTTTGTATAGGTTTGCGTGTGACTACACACTGCCTGATGAAACAGATATGCGGTCTAGGGTGTATCTAGAATATATCTATTTACTCAGGATTTGAAGACGTCCATGCTCTACATGCTACTTCACTTTACCAGTCTACTGCGAATAATTCCAACATTAACCCAAACAAATTTACCCGGAATAAGAAAAATGCTCGCTCGCAAGCGTTTGTTATTTCAATTCGCAAAGTATTTCATAATATAACACGAATGCAGGCTCTCGAGCTATTGCTCTGTCTCGGCATTTTGTTATGTGAGATTGAAATACCTATCACTTGTACAGATGGAGTTGTACCATCTGTAAGTCCCTCTGTCAAATATTAACTAGCTGAGTTGGCGAACTTCGTTTCTCACAATATCTTTATAAATTATAACCGATATGTTATTCTGATGTAAAAGCATTACTATTGCAAAGTATCAACGCAATCCGTTCAATAGTTATTGCGTGAATGATGAACGAATCTATACAAACCAACTTCCGCAATTATTAACTACAATAATAGACAATACTACTTTATACAGTAAAACTACCTACACTAGTACTACATAGAAAGTAATTGGATTATCCACAGACCCTTGAAGGTCTAAAGATAATCCAAATGCTCAAGTCCACTGCCAGTTGGCAGCGTGCCCAGCATGCTAGCAGCATTGTCAGGCTGAATGGCAATGCTTATACGTTGAGCCAAATAAACACCAGCATTTTGGTCACGCGTCGCATCCACCAGACGCTCAGAAAGACTTTTGAAAACAAGATGAGCTCCCGGCCCCCACGGACCCAAAGTCTCAACTCCAAATGGCTCAAATATGTAACCACTACCGAGGTTAGCATATTTGCGCCGCTTGTGGTGCTCCGCCGAATTGGCCGCCGCTCCAGCCCTACTCTGAGTCTCAGAAAGATGTGACGGTGCCAAAGTATCGACGGAAGTTGCGTCCCATACTAAGGGCCGTCCACACTTCCGCATTTATAATATTAGTAGGATTAATTTGACTGCCTTGGTGGCCTAGTGGTTAGTGACCGTAACTACTGAGAGAGGCGTGGGTTCGATTCCCACTCAAGCAATAATTTTTGTGATGAACATAGGTCATTGCGAGACGGCTCCGCGTGCTAGCACTCGCCAACTTGAGAAAGGTCGCCGAATGCGACCGAATCTATAGTCGTTACGACTATCCCTACACGTGAGTTCAGTCCCGTTATAATATAGTATAAATTGTGTGAAAACCATGTTAATTTCCATAGTAAAAAAATATGAACATAGGTGTTTGCTCTATGTCTGGATGTTACTATCCGTATAAATATGTATTTAAAAATATGTATAATTATGGTAGGTATATCAGTCAGCAGCAGAACCACCATCAACGAAGACCTCTGACATGGCTAAACGGTTAAAACAACCGGGACCTACATTTTAACATGTAATTTGAGCCACGGTAGCGCTCGTTTATAAATGACACCCGCGGTCACCCATCCGAAGATGGACCGCGCTAAACGTTGCTTAACTTCGATGATCCTCCTCACCTCTCCCCACCTCTTGCTATGAGTGCTACACTAGTCTAATTGTGCATAGTTGTGCTTAGTAAGCCGTGGTGGTCTAGTGGTAGTAACACCCGACCAGCAATCGTGAGGTCGTGGGTTCAAATGCCGATCCCGTACCAATGAGTTTCTTTGGAACTTATGTACGGAATTTCACACCATTGGCTTTTCGGTGAAGGAAAACATCGTGAGGCAATCTGCATACGTCCGTAGAAGAAATTCGATGGGGTATGTGAATCCACCAACCCGTACTGGGCCAGCGTGGTGGATATGGCCCAATCACCCATCGTGGATAGGCCTACGTCCTGCAGTGGACTATTAAAAAGGCTGGTACAGTGCTTAGTTGTGCCATAAGGAATACGTATTTTGGATGTCCAACTAGTTGTGCGAAAGCAGTTGGTCCACATGGAACTCTTTACTATATCAGCCATATTTGCGAGTGCTGCTAAATCCAGGCCCATATTCACGAAACCCGCCGTCGACACGTCAGATATCTCTTACAGCCCCGAGGGAAGCGATTGGTTACAGCCTGTGCCTGAGATTTCGACAATACGTAGCTTTTAGCCTCGGCGTCCTCTTATAAGCTTCGCTATTTCTAATAATCGGCCAAGTGCGAGTCAGACTCGGGTACGAAGGGTTCCGTACCCTTCCGTGTTAGAGCCCCATTCCTCTTGCTGTTATTAATAGCGAGCAAAATACTCCAATATAATCACGTTTGTTGTATGGGCCCATATTCACGAAACCCACCGTCAACACGTCAGATATCTCTCACAGCCCCGAGGGAAGCAATTGGTTACAGCCTGTGCCTGAGATTTAGACAATACGTGGCTTTTAGCCTCGGCGTCCTCTTATAAGCTTCGCTATTTCTAATAATCGGCCAAGTGCGAGTCAGACACGTACGAAGGGTTTCGTACCCTTCCGTGTTAGAGCCCCATTCCTCTTGCTGTTATTAATAGCGAGCAAAATACTCCAATATAATCACGTTTGTTGTATGGGGCCATATTCACGAAACCCGCGCTCAACACGTCAGATATCTCTTACAGCCCCGAGGGAAGCGATTGGTTACAGCCTGTGCCTGAGATCTAGACAATACGTGGCTTTTAGCCTCGGCGTCCTCTAATAAGCATCGCTATTTTTTACTTGTAAAGAATTATATGCTGACCTTGTACTAAACTAAATGGAGGTGATTATGCCCATCATTATATAACAGCTGTCACTTTGACATCTTTAAGTTTTTCTTTGTACATAAAAGTAAGATTGTGTATAGAAGTAGGAATTTTAAAATAATGTACTTCCGAGATAGACGATCTCGAAAATATAGTATAAGTGTGTGTTTCTAATGTTGTATATACCTAAGAAAAGTTTATTACCATATTATTATTACTAGATGTAAGAAACGCAAATTGTATAAAACCCGTTATCTTTGTAATTAAGTCGTTGGGAGTTATATAACTTAATTATACTATTGCATGTCCGCTAGGACAAACTGTTGAGACCAACCATTTGTTACACCTATGTACCGCCACAGTTTGAAGCAATAAAAAATTACTTTACTTTACTAACTAAAACATGTTATGCCCTGGAAATGAAAATTCAAGGTTTTAGCAAATTCGACCTTATGAGCCTTGAAAGCGCAATATCGCAGTCGCAATGTATCGCAATAGCGCAGTAGAACTACCGGGAAAATTTTGTCCCGGTAGTCCTATCGTTGAACTAATAGTAGAACTTACAGTAATGTATACTTTTGTTTATGTTGTCAAATATCGTCGGAGGGCTCTGGCGCCCGTAATACAGTTTAATTACTAGTATGGGCGCCAGCCAGTTCTTCATACTTAATAAATAAACAAAAAAAAGTCAATATTTAAATTTATAGTCAATAAATGATTTATTTATTTATTCAGTAACGATCCGTTTACTATTGGGCCAACCCGGAATTCGAGAAAAAAATCGTCTGTTTCATTCTTTCGTATCTGGGTAGCAATTTTGTATGGTACAGATTTTATTTCACGAATTGTGAATTGGCCCTGTAGTAAAAGTTGTTCATAATGATGATCTTTTTTTTATTTTATTTATTTCTTGTAATCAACAGCGTTACAATAATAATAATAATTACTAATATAAAAAATACAAATAAAGCCAAAACCGATTACAATAATTTAGCATACAATTAAATTATAATTTCAGTAACAACATCCCAATGACATCCCAATAAAAACCCAATCAAAATGCATATGTGTGTGTGTGTGTGTGTTTATGTGTGTGTGTGTGTGTGTGGGGGTGTGTGTGTGTGTGTGTGTGTGTGTGAGTAACACAGCAATACACGAGATCTCTTGAGAGCCAAGGTTTGCAGTGTTACTCGTGTGATTGAATATGCGTTTGTATGTGTAAACGTGTTTGTGCTTTGTATATATATATATGTCACATCCAGATTACTTTAAGAATGATTAATTCTTGATCACCCCCTTTTGGCTTAGCCAGAGTAAGCAGATACCTAAGGGCCATGTTTGGCCTTCGCGTAACCGATAGTTGCAGACCAAAATTTACTGAATACAAAATCCTAACACTTCCGTCACTTTATATCTTGGAAGTGGCTTACTTTGTAAAAACTAACCAACACTATTTTCCCCTATCGAACGACAAAGTAATTCGTACCTAATAGACGTAACAAATATAAACTTAATATAGACCAACGTAAAAAGAAGATAACAAGTGAAAGTATTTTCTGTATGGGACCTGTAATCTACAACAAAATACCGAACTCGCTGAAAACATTTACCCACAGTCTATTCAAAACTAAACTAAATAAAGTTCTTCAGACTAAGTGTTACTACACTATTAATGATTTTATGACTGACAAAAAAAAATTGGAATACTATTATTGACTAAATCCATGACATTGCAATCTACTAACATAACATAATAACTAACCCATGACATTGTAATCAACTAACATCATATTCTAGGTAACTAAACCTGACATTGTAATCAATTTTATTTTAGAATTATAATTTTGTAACAATAATTTGATTTGACTTAGGTAATAATATTTTATAAAGCTGCCAGTAACGTTGCACGCTTTGCATAGGCAAGTTTGTATTGAGTCATGATTATATTATATCTATACCACCTTTGTAACATGCAAACTGCAATAAAAATGTTGACTTTGACTTTGACCCTTGTTTAAATTCCGGGCAACTTGTTCTCCTCTTATAGTTTTTAAACCTAAATGCCTGTGAAATATTTAAGCCATGGTAATGATATCTAATAGTATTTCTTCATAGTCTTCATACAAACGGTTGAAACGCGAATCATACCTACGCGCCTCGGAGTTCGGTATGCTCTCAGTATACTAGTCAGTCGAGGCGCGCCGTAGTGACGAACGAGCGGCTGGATTTGTAAGTCGAGTCTAGTCTGCTTCTTCTTCGTCTTTTGTTTGGCGTCGCATTATTGATCATTTGCCAGTGTCAAGTATTAAGTTTTAATAATTTTGATATTTTATCAAAATGTCACTGTCGTAGTCAGAGTCACGTCATAGTCCAATCAAGTCGCGGTCAAGTCCAAACGTCGTCCAACTCAGTAAAGCAGTGGAGACTTTACTAGAGGCGTCTATGGAGTTTTGGTAACAACACGGAACGACACGATAGGTCACATTATATCACTTACCTACACTCATGCACATAAATCAGCTCATAATCAACGAAATACCACAAGTTTTCACTAATCATCACTGATAAAACACAAGCTTAACAAAAAAATAAAATGGGGCGACATGACTTTTCCGCGTTCCCGCCAAAACCCGAGTCTAGTCTAGCTTGCGATTAACGTTTTTAGGGTTCCTCGCTATACTGCGAAATCCTAATAACATCAAAAAACAAAATTTATATTTTTATTGAACGTTACCATTTTCATTAAAAAACCAACATATTTCATCAAAACCAGGAGGAGGAGGTAATTTCTTTACTGTAATAAATATTATAATTTTACTTCATAATAGATAGAAACTAGAAAAAAGCTCAAGTAGGTAAGGAGTAAATAAATGAAAATTAAAATATTGAAGGCGGGCAGCCCTAGCGCGTGATATGTTCTGCGTGGCCACGTCGCGCTGTAGATATAGGTATATTTCAAGGACAGGGCCGAGTCACAATACTGTTAGATACCTTTACCGTGGCTAAACAGTGTACTCAAAATAACTTTTTGACCGACGAACCACCGGAGGAGGTACTCAATTCGACTCGTATTTTTTTTTATAACCACGCATACGAGTAACTTTTTTCATAGTAAGTACTACGATTTCAATAATTCTTTTTTTACTGGAAAGAGTATACTTCGAAATTGATCCCATTTAAATTTTATCGAAATCGGCTGAGCCATTTTTGATAAATCAACAATGATGTGAAAAATGCTACATCGATCCGTGCGAAATATTCGCGAATTCTGTACACGGGTGAAGTCGGTCATATTATTTTTTTTGCAAAAAAGAAGTATTTAATCCGCTTAGCGTAGCGTTGACTGGCGCTCCAGCACAGAATGCCAAATGTGGTCAGTTCCGTTTCCAATGAGCAGGGCTCTCCATGGAGGCAGAGATAATGGCGCTGGTTGCTGGCCGGCGTATCGTTAATATTTCCTTATAGCTCGGCTTTCAGGCCGATTGCGCCCGGAGGTCTATGGCCCTTATCGGGTAAGCGTAGTTGTATTGGGCTTCACGTTTTAACAGCGTCAGCTTTCAGTTTCAACCGGTCATAGCTGTGTTGTCAGCCGCAAGTTACAAGTTTGAACAATACCTTGGCATTGAAATTCTAAAAGAACATTAAGCTAAAAAGATAGCATTAAAGGTAGCATCAAGCATGTTTTGAAGAAAAATTAGTTTTGATAAATCTTAATTTAGGTAAAAGGCGACATCTATAGAAATCGTGTGTAGGTAATTTCATGCATACAAAATTAATTGCTACATGCCATTGCTATTCAGCGAGGCAATGCTGCCAGGATTCTGGCCACGTTTCCTTCTACAAAGAGGCTATTAGATTAAGTTTTATAATTTATAATGTTGACGTCCACAAGTGGTATATTATTCAGAGAAAAATCGAACCAAGATAATAAATACATCATTTGAAAGCTTTATTTATGGGCTTCTCAAAAATATTTAATTTAGATTTTTTATCCCTCCATTTTTTTAAATGTGTAAAATAAATTGTATGAAAAATAATAATACAGCTTTGTATTTTTTCTAGTTTAGCAATAATAAAGTGCTTCTATCGTTATTTTACTTGCATTATTAACTGATTCTTCCACATTCATCTCTTAATTTGCTAAAATTAAAAATTATAATCTACCAGTGTGACCAGTTAGTAAGTACAATGTGACAAAAAATCACTTAAAACTGTGTCTGATTGGTAAATATGCTTCTATTTAACAATTTGAAGGTTACTTAATCAGGGTTACTAGAGATAAACTACCTATTGAGCCAAATATATGAAAAGAAAAATATGAACTTTTTTGAAATGTAACGAGTGTTTTGGTTAGAATTTTCGATTATTATTATACCAGCCACCATACATCATGTCCTTTAGTTTTGTATACAGGGTTATTTCTAATCAATTAGCATCCTTCTAGGGGTTTATTCTGTACATCAAAACTAACTACTTTTGTTCTACGACTTTCGTCAAAACTATAAAAAAAAAATCAGCTGTTCCATACATTTTGTCGCGGGTGAACTAAATTTTTCTATGGAACAACAATTTTTTTTTAGTTTTGAAAGTCGCAGAACAAAAGTTGTTAGGTTTGATGTACAGAATAAGTCCCTAGAAGGATGCTAATTAATTAGAAATAACCCTGTATATATTAGTATTAGTGATTTTAGTATAATTTTATTTTTTAATTAGGTATGTAGATAGCTGTAAATAATACTTATTCCACTGTTAATTAATTTAAGTTTTGTTGCAATAAATTTAATAATATTGCTACATACGGTTTTTGTAAACTGACATGTCGCGATTTATTGTGAAATGGCGCGCAAAGGTGGAATTTGGGCAAAGAGCGAGTTATAGGTAGGTACTAATTTACGGTACTTTAGCTGAAATTGGACAATTAAACTTAATCCTATCCTGCTCGCACAAAATACTTGCGTCGCTTGAGCGAGTGGGACAAGACGTAAAGACCAACGCCATCGTACTTATCCTATAAGGGGGCTGCTGACTTGGTAGGATCTCGAGTTTCTGCACTCTATATGAACACAACGGGATTAGCCTATGTTTGCTTTCTATCAAAGGAGCTCCCGATCTAGGAACATTCGCTTGCAATACCTACTGGATGTGTTGCACAAGACTACAAAAATTAATATACATATACCTACTTACCTAATGAGGTAGGTACCTACATTATTACATATTCATTGTAATGTTCAGTTTTTTCCCTCAATGATCTTCCTGATTAGGTAGGTACCTACTTCTGTCTATCTACTCACGCTTCATATGGCTAAGTATTTTAGATTGTGCCTACGAGTAGGTAATTAATACCTATCGAAGGAAATACCTCAAAAATACAAAAATAACAAAGTGATCTACTGTCGTAAAAGATTTAGAATACCCACATAACAATGTAAGTGTGATATCGGTTCTGGTAAGCATATATAAAACAGCATTTTGCAATTTTAACTTCATAAGCATTCATTTTATCGAGTAGGACAAGATTTGTAGTTACAAATTTTACAGTCGTCGTCGTTGTTTCAGCCATAGGACGTCCACTGCTGGACATAGGCCTCCCCTAAAGATCTCCAATAAGACCGGTTCGTAGCGGCTTGCATCCAGCGCGATCCTGCGGTCTTAATGAGGTCATCCGTCCACTTTGTGGGTGGACGTCCTACGCTGAGCTTGCCGGTATGTGGTCTCCACTCGAGAACTTTTCGACCCCATCGGTCATCAGTTCTCCGTGCTAAGTGCCCCGCCCATTGCCATTTCAACTTGCCAATCCGCTGGGCTATGTCGGTAACTTTGGTTCGTCTAAGGATCTCCTCAATCCTGATTCAATTCCGCAGAGAAACTCCGAGCATGGCCCTCTCCATAGCTCGTTGGACTATTTGGAGCTTACTAATAACAAATCTTATCTAATAATAAATTTTACAGTGTTAAAATATTTTATACTATGTATATATAACGGGAATGAAAACAATAATAGAAGGAAAAGTAGAAGGAAAGAGAGGGAGAGGAAGACCACGGAGAGCGTTCCTAGATCAGATCAAAGAGAAGGTAGAGGTCATGTCGTACAGGGAGGTGAAGACACTGGCGGAAGACCGCAAGACGTGGAAGTTGCTCCACCGACAAGAGCAGTGCTCTTAAATCCGAATGAATGAATATATAACGGGACTGAACTCACGTGTAGGGATAGTCGTAACGACTATACCTAGTTTCGGTCACATTCGGCGACCTTTCTCAAGTTGGCGAGTGCTAGCACGCGGAGCCGTCTCGCAATGCACTCAAACACTATACCTACACGTGAGTTCAGTCCCATTATATATAGTATAAAATGTGTGAAAACCACGTTAATTTCCATAGTAAAAAAGTGTAAAAATAATAAAAAAAACTTCATAAAATTGTCTTAGACTATTTCTATGACAAAAACATTTCTGATTTTTCAATAACTAGTACCCATACCTACTACCCACCCATGCGTAATAGGCACCTACCTAAGAATTAAGTGCCCATAAACAAATCGCATGTCGCTATAATTGGATGTCCACTAACCAACAGAACAATATCCGGTATTAATTGGTTAAATCCAGAGTAATCCGGATCTAAAGTTAGGACAGAGCCCGACAGACCGACAAGTTTGGGAATAACTATTGGGCTAACTGCGGTTTCGAGTTACAAACTATAGGCAAACTATAATGACATTGACATCTAACAGTATTGTGACTCGGTAAGTACTGTCCTTGAAATATATCCTACAGAGCAACATGCAGAACGTCTAACGCGCTAGGGGCACCCCTTTTATTATTTTAATTTCATCTACTTATTATAATAGTTTCTTTCTAGTTTTGAATCATATTGTACTACTATAATAGATAGTGTGATATTGTAATGAATATAATAATATCACACTATAATAAGTAAAAAAGAAATTTGTTGTGAATTAAAACGAAGTGTTGAAACGAACAATAAAAATACGTAAGTAGGTACTTAACATTGCGTTTTTGATGATTTTAATTAATATAAATCGCACGCTTACTAGTTGCAAACCCACACGTACCTACACTGAGCGTCCCACAAATTGACGGATGGGAAGTTATGCGCAGCGTTCTGCGCAAAAGCCGAAATATGGGTAGGTACGCGCAGAAGCCAGAGACGAAACGCCGGGGCACACCCGCCCGCCAACCTCATGCCTCCCGCGCGCTCCCTACGCCCGAGCTCACTACTTCGTCATTTGTATAGGCATTGTGCACACATGCGCAATAATTAGCTAATCACGGCAAAGTGTCATCTGCGGCTAACTTCTCAACCATCGATTTGTGTGGCGCTTAGTATACTACGGCGCGCCGCAACTGACTAGCATACCGAGGGCATACCAAACTCCGAGGCGCGTAGGTATGATTCGCGTTCTGGCCGTTTGTATGAAGACGGAATATAGATATCATTACCGTGCTATAGGGTAGGGTGTACAAATACAAGTGTCATTGACTATGTTTAAGTAGGGGTCGAAAACCGGTTAAGTTTTGCTAAGTGAAGGATATTGATTAAGTAGTTGAAAGGTAGACAAGGTGTTGATATACAAAATGCAAGTACTATTACTGGTATATTTTTACCTACCTACTAAACTAATCCTCATATATAGATATAAGTAATTATATACACGGTTATTTCTAATCTTGGAGCAAGTATGTAGGTACTACCCAGGTAGCAAAGTGACGTCAGTGACGCATAAACGACGTCACTCTTAGGTCATAATAGGGTCGGTCGTTAATGCGTCGTTGATGACGTCATAATGTACGTCAATTAAAAGTCATTATTTCGACGTCTCATATTCACCATAAAATTGACGTTTTATTGACGTCCATTTAGGGTCAATATCAGGACGTACTATATTCGCCACAAAGTAGACGTTTTACTGACGTCCATGTAGGGTCAATATCAGGACGTACCATATTCGTCACAAAGTGGACGTTTTACTGACGTCAATTTAGAGTCAAAGTCAGGACGTACCATATTCACCACAAAGTGGACGATTTACTGACGTCTATTCAGGGTCATGATTAGGACGTATCATATTCGTCTCTGGTGGACGTTTTACTGACGTCCATTTAGGGTCAATATTAGGACGTACCATATTCGCCACAAAGGGGACGTTTTATTGACCTCTATTTAGGGTCAATATTAGGACGTACCAAATTCGCCACAAAGTGGAAGATTTACTGACGTCTCTTCAGGGTTATTATTAAGACGTATCATATTCGTCTCTGGTGGACGTTTTACTGACGTCCATTTAGGGTCAATATCAGGACGTACCATATTTGCCACAAAGGGGACGTTTTATTGACCTCTATTTAGGGTCAATATTAGGACGTACCATATTGTACCATATTGTTTGCACGCGCGCTCGCATCGGTGCGGACGTGTTTACTTTTTGTCGCAGCAATTATTTCTATTTAGTTCGATCGCAATGTTTACGTTTTGCCGGGCTTGTAAAAAAGACGTTACCGGTGAACCTATAATGAAGTGTGCACTATCAAACTGTGAAAAAGTGTATCATATATTGTGTCTCGGTATTAAAAGACGAGATTTCGAGTCTTTTTCTACGGACTATGTGCGCCAATGGATTTGCCCGATGTGTGACAGCACAAAAAGAAAACGTGCTGGGAATGACACGCCAGTTCGCACTCCAGAACATAGGAAGTTACCAACAATAGCGAGCCCTAATTATGTCAATAACCAACGGGGTAGCAAGTGCAGTCAAATGGAAGTTTCCGTGCTGGAGAATGACGGCGGTTTGTTATCAGAATTCCAAGAATTTCGTTGGGAACTTAGAAAAAGATTACATACGCAAGACCAACATATTTTACAAATTCAAAATGTATGTTCAGCTACTAATGACGAAATTCAGGTACTAAAGACCGTTATAAAAGATAAGCGATGTTCGTGCGATTTGACCTCAATAGATACCTACTTAAAATGCTTTGCGACCGCAACCAGCGCATCGAGTCATTGTAATGTAATGCACAAACAAATCAAATAATTTCAAGTGTCAGCAAAAGTCCGATGCAGGTGCAGAAACAAGTTAACACCAACCTGATTAGTGATAACAGTGCATTAGTAATTTCTCCAAGAGAGAATAAATAGTTAATCTAAATGTGCCATGGTCATAAAATTGCTATGGGATCGACATTGTAATTTTAAGACTATGGATTCATAACAATTATTGATTATATATAACAGTCTATGTATGTATATACTTCTTGAATATAAATCTATTATGCTACTTACAGTGTTTTGTTTGGTTTCATCCATAGTCCTAAGAGTCTGTTCAGGGTACGTGTATAATATACGAGTAGGATGCCTGCTATCGCAAACTAAATTCTAAATTCTTTTCGTCATTTACTTTGTTCACAGGAAAGTGGCTGTACATATTAGGGCAGCCATCGTCGTTGGAGTATCGTCATTTACTTAGTTCACAGGGACTGGGCCATACATACAAAGGCAGTCGCCGACATAGTAGTGACGTCATACACAGGATTCACAGTAACGTCACTATGAATACTGTATATGACGTCACTCCAACGTTAGTGTCTACCTTAATTTGTACGGCCCAGTAACGTCCCTATGAGTACAGTAAATGACGTCTCTCCAACGTAAGTGGCTGCCCTAATATGTGCGGCTTAGTGACGTCTTTATGAATACAGTAAATGACGTCGCTCCAACGTCAGTGGCTGCTCTAATATGTACGGCCTAGTGACGTCCTTATGAATACAGTGAATGACGTCGCTCCAACGTCAGTGGCTGCCCTATTATAAACGTCCAAGTGTCGTCTCTATGAATGCAGTATATGACGTCACTCCAACGTCAGTATATGGCGTCACTCCAACGTCAGCATATGACGTCACTCCAACGTCAGTATATGGCGTCACTCCAACGTCAGCATATGACGTCACTCCAACGTCAGTATATGGCGTCACTCCAACGTCAGCATATGACGTCACTCCAACGTCAGTATATGACGTCACTCCAATGTCAGTATATGGCGTCACTCCAACGTCAGCATATGACGTCACTCCAACGTCAGTATATGGCGTCACTCCAACGTCAGCATACGACGTCACTTCAACGTCAGTATATGGCGTCACTCCAACGTCAGTATATGGCGTCACTCCAACGTCAGCATATGACGTCACTCCAACGTCAGTATATGACGTCACTCCAACGTCAGTATATGACGTCACTCCAACGTCAGTATATGGCGTCACTCCAACGTCCTCCAACTTACGTCATGAGGCTGTGACAAATTGTCGTCATCTGAAGAAACTACCGACGTCATGATAATGACGTCTCTTACGTCGAGCAGTACCGTAAACGGACGTCATAATAACGTATAAATGCTACCTGGGTAGAGAAGCTACTATAGCGTAAAGGGTGTGAGAAAAAAGATATGTTTATGTTTTTATCGTATTCAGACTCTAGATAATAGTTAAAACCTGCATAATACTAATAGAAGTAATAGAAAATGGATAATAGTTCATAAATATGTTGATTTACTTAAGTATATCATCAAAAAATCAACAGTAGTTTTTTTGTCTGACTACAACGTCTAGGCCGTGCGTAGTACCTAGCTTAGATCTTACTTTCGTCCTGTTCACTCTTTATACTTGCACATCTCTCCTTCTCTTACTTTTGTAATTATTATTATTTAGCTCCCTGTCTAGTTATACTTCACTATGTTTCTAATCAATTAGCATCCTTCTTCTTCTTCTTCTTCTTCTTCTTGTCGTCGCACGTCGCATTGTTGTGCATTTGCCAGTGTCAAGTATTAAGTTTTAATAATTTTTGATATTTGATCAAAATAGTCACTGTCGTAGTCACGTCATAGTCCAATCAGTCGCGGTCAAGTCCAAACGTCGTCCAAGTCATACCACAGTAAAGCAGTGGAAACTTTACTAGAAGCGTCTATGGAGTTTTGGTAACAACACGGAACGACACGATACGTCACATTATATCACTTGCCTACACTCATGCACGTAAATCAGCTCATAATCAACGAAATACCACAATTTTTCACTAATTATCCCAGATAAAACACAAGTTTAACAAAATAATACAATGGGGCGACATGACTTTTCCGCGTTCCCGCCAAAACTCTCTAGCATCCTTTTAGGGGCTTTTTTCTGCGACATCTATCAAAACTCAAAAAAAAATGTTGCTCCATAGAAAAATATCGTTCACCCGCGACATTTTTTTTTTTAATTTTGTCAAAAGTTGTTAGTTTTGATGTACAGAATAATCCCCTAAAAGAATGCTAATTGATTAGAAATAACCCTGTTTATAGTACATGCAGCGGTTGTTGCCACTGCCCAAAATTAATGATGATCTGATGTCAAAATTATTACATAAATAGATACATTATAAACAATGCAACACCATAAAATATTGTTTGCGTGATTTTGAACTTGTTGTTGACTTTAAAAGTTTAGACTTTAAGACGAAACATTGACTATATTTTCGCGATTTCGATAGTTTTCTGGATACCGTACCCAAGGAAGTTTCATACGAGAACTGGAACGCTTACGAAGCAAAATTTTAAAAAGAAAAATGTACTTTCTTTCTATAGGCAAAAGGTTCATATTTGTTTCTTACTTATCAAATGGGAAAAACATTCCGAGCAGGACAGCAACAACTGTTGGGCGTTGTCCCTTTCTCGAAACTTACCAGTATTAATAAAACTATTGGATGGTAGATTATCTCATATGTCTGGTAATCATTAAATCGCATTAAATCGTACAAGTTGATAAATAGATTAGCATAAAATGTATTGTAATTAACGTAATTAGTTCGAAAATGTTCTGATTTTAATATTGGTACGTAATTATTTTTGCAATACAAAAACAGTTTTTTCATATTAGTAGAATTAGTAGTAATTTACCAACTACGCACGGCGACACATATTGCACTTCATAAAACAATATGGCTGATAATTAATGCAAAAGTCGTTATTTAATATTTTTATAAGTTGAAAAATGGTGAAAAATTGTTGCGTTAAAGGCTGTAATAGTGAAGCTTATGCTGGTTGTGGAATTTCATGTTTTAGGTAAGTTTCTTGGTTTATTTACAAATTTCTTGTGTAGGGTGACAATAACAACAAAACATTTCGGGAATGTGATGTTAGGTTGTAGAAAGAAGTAATTACTACTTATATATAATCTAATACTACGTACGTTAGTAAGTTATTGTAATCAATTATGAACCTACTTCTATGAACTATGCACTTTTCTTGTATAATAGCAAAATAATAAACTGTGTTGTACTTAGTAACTAGTACAGCTCGGTAACTACGGGTAGATACAATTTGCTGTCACGCTATTTATCAGCTAATTTTTATAATATTTGGCAAGATGGTTTAGTATATTCTAACAAGATTTGCAAGTATGAGCAAAACTGGTCAAAAGCGAGTCGAGATTTTCAGTTTGTTTATTTATAGAAAAAATTGTTTATTGCACTTAATACTAGGCTTTATATTTTCTATCCTTAAAGACTACGAATTAAAAAAATACATAAAATAGGACAGAACAAATACAAACATGAATTAAAAGTTATAAGAACAACAACGTGTTATTATTTTTTTACGCTAACTATACCTACCGTTTAATTTGAGGAATATTTGAGATCACAATTTGACTTCTTCGAAATATGAAAAAATATTTTTAGCAATTATCGTTGTCCATTCGTCGGTAAAGATGTCTACTAGCGGGTGGGAGGCGCTGAGGGTGAAGAAGGTGGAGAAGATGATGGTGTAGAGATAATATTATAATGAACTCATGTACTCAGCCGAAAGGAGGTTTACTATAAGGCTATAGTTTGAGACTAGACTATAATTTGAGAAAAAAAATGTGCTGTTACATACATTTTATCGATTCCGAGTTTCAGTTTTGCATGGAACAGCTGCTTTTTTCTCAAATTTCGGGTTGGTCTCATAGTAAACGTTCGCAATAATAGTCTTAATCAACCAATCATGTTTACTTACTACAGGGTAAGCAGATAACCCTGTTTATAATAATATTTGAATTTCAGATTTATCCCACCTGAAATACAAATGATTTCCCTAATTCTTTTATTGACCTTTCGACAGTATATACTTAGTGTTTTGTCCTATTAAATGAAATTACTGTATGGATACACTAGTAGAAAGAGATATATTCCAATGTTGGTGCTTTACTCTTCGGAACGTTTTTGGGATGCACGTAATCATTCCAGTTCTCGTATGAAACTTCCTTGACCGTACCATAATAATCATTATGGATTTGCTAGTACAAAACGGAGTAAATAAAATTGCCATTTTTATTTAAACAAATTATTTATTTCATAATCTGTTCTTATACTAATACAGAAGCAAAATTTTCACTCAGTTCAGAATTTGTTTCTCTAAACAATGAATTTGTGAGAATTTGCAAATGATCCCAAAATCTTCTGTCACCTAAGTATCTGTTATTATTATATACTACGGGACTAACCTACTGGATCTACCCGTGACCACGGTCGATGGAACTCGGCCGAAACGTCGGGATGAGGAGGTATTTATTTATCTCCTAATTTTAGTGCGCGATTAGTCCCGTAGTATATAATAATAATGTGTTCAAATCGCGAAAGTTTAAAAACAACACCTAAGTATATGTGTACCTACGAGTAAGTATCTATAAATGCAGTTCTTTCCTACCATCCACCTCCTTAATTCAATTTAAATCGAATTGTAATTGAAGAATTATACCCTATAAAATTTAACTTGATCTCTGCGACAGCTGTCAGAAAAATCACGCCTATGAAGTCCTGAATTTCTTAATAGCACAGACAGTACCTGTCAATGTCATACTTTATGTGCATGTCGATTAGTGATAGGCGACGAATGATCGTGACCACAAAGTTTTAGATAGAGTTTTAATTAAAATATCGATAGTTTATACTGACGATATTTTAAATAAAACTTAATTTATCATTAATTTTATTGTATATTTGAATATAATAACATTTTTTACATGTGTAATTAAATTAAACCCAATGATATGTTAGAGTAGCATCGATAATAGTGAAAAACGTCGATAAATACTATTGTTACATTATTATGAGTATTTAATTAATATCATAACATTATTTACATGTGTACATACTTGATCTTAAATAATAGTAAGTAAATAAAATCCAATTTCTCACCTTTAACTACACATTCGATTTCATCACCACATTGTTTGAAAATCGATTTTTTCCACCACTATCTCGACTCTAAATATGTCAATATGAAACTGTCGCAGAGATCAAGTTAAATTTTATAGAGTATAGTTATCCAGTTTGCTTTATAATTTTAACTATTAGCAACAAACACACTTTTGGATTTATAATTGATCGGGCGAAGATCTCCGTTTTAACACGACGATTTTGCTTTCGTCTGTTGGATTTCGTCTACAGGTCGCATTTTCCAACAAATTTCGACGAAACTTGGCACACAGGTTCTATTTTTTTTGTCGTCGGTGATTTTTGATACTGCGATGGGTAGGTATTTTCCTCAAAAGGGGGAATATTGTTGTCGCGCTATTTATCAGCCTATTTCGATAATATTTGGAAATATTATTAAGTGTCTAAAACATAACAAGATTTTAGAGTATGAACCAAATTGGTCACGAGCGAGTCAAGATATAGGCTTATGAAGATCCAGTTATAGAGATGTGTCGCGAGATCTACTGTTTGGAGAACTACGAGTATTAGTATTAGTAAGGATTTCATAAAGAAGCTACTACTTTCTCACATCTCTCGCATTTATCGTTATCATCTAGCACATTATATTTCCTACATCTCAGACATTGGCTAGCTTTTGAAACAGACAACTGAACGTCAAAACTTTTAACATTATTATCTTCTTCCAAATCAACTGAACACAATTCTAAAATTTCACACAAAACACTATCATTCACGCCATCAGACACATTCAAATCTTTTAATTTATTAAACAAATCCGAATTTAACTTCAAATTCACCGAAAACTTTTTCAAATTTTCATTCCTGGCAACACTGCACACTTCTTTTTTAATTTCCAATATGGCGTCCATGACAGAAACGTCAAACTCTTTTGAAGTTAAAATTGGAACGTTTTGCGTGAAGTAAAAAGGTTCTTCTTTTAGAGGATGATGTTGCCACGCCTCTTCTATTAGATGCGGCAAAATAGGCCCTAACGCTTTGGACAGAGATACCAAAATCGTGTGCGAAACTAACTGCGCTGCAATGCGTTCGCTTGATTCTTTTTCCGAGCAATATAACCTATCTTTTATGCAATGACAGTACAACCCTGATACTTTATTGCTAATGAAATAAAGAATACATTGGGTTACATGATTGTATCTAAAATTATTGTAATGATCATTGATTTGGTGCAGAAATTTCTGTGTTTCGTGCACCATGTATTGATCGAATGCATTTAAGGTCGGGTTTTCCTTGAATTTATGCGGTGGGAGGTCGTTGATGACCCCTAAGAGATATTTGAGTATGTTCCTGATACGTATGACTTCTGAATGACAGTCGTCGAGGAGTTTTTTGCTGACCACGATCTGGGAATGTTGAGTGGAGTGACTGGCAACCCACCATCTGCAAACAAAATGAATTACGATTGATTTAGCATACCTATTTTAATTATATGCTTAAGAAAATTATCTCGTCTAAATTCCATAGAGATATAGAGAGAATCCCATAGATTTATTGCATAGAGTTTGTGCAAAAAGAGAAACGTTGTAGATGAGGTCGCCCGTGTGCCGTTTTACTAATTTTGTTACGTTGCCAACACTGCTCTGTCATCGCTAGTACAACTAAGTGTTTGATACTTGGTAGACACCAATTCGGTTTTCATCAGTAGACTTGCGTCTACGAAGTATAGTCGGTACGAGTACCTTGGAATCTTATTGTTAGGTCACCGTGACGCCACGACCGTTCTTTTTTTGCACAAACTCTACCTACTTTAATTTTATGCTTGATTTCTCTTAAAATAACCATTATCGCATACACGTACGCAAAACCATAGACAAGTATTCAAAACTAACTTAATGCGGCTGGGCCACCAGCAGCCCTTTTACACATCGCTGGACTAATAGAAAATACGTCTAGGAGGTTTAAAGTTTTATCAAATATTTTCATCATCATTGCTTTAGTTACAGGACGTCCACGCCTGGCCATGGCTTTGTATAAATCTCCTATAAGACCGGATCGGTCCAGACCGAACCTGTTCTTCTTCTTTTATGTTTTGGCGTCGCATTGTTGCATATTTACCAGTGTCAAGTAATAAGTTTTAATATTTTTTTATCAAAATAGTCACTGTCGTAGTCACGTCATAGTATACTAAGCGCCACACAAGTCGGTGGATGAGAAATTATGCGCAGAACGCTGAAATGTAAGTATGCTTGGAGCCAGAGGGACGAGACGCCGGGGCACACCCGCCCGCCAACCTCATACCTCCCGCGCGCTTCCTACGCCCGTGCTCAACACTGCCAAAGAAGATATAATAATAATTACCCCCACCCGTTTGAGTCTTCCTCACTTCCACCCCACGTTTCACGTACCGATCGTGTACTCTACGCGCGGGCTGCACTGGCCGGAAGATTTTGTAATAAAAAATACCTAGACGGTGACAATAGGGACGAATTGTGCTGTGTATGGTTGAATATCAATAATACGTAACAAAACAATACATTTTAATGTTTATCTAAGGATAAGTAAAAGGAACTTATTTTACATTATTTGGTAACTTTCTCTTGATATTTCTATTGTCTTTCTTTCAAATAAAGTAGATCGGTTACTTATTGCTAAAATGCTTCCAAATTAAGTAATTGTTATACTTTTATATGCACTAGATTTATATTCATTTTTGCAAAATTGAATACGCAACTGTCTCACTCACGCGGCCTGACGTCACGTCGTGGTGATCGTTGACAGCCATAGACGTTCCGCACACAAATGCACGTGTAGCGTTCGTGCGTATGTGTGTTGTCTGTGAGTAAGTACTGTGTAGTGTGCGTAAGACAGCAGATTTTGTATGAAAAATCGCGGAGTGTCCGGGCTGTGAGTGCTGTGACACTGCGCCTCGCCGCGTCGGCATTAGCGAATCACGGCGAAGTGTCATCTGCAGCTAACTTCTCATCCGCCGACTTGTGTGGTGCTTAGTATACAATAAAGTCGCGGTCCAAAGTCCAAACAACGCTTCGCTTCGTGGTCACTCACTCACTTCACTGGAGAATTTATCGACCCTGTTGGTCCAGCTGTTATGTGCCCTGCCCACTGTCATTTAACATGCTACTTCTTAAACTTTCGCGATTTGAACACATTATTATTTTATACTACGGCGGTACCAGCTGTTGCACATTCCAGTCTACCCGTGACCACGGTCGATGCAACTCGGCCGAAACGTCGGGATGAGGAGGTATTTATTTATCTCGTAATTTTAGTGCGCGATTAGTCCCGTAGTATAAAATAATAACATGAGACTTCGCTGGGCCAACTTAAAAAATTAAAAATTTTGTCTTGGGCCTAGGCATTCTAGCTATGTGAATGTGACTAAAGAACTTCTTTAAAATAAACATTTGGTTAAAAAATACAAAACTTAAATTGGAATGAACATTGAGTGACAAAATTAGAAATACGAATAATTTATAAATTCACAAATTTTCACCTAAAATGTCAAAAACAAAATATAACGATTAATTTGTAATAAATTAGGTATGTCACCGTTTCACTACGGAAACTAGCGTGGTTTTCGCACATTTTAATTAAGGTATTTTAATTAGGGTAAGGTACAGATGTTACCCGTAATTTTAGTAGAAAACTGCTACTATAGTTTCAATCGCAGTGCTATGCGAGACGAGCCCGCGTGCCACTACTCCAACCTTGAGAAAGATCGCCAAATGCGATTGAAACTATAATTGCAGTTTTCTACTAAAATTATGCGTAAATAACACCTGTACCTTACCTTACTTTCACAGTTAATTAATTTCAAATAGAATGTCAAAAATAAAATTAAACGATTAATTTGAAATAAAATATATCATAGTTATTACCTGAGAGTATCGATCCCGTACGCCGGTTGGTGGTTTTTGTCCTTCCCTCCATGGACGATGGCGGCGGGGTCGATCACGTTGCCGATGGATTTGGACATCTTGCGCTTCTTGTCGTCTACCACGAAACCGTGCACGAAGATCGACCTGGAAATGTACATAGTTGGTCGTTGGGGTAACGACTTTGGTGAGGGCCGTGATGATGATCAAGATGTCGCACGTCGCCGTCCGTGTCCCAGTCGAATGTCCGTAAATTCCGGTAGTGTACGAACTGGGTGGATCAGTGCACGAACGGCTTCGCTGTTATCTCACGACTTACACCACTTTAATGAAATGCAGAAGGCGGTGCTACACGGTTTATTGTAGGGCACAAAAGTTTATACATTAATTTAGTGACGCAATGAATAACCTAGGTGAAAGCGCGAACAATGTTTGCGGAAAATAAAGACCGATAGGTGTCGCCTCGAGTTTATCGCGACTCGCGCGGCGCGCGAGCGAGCCGGCCTTTAGGCAAACCGCTTCCGCGGTTCGAAGTGGGGGCACGCGCGGCTCGTCGCCGCGGCGCTTGCACCGTTAACCTACTGTTAAAAGGTGTGGTACGTTATCAGAAGATTATATTTATTTGTATAGCAAAACTGTATTTAACTAATGTGTTTGATTTATTTGATATTTTATTAGTATTAAATATTATTATGTATATTTTTTTTTTTTTATTTCGAATAGGTTCGCGTTTGACTACACACTGCCAGATGTTAAGCAGATGTGCGGTCTAGGGTGTAGCACGCTTACCTAGAAGATACCTATTTACTCGGGATTTGAAGACACTCACGTTGTACTTTAACGGGAAGACAGTCCCAGGCAAAGCGTTCCACATTCCGGCTGTTCGTATGAGGAATGTGGACTCGAAACGCTTGGTTCTAACGCGTGGGATGTCCACCATAAAAGGGTGGCGCTTTGGTCGCGTCTGTCTAGCCGTACGATAGAAGAAAGGGGCAGGGGGGACCAGATTGTGCAACTCCGAAGTGTATCCGGTAAAAGGCCGACAAACACGCTACCTTACGTCGATGCTCAAGACTTTGCAGCTGCGACTTAGTCAAGGTGTCGTTGTCAATCAGCCTCCTGGCTCGCCTCAAGCGACTCCAGAGCCTCCAGTTGATATTTGGCAGAGCCATCCCAAGGGTGAGATCAGTATTCCATGCAAGAGTTGACTTGTGCTTTATAAAGACTAAGCAGTATTGCTCAGGTGTGAAATACCGTCTCACCTTAGAGAGAACACCAAGTTTTTTGGAGGCTAATTGGGCTTTGGACTCTATGTAAGAGCCAAAGTTAAGATAAGATGAGAGTGAAACGCCTAATAGTTCCAAGCTGTCAGTTACCGGAACGGAGACACCACGGATATATGTATAGTTTTATGTCTCGCCTGATGGAATATTATAAAATATTAGTTATAAATTACTAATATTTTATAATATTCCATCAGGCGAGACATTATATAGATTCGCCACACATATCCAAATGTAAGTCTTGTCGTCTACCACGAAACCGTGCACGAAGATCGACCTGGAAATGTACATATCCAAATGTAAGTCTTGTCGTCTACCACGAAACTGTGCACGGAGATCGACCTGGAAATGTACATATCCAAATGTAAGTCTTGTCGTCTACCACGAAACTGTGCACGGAGATCGACCTGGAAATGTACATATCCAAATGTAAGTCTTGTCGTCTACCACGAAACTGTGCACGGAGATCGACCTGGAAATGTACATATCCAAATGTAAGTCTTGTCGTCTACCACGAAACCGTGCACGAAGATCGACCTGGAAATGTACATATCCAAATGTAAGTCTTGTCGTCTACCACGAAACTGTGCACGGAGATCGACCTGGAAATGTACATATCCAAATGTAAGTCTTGTCGTCTACCACGAAACTGTGCACGGAGATCGACCTGGACATGTACATATCCAAATGTAAGTCTTGTCGTCTACCACGAAACTGTGCACGGAGATAAACCTGGAAATGTACATATCCAAATGTAAGCCTTGTCGTCTACCACGAAACTGTGCACGGAGATCGACCTGGAAATGTACATATCCAAATGTAAGTCTTGTCGTCTACCACGAAACCGTGCACGGAGATCTACCTGAAAATGTACATCTCCAAAGTACATTAACAGAAAGCGTTACTTTTTAAGGTGGCGGAAATGCAATGATAAGTGGTCACTAGAGATTGCCGGGCTCGGCCACTGGACCCGGTAATTTAAGTTGTTATGAGTATATATACTTTAAGCTGCGTTATTAGTTTTTTTTTCAAATAGACTCTATAAGGAGTAAAGAGAAGAACCTGCTTGTTTAAACTTATAAAAATGAATAATTACTAATACTAATGTTACTTTAATTTTATGTACTTATTTGTTCCAAATTCAAAAAGTGCGCGGCAAATTTCATTCCGTCGCACTTATTTGTTCCAAATTCAAAAACGCACTTTTTGATAATTATTTTTGGCTAAGATAATTCCGGCGCACTTATAAAGTTCCTTAGAATCAGAATCAGAATTTCTTTATTGCATAAAACTGAGTAAACAAGATCTTAAAACTAAAACGTCCTGACAGCTTACCCATTGCGGGCGTGCAACAAATAAATTTATAATATACATTAGGTTCAAATACATAGCATATGATTAATTTGAATTGATTTTGTCAAATGTCATTAAATATTTAAGAATTTTAAGATTAGTGCGTAAATGTCATGGAATAGTAATTCAATTATAAAATATGTCACAGATGTATTAAAGATTAAGTCATAGTCTATGTCAAAGAAAAATTAAAAATTTAATTCAAGGACATTTGTCATGATTACATTAAGTATGTCTTGTCCGTCCATAAATAAGACAAGTAAAAGTAATCAATTCTCTATTAAGTGTGATTTTGAGACTTGAGTGAAAGTTGGGACTGAATGTTGTGAAAGTTGTGCATAAGCCAGTTTGAAATAAATAATTATTAACCTTAAATCATTATCTTTTTTCCATTTATATACAACATGTAACGGAAAGGCTGTATACATAAAAAGTGGGTTGATACTATACCTTTTATAGATGCTGTATTCGAAATTCCGAGCCAAAATAACAACATTCACTTTAAAAAAAAATTAAATATGACTGACTAGAAAAATCTTTTGCACGTAAACAAACATGTCACAACAAAGAGGTGTGGTCTGATTTTGATGGGCAAGGTCGTGTTATTGACCTCACAGCTGTTTAGTGTGATAGTGCTGTGCAAATGTGAATTAGTCATAAAAATTACTAGTTTTTCAAAAAAATATTAAAAATCAGCAAACGAACTTACACGGCTAAACATGCCCCCAACTAGTTTGTTACCGTTATCTGATTTGGTACTTTCAGTATGTATACAGTCTTTCCGTTACACGTTGTATAGAACATTTCCATAAAATACTTTAAAGGTTTCATCGCTAAGACAACCCAGGCGGGCCCGGCGGACCCGGCCGGGTTGGCGACGAATGCAACCGGGCCCGGCCGGGTTGAGAAACATACCGGGTTGCAATCTCTAGTGTTCACCGAAACTATAGGATTATTTGCAGAGAGTTAATCTGACTATACTCTATAAAATTTAACTTGATCTCTGCGACAGTAGAAGATTGACATTTTTAGAGTTGGGATAGTGGTGGGAAAAATCGATTTTCAAACAATGTTGTAATGAAATCGAATGAGTAGTTGAAGATGAGAAATTGGATTTCATTTACAAACTATTATTTAAGATCAAGTATGTACACGTGTAAATAATGGTATGATATTAATTAATTACTCATAATAATGTAACGATAGTATTTATCGACGTTTTTCACTATTATCGATGCTAATGTAACATATAATTGGGTTTACTTTTATTACACATGTAAAAAATGTTATAATATTACAATATACAATAAAATTAATGATAAATCAAGTTTTATTGAAAATATCGTCAGTATAAACTATCGATATTTTAATTATAACTCTATCTAAAACTCTGTGGTCACGATCATTCGTCGCCCATCACTAATCGGCATGCCCATAAAGTATGACATTGACAGGTACTGTCTGTACTTTTAAGAAATTCAGGACTTCATAGGCGTGATTTTTCTGACAGCTGTCGCAGAGATCAAGTTAAATTT
Source organism: Hypomecis punctinalis (assembly GCA_949316475.1). Taxonomy (NCBI): domain Eukaryota; kingdom Metazoa; phylum Arthropoda; class Insecta; order Lepidoptera; family Geometridae; genus Hypomecis; species Hypomecis punctinalis. Next base: position 17,401,614 of record OX438816.1, read on the forward strand.
TATAGAGTATAGTGAGTCAGTTAATATGACTAGTGAGTCGCTTGTTTGGGGGCGAGCGAGTCACTTCCTTGTAACGGGGCGAGTGACTCTCTTGTAAGGAGGCGAGTGACTCACTTGTAAGGGGGCGAGTGAGTGAGCGCGGTGGAAGTGAGTAGACTGGCCTGGAACCATCCTGTCAGTTGGTCCACTCCCTCGCAGTAAAGGTTCGCTTGTTTATCAGAAATGCTCCAAGAAATGCCCGAGTCGAACCAGATGTCCAAAATGTCCTGAAACAACAACGGACTTCAAACAGTTACCCTCAATATTTCCTTTGGAATGCCAAAATAAAATGCATTGAAAGGTACCGTACTGTACCAGCTTTTGAATTGTCCACTACAGAACGTAGGCCTACCCACGAAGGGACATTAGGCCATATCCCTTAACTGAGTCGAAACTGCAAAGTCTCGAGCATCGACGTAGGGTGGCGTGTCTGTCAGCCTACTATCCGTTACACTTCGGAGAGTGCGCCCAGGAGTTGCACGATCTGGTCCCCCCTGCCCCTTTCTTCTATCGTACGGCTAGACCGACGCGACCAAAGCGCCACCCTTTTATGGTGGACATTCCGCAAGAACCAAGCGTTTTGAGTCCACATTCCTCATACGAACTGCCAGAATGTGGAACGCTTTGCCTGAGTCTGTCTTTCCGTTACAGTACAATGTAGGTGTCTTCAAATCTCGAGTAAATAGGTATCTTCTAGGTAAGCGTGCTACATCCTAGACCGCATATCTGCTTAACATCAGGCAGTGTGTAGTCAAACGCAACCCTATTTGAAATTTAAAACAAAATATATCCACCACACTGGCCGAGTGCGGGTTGGTAGATTCACATAGAATTTCTTCTACGGACCTAATCATGTTGCCTCACGATGTTTTCCTTCACCGAAAAGCCAGCGGGTTGAAATCCCGTACAAACATTTCAAAGTACTCATAGCTACAGAGCCCGTAATTATTTGAAAGATATTATTACTTATAAATACATTGACTAGTCAAATTACTAATTGTAAAGGTGACGTCCACAAGTGGTATATTATTCAGACCAAAATCGAACCAATATGATATATACATCATTTCAAAGCTTGATGTATGGGCTTTTCAAAAATACTTAATTTTCATTTTTTCACCCCTCCATTTTTTTTAAATGAGAAAAATAAATTGTATGAAAAATACAAAATATAGCTTTGTATTTTTTCTAGTATAGCAATAATAAAGTGCATCTATCGTTATTTTACTTGCATTTGTAGCTGATTCTTACACATTCATATCTTAATTTGCTAAAATCATATATTATACCTACTAATGTGACCAGTTAATAGTACGATGTGACAAAAACACTTAAAAACTGTGTCTAATTGGTAAAAATGCTTCCATTTAACAATAATGGAGGTTACTTAACCAGGGTAGCTAGAGATAAACTACCTATTGAGCCATATTCATTTATTTATCATTATGAGATTCAAAATTATTTTTTTAAAAAATGGAGGGCTCTTTTTTGGTTTTAACTAATGTAATAGACTCAGAAAAGTATGAACTTTCTCGAAATGTAACGCACTGTTGTGGTTAGAATTTTTAATTATTATTATACCAGCCTCCATACATTTTGTGGACATGTCCTTTAATTTCGTAATGGAGGTGGTAGTAAACAGTACGTAAGTTCATAAAAGCTCTGGTGTCATAGATTTTAGGCCGCCTGAAGGCCTCTGACATGGTAAAACGATTAAAACAACCGAGACCTACAATTTATAATGTCACCCGAGCCATGGTAGCGCTCAGTTATAAATGCCACCCGCGGTCACCCATCCGAAGACTGACCGTGCCGAACGTTACTTAACTTTGGTGATCGCTAACAAACACTTAGTTAAACTACACTATGAAAGCTACTGACTCTGATTTTATTTCTTTCTTACCTTTCCTTTGGTAACTTTTTTCAAGTCGAGTTGTTTATCTTTGATGACGTCATCAGGCAGCAGCCGCGTGACGTCAGCGGTCCACCACACATCGGGCCCTTCACTCTCTATTATCTTGCAAAGATGTTCTACAATGCGCCTGAAATAAAACAAATATTTTGATTATGGAAAGTAACGTAACGTTTTCGCGTTTTCTGTAGAACATTGCGAGAATTTTGGATAGCTACATTTTTGATAAAGTTTACGTTCTGGGAGAAAACTCTTTTCACCCCTTGAATAGGGATGTTAGGATTATTATGTACGTACACAACATAAGCACAAATGGATGGATGGATGGATGTTTGTTACTCTTTCACGCAAAAACTACTGGACGGATTGAGATGAAACTTTGCAATAATATAGCTTATGTATCAGAATAACACATAGGCTATAAATTATAATGATATATTGCGTATGCGGGCGAAGCCGCGGGTAAAAACTAGTATATAATAATATACCAAACGCATTCAAAGAATTTCCTTTCTCACTGTTTGACTCAATGGCTGGCTGAGAAATGTTTTTTTAATGTAAATTCCAATAGAAATATATATGTGAAATCTTAATGTAATCGTGACAAATGTCCTTGAATGAAAACTGTAATCTTTCTTTGACATAATTACCTTAATTTTTACTACATCTGTGACATATTTTATAATAATTGAATTACTATTCCATGACATTTACGCTCTAATCTTAAAATTCTTAAATATTCAATGACATTTGACAAAATCAATTCAAATAATCATATCCTATGTATTTGAACCTAAATCATAAGTCATAAGTATTTATTAATACTCATACTCGTCAATTTACACGTCATAAAAAATATTACATAAATGTAATACAAAAAAAAACATCATTTTTTTACATAATGAAATGAGAAATTAATTGCAATACTTATAACAATTATAAAAATAATGGTGTTAAAATTCATATCATAAGAAAAAATTTAAAAAACAAAATATAAGAAAAAATAGTGTTGCACGCCCGCAATGGGTAAGCTGTCAGGACGTTTTAGTTTTAAGATCTTGTTTACTCAGTTTTATTCAATGCTGATTCTGATTCTGACTAAAAAAATATAATTAGTCCGTCAAATAGATTGTAAAAAAAATATTCTTCTTCTTCTTCTTTTGTTTGGCGTCGCATTGTTGTGCATTTGCCAGTGTCAAGTATTAAGTTTCAATAATTTTTGATATTTAATCAAAATAGTCAATGTCGTAGTCACGTCATAGTCCAATGAAGTCGCGGTCAAGTCAAAACGTCGTCCAAGTCATACCTTAGTACAGCAGTGGAAACTTTACTAGAGGCGTCTATGGAGTTTTGGTAACAACACGGAACAGCACGATACTTCACATTATATCACTTGCCTACACTCATGCACGTAAATCAGCTCATAATCAACGAAATACCACAATTTTTCACTAATTATCACTGATAAAACACGAGTTTAACAAAATAATACAACGGGGCGACATGACTTCTCCGCGTTCCCGCCAAAACTCCTAAAAAATATTAGACACGTATTTTTTTTTCTCAATTGAACAAAAATTGATGAAGATATAGCCCTTTAAAGTTCTGCGTGACGTCACTAACAACTATCAAATGTACCGGCTAGTGACGTCACGAGCCCCCACTCTCAAACTTTGACAAGGTTTATCTTTGTCACTAATTGTTGGATTGACAAAAGAAAAAATACGTGTTCAATTTTTTTTTCCTAATCTAACTGACGGACCAATTATAATAATGATTTTTATACCCAGTAAACATCCCTATTGTAACAATGTTATGTTTTTGGTGTCAACCGCTGAGTAAGAAATTTTGCACGCTCGTACATTTTTTCAGAAAAGTCTTTCGTGTAATAATGTATACCTACTTTTTAGCCAAGTGTAATGAGCTTCAAGCAAATATCTATAGAGTCACAATCGTTCAAAAAACGTGTCCGAGCCAAAGCTCTGCCCAAGCTTCGTAGTGGGCAGGCTTTTTAATTAGTTGTAAGGCGATTGTAAGACGACTACAACGCCGCGCGATGTGAGAGTGATTACGAGCACTAATTAGGTGACATAACGTCGAGATTTCGAGAGACAGGTCATTGTGAATTATTTAATATAAATATCTAAGTCAGTATGTATGCCGGTGCTCGGACATTTTTTTACTACTTTCACTTAGGGACTGTGGCTCTGTAGATATTTGCTCGGAGGTAATGAGATAATATCTTGCTTGTTATAAAGAGTATGTATAGATAGCCTTTTACCGGATACACTTCGGAGAGTGCGCCCAGGAGTTGCACAATCTGGTCCCCCCTGCCCCTTTCTTCTATCGTACGGTATATCTAGGCAGACGCGACCAAAGCGCCACCCTTTTATGGTGGACATTCCGCGCGTTAGAACCAAGCGTTTCGAATCCTCATTCCTCATACGAACAGCCAGAATGTGGAACGCTTTGCCTGGCTCTGTCTTCCCATTAAAGTACAACGTGGGTGTCTTCAAATCCCGAGTAAATAGGTATCTCCTAGGTAAGCGTGCTACACCCTAGACCCCATATCTGCTTAACATCAGGCAGTGTGTAGTGATACGCGAACCTATTCGAAATAAAAAAAAAAGTTAGAGTAGATAGATAAAAATAATGATTAATACGTTCTTGTCAACGATAGGGGAATCCTACGCACGCTGTCATGAGATGCACTATAAGGCCGTTTTTAAACTAGAGCTTTAAACCCTTGACGGGATTTGTCGTTGGTGATGGCAATACACACACGTTCCATTCAAAAAAACCGGACAAATGCGAGTCAGGCTTGCACACCGAGGATTCCGTACAAATCCATAAAATTTCACAAAATTGGGAAGTAAGTTATTAAAATCTCTATACCACAATCATCGACAAAAAAGTTTTTTTTTTTACTTTTCTACATCGAAAATTACACATTGTTAAAATAATTAAAAACCTGTTTTAGCATGTACTAATGAAGCTCTTTTATATGATACCTTACATAATACGATTAACTTACTTTGAATTTTAAACCCATATTTTGTGAATCTAGGCCCTATTTTTTCGTACTCTGAGACAATGCTTCTCGCAAATTTTCATAGTTCTATGTCAACGGGAAGTACCCTGTAGGTTTTGATTTTTGTTAGCGTCGAAATATGCGGCTTTAACTTTTTTATACGATAATTGAGAAGTTTTTCTTTTACACAACTGCAAGAGACCATAGATATACGTATATATTTTAAATTTCAACACGGACAAACGGACAACAATGTGATCCTATAAGGGTTCCGTTTTTCCTTTTGAGGTACGGAACCCTAAAAACAAGTAGTCATGGGCAACAGCAGAATCATTATTTAATAGAAAACATACGTACTTTGTTCAACGGTTGAACAGATCGTTGAACATTTTGGAGTACACCCTTGTCAACGATAACATCTCCCTCATTATACAGTGCGGGGAACGAACGCTCCATGCGTGCTATTGTGAGATGCACCAGTAGGGCCGCTTCTCTACCTAAGCTATGAACTCTAGATTATAGAAAACTCCTATATACAGAATGATAAACAATTAGCATCCTTTTAGGGGCTTATTCTGTACATCAAAACTAACAATTTTAGTTCTGCGATGTTTGTCAAAACTAAAAAGAAATCAGCTGTCCCATACATTTTGTCGCGGGTGAACGATATTTTTCTATGGAACAACATTTATTTTTCTTGCGATTTTAATAAAAGTCGATAAACAAAAGTTGTTAGTTTTGATGTACAGAATAAGCCCCTAAAAAGATGCTAATTGTTTACCAATCACCCTGTATATATGGGATGATGTATACTTGTCCACGATAATATCTCCCTCGTTATACAGGGCAGGTACAGGCACGCCCCACTCGCGCTGTCGCGAGATGCACCAGTACGGCCGCTTTTCCATTTGAGCTCTGAACCCTTGCATTACAAATATTTAGGAAGAATCTCTATGTGTATGTACCTTTAAGAGATAATACGTACTTGTCAACGATAATATCTCCCTCGTTATACAGGGCAGGTATAGGCACGCCCCACGCGCGCTGTCGCAAGATGCACCAGTACGGCCGCTTTTCCATTTGAGCTCTGAACCCTTGCATTTCAAATATTTAGGAAGAATCCCTATGTGTATGTACCTTTAAGAGATAATACGTACTTGTCAACGATAATATCTCCCTCACTATACAGGGCAGGTACAGGCACGCCCCAACCGCGCTGTCGCGAGATGCACCAGTACGGCCGCTTTTCCATTTGAGCTCTGAACCCTTGCATTTCAAATATTTAGGAAGAATCCCTATGTGTATGTACCTTTAAGAGATAATACGTACTTGTCAACGATAATATCTCCCTCGTTATACAGGGCAGGTATAGGCACTCCCCACGCGCGCTGTCGCGAGATGCACCAGTACGGCCGCTTTTCCATTTGAGCTCTGAACCCTTGCATTTCAAATATTTAGGAAGAATCCCTATGTGTATGTACCTTTAAGAGATAATACGTACTTGTCAACGATAATATCTCCCCCACTATACAGTTTCAGTTTTAAAAATTCTTTATTTACCATAATTTTTGAACAAAACATAAGTACAATACCAGTGTACATTAATCCTGGTAGTACAATAGAAGTGATTATACCAGATACATATTCTTCGAGCTCGCAGGCTCATATAAACATTTATAATGTAAGAATTTATTACGTAATAGGTAAACATGTGAATATATTGTTGTTCCTGACGTGACACGGAAGGGAAGAAAATTAGTTTATGTACGCTTTAGTAAAACAATACATTTTTAATGTTGACTCGATAGTTAGTAAATAATTAACCAAAGGAGGTAGGCGCGATAATACATTTCAAAAGAACACTTGGCAGTTCACAACAAACAACAAGAACTCTGTCATGGACTTGTCACACACACGAGCACGCGCGGTCAGCCGCGGACCGCGCACTCCACACCCGCCCGACACCGACAGGTAATACGGTCGAGAGTGGCGCCCGCGGGCCGCTGCGTGCCGCGCGCGCCACACCCACCCGATACCGACAGGTAATACGGGCGAGAGTGGCGCGCGCGCCGGCGGCGCCCGCTGGCAGAGCACACACGCGCGTATGACACGGTCTATTCTTAGCGCTCTAGGAATAAGTGATGTGGTAACTTGTACCGATTATATTTGTCGATAAATGTAAGGTTAGTATTTCGTGTTTTGCATAGATTTTTAATTAGGGGATTTTTATTTAATGGGTTACTGAACAAGTAAAATTTTTCTGACAAGTTGTAAACGTAGGCGTCAATTTTAGGAAGACCTATTTTGCGGTGTAATTTGGTTAGATTTGTTAGGAATGGAGTTTTAAAGGCATATTTCAAAGCTTTGTTTTGGATAACCTGAAGTTTATTCATATTAGTTCGGCAGGTGCTGCTCCAAACAGGACAAGCGTAAGTGATACAGGGTCGAACCAGGGTGCGGTATATCCGTAATTTAGTGTGGCTGCTGAGACACGATCGTCTATTTAAAACAGGGTTTAATGCATTTAGAGCCTTAGTACCTTTAATGCACAGGTTGGACGTGTTTTCCGACCAGTTCAGTTTTTTATCAAGGATAGTACCTAAGTATTTTACTGATCGGCTCCAGGGGATGGTGTAACCGCCAATTTTTAATGTCCGTAATGGTAGGGAGCGTTTCCTGGTGAACATTATGGCTTCTGTTTTAGACTCGTTGATCTTCAGTTTCCATTTGTTGAAGTACTCCTGAAGCAGGTCAATAGAAAGCTGAAGACGACTTATGACAAGATCTACGTCAGCAGAAGAGGTGAAGGAAGCTGTGTCATCAGCAAAACAAGCTATGTTTGTTCGCGGTTGGATTGGTATGTCGTTTATATAATCCAGAAACATGACGGGCCCTACAATAGATCCTTGGGGGACACCTGCAGGAACGGTTTTTGGAAGAGATGAGTTTTTGTTAACGTGAACTCTGAAACTTCGGTCCGAAAGGTAGGAACTATTCAACTTGACTAGCTGGATGGGACGACCAAGTAAGATCTGCTTGTGCAGGAGTGCTTTGTGCCAAACTGTGTCAAAAGCCTTCTCAATATCTAAAAGAAACATTCCCGTAGAATGTTTAGAATTGAGGTTATGGGACACGGTTTCGGCCACCCGGGCTAGTTGTTGGACTGTAGAGTGTCCTTGTCGGAAACCAAACTGTTCATTGGTGAAAAAGTTGTCAGAGGTTAGCATCAGTCGCTTATAAATGATTTTTTCGAACAGCTTACCTAAGCATGGTAAGAGGCTAATAGGTCGATAAGATGACGGGTCAGATGGTTCTTTGCCAGGCTTTGGTACTGCTATGACTTTTGCTACTTTCCAGGGCGAAGGGAAATAGCATAGAATTAAGCACGCATTGAAAATTTTTGTCAACAGGACAATGCATTTCTGGGGGAGATTTTTAATCATTAAGTTGGAGATGTCATCGGGCCCCGGGGATTTTCGAAGTTTTAAAGTTGAAATAATTTTTTTCAATTCATGAGGGCGAACCAACATAGAAGGCTCACAGGGATCGATAGGATCATTTAGTAGAGCTACAGACTTTTCTACAGCTGGGAGTTCATCGCTATGCCAATCGTGAGTTAGTAGCATATTCTTTAGAAACGCATCAGCTAAGGCATTGCACTGTTGTTCCGGGCTAGTAGTCAGGGTGTTGTCACCCAATTTAAGAGCTGGAATGGTGGAAGAAGGTAGCCGCAAGCTTTTCACTAGTCGCCAGATATCATTGTAAGGGTTGTCTACTTTGTGTAGCTTGTTAGACCACACTTTGTCATTATATTCCTTTATACCTAGTGAAATTTGAGATTTTAATAGGTTAACTTTGGTATTCAGTATTTTTCGTAAATGAGAATCAAGTTCTTTTGTTGCAATCCTACGTAGGCGGTTTTTCTGTCGAATCATGCGTTTAATTCGTCGGGGCAAGGAAGAGGTGCACCATGGTTTGTAGGTTGTTAATGGGACACAAAGGTCTCGCGCCTCGAGCATAGTGCGTTGGAACTCGATGATGACATTATTAATTTCGTGTTCGGATACAAATGTTTTAGAAGCTAATGAGACGTTATTGTTTAAAATAGAGCGGTATTTGACCCAGTCTGCCTTGCTGTAGTTAAATTTTTGAATTGGGGTGCGGATAGGATTACTGAGAAATTTAACGAATACAGGAAAGTGGTTGGAGGAAAGGGCTGAAATAGTAGTTATGTCACAGGGAGGGTAAACATTTTTATTTAAGAGAATGTCTGGAATAGACGGACTGAAATCGGGGCAGTAATGGACGAGTGTTACGTTATGAGGGGCATGAATAATATAATCGCTAATGAGCATGTGCTGATACAATTTGTTTCCATGGTTATTACCACAGCCAGGTGACCACAGGGGATGTTTTGAATTTAGGTCACCCATAGCCAATACCTTGGCACCTGCTGAAATTATATTGTCGAAATCACTAGTAATCAAAGGAAGGTTGGGGGACTGGTAAACCGAAAAGAGTGTAAGATTATCGTTAATAAGACTCAGTGAGATACCGATGCATTCTAGGTTTTGCGTATGTGGTGTTTGTATCAAGTTGTGCTCTAAATCTGAGCGGACCAAAAGGGCTACTCCCTGGCCGAAACCATCACGATGCTTGTCCTGTCGGTAGCGTACAAAACCAGGTAAGTGGAAAGTAAGTCGGTTAGTCAGTTTTGTTTCAGAGAGGGCTATAATGTCAACATTTAGTTTACTCACCGCAAGTTCTGTGAGTTCTTGTTGTTTCCTGTGAACGCCATCAGCGTTCCAGTATAATACGCGTAGCTCATGTGAACTAGACATAGTGTCCCAGGTGGGTTAAAATAAGTGTAACTTTCTCAATGAAAGTTTTACATTGGCTAAACTCGTGCTTTATCGACTGAATGGTCGAAAGAATTTCGAGCATTTCAGTCGTTTCTAGGTCATGCGGTTTTTTCACAGTATATTCACCAGTGCATGTGGTCGCCTGGGCTTGTGTCATCGATTTAGCTGGTTTCGCTAACTGAGGTACTCTAAGAGGCCAACTTGGAGGGTCGCAAATGGGCGTAACTGGATCTTGTATTTTAGGAACATAATCTTGCTTATTATTTTTACTAGATGTGGTGACTTTGGCCCACTTGGATGTTGCGGACATTTTTACTCGTGTCGCTGCAGAAGTATTCTCCTTACGTAGAGTTTCACGTCTGGTTTCAATGCGTTTGATGTACTTCAGTCGCTCTTCACATTGTGAGTAGTTGGCAGGATGATCTTGTTGGCAGTTACAGCAGCGTGCCGGCTCATCTCTGTCCTTTTTAGGGCACTCCCACGTGGGATGAGCTTCTGCACATTTGACGCATCGTGGTGGGTGATTACAGTTCCGTGCAGCGTGGCCGAAACTTTGGCATCTAAAACACTGCGTGCCTTGCTTCTTGATGGGCTGGAATCGCTCGATCTCCACGACACAATTAGACAGGTACTTAATCTTTTTGAATTTTAGCATGTCAGTACCACTTGGCAGCTGGACAAGAACAGGAGGGCATTCAGAAGGATGAAGAGTCCGTAGCTCAGAGATGGAAGCTCCGGCAAAGCCCAGTGACTCTAGTTCTTCGGGTATAATATCGTGAAGGAATTTTGGCAGTCCCTTGATAACGGCTTTAGGAAGCTTTTCATCTTTGCGTGTATATGTATGAAATCTCACTTTTTCGTTAGTTAATCCGTCTTTGAGTGTCTGGTGATTGTTTGGAGAGTAACATTGTACCTTCACTAACTTTCTTCCTCTGTGCTGCATGTGGTAGTCTTTGCAGTGTTTAGCGACAACTTCCCTGATTTTTTGGTGAGTCCATTCTCCTACAAGCTCAATAATGAGAGGTGGAGTATGATTGGCCGTCTTCTTTTTAGTAGCATAGTGAAATGGGTCTGGAGTTGGATCTACGGGATCAACAGGTAGGTTCTTAAATCGGTTTTCTACAGGTGTCTCCTTGTTCTTATGACCACTGGTTGGGTTTGTAACGAACTTTTTGGGTCTTCTCCAGTTCTCCGGGGAGCCTTCATCTTCTCTTGGTCTCTTGCTAGACAAATTGGGGTTGGACGAAGATCTTGATAAGAACTTGTCCATGGTGGACCAAAGTGTGATCTATCGACAATTTGTCGATAGCACTTTGGCCCATCCCTAATTGTGCGGTTGGTTTGACGAAGAGCAGTAGTTAATGTACGCGTACGGTCGCAGTGACAGCCGAACGCGGAATGACCAGTACGGCCGCTTTTCCATTTGAGCTCTGAACCCTTGCATTTCAAATATTTAGGAAGAATCCCTATGTGTATGTACCTTTAAGAGATAATACGTACTTGTCAACGATAATATCTCCCTCGTTATACAGGGCAGGTATAGGCACTCCCCACGCGCGCTGTCGCGAGATGCACCAGTACGGCCGCTTTTCCATTTGAGCTCTGAACCCTTGCATTTCAAATATTTAGGAAGAATCCCTATGTGTATGTACCTTTAAGAGATAATACGTACTTGTCAACGATAATATCTCCCCCACTATACAGGGCAGGTATAGGCACGCCCCACGCGCGCTGTCGCGAGATGCACCAGTACGGCCGCTTTTCCATTTGAGCTCTGAACCCTTGCATTACAAATATTTAGGAAGAATCTCTATGTGTATGTACCTTTAAGAGATAATACGTACTTGTCAACGATAATATCTCCCTCGTTATACAGGGCAGGTATAGGCACTCCCCACGCGCGCTGTCGCGAGATGCACCAGTACGGCCGCTTTTCCATTTGAGCTCTGAACCCTTGCATTTCAAATATTTAGGAAGAATCCCTATGTGTATGTACCTTTAAGAGATAATACGTACTTGTCAACGATAATATCTCCCCCACTATACAGGGCAGGTATAGGCACGCCCCACGCGCGCTGTCGCGAGATGCACCAGTAAGGCCTCTTTTCCACCTGAGCTCTGAACCCTTGACGGGATTGTTCGCTGCTAGATGGTGGTAAGATGGAAACTTGCTCTAGACCTGCCTGAAAAAAAAAAATTTATGAATATTTATTTTATAATAATTATACCTGATAATAGAGTTATACACTAGAAAACGACCGAGCTCTACGCAAAACAGTAACTTAAAAATTTATGTGTTTTCCTGGAAATAGCGCAGATAAGAGGGGTTAGTTCAGGTTTACACGTAAATAGAAACTACAGCTTTCCGTATGGCTCTAAACATTTTTGTACAGCGCCCCTGGCGGAAACGTGAAAGAACTAGTCAAAGTGTATGGAGCCACATGCTAACGTATAGATAAACATCGCAGTAGAGAGAGTATAAGTAAGCTAGGCAGAACTTAAGGCCTCAGGGTTATCAGGGATCCCAAACTAAGGGTCGCGACTCACTGGTAGGTCGCTAATTAATATAAAGTGGACCCTGCTTTTAGAATGACACTAAGCCCGATTACAGAGGCGCCAGCGTAACTATATTAGCTAAATAGCATATTTCTGTTTCACTTTAGGCATTCGATAGAGAGAACGCTTTTTACGCTGCTATTTAATTTACGCTGGCGCCTCTGTAATCGGGCTTAGTGTATGTATGGTTGAGCAAAACATGGACATAGTGTCTGCAATTTCAAATTAGTAACGGTTAAATTTCCTGGAGTCCAGTCACAGTGTCCGCAATATTTTTCGAGCAATTAGGATACATTTACATTCTAAAGATGTAAAAAAAGTAGCTTTTATATTACCCAGACAAGCATACAAAACGGTGCAATGCAATCAAGGTCACGATCGGTACGATGAACGATCCAATTTGCTTGCACTGTCCAGTGTTGCCAGGTTAGATTTATAAATTTACAGTGTTTTGGATATAAAAATACAGTATTTGGTATAAAAATACAGTAAATCACAAAGTTAAATACAGCGCTTTTACAGTAAATAAAAGTAAAATATAATGTAATCAATTCATATATTTTTACTAAAATTATTATTAATCACTATCCGTTTCACTCAGAAATGGTTCGTTTTGGTCATAATTTTTTTCATTGAAAGCTACAAGCATGCTACGCAATAAATCCACTAGATGGTCCATGACCCTATGTGATATTTTATGCTCAGTCATAAATGCTGCTAACTTTATTTCGGCTGTTTTACGTTTATCGTCTAAAGATGTTGATGATTTTTGAAACGCAGTGGCAATAGAAGTTTGAGATGAAGAGGGCTTGGTTCTAAGAATATGTTTGTTACCTTCAGTATGACGTTTTAGCGCTCCCATGTCAGCGATCATTGATGTGTTACACAATGCACAATAAGTGCGATGTGGATCTTTCAAACCACGTTTTAAAATTTTCTTGCTGTAACCATCCATCGCGGAATTTTTGCTTATAAACTTTCTTCTTTTTAGGTGTAGAGGGTCCTTCATCATCACTTTCACGAACAGACATTTTAATTTATTTGGTGGTATTATTTATTAGGTATAACAAGTTGCGACGACTGAAATTATTTCAGTACTTACAAGTTCAACATAAAATCACGTCAAACTATTCGGATATCCGCAAAGTTACAATACTGCTTTACAATCCAGAAAATATATACGAAAATATACATTTGCGTTTGGTCGAATAATAATTCACCATTCAAAAAAGTAGACTGTTTTGGGGGATTTCCCGATCATTATTTACTAGAGTTAGAGCACAATTGCGTTTCGTTTTACGTAGACACTTAACAGATGTATCGTTTTTGAACGTTAAAACTTAATACAGTGATTTTCATACACTGTATTTTTGTAATACAGTATACAGTAAAACGGGAAAAAAGCAGCTAAATTACAGCGAATCTACTGTAATTACAGTGAACCTGGCATCACTGGCACTGTCGCTAGGGATGCAAACGATACATCGATGTTTAATAACTATTAACTAGAGTCTATTACTTTATAATCCCTACCGAAGTAGAGATTTCTAAAAACTGGAGTTAGACTCATTTGAGTGTTCCCCTCCACGGAAATCTTTAGTAAAAGGCGAAAGATTTATACGTGTTGAAGGGAAACCAGAGTGACAATACAAACCGCTTTCAAAAACCCCCCTTGTGTTGTTGTACGAGTCGTTACCGCGAGTCAGAAAGTGACGTCATTTTAGGGACGCCATCTATTTTCAATCTGCGTAACTATTCTATCCAAAGTGGCGGCGAAATATGATGCCGTAAGATGCGTCACTAGGTCAGTACTTGTGGCACATGTTTTGATAACAGGTTCCATACAGCATCACAATCTTTTTCTTTATTGTAACGGTTGATTGATTACATACTTACGTGTTTAAGTTTTATGATGTTACCTACTCTAGTTGCTCTGCCACCAGTATCTTTGCTATTATATTTATGCAAGGCACTCATCAGTCTTATTGATGTTAGGTATTTAGTGTGCTTCAAAATGCTTTCTTTTGTTATTTAATTCAGTTGAGCGATATATCCAAGATTATCATTTGTTCCTTATCACACTGATTTACGCAGAGTCGATATTGTATGCACTATTTACTTCTTACATTCATCTCGATCATTTGTAATATATTCTGAATTCTCTTCAGACAGTTCATCCATACTTTCTTCCGTCGCTCCTACCGCACTGTCAACACTTACTCGCGACGTCCTATTTGTTATAGGCATAATTTTTTTCTCTATTCATAATATGTTCAATTGTTCATACTATGACACCAAGACCTATTTGGAATCTGGACTTTCAAACTTCCCGGAAAAAAAATCATTTATTTCAGGCGTGTAGGGCCATTTGAGGGCAGAAAAATACAATAGAAAAATAAAATAATCACAAGTCATCATAACAAAATTCAAATTATAGACATAGGTACTCAAGTATGTTTTTTTATATTACTTATGTTTACATTTCATATTTTTTCCTTTCGTTTTTAGGGTTCCGAACCAAAAAGGTAAAAACGGGACCCTATTACAAAGACTCACTAAGACTGTACGTCTGTTCCTTTGTCAGTACCTCTTTCTGTCACCAGGCTGTATCTCATGAACCGTGATAGCTAGAACGTCACAGATGACGTATTTCTGTTGCCGCTATAACAAATACTAAAAATAGAAAAAATAAACTTAAATACCTGATCTGCTAAGACGACCTTAATGCAAAAAAAGTGTATTTTGTATGATATCTACTGAAAGATAAGAAGTAGTTAAAATAGTGTATTAAAAAATAAAATAATATTAGGGGACATTTTACACAATACACACGGTCTCTGACACCAACTAAGCAAAGCTTGTCATATGGCTGCCAGAGACTTATATAATAATAAGCCCAATTTTAATAACGCTATCGTAATTTTAATAGCAATTTTGAATATTCCTGTTTCTTTTCACTATAATATTATTATGTACATTTGATAGAGATAATAATATTTTACGTTGCTATAAAATATATGCCTTTAAAATTGGGCCCAATACCTAAATAACACCCAGACACAAAGCAAACACATATGACCTATATTCATCACATATATGATGAGGTCATAGTCATAGGTCATAGAATACACGCCTCTATGATTCCGTAGTCAGAGTTACTAACTACTGAGCCACCGAGGCAGTAAATAAGTACTCCGCGTAAATAAGTGGGATAAGGGGCAAATTATTATAATAAAAACCCTATAAGCCCGTAATAATCCTTGTTTCGCTCATTTAAGTAACAAAATCATTATAATAGCAAACTAAAGTACCTAACAATAGCACAGCAGGAGTACCTTGCATGAATATAATAGCAAATATATTGGTGGGAGAGTTACAAGAGTCGGCAAAATCATAAAACTAAACATACCATGTAATCTCCAACCGTTCCGACAAGAAATACGATTGTAATGCCGTCACCCATCTGTATCGGTAAACTGGTTATGGAACCTGTTATCAAAACATGTGCTACAAATGCTTTATAGTGACGCATCTTTAATGTTCGGTATTTTTAGCCGCCATTTTGGATAAAATAGTTACGCAGACTGAAAATAGATGGCGTCCCTACAATGACGTCACTTTCTGACTCGCGGTAACAACTCGTACTACAATACAAGGGAGCTTTTTGAAAGCAGATTGAACTGTCACTCTGGTTTCCCTTCAACACGTATAAATCTTTCGCCTTTTACTAAAGATTTCCGTGGAGGGGAACACTCAAATGAGTCTAACTCCAGTTTTTAGAAATCCCTACTTCGGTAGGGATTAGGGATGCCCGATCTTTTGCTTTGAATCGATCTTTTGAATCGTAATGGATCGTAACCCCGTGAATCGATCCACGATCTGTATCGTATTGCATTGAATCGATCTTATTCGATCTTTGAAGATCGTATCGTATTTTAAAAAAGTAAGGAGAAATGAAAAGACACTTCCACATGCAAGTTGTATTTATTAGGAAATATTAAAAAACATTACGAAAAAGCTATTCCGTCAAATCTATGCATGCAATGATGTAAAGGTTTGACGGTTTACAGATTCCAACCCTCCGCATTTAAGCTTTTCAAAAACAATAATTTAGATAAACGCACTGGATCTAACCTATTACGACTATCCGTCAAAGTGTTGCCAGCCAGTGAAAACAGTCGTTCTGAAGGAACAGATGTTGCTACTATAGTCAAATACTTCAAAGCTAAACAGCTTAAGTCCGGCCAGATAGTAGATCTAGTGGTCCAATATGTTATTGGGTCTCCTTGTCTAGCAAGTAATGGTTCTCTAAGATACTGTTTCAAAATGTCATCCAGCAGTCCTTCCTTTGGAATGTTTAGATTCGTTTCTGTCACCAACTGACTATGAAATTTCCAAATGTTATCGTCATCATCGGGTGAAAGTGAAACCACATTTTGCGCATTTGGTGATGTATCCTTATTATAATCCGTTGTTTTTAGTAAATCGGTGATGTCATTAAGTGATTTTGCACAAGATTGAGCATCCGTAAAGTATATTTTTTTAAATCGCGGGTCCAAAATTGTTGAAATCGCCAAAAGATGCACTTTTTCAATGTTCTTAAAACGTTTGTTACATTCGCTCAGAATTTTCGCTTTGAATTCTGATCCTAAGTCAGAAACCTCAGAAATGCTCCCTGAATTGGCAGATTCGATCGATTTACTCATGCAGAAAATAATTGGTATGATTATACTACTCGTTACATAATCTTGACCCGATATTTCTTTTGTTACGTTTTCTATAGGAGTCAAAATGTTAATAATTTCCTTTATTATGGCTATTTCATTGCCACCAAGCATAGCAGGGGCCTTTGGGTTTTGGAGTAGAATAGCACTGACGAAGTCACAAAGTTCAATAAATCGCTGTAACATATACAACTTAGAATTCCATCTTGTTATAACGTCTTGTACCAACTTTTTTGGTAATACATTATTAGATTTTTGAAGTTTGGTCAATTCATCCTGTGCAGAAACGTTGTGTTTAAAAAATGTTACAATGGTTTTGACCTTATTTACTAATGCATCAAATCCTCTGGTTTCTTCTACAGCTTTTTGCACAACTAGATTAAGAGTGTGTGCAAAACAAGGCAAGTGCTTATTTTTGCCCAGTAATTCATAGATAGCTTTGACAATATTTGCACCATTATCTGTGACTATAGCTAAAATGTTTTGTACATTAATGTTCCATTCATTGCAGAGCGATTCAATCACTTGTTTGAGATATTCAGCAGTGTGTCGCTCGTTCAATTCTTTAACGGCTATAACAATTGATTTCAAACAGTTCTTGTGCAAAAAATGACAAGTCAAACCTAAGTAGCTCCTTGTGTTCATTGTGTCCGTCCAGACATCGGTAGTCAAACAAAAGCTATTAACTTGCATCAACTGTGCTTTTATGACATTAGAAATATTCTCATATTTTTCATCAATAAGTCTTGTAATTGTGTTTCTGCTTGGTACCGAGTAAGTTGGACACACCGTTTTCATCAAATGTTGAAATCCTTTTTTTTCTGTGGTATTGAGAGGTAAATCATCAACCGTAATAAAATACAGCAATGCATTAGTCAATTTTAGTTCCTTGGACCCACCTTTTTGATATGCTTGAATATTACTAATGACATTATCAATACGAAGTTGACGTTTTCTTGTTGATTTTGGCGTTGACGTATTGATTGTAGTAATATTTAATGATTCTTCACATTCACTTGAGTTTGAGTTAGCATCACTATTAGTACTCATTCGGCTGGTCGAAGGGGTGGGATCATTGGACTAAAAAAGAAAATAATGTACACATTAATCAAAATTGTACAAGAAATAAAATGTTGAGGTAGGTCGCAATTGGAGTAGGTAAATTTACCACGTAATCGTACGTGGCCATGCAACTCTCTCCGTGTGAGGAACACTTAGTTTACCTACTAATCGAATCCTGGTGTCAGTTTTCTTATGCCAAAATACCAATACTATGCTAACCAGTTAAATAGCACCCTTATAAAAAATCACTTTATAAATAGATAATTACTTACGATTTCGGTCACTTTTGTAGTAGAACTTTCTCCGCTTTTGTTTAAATCATAATTTTAATGGCGTCGCTTTAGATGATTTTTTAAATTTGTGGTATTTCCTTTAGTTTTCACTATTTGGTCACATAATTTACACTGTCCACCCGAGTCACATCTGATAAAAAACGTCCAAACATTCGATTTTACGGGCGGGGCCATATTTATCAATATTAAAATAATAACAAGAAAAAACACTGCGCATTCGATGAATTCAATCGTACTACTATCTACAAAGAACAATCTACAAATTCTGTGATGTTCTTGCGGGTATAACATAAACAAAATTTCAATACTACCTTCATATCGTTTCATATTTCATACTCACGGCGCGGCGGCGTATACATAAAGTACGTAACTCGACACTAATTTCAACAAATAGATGTTGTCTTGCTTTGTTGTTCCTACTAAAATGTGTGATCGTTATCATCAACAAAATAAATGCAGTTAAGTTTGCATTACTTTGGTCTGTTAATGATGCGATTTTTTCTTACGATCTTCCAAGCATACGATTCGATCTGAGCAAAGATCGCATCTTGTTGAATCGATTCAAAAAATCGGGAGATCGTATTGCCGTGAATCGATCTTCAAAAAGATCGATTCAGATCGGGCATCCCTAGTAGGGATTATATAATTGAGTAATAGAATGCACCGATCATTAATGGGTAGCGTGAACGGCGAAATCGAACTTTATAATATATCTGCATCATGAACAGCCAAATGGTTTAGTCGCAAAATGACAAATATTATTATCCTCCTGACGTAGTAATGAAATCGAATGAGTAGTTGAAGGTGAGAAATCGGATTTTATTTACTTACTAATACTATTATTTAAGATCAAGTATGTACACATGTAAATAAAGTTACGATATTAATTCATAATTCATTTATTCTGCTTCCATAAAGTACAAGATGGTAAAAAATATAAATGGTACAAAGTGGCATATGGACCCCGTCGGGCGCAGCAACAACAGAAAAGAGGAAGGCACCATAATTAGGTCATATTAATTTATCTTTAGTGAAAATTAAAAAAACACAAAATTGTTAGTAAGTGCTAAATGTCCACTAAAAGTTACAAAATAGAAAGTCAGTGAAATTAAATACTCATAATAATGTAACGATAGTATTTATCGACGTTTTTCACTATTATCGATGCTAATGCAACATATAATGGGGTTTAATTTAATTACACATGTAAAAATGTTATGATATTAAAATATACAATAAAATTAATGATAAATTAAGTTTTATTTAAAATATCGTCAGTATAAACTATCGATAATTTAATTAAAACTTTATCTAAAACTCTGTGGTCACGATTATTCGTCGCCCATCACTAATCGGCATGCCCATAAAGTATAACATTGACAGGTACTGTCAGTACTATTAAGAAATTCAGGACTTCATAGACGTGATTTTTCGGACAGCTGCCGCAGACTTAGAGTATTAGTTATTTATATACTCTAAGGCCGCAGAGATCAAGTTAAAGGACATGTCCAAAAAATGTATGGAGGCTGGTATAATAATAATCAAAAATTCGAACCATAACACTCGTTACATTTCGAGAAAATTCATATTTTTCTGAGTCTATTACTTCAATTAAAAATAAAAATGAGCTCTCCGATTTTTTTAAAATTAATTTTGAATTTATTAGGATAAATAAATATATTTGGCTCAATAGGTAGTTTATCTCTAGCAACCCTGATTAATTAACCTCCAAATTGTCAAATAAAAGCATTTTTACCAATTAGACACACTTTTAAAGTGTTTTTATGTCACATTGTAGGTACCTACTAACTGGTCACACTAGGTTATAATTTTTAATTTTAGCAAATTAAGTGATGAATGTGTAAGAATCAGCTACGAATGCAAGTAAAATAACGATAAAAGCACTTTATCATCGCCAAACTAGTAAAAGTAATAAGCTGTATTGTTATTTTTCAAACAATTTACTTTCCAAATTAAAAAAAAAATGGAGGTGTGAAAAAATCTAAATTAAATATTTTTGGGAAGCCCATAAACCAAGCTTTCAAATGATGTATATATCATCTTGGTTCGATTTTTCTCTGAATATTTATATTTAATATTAATATTTTTCCACTTGTGGACGTCACCTTTTATGGAGTATAAAATATCGTTTTCATTTTTTCCTAAGTATCTCGTCAATTTGCACTTATTGCAAAAAACGCCACCTAGCACAATTTTCTAACATTGCGAGTTAGCGCCATCTACCATAATCTAAAAACACGACATCTACAAGCTAGTTCCACATGTGCTCGCTAGATGGTTAACCGAGGCGAGCCGACGCTTTCTGAATCGCGATAACGATACGTTTCACCAAATCATGCCCTCGTTATAGAAATGTTATTAGTGTTGACTAGCTCAGAGTTCGAGGAACAGTGCGAGTAAAATCACCATTGCGATATCCCCGAAGAAGAATCTTCTTTACGAGTGAACCTCTGCGGGGACAACCAAGGAAATCTCGGACGCGTTATTTTTGGTAGTGACTACTTGACTAGTTAACATAGATTTACGGGAAAAAATTCCTCAATTAGATGTGAAGAATTTTTTCCATAAATTGTTGTAACTCCTTACTTAAAAAATACTGAGTGAAGATTAACACTAACACCATTAAAAAATAGTGACCAAATTGTTAGAACAGCTGTTACCGAAGGTATCATTGCGTTAATTTGTAACGCTTTACGCTTAGGGATAATTTATATTAGGACGGGGCCTGTACGACGCACTTCCCATACTCCTTCCGTCTTTATCACCTTTCTTCCGGCTTGGTCAAAGTATACTAAGCGCCACACAAATCGGCGGATAAGTTTTTTATTTTATTTTTTTTATTTCGAATAGGTTTGCGTTTGACTACACACTGCCTGATGTTAAGCAGATGTGCAGTCTAGGGTGTAGCACGCCCACCTAGAAGACACCTATTTACTCGGGATTTGAAGACACTCACGTTATACAAGATACTAAGTTATACGCAAGGTTCTGCGCAAAAGCCGAAACATAGGTAAGAAGCTGGAATTGCAATACAAATATAAAAACTATTATGATAAGCGTACTAGGCAGTGGATCATACCTAGATTGTGCAATAACTTACCGGAAAATTTCGAGAAATCATATCAAACAAAATTTGGCTTTAAAAAAAAGTTAAAGAAACTGATATTGGATAAATTAAGCGATGAAGATTAACACCTTAGAAAGCAAACATTTGTATCAAAGTTTAGATTATAAAAACAAAATATGTTGATGGATAACTGACAATGACATTACATTGCCCACATGTACCTATAATAACAAGGGAATGTATTTCTATCCGCTTGTACATAGATACTAAGTTATGTACCTAACGTGAGAGCTATCCTGCCTACAAACCGCTTCGCTGTTTGGCAGTACTTTTAATTGTACCTATGTATGTTATATTCAGGTCAAATAAATTTTTAAAAAAAGGTGTGAGCGGGAGCCAGAGAGACGACACGCCGGGGCGCACCCGCCCGCTAACCTCATGCGTCCTACGCCCGAGCTCACTACTTCGCCCGAGCTCACTACCATATTATTATATCTTCTTTGTCACTACTTCGCCATTTGTATAGGCATTGTGCACACATGCGCAATAATTAGCGAATCACGGCGAAGTGTCATCTGCGGCTATACTCTATAAAATTTAACTTGATCTCTGCGACAGCTGTCAGAAAAATCACGCCTGTGAAGCCCTGAATTTCTTAATAGTACAGACAGTACTTGTCAATGTCATACTTTATGGGCATGCCGATTAGTGATGGGCGACGAATGATCGTGACTACAGAGTTTTAGATAGAGTTTTAATTAAAATATCGATAGTTTATTCTGACGACATTTTAAATAAAACTTAATTTATTATTAATTTTATTGTAAATTTTAATATCATAACATTTTTTACATGTGTAATTAAATTAAACCCAATAATATGTTAAATTAGCATCGATAATAGTGAAAAACGTCGATAAATACTATCGTTACATTAGTATGAGTATTTAATTAATATCATAACATTATTTACATGTGTACATACTTGATCTTAAATAATAGTAAGTAAATAAAATCCAATTCCTCACCTTCAACTACTCATTCGATTACATTACAACATTGTTTGAAAATCGATTTTTTTCACCACTATCTCAACTCTAAAAATGTCAATCTTCTATGTCAATGTCACTGTCGCAGAGATCAAGTTAAATTTTATGGAGTATAACTTCTCATCCGTCGATTTGTGTGGCGCTTAGCGTACTAAGCTCATAAGGGTAAAAAAATAACCCTGTAATATAAAGAAAATGTGACTGATCCTGTTTGTTATAAAACATACCAAAGCTTGATGTTTAATGGCTGCTGTATCAATGAACCACTGGTCGCTAGCTCGCAGTATAACTGGCTGCTTGGTCCGCCAGTCCAGCGGGTAGGAGTGGACATATGTCCCTCGGTGCAGGATATTCTTGTCGAGGAAGGCTATGACGGCCTCTTGGCCCTCCGAGAGGACCGGGAGTCCGTCGAGTTGAGGAGAAATGTTGGTGTAACAGCCGGATTCGTCTACGTTGCACTCCTGGAAGAACATATTCAGAGATTTAACAATCGTTCTAGCTGACTCGGAAAACGTTTTGCCATATTAAAGAAATATGATGAGGGCCACTCTTATTACCTTGAGGTATAAAAATACCCTGTGACTCTTTGACTTAGGTACAATAAAAGTAAAGGGACTAAACCCTTATCAATAAGCCCAATTGGCCTCCAAAAAACTTGGTGTTCTCTCTAAGGTGAGACGGTATTTCACACCTGAGCAACTGCTTAGTCTTTATAAAGCACAAGTCAGGTCTTGCATGGAATACTGCTCTCACCTTTGGGATGGCTCTGCCAAATATCAACTGGAGGCTCTGGAGTCGATTGAGAGACGAGCCAGGAGGCTGATTGACAACGACACTTTGACTAAGTCGCAGCTGCAAATTCTTGAGCATCGTCGCAAGGTGGCGTGTTTGTCGGCCTTTTACCGGATACACTTCGGAGAGTGCGCCCAGGAGTTGCACAATCTGGTCCCCCCTGCCCCTTTCTTCTATCGTACGGCTAGACGGACGCGACCAAAGCGCCACCCTTTTATGGTGGACATTCCGCGCGTTAGTACAAAGCGTTTCGAATCCTCATTCCTCATACGAACAGCCGGAATGTGGAACGCTTTGCCTGGGTCTGTCTTCCCGGTAAAGTACAACGTGGGTGTCTTCAAATACCGAGTAAATAGGTATCTTCTAGGTAAGCGTGCTACATCCTAGACCGCATATCTGCTTAACATCAGGCAGTGTGTAGTCAAAGGCGAAACTATACGAAAAAAAAAAGAGAAATATGTTGAGGGCCACGTACAATAAAAGTAAAGGGACTAAACCCCTATGAAATAAATAAAAATAAATAAATAAATACTTCAATATAACAGGTTTTATCACTTACTTACAACTTTGATTCCATTAGCTAGCCCGACTGGGATATCTTTACTCGCTGTCTCGTGGGAGCCGGGGACAAGTAGGTATATCCTTCCCACCATACTAATACTCATTTATTTTTAACAATAAGTTACACGTCATCTTTTGTTACAACCCGGTCTGAATATCTGTGCACCTCGCCGGAATGCGGCGCCTCTCCCGCTTCCCCTGTCACCTCTCCGCGCACTCCCCGGTGCGACAGTACGGTTAGCATCTTCGTTGCCGATACACGTCCCGATCATTTTGATATTTTCGCTTTGTTTTTTAATATTTATTGTTAAGTTTAGACTGTTGACGTCACGAGGTCAGGTGCACAGATATTGTGACCGGGTTGTACATGGAGGTAAGTTGATTACCTTCTTGTAAGTTGTACGAAGATTAAATTAAATAATTATTTTTTGCAAAAAATAGCATGACCGACTTCACCCGTATACAGAATTCGCAAATATTTCGCACGGTTCGATGTAGCATTTTTCACGTTATTGTTGATTTATCATAAATGGTTCAGCCGATTTTGATAAAATTTAAATGCATTTAAACAATTTATTTTTAACCGACGAACCAACCGAAGGAGGTACTCAATTCGACGCGTATTTTTTTAATAATTTTTGTTATGTATGTATAACCACGCATAACTTTTTTCATAGTAGTCCGAATTTGATAATTATTTTTTTTATCGGAAAGAGTATACTTCGAAATTGGTCCCATATGGGACCTAAAAAATAAAAATAGGTCACATTAATTTTTTATTAATTTTCTTACAATAAATCACAATATTGAAAATTAAACCAGTGGATGGAGTGTGTAGTAACATACCACCTTGATCCCGTTAGCGAGTCCGACGAGGAAGTCGTCGGGTCCGTGCGCGGGCGCCGTGTGCACCAGCCCCGTGCCTTTACTCGCGGTCACGTGGGACCCGGGGAGGAGGGGGAATGTACTTCCCACCAGTGGAGGGAGTGTGTAGTAACATACCACTTTGATCCCGTTAGCGAGTCCGACGAGGAAGTCGTCGGGTCCGTGCGCGGGCGCCGTGTGCACCAGCCCCGTGCCTTTACTCGCGGTCACGTGGGACCCGGGGAGGAGGGGGAATGTACTTCCCACCAGTGGAGGGAGTGTGTAGTAACATACCACTTTGATCCCGTTAGCGAGTCCGACGAGGAAGTCGTCGGGTCCGTGCGCGGGCGCCGTGTGCACCAGCCCCGTGCCTTTACTCGCGGTCACGTGGGACCCGGGGAGGAGGGGGAATGTACTTCCCACCAGTGGAGGGAGTGTGTAGTAACATACCACTTTGATCCCGTTAGCGAGTCCGACGAGGAAGTCGTCGGGTCCGTGCGCGAGCGCCGTGTGCACCAGCCCCGTGCCTTTACTCGCGGTCACGTGGGACCCGGGGAGGAGGGGGAATGTACTTCCCACCAGTGGAGGGAGTGTGTAGTAACATACCACTTTGATCCCGTTAGCGAGTCCGACGAGGAAGTCGTCGGGTCCGTGCGCGGGCGCCGTGTGCACCAGCCCCGTGCCTTTACTCGCGGTCACGTGGGACCCGGGGAGGAGGGGGAATGTACTTCCCACCAGTGGGTGGGAGTACAGCGTACCGTTGAGGTGACTGCCTGGAATGTGGAGTAAAAAGAATAATTAAGTCATTTCATAATAAAATTGAGTAATGACGTGAGCAGTACAGCCGCCTGATGATAAGCGTCACACATGCCCATTCTAGCTTCAAACCTCGAAACATAACTTCACATCTCTGGCCATGTAATTGCAATGAAAATTTTGCCTTGTACCAGAATACAGTTTTTTTAAAAGTTGTTGAACAAAAGTTGTTAGTTTTTAGTACAGAATAAAAGCCTCAGACCAAATAAAAAAACCGAACAAGTGCGAGTCAGGCTCGCACTCCGAGGGTTCCGTACAAGTCCAGAAAATTTCATAATATTGGGAAGTAAGTTATTAAAATCTCTATACTATAATCATAGACAATAAAATCTTTTTTTTCACTATTCTCGTCATTTAGGAATCGAAAAATACACATTGTTAAAATAATTAAAAACCTGTTTTAGCATGTGCTAATGAAGCTCTTTTATATGACTTTTCACAAAATATGGGTTCAAAATTTTCAACCCATATTTTGTGAATCTAGGCCCTATTTTTTTGTGATTTAAATAAAAATGTACAGTTTTTAGATTTATTTCTATTTGTGTACTCTGAGACAATGATTCTCGCCAAATTTCATAGTTCTATGTTAACGGGAAGTACCCTGTAGGTTTTGATTTTTGTGAGTGTCGAAATATGCGGTTTTTTACGACATAAACGGCTCTAACTTTTTTAAACGATAACTGAGAAGTTTTTCTTTTACTCAACTGCAAAAAACTATAGATATATGTATACAGTTTAAATTTCAACTCGATATCTTTACTCGTTTCCGAGATCAAGAGTCTTGACATACAGACGGATAACAAAGTGATCATATAAGAGTTCCGTTTTTCCTTTTAAGGTACGGATCCCTAAAAATCAAGACAGAAAGTGGATAACAGACAACTGAGGCCGGTTTTTTATACATGTGGTGCGTCAGTGTTGCTCCGCCATAGTTCGACTGAAGAGCCAAGGCTTAGTTTCGTTGTACGTAATACAGTGTCTATACACGACGAGGCCTAGTTTTGCCGGCCTCACTTGTTTCTTCATAACATTCAGTCTTGATTTTTTATTTGGTCTGAGGTAAAAGGTGCTTGATTGATTAATCTATGACAGACAGCGGGAAGCGACTTTGTTTTATAATATATAATTTTTTTTATTTTTTTATATCAAATTAGCTCGGTAACAGAACCAATTACACTAATGATAAATAATAATTATTACTTACATTACGTCAATGTCAAATTTGGTTAACAATAATAATAAATAATTACATATTACAAAAACACACACACAAAAATATTACGTCCATGTCAAATTAAGTTTACAATAATAATAAATTACAAAGCACATTGAATTCGATTATAAAAATAAATAACTATGTACAAATACAAATACAAATATTTTATTGATAACACCATAGTTACATGTCAAAAATCGAAAATAATAATTAAATGTCATTATATTATCGGACATCTATCGAGAATAATAATTAAATGTCAAAATATAAATTCGATATTAATATATCTAATAGTAATCTAATGTAGTGAAGTGATAATTATACATGTAAGTTCTCCAAGTTTTGTCAAGACTCTTTGAAAAATGCAACGTATAGAGGAAACTCAATATCCAAACAGATAAAAGCAAGTTGTGATAGTAATGCAATAGAGTTGTGAAGTTAAAACTGACACGCTTCGCTTAGTTAGTAAAAACTATTGGAAATGTTTTGTTATCTAGTGTATTTTTTTTCTAGAAAATACCGTATTTTTTAATGATAATACAGTAATTTCAGATAGCCTACACTGTAATTTCAATTTCCCAATCTGGAATGTGTAGTTTTGAGAAATCCAACTTGGGTAGGGACCTAGGGACTATAAATCAGAATTAATGATTAATATCATCTGGCATGATACAGTAATAAGAAATTATTTAGTTTCGCCGTTCATGATTATCGATTCATTCAAGACTTCCGTAGAGAAGGAGTCCTTCATGGAAGTCTGTTAAATCTACGTAAAAATAATTTGGCTGTTCATAATACAGAAATAAGTAAACGACTCGATTTCGCCGTTCACGCTGATGATATTGACAAAGAAAATATTTACCCCTAACGATCGTTACTCAGTAATGGATATCCCTAATGATTGGGGTCATTAGGGATACCCATTACTCTTACTTTCTTAATTATAATCCCTACCGAAGTAGGGTTTCTAAAAACTGGTGTTAGACTCATTTGAGTGTTCCCCTCCACGGAAATCTTTAGTAAAAGGCGAAAGATTTATACGTGTTGAAGGGAAACCAGAGTGGCAGAGTGACAATACAAACCGCTTACAAAAAGCCCCCTTGTGTTGTTGTACGAGTCGTTACCGCGAGTCAGAAAGTGACGTCAGTTTAGCGACGCCATCTAGTTTCAGTCTGCGAAACTATTTTATCCAAAATGGCGACTATTTATATGATGCGTCACTTAGGTCAGTATGTACTTGTGGCACATGTATTGATAACAGGTTCCATAACCAGTTTGTTTTAGAGGTTTATTTTTTTTTTTATTTCGAATAGGTTTGCGTTTGACTACACACTGCCTGATGTTAAGCAGATGTGCGGTGACCGGTATATAATCCTAAAAACTGTAGACTAATAAAATTAATACAGTAGGTAGTATCTCTCCACCTCGTAGATTGACGTCCTACGCAGCCGAGCGCTTGCCGGTACGTGGTCTCCACTCGAGAAATTTTCGACCCCATCCATCATCAGTATGGTGAGTGTGAGTTTTGTCGTAAACATGACGCACTCTTCGGCGAGCACGTAAGCATGTAATTTGTATGAACTTGTTGTGTTTCAAAAACACGCCGCTAGTGGCGCTGTACATTTCTTCATACAAATTAGATGCTTAAGCGCGCGACGAAGAGCGCGTCATTTTTACGACAAAACTCACACTCAGCATACAGTCCTCCGTGTAATGTGCCCCACCCACTGTTTTTTCAACTTGCTAATCCACAAGCCATGTCGGTAACTTTGGTTCTTCTATGGATCTCTTTATATATAATACTGCTATGTTCAACACTACTTTGTAATTAAAAATAAAAAATTAAATAAAAAAAATATTTTAGGACATCTTACACACGGCCTCTGACCCCAAACTAAGCAAAGCTTGTGATATGGCTGCCAGAGACTGATATACTACATAAACTTATTTTTTAAATACATACTTATGTAGAGAGTAACTAAATAACACCCAGACACAGAACAAACACTTATGTTCATCACATAAATATTTGCCCTGGGTGGGGATCGAACCCACGCCTCTTTGACCCAGAAGTTAGGGTCACTAACCACTGAGCTACCGAGGCAGTCAAAAAATGGCCGTTTTATTAATACTTACCATCAAATTCAAAAATAGTTCTTATTTCTGCATTCAAAATCTTCTCGAGCTCTTCAATGAGAGTGCTTGCTACGATGTAAGCCCCTTTTCTACGCTGTATGGTCACACAGCTGTATTCCAGCTGGGGGCTGTAGCAGATGGCCTTGTTCGCTGGTAGCGTCCAAGGGGTCGTGGTCCAGATTAATGCTGATAGGGACTGCCTGGAAAGTCAAAGTTAAAGTCAAATTATCTTTATTTCGTAGACAAATTACATGTCCTTGAAAACGTCCGTTAACAATGCTTTTATAATATGCTTATCTAAATACAACTAAAATATACAAATACCTACAACAAATTAACAAAAATAAATTAATAATAAAACCAGATTAATACAATAGAAAACAAAAATAATAAATGTCAGTGTCATTTGACAATTTGGATGTCAACAGGTACAGATAAGAAACAAGTAGCATTTAAGAACGTTACGTTATCGTTATCAACGATATCATATCCTACTTCCTACTAATATTATAAACGTGAAAGTTTGTGAGGATGGATGGATGGATGGATGGATGTATGGATGTTTGTTACTCTTTCACGCAAAAACTACTGAACGGATTGAGATGAAACTTTGCAATAATCCTACTAATATTATAAACGTGAAAGTTTGTGAGGATGGATGGATGGATGGATGGATGTATGGATGTTTGTTACTCTTTCACGCAAAAACTACTGAACGGATTGAGATGAAACTTTGCAATAATATAGCTTATATATCAGAATAACACATAGGCTATAAATTATAATGATATATTGCGTATGCGGGCGAAGCCGCGGGTAAAAACTAGTTAATTATAGTTACGTTATCGGCAACAATATTGGATATATATATGGAATAGGGAATATGCAAGGATTTATTTATGTTCTTAATTGATAGCTTACATCGTCAAATGATGGTAAAAAAATCTGTTCTTATAAGAACTCAAATCTAATGGATTTGAACACAGATGACATTACTACTCGTAAGTATTGAATCTAGTAACTATTGTCTGATCACACCGGTAGATATTATGGCATAGTATGTATGACTAGAATCCTAAATTGCGTATAGGGTGTGAATAAAAAGATATTATGCTATACATACTGTAACGCAGTAGGCGCACGCCCATTTTAGGTATGCAGTAACTATGATGTAATCTGCGATGTTTACGTGATCACGCTTCTGGGATGCTCTATTGTTTCGCGTTTTTTTTTGGTGCCTTTTATTTCCCGGTCTTTTGTATTCGGTTTTATACATATATTTTATATTCGGTCTTTTGTATTCGGTGTTTTTGTATTTTTTTTTTTTTTGTATTGGAGAAACAATAGGGAAGTCTCGAACTTTCAAGTTGTTTACTTGTTAACACAATAGCGTTTATTAGATCTAGTAATGTCGCGAATCATCTAGTGAATTCCATACTGTAACAACGGATAAATACGCCGGCCGACCCTTGGGGACTCAGTTTTTCGTTTACCGTCGAAGCGAAAACATCTCGCGTTCCAGTGCGATTGTGAAGTGACTAGTTTGTGTGAATATCAGTGCCAGTGTAAAGTGTTTGTGCGAACCAGTTGTGTCGTGTGTATTGTGATTTTGTGCAATACAGTGCAAAGTGAATAAACGGCGTTTTAACTGATTATCCAAGAACCCATCCCGTAACAATACTTAGATAGCTATATACACGTTGTTATGATTTCATCATATTTAGACTCTAGATAATAGTAAAAACTTGCATAATACTAATCGAAGTGATATAAAATAGACAATAGTTCATAAATAGGTTGATTTACTTAAGCATCTTATCAAAAATTCAACAGTAATTTTTGGCGCGAAAAATTTGTCTGAACATTACCTACCGTCTAGGCCGTGCGTAATAGTCAGGCAAAAAAACGTATACGCAAATAGACACAAAAGATATTAGTTACGTCCTGTTCACACTTTGATACTTACACATCTCGCCCTCTCTTACTTTTGTAATTATTATTATTTAGCGCCATGTCTAGTTAATCCTTTACTATGTATTATGGCTAGAGTTTGTGCAAAAAGTGAACCGTCGCGGCGTTACGGTGAACTAATAATAAAATTTTAGTCAGCAGCCAAGGTATCAACTATACTTGGTGGACGCGAGTACTGATGAAAACCGAATTGGTGTCTACCAAGTATCAAACCGGAACCGGGGCCGGAAGGTTCTCGAATGGAGACCACGGACCAGCAAGCGCAGCGTAGGACGTCCACCGATTAGGAGGACTGACGATATAATAAAAATCGCAAAAAAACGCGCTGGATGCAGGCCGCTTCCAACCGGCCTTATTGGAAATTCATGGGGGAGGCCTATGTCCAGCAGTGGACATCCTACGGCTGATAGATAGAAGTATCAAACACTTCTAGTTGTACTAGCAATGACAGAGTAGTGTTGTCAACGTAACAAAATTAGTAAAATGGCACACGGGCTACCTCACTGATAACTCTTCTCTTTTCGCACAAACTCTATTGGCTGTCATCTCCTTGATGGTCCAAGGCGACGTCACTAAGCGCAATGCTATTGGTCAAAACTATCTGACCAATAGTATTGTCCGATCCGACAGCTCCCTGCAACAGGATGTATTCCAACCAACCATAATGGTTACCAAAGGCACACAGTCAGACACCGACCCCGCCGGCGAGGTCGAGGACACTCAGGATCTGTTAGAAGATCGGTTAGATTATCTCCAAATAATCAAAGAGGTCCACCCACAGGGCACACCCCTTCTGGGGTGCCCGGGCAATTCTGATCTCCCCCGCCGGGTGTCGGCCCAAGCCAAGGTCCGTACTCTCAGGTACCCTTGCGCTAGTCACCCTATAACCTAATCTTAGGGCTCAGCCGCCTTCTGCGCTCGCCCAAGTCCTGTAAGCTGTAGAGGCTTCAGAGGCCAACAGCTCTAAGACATTAATAAAAAAAATAATCGTTTAGGTAATGTGGAAAACGCGGAACTTTTTCGACTTTTTGATCATTATCAAATCTACTAAATTTGATTAAGGAAGGTAGGAAATTCGACTTACCCCTTTAAAACATCCTGCAATATTTGTGGAGGCTTCTGTATTGGAAAAGACACATACACTTCAGTGCTTTTATGCTTTGGGTCGTATTCTAACTCTGCTTCAGCCAGTGCTGTCCTGGAAATATGTAGAAAAAAAATCAGAATCGCATAAAGTTAAGTTTTGAAAAATTTGTGGCAACTCTCTAGGCTTAATTTTCAAACGTCGACTCACAATACTTGATTAATGTGTCTATGACATCACACCTATAGGAATAGTCTGCAATTTCAAAGCAGGTTTTGGATACATTTGACAGTTCTTAATTATATTAAAACGGAATTATATTAAGCGGACCCGGCGAACTTCGATTCGCTTTCCGTAATAACCTTGTACAGAGTATTAGAAAACTACAAAAAAAAAATAAGCCAAATCGGTCAAGCCGTTTTCATGTTATGTCGTGACAGCGGAAAACGGGTTTCATTTTTATATATATAGATAGTCATGGGTTTTTAAAGTTTGTCTTTCATGTCATAATATATCAGACAGTAAGCAGTCAAACGCAAACCTATTAGAAAGGTGACGTCCACAAGTGGTATATTATTCAGAGAAAAATCGAACCAAGATGAAATATACATCATTTGAAAGCTTGTTTTGTGAGCTTCCCAAAAATATTTAATTTAGAATTTTTCACCCCTCCAATTTTTTTTAAATGCGAAAAATTAATTTTATGAAATATAACAATACAGCTTCTTATTTTTTCTAGTATAGCAATAATAAAGTGCTTCTATCGTTATTTTACTTGCATTCGAAGCTGATTATTCCACATTCATGTCTTATTTTGCTAAAATTAAAAATTATAACCTACTAGTGTGACCAGTTAGTAGGTACAAAGTGACAAAAAAACACTTAAAAAGTGTGTCTAATTGGTAAAAATGCTTTTATTTAACCATTCGGAGGTTACTTAACCAGGGTTGCTAGAGATAAACTATCTATCGAGCCAAATATATTTATTTATCTTAATAAATTCAAAATTAATTTATAAAAAATCGGAGGGCTGTTTTTTGTTTTTAACTGTTGCATTAGACTCAGATAAATATGAACTTTCTCGAAACGTAACGAGTGTTGTGATTTGAATTTTTGATTATTATTATACCAGCCTCCATACATTTTGTGGTCATGTCCTTTAAAAAAATAGTGTTCTTAAGCCATGTGATAAAGAGTATGTGCATATGTAAGATTTTAATCAGCAGCCAATGTACTGACTAGGTAGAGGCGTGTACTGATGAAAACCGAATTGTTGTCTATCAAGTATCAAACACTTTTAGTTGTACTAGCGATGAAAGAGCAGCGTTGTCAACATGGCAAAATTATAAATTGGCATACAGGCGACATTTTAAATTTCTCACTATGGGCCTTATTAGTAAGCTCCAAGTAGCCCAACGAGCCATGGAGAGGGCTATGCTCGGAGTCTTTCTGCGGGATCGAGTCAGAAATGAGGTAATCCGTAGAAGTACCAAGGTTACCGACATAGCCCAACGGATTAGCAAGTTGAAATGGCAATGGGCAGAGCACATAGCGCGGAGGACTGATGACCGGTGGAGTCGAAAAGTTCTCGAGTGAAGACCACGTACCGGCAAGCGCAGCGTAGGACGTCCACCCACAAGGTGGACAGATGACTTCATTAGGACCGCAGGATCGCGCTGGATGCAAGCCGCTATCAACCGGTCTTATTGGAGATCCATAGGGGAGACCTATGTCCAGCAGTGGACGTCCTTTGGCTGATGGATGGATGGACACGGGCGACGTCATCTATGACACTTCTCTTTTTGCATAAAATCTAGTGGAGTGGATTCAGATATCAATCAACTCAGATACAAATTGTCACAAACTATAATCTAAAGGCACTTGATTGATTATAATTCTGGGTTGGCACAATACGAGTTGCGTTGCAGATTTAGACAAACATTGAATTTTTTTTCTTTCTCAACTAAAAAATATTATGAAGCTTACATAAAGTAAATAGAGTGGCTAGTGTGATGACTTTGATGATAGAAATTAACAAGATTATTTTTTGCAAAAATTAGCATGACCGACTTAACCCGTGTACAGAATTCGCGAATATTTCGCACGGGTCGATGTAGCATTTTTCACATTATTGTTGATTTATAAAAAATGGCTCAGCTGATTTCGATAAAATTTAAATGGGACCAATTTCGAAGTATACCCTTTTCAATAAAAAAAGAATTATTGAAATCGGACTACTACGAAAAAAATTATGCGTGGTTATACATAAAAAAAATATATATATATATACGTGTCGAATTGTATACCTCCTTCGGTGGTTCGTCGGTCAAAAATAGATCAAAAATTAACTTACTTGGAAGAAGGAGACCAGTAAACAGGTTTCAACGCCCTAAAAATCAATCCCTTTTCATACATCTTATAAAACTGCCTCAACTGATTCTGAACATAACTTTTGCTCAGCGTCAAATAGCAACTATCCCAATCCGCCATGACGCCCCAACTTTTGAACACGGCTTTTTGTTTTTCAACAGTTTCTAAGGCGAAATTTCTAGCGATTTCTCGAATGTGGACCGGGTCAGTGAGATTCTTGTCTTTGGACTTTTTCTTGGCTTTTTGTAGGGCTTTCAGTTCTATTGGAAGGCCGTGGCAGTCCCAGCCGGGGATGAAGCGCACCTTATTGCCTTGTAGGACTTGACTGCGGTTGTTTATGTCTTTTATGATCTGAAATGTACAATTTAACAATATGTTCAGTTTTTTTGGATCTATAATTATGTTGGTTAATATTTTTTATGCCATAGTTTTTCTACTACAAGGTAAAGTGAGATAGAAAGGAGTTGGTAAACTTTTTATATGGGAGGCGGTCCTTGAAAACTGGCAGCGATGCGAGCTATATTAATGTTTAGTGCCATATTTAAGAATATTATTTCACGCAAAAACATATTTTTGTGTATCGCCGTTTTATTATAATATCTCTTTTTTATTTCACTAAGTAGAAAATATTTAGACTGAACTGGTAATACTAAGAGGAGGTCTACGTAGACTACGTATCAGACAGGAATCTTCAAACAACCAATAGCGGCCTGGTATTTTAGAGTTTGACATTTATTTATTTTTTAAAACATGGCGACCAGCCCTCTATTGGTTGTTCAATATTGACAACGTCATTTCCTTTTGCTGTTTCTTAATGTCACTGTCAGGGTTTTTTTTCAATTTAGGCTTAATGCAGTTATTTGGTGTAGCACATAGTTCATTTTTCTAATGTTTTTAGAACCCATTTGAAAATTAAATGGCGATGAAAAAAATTCTAAAAAATATGTGTTTTAAAAGATAATTATGTAAGCTCTCTATTGGTATAACTTTTGTTTCTGCAAGATTTCAAAACCCGCATCTTTTCCATATCCTTTATTTTGCTATAATGGTTGAAAATTAGAGGACCGACAGAATTAATCAATCTTTACTCAATATAAGCCTATTATGATATTTGATGTTTTTTTTTTTAAATAACTTATAAGAATAATTCCTAGTAAGAACAAATTTCAATTCATTTGTGTTAAAAGTTTTGTCATTGTTTGTTTAATTGGAGAATAAATATTACAACAATGTTACCTTATTCACAGCATGCCCCATATGTAAATCGCCATTAGCGTAAGGTGGCCCGTCTTGTAATACATACTCTGGACCTTGAAGATGCTGCCTCTGCCAATTGTAGAGCTCAGCAAACTGAGCTGACTGAAATTTTAATACAACAGGTTCTTAGCAATAAATATGATGAAGTTGAGTATAATGACCAATATTATGAATTGAGTAGATAGATTTTGAAATAAGCATTCAATAGAACAGCAAATTTTAGCTTTTTTACGCTTATTTACCTTCTGAATTTGCTCTTTTATAGCGCTGCTGGATCGAGTTGGGAAATTAGTCTTTGGGGAAAGGATAGTATGTGAATACGTCTTTGTTTTCGGCTCTGCTGAACTTTTTAACCGTATACAACTTTTGCTGCTCCATTTACTCAGTATTCCCTTGTATTTTTTACACAAAATCAGCGAATTTCTTGTTAGAATCATTTTGATTTTGAGGCTATGTTTTGAAATTTTAAGTTTTGACATTTGACACACCATAGACAAAATATAAATTCGTCAAGTTCACTTTGTAATGTTGGCTGATTTGAATATTCTGCTCACTCACATGCGTTCAATTCAGAAATAAAGTTGGCAATTAGTTCAAAGATGCCAAAATATATACAAAAACAAAAAAAAACAACTTTAGCTGTCAATGCGACAAGTACTGTCAAAGTCATAAGTTTCCGAACCCCAATCGCAAAGTGCAACAACACCCACAACAAAATAATAATTTCACAATAAATCCCTTATCTGAGTCTTGCATTGTCCTCGGAAAATATCAAAGGTAACATTGCAATGTTTTCTGTTCATTTACTCGTCGATCCGGGCATATGGAGGACGTCCAACACCCGTTTCTCTACATTTGGTCGACTGTTAGTTTCTGAGTGTTATTTTCACTGTTTTCTGGTAATTCGATAGTGATTATGTGATTTTTCTGCAGGCACAGATGACGAATCAGCCGTCGCCGGTGGAGGAGCAGGAGAAGCTCCTCGAGGAGGCTCTCAATGTGGTAAAAGTTCAGGTAAGAAATGTTGTAGGTAAAATATCTTGGAAAGGCCTGACCCGCCCACAGGATGCTATCTGTTGTAGCAATAAGTCTTATTTTTTTATTTATTAATACCTACTCAGTTAGCAACAGTCCATAACCTTATTAGTATAACTTCGCTGAATGAACCTGTTATTACCCATAGGTATTCAGAACCAGTTATAGTTAACATAATTTATATACATGATATCTATCATGTAAATTCTTAATAGACTGTCTATTGTATAAATAAACTGATTTAAAAATGTTGAATATAGCTATTGCAAAGTTAAATATAAGTAGTCATAAAATAATTTTATATCAATATTGAAAATAAAGAAACATCCTTTTTTAGGTTTACTTATTTGATGTAAGCTGCACATTTAATTTGACTACTTTAGAAAGCTGAATATTGGTGTATCGGTAGAGAAACAATTTAATAAAAAAAGTTTAACCACAGCCTATTACCTAAATT
The DNA here is from genome assembly GCA_949316475.1 of Hypomecis punctinalis. Taxonomy (NCBI): domain Eukaryota; kingdom Metazoa; phylum Arthropoda; class Insecta; order Lepidoptera; family Geometridae; genus Hypomecis; species Hypomecis punctinalis. The sequence goes on from OX438816.1 coordinate 17,438,788, forward strand.
AAGTAACAAGGCCTGTCAGCCAGGCTTCAATCACTGTTACATATTTCAGGTGTTTGGCTGCAATCAAATTTTTATTTAATTATTTATCTATCCATAAACCAATTTTCAGCTATTAGAAGTAGATGCAAGATACTCATTAATTTGTTTTTTAAATTCTAACGGCAATCCTCATCAAACCTGGGGTATTGTTGTACATCGCTACAACAACCTAATAGCAAAAATTCAGCATTTAGGAAGTAGTTGCATTTTTTATGCTTACCTTCCAGGCTATTTTTACTATTTCTAAATGTGATTTTGCATGTTACAGGCATTTCAGATGAAGAGATGTCTGGACAAGTCAAAGCTGATGGATGCTTTAAAGCATGCCTCCACCATGCTCGGAGAGCTGCGGACGTCTCAACTCTCTCCTAAAGGCTACTATGAGCTCTGTATCCTTTATAATATTGATATCTTAATTTTGATTCAAACACCATTCAAAAATCAAATGCTAATGCAAATGATACAGTCATATCTATGGTGAGGTAGTTAGCTTACTGATGGTAAAATTAACAGTTAAAAACGCCAACAACGATCACATTCAGTGTTCCTTTTGAGAATGTGTGAGCAAAAGTGGCATTTTTAACTGTTTTCGTTTTACTGTTCGGATAGCTCAAAAACAGTAAAAAATGCCATTGTGAACTGCCACTTTTGACCCACTTGCAGGGGTGGGTTCCTCATGATTGTTTGAGTTTGACGTTTTAGCGTTCTTTTGGGAAGTTATCAAAAGTAGCATTATTGGCGAAATTCCCTAACCAAACAGTTTACATCAACTCTAATTTTGCAAATACCAAAAACGCCATAGAGCCCAAACTGAATGCACCTAATGTAATCTTGGCAAGGATTATAAACATATTTACAAACAAGTTACAGAAAGATAAAGAATATAAAAAAGTTATAAATAGTAATTATTTGATATTACTATGATTATTTTTTACTGCTGGCCTATAAATAATATTCAAATTACATCACTGTCTCAATTTTGATTGTAATATTTGTATGTGCGGTAGTTTTAAATTCACCAAAGAACATTTGATAGCTGAATAGTAAATTTCGTAAACGATGTAGGTATATGTTTCATCAATCTAGGTATCGGATATCATCTTAGTTCATTGATGCATAGCCGATTAAGTAAGATGCTGCCATCCAACTACTTTCACTATATGATATCTTAACTCAAGTACGAGTAGTTATTATTTTGTAATTTATTAATTTTAACTTTGAGACCTTACTCATTTAATAGGTAGGTATTGTTACAGTCTATTCTATGTTTTTCTATTTTGTTAAACTGATTAGCTTCTAAAATCTTAACTTTTTCTTTTAAAGTAATAATGAGTCTGTATTGTCATCTACATTGCCATCATCTCATTCATCATTTAAGCTACCGGAGCAGTTATGGCAGCGGCCCAGAGCCACTCTCCATACCTTAAAGTATTAAGGAGCTGGCTCGGATAGACTCTGGAGGGGAGAAAGGCACAAAACACCCCATGCAGGATGTCAGTGCAGGACTTATCGCCCTCTTCTTCAAATTATGTATAGATGAGTTCTGCTCTTTATTGTGTTTTGTTTCCCTAAACAAATATCTGCAGTATTTTCAACGTGGATTCATTAATTATAAGTTATAACATTCTTCTCAGCTACCTATTCCAGCATAAAAAAAATGTGACCACGAAAAGACTCGACTTGTGAAAAAGTGACAGATACATACTTTGCCATAGCACTGTCTCGTTCTGACATGTCGGAAGAAATATTACTTCGTGCGCTTTCTAGCCCGGCTGATCTGCACTTCTCTTCCTCTCCTTACTCCTTCGATACAAGCTATAGTATAGGCCGAATCATACAAGTCGGCGGATGTGAAGTTAGTCACAAGCTGTGCAAATATCCAAGCTATGAGTTGATTGGATATTGCGCAGCTTGTAGGTAACTTCACATCCACCATATTGTATGATTCGGTCTATAGAGAGAGTAGCAGCAGAGAGTAGAGAGAAAATACAGTCTCAAAGGGGCATTTTTGTGATAAACATTTCAAAAATATGTCGCGAACGCAGGATTGAACCTGCCACTCTCGGATCACTAGCCCGACGTTCTACCAACTGAGCTAGTTAGTCTCACGTCACGCCTTTGTGAAATGTTTGTAATTTCTACCAAATTATAGCATTGAGATTAACCTAGTGTGGGAAGCACTATAAAACTAAATATATATATATATATATATATAATCATAGGGTCTAATACTATATGTTCATTATTGCCACCACAACTTACAAAAAAAAAATGATAGGATAGTCTATGAACGATTAGCTGCCATAGACACAATTTCCACTTCCGTTTCTTTCGAGTAAAAGCGTCGGTCGTCGGTAATTAATTGCAAATCACGCTTCCGCGAGGATGCGTCTCTTTTTTTGCGTGAACATTGTTGTTACGCCGTGCTGCCGCGTAATCCGCGCCGCAATCCTTCCTCGTATTCCCTCTGCGCTTCGAAAGACACCTCAGGAGGGTGTGGGACGCTTGCCAACGCCTCGCAAGCCAAGCGTGGTCGAGGCCGCCGCCAAGGAGCCGCCCATGCCAAACCGGGCCTGGTGGGCCACCATTCTACGCGCCAAGAAAGCCTCGCCACACCACAGCTGCCGGCCGGATAAACGTTCCTATAAATCTTTTCTTTGGTGTTTTTTCGTCGATCCAAATTCGCAACAAGTTTTCGTTTCATCCTACAGTCCACTTTATCTTTCACTAAATATGCTTTCCATTTCATTTTCTTAACATCAACACCAGACATGGCAATAACTGATGAGCTACGCCACCTAGAACTGTACCTCATCGAAGAATTCCAAAAGGGTAGAAAAGTTGCAGACCTGTACGAGTTGGTGCAATATGCTGGCAACATCGTGCCTCGACTGTACTTGCTGATCACTGTGGGCCTTGTATATATCAAGACTAATACTAATCTTAGGAGGGATCTCCTAAAGGTATGTTTATTTTTAATTCATCAAAAAGTTCCAAAAAGGTAGAAAAGTCGGTAGGACCTGTACAAATTGGTGCAATATGCTGGCAACATCGTGCCTCGACTGTACTTGCTGATCACTGTGGGCCTTGTATATATCAAGACTAATACTAATCTTAGGAGGGATCTCCTAAAGGTATGTTTATTTTTAATTCATCAAAAAGTTCCAAAAAGGTAGAAAAGTCGGTAGGACCTGTACAAATTGGTGCAATATGCTGGCAACATCGTGCCTCGACTGTACTTGCTGATCACTGTGGGCCTTGTGTATATCAAGACTAATACTAATCTGCTAAAGGTATATGTCCACCATTAACTATCAATATGTCTTGCATTGTTAAAGAAAACATTTGAAAGTTTGTTTCCTCTTGCTTGCACTCATTTAGTTGAGCAAATAAGACATGAATTTAATTTTTTTTATTGATTGAGGTATAACAACCCTGACTTTGTCGCCGTTCGTCTGTCCGTCTGTCTGTCACCAGGCTGTATCTCATGAACCGTGATAGCTAGAACAATGAAATTTTCACAGATGACGTATTTTTGTTGCCGCTATAACACCAAATGTTATAAATAGGAAAAAAAATATTTAAGGGTGGCTCTCATACAACAAACCTGAACTTTTAGCTGTTTTACACTCTATTAATAACGGTGAAAATATTCACAAAATATAAAGTTATATTATAATCCCTTCAAAAATAAATAATTAAAGTAAAATATATTGGTATTCCACAAGGTGCAAGGACTCGCGCACAGAGTTCCCCCTCCGACCGTCCGACTCGTACTTGGCCTATTATTATAATGCGTGGTTTGCCGTTATAAAAGTAAATAAATAAATAAAGTATCCTTAATGCAGCACTGAACGAAGCTGCATGTTGAGCATTCAGGGCCTAAACTCAACTATAGGTTAAGGTAATTTTAAGTATTTTTATTTGACTTTTATATGGATTTTTATCTGAAATAAAATGATTGAATTGAATTGAATTTATTGTCCAGGATTTAGTGGAAATGTGCCGCGGAGTACAGCACCCTCTGCGAGGTCTGTTTCTGAGGAACTACCTCCTGCAGTGCACCAGAAACGTCCTACCCGATACTGTGGATGCGCCCAACGAGAACGAGGGGACGGTGAGTATTGTCTGTATTGAAAATATTCCTAACTACTATGTTACTATGTGCAAAAACAGAACCGTCGTGGCGTTACAGTGAACTTTTTTTTTATTATTTGGGGAATCTTACACACTGTCTCTGACCCCAAACTAAGCAAAGCTTGTGATATGGCTGCCAGAGACTGATATACTACATATACACCATATACCGAGAATCAGATGAAAACAAGGAGAAATATACTAGGTTTCGCAATATTATTTTCAAACTTTCGCGATTTGAGCACATTATACTACTACGACCAATGCAACTTGGTTGAAACGTCGGACGAAATATCTCATGTTTTATTGCGCGATAAGTCCCGTAATAATATAGTAGTATAAGGTGTCTACCAAGTATCAAACAGTAGTTGTACTAGCAATGACAGAGCAGTGTTGCCAACGTAACAAAATTAGTAAAATGGCACACGGGCGACCTCACCTACGACGCTTCTCTTTTTGCACTAACACTACTAATTTTTCGAAAGTATCTCAAAGTATAAATTATAACGTACCTACCTATCCTCCCTCCTCCAGTCGAATTCCTCATGTCTGAGGGTCGTGACCACCACCTCCCAATAGTTTCTCTCTTATAATCTTGCGCCATCGTCCCCTATCCTCGGCGGCGTGCAGCGCCTCGTATACTGACGTGTCCAGCGTGGTGCGGATCTGATCGGACCAACGCATCGGGCTCCGACCTCGCGACCGCCTGCCATCGACTTTCCTCGTAACCATGAGATTTTCCAAATTTTCTCCGTTCTTTCTAGCTATGTGGCCAAAGTACTCAAGTACACGTCTAAGGCAGTTAGTCGAGAGTCTATCCGTGACCCTGAGCTGTTTAAGAATTGATACGTACCTACCTATAACTTGCTTAAAATTCCTATCTGCAATGATTTATTTATTTTATTTAGTTATTCTCATAATACAGTCACTTGGCCTGAATCGAGTATGTAATATCCAAAGTTTTATTTGTGTCAATCCATCAGCCATAAGCCGTCATCTGCTGGACATAGGCCTCCCATATTGATTTCTTATAAGACCCAATAGAAGCTGCTTGCATCCAGCGCGTTCCTAATTAAATCTTCGGCTCACCTAGTTAGAGGACATCCTACACTGCGCTTGCCGATACGTGATCTCCGCGAGAGATTTTTCCGGTCATTGGTCATCCATACTGTGATCCTATTGTCATTTTTGACCGACGAAACTGAGGAGGTACTCAATTCGACGCGTATATTTTTTTATGTATACGCATAACTTTTTACGTAGTAGTCCGATTTCGACAATTCTTTTTTTATTGGAAAGAGTATACATCGGAGTTGGTCTCTTTAATTTTATCGAAATCGACTGAGCCATTTTTGATAAATCAACAATAATGTGAAAAATGCTACATCGATCCGTGCGAAATATTCGCGAATTCTGTACACAGTTGAAGTTGGCCATTTTTTACAAAAAATAATTATGAATTATCCGGTGAGATATTTTGGTAAATGTATAGACATTAGATTCAATTTTCAAGACTGACTTGACATATTTGAACGAACTAAAAATATTGCTATATTTTTGATGGCATTGTATTGGACAAGGAAAGCAGCATTTCATCAAAATTATCTTTAGAGCTGTCAAAAAGCCTTTAAAATTGTACACCAGGGTCGATAATTTTTATAACCAAAAAAAATAATAGTAGGATGAAACCCATTAGAAAAAGGAGGGGAATATTATAAAAATAAAAGGAAAAATAATTTACGGGCGATCTGAGGTCAAAATTTATGTGAATTTATTTTTATCTTTTACAAAAAACTTTTTTTTTAACGAAATTTGGTGAAAACTTACCTTTTTATGTCCCAAATACGCTATAATTTATTTGATTAAAAATATTTATTTTTTCACCTTATTTTGAATTAATATCGAAGAAACACTTTTCAATCAAAAATTCACCCGTCAAAATATCAGCTTTTTCCAAAAAGTTGGTATGGTTTCTGTTCGTTGAAATCTCTACTTTCCGATGGTGAAAAAAAAAATGTTACTATAGTAAATCTTCTCAGAAAATGCAAAAAATCAAAAAAAAATTCGAAAGCTTTTTTTTTAATTATTATAAAATTATTTTGAGCTATTTATTAAAATTTACACTTTAATTACTCGAAAAACGTTAGATTACATGTGACATTGATAACAAAAAAATTGCAAATAAAAACATACTACTATAATTGGTGGATTCACATACGCCATCGAATTTCTTCTACGGACGTAAGCAGGTTGCCTCACGATGTTTTCCTTCACCGAAAAGCCAGTGGTGTGAAATTCCGTACATAAATTCCAAAGAACTCATTGGTACGGGGATTCGAACCCACGACCTCACGACTGTAAGGCGGGTGTCACTACCTCTTGACCACCACGGCGTATGTGAATCCACCAACCCGCACTGGGCCCGCGTGGTGGATATGGCCCAATCACCCTTCGTGGGTAGGCCTACGTCCTGCAGTGGACTACTAAAAAGGCTGGTACAGTACAGTACTATAATTAACAAAATAATAAGTTAATAAAATTAATATTTAATAAGACATCTATACCAATATTATAAAGAGGAAAGATTTGTTTGTTTGTTTGTAATGAATAGGCTCCGAAACTACTGGACCAATTTAAAAAATTCTTTAACCTTTGGAAAGCTACATTATCCCCGAGTAACATAGGCTATATTATATTTTAAAAAAAATTAGGGATCCTTACTAAAACTCCAATAATGTAATATAAGGTGTAAAAAAAAGACCTGAAAAATTCCTTACGTCGCGTGCGCTGCGAAAACTATTGATGATGGAATAAAATAATGTACTACGACTTTATAGAACACACCATAATTTACAAAAAATGTCGCGACAGCATATATCTAACTATTATAGTTAAGCCGTAATAACTGTTCTTTTATTCTTAAAAATTAATTGAAATACCGTCGCAGGAAAAGGATCTTAATTTGTATCTTGGTATTAATCCTTATCAAAATAAATTATTTCATATTCAAGACTGTTTCAATAGCTTTATGCAACTTTTTAAATTATTTAATTCAGACATTTTATTACAAAAATATTACGAGTTCAAAAATGTAAGTATTATAAAAGTTTCGTTTCGCCGCTCACTCCGCTTGGCAATTCATGTACTTTGTACAATGTACATAATACAAAATTCACTTCGAGCAAATATCTATAGAGTCACAATCGTGAAAAAAGTGTCCCAGCCAAAACCTTGCCCAAGCTACGTAGTGGGCAGGCTTTTTAGTTAGTCGTAAGGCGATTCCAAGCCGACTACAACTACAACTACGACTACAACGCCGCGCGATGCCAAAGTGCTCGGTTACAGGCACTTATTTGGTGACATAACGTCGAGATTCGAGGAAACGGGTCATTGAGAATTGAGAAGGGTGCTTGGGCCATATCCACCACCAGTGCCAGGGCTAAGTGTGGGTTGGTGCAGATTGCCACACAATATTTTCCTTCGCCGAAAAGCCAATGATTTGAAATTCCGTACATAAGTTCCAAAGAAACTCATTGATACAGGATCGGGATTTGAACCCACCACCTCACGATTGTAGGACAGGCGTTACTACCACTAGACCACCAAAGTTATATATCTCCGCCATTAGTGTGTCGATTTATGTTTTATTGGTAGTAAATAGGTATGCAGTGGCGTAGCGTGCCTTGGAGGAGCCCAGAATCAAACATAGTTGGGGAGCCCAAATCACTCATTTCTCACAAAAGAAACAAATATGCTTGCATTAAATTGAAATAAATATATACCGCCTTACCGCAAAAGATTTAAACACTGTTTAGCCGTACAATTTGTACTGTTAAAACTTTAGTGGTAAGACGGTTATTTATAAGTTGTCACTTCCTCCTAGAAATTGAGCTAGCCAAACAATTCAAATGAAATATACACTTTGCTTGCCTTTTTTTCAGGAAATTGATAATTGATAATGAATAGAATATAATTACCTATATCAGCTAAGTAAGTCTAGCTGAAGACGATTTTAGTTGTTATAAAATTTCTGCCTCTTAGGACAACTTTTGGAAGAATGCTTAACCCGGGAAAAAAAGAGATGATTTTTTTTCGGGACGCACGAGATTAAGTGACATTGTGGATAACATTTTACTAGGTTTTGCTTACACACGTTAAGGCCCCTGTAGCCCGGGAGCCCCGTATTATTGACACGGCTGATACTGCGGTAGCTACGCCCCTACACATAGTATGTGAAACGAATTGTCGACCTTAAAGTTCTCGAATGTAGACAATGTATTGGCAAGTGTAGCGAAGGTCTTCACGTGAATCTAAGATCGTCGTGACGTCCGGAACACGTTGGATGCCAGCGCTTCGATTCCTTCCATCACAGCTCTTTGGGTTAGCAAGTTGAAGAGGCCTTAGGTAGGGCACACAATTCGTAGAAATAGAACTGATGTCCAATGTTTTTCAAAATTCTCGAGTGAAGATAAGATCAAGAAACTAACTTACATGGGTAGAATGTATAGACTGTGGGTCTGTAATATTTTAACGTCGCTTTCATTCTCATCATTGTCATTTTCTGAAATCAGGGCTATATATTATGTACAGCCACCCAACACATACGAACTCACTTTTATTTAGATATGCCAATACCTACTATCTCTTTTTCATAAACTTCGAACAGTTTAAGACTACGGAAACTTTCGCGATTTGGGTAGGTTTTAACTCATCATAATGGTTCATCCGGTATGTCTAGCATGTGTGTGGCGCATACCTACATTAACGTGGTAAGTATATGTATAGCCAATCATACCCGGGCAAAGCCGGGACGGGCAGCTAGTCTACAATATTTGGAGTAAGTTGTCGAATCTTCTTTAAATTATATGCGTAGATGCCTATTTATAACTATTTTAAAATAATTTATATATACCTGAGTAGATATACCTGAGTGACCTACGAAAAATTGTAGCCCATCAAAAGGTATTTCGTGGAGAAGTGGGGAAGGGGCTAGGCGGGTCTGGGTCTTACTATATACTCGTACATACCTACTATTATATACTATATATTTCGTAGCAGCTGTTACAACCGTTAGCCTAACCAGTATTCGAAATACAGTACAGTATACAACATCGTTTATAAAAATACACGTGCACGCTGAGTTTCTTGAAGATATTTGAGACATTAACTTAAAAAAAAAATATTAAAATATTATTATAATAAAACATCCTCATTGAATATGTGAACATTATAAACAATATTTCAGGTTCGTGACGCAATCGACTTCGTGTTGATGAACTTTGCGGAAATGAACAAACTGTGGGTCAGGATGCAGCACCAAGGGCATTCTCGGTACGATGTTCATTAACCGATTACAAAGATTTGTTCATTTATTTTGAATGAATTTTAAAGTGAAATTTATTACATCGCCTCAAACTTTTTCGTCCATCTATTGCATGTCGCGAGACGGTCGGAAAACGTTTCATTTTTACCGTGGTTACATAAAACCACACAATCATTTGGTGTTTGGTGATTTATCATTAGTATATTTTTGACCGACGAACCACCGGAGAAGGTACTCCGACGAGAATTTTTTTTGTCTTTTTTTTTCTTTGCTTGGTTATACCACGCATAACTTTTTTCATAGTTGTCCGATTTCAATAATTCTTTCTTTATTGGAAAGAGTATACTTCGAAATTGGTCCCATTAAAATTTTATCGAAATCGGCTGAGCCATTTTTGATAAATCAACAATAATGTGAAAAATGCTACATCGATCCGTGCGAAATATTCGCGAATTCTGTACACGGGTGAAGTCGTTCATGCTATTTTTTGCAAAAAATAATCTTGTTGTATTTAATGTTTATTTTTTGTCCATTTATAATTAGACGTGTAAATTGCCATTTTACCAATAAATGACTTACGAGTATGTCCGCCGACCAAATAAAAAAATCAAGACAGCAGGTTGTGAACAGACACACACACAGTGAGGCCGGTTATTTAAACATGTGGTGAGTGCGTCGGTGTTGCGTCGCCATAGTTCGACTGATGAGCTAAGGCGTAGTTTCGATGTATGTGTTTGTGTGTGTAGTTGTCTGCACACGGCGAGGCGTAGTTTTGGCGGCCTCACTTGTTTCTCAACATTCAGTCTTGATTTTTTATTTGGTCTGAGCTTATGACTTAAACTAAAAATAATGTGCATAGAGTAAACTATTTGGTTTCGTTGTGCCATTTTAGCAAAAAATATTTATCCTGATTTAAACCCTATTTCCAGGGACAAAGAGCGTCGCGAGCGGGAACGCTCCGAGCTTCGTATCCTGGTGGGCACCAACCTCGTCCGTTTGTCTCAACTGGAGTCCGTCACGGTAGACCACTACCGGCGGTTGGTACTACCAGGGATTCTGGAGCAAGTCGTCAGCTGTAGAGACGCTATAGCGCAGGAATATCTCATGGAGTGTATTATACAGGTGAGAATTTAAAAAAAATGCTAATTAAAAAAAAATAAGGCTCAAAGGACCACTAAGGTAGGTTGGTAAAGTAGGTTGGTGGTTTACCTATACAGGGTTATTTCTAATCAATTAGCATCCTTTTAGAGGCTTATTCTGTACATCAAAACTAACAACTTTTGTTCTACGACTATGGTCAAAACTCAAAAAAAAAATCAGCTGTTCCATACATTTTCTCGCGGGGGGACGATATTTTTCTATAAATATATTTTGAGACATCTTACACACGGCCTCTAAACTAAGCAAAGCTTGTGATATGGCTGCCTGAGACTGATATACTACATATAGTTATTTTTAAATACATACTTATATAGATAGTAACTAAATAACACCCAGACACAGAGCAAACACCTATGTTCATCACATAAATATTTGCCCTGGGTGGGGATCGAACCCACGCCTCTTTGATCTCGAAGTTAGGGTCACTAACCACTGAGCCACCGAGGCAGTCAAACTATGGAACAACGATTTTTTTTGAGTTTTGACAAAAGTCGCTGAACATAAATTGTTAGTTTTGATGTACAGAATAAGCTTCTAAGAGGAAGCTAATTGATTAGAAATAACCCTTTATAGGTAAGAATTTAAAAAAAATATGCTGTATAAAAAAAAATAGGGCTCGAAGGACCACAAATGTCGGTTGGTACTACCAGAGATACTGGACCAAGTTTTCAGTTGTAGAGACGCTATAGCGCAGGAATATATCATGTAATGTATGATACAAGTAAGAGATGAAAAAAAAATGCTATTTAAAAAATAATTAAATATGGCTCGAAGGACCACTACTGTGGGTTGATACTTCCAGACATACTAAAGCAAATCGTCAGTTGTAGAGACGCTATTGCGCAGGAATATCTCAAGGAGTGTATTATATATGTGAAAAAACACTATTTAAAATTAAAAAAAAAAATTTGCACTAAACATTTGTAGTTTTTAGATTAATTGCTAAATGTATACTTTATGACGATGCTCCATGCCAAGTTTTATAGTTCTAGGTCAACGGGAAGTATCCTATAAGTTTTGATTCCTTTGTGAGTCTCGAAATATAATATATCGTGACCTAAACGTCTCTAACTTTTTTTACGATAACCGCGAAGTTTGATGTTTTTGCAACTGCAAGAGGTTTTCTTGGTGTATTTTTTTATTTGTTTTGCGCTCGCCATTTTCTTTTCACGCCATATTGTTAAAACCTTACATTAAAAGCAAGAAACTCGAAAACAAACCAAACCTAAAATAAGTGAATTTAGCGACGATAAAGTTTATTTGACGCCAATAGAATTGACTGAAACTTAATAGTGAGTAAAAGAGCTTTCTTCCTCGACAATCATGCGAGAAGTATTTAAAACAGTACGATATGTAGACGACTTTAGTTATTTCCTCGCTGAGGTGGGATGAAAAGTTACGTGTTGCACTCGACTGCAAAGATTTTTCACCTTGTGCTCTTATGATTCCCTCGCTGACGCTCAGGATTCTAATTTTAGAATCCTTCGCTTGCTCGGTCATCAAAATTAAGCAAGCGGTTAATTAATTATTAAGCAATTAATTAAGCGGTTAAAAAGCAACTTTGTACTCTTATACAGGGTTATTTCTAATCAATTAGCATCCTTCTAGGGGCTTATTCTGTACATCAAAACTAACAACTTTTGTTCTACGACTTTCGTCAAAACTCAAAAAAAGAAAATCAGCTGTTCCATACATTTTGTCGCGGGTGAACTATAATTTTCTATGGAACAAAAAAAATTTTTTTTCGAGTTTTAGATTATAAATAACCCTGTATAACAAATAATTAATAATGATGAATAATGTGTTTGTTTTCAGGTGTTCCCAGACGAGTTCCACCTGGCCAACTTGCAGCCGTTCTTGAAGTCGTGCGCGGAGCTGCAGCCCGGGGTCAACATCAAGAATATCATCATTGCGCTCATCGAACGACTCGCCAGCTATAGCCAGGTATGACTTCCATGTAAAATACTAGCTGGCCCGGCGAATTTCGTTTCACGTAATCTATATACAGGGTCGATATCAATTAGCGTCCTTTTAGAGGCTTATTCTTTACATCGAAACTAACAACTTTTGTACTATGACTTTTGTCAAAACTCAAAAAAAAATGTTGTTCCATAGAAAAATATCGTTCACCCCTAAAAGCATGCTATAAGAAATAACCCTGTATACAGGGTTATTGGTAATCAATTACCGTCCTCTTAGAGACTTATTCTTTACATCGAAACTAACAACTTTTGTTCTATGACTTTTGTCAAAACTCAAAAAAAAAATGTTGTTCCATAGAAAAATATCGTTCACCCCTAAAAGCATGCTATAAGAAATAACCCTGTATACAGGGTTATTGGTAATCAATTACCGTCCTTTTAGAGACTTATTCTTTACATCGAAACTAACATCTTTTGTTCAACGACTTTTAACAAAACTGAAAAAAAAATGGTTGTTCCATAGAAAAATATCGTTCACCCCCTAAAAGCATGCTATAAGAAATAACCCTGTATACAGGGTTATTGGTAATCAATTAGCGTCCTTTTAGAGACTTATTCTTTACATCGAAACTAACATCTTTTGTTCAACGACTTTTATCAAATCTGAAAAAAAATTGTTGTTCCATAGAAAAATATCGTTCACCCGCGACAACATGTATGGAACAGCTGTTTTTTTTTTAGTTTTGACAATAGTCGCAGAACAAAAGTTGTTAGTTTTGATGTACAGAACACCCTGTATACAGGCATAGCATCCTTTTAGAGGCTTATTCTTAACATCGAAAGTAAGAACTTTTGTTCAACGACCTTTATCAAATCTCAAAAAAAAAAATTGTTGTTCCATAGAAAAATATCGTTCACCCGCGACAAAATGTATGGGACAGCTGTTTTTTTTTTTTTTTAGTTTTGACGAAAGTCGCATAACTAAAGTTGTTAGTTTTGATGTACAGAATAAGTTCCTAAAAGGGTGTTTATAGGATATTTAGGATGCGTTTGATTTTGTGTATATCACGTGATAATGCAATAATATGGTGTCATGGAGCTGATCTGATGATATGGGAGATGACCATAGGAACTCCTGTACTAAACAAGATAGACCCGTCGTGTTTGGGCTCGTTTTACTTGTCTTGGCTGGCACTCTGCTGCTATATGATATCCAGGATAATTATTATTTACTACGGGACTAATCGCGCACTAAAATTACGAGATAAATAAATACCTCCTCATCCCGACGTTTCGGCCGAGTTGCATCGACCGTGGTCACGGGTAGACTGTCAGTCAGTCTGGTTAGTCTATCCGTGACCACGGTCGATGCAACTCGGTGGCATGACACACACGCATGACATGGTGGCGTGACAACAACAACAACAATTGTGTTCAAATCGCGAAAGTTTAAAAACAACAGATATCCAGGATCTCAAAAGCTTGTATTTAAAAAAATATATTTCTATATATAATTTAATTATAAGTTTCTTATTGTTTGCAGCGTAACGAGGGCAATATAAACCTGAGCGTGGTTCTTGAAGACGGGAAAGAACAAGAAGTACAGCTTTTCGAAGTTTTCTCAGACCAAGTGGCCGCCATCACACAGGTAAATAAATTATAATTTGGCACAATAAAATAATTAGGTATAAATCAAAACGATAATTATGTTGCACATAAGGTGCGTTCGGATAGCCTACTGGTGGCAAAATTAACATTTAAAAACGCCAACAACGATCACATTCAGCGTTCGTTTTGAGAATGTGTTAGCAAAAGTGGCTTTTTTAACTGTTTTCGTTCACCATTCGGATAGCTCAAAAACAGTTAAAATTGCCATCGTGAACTGCCACTTTTGATCCACCTGCGGAGGTGGGTTCTTTGTGATCGTTTGAGTTTGACGTTTTAGCGTTCGTTTTGGGAAGTAAGCAAAAGCATTATTGGTGAAATGGGTGAAATTCCCAAACCGAAATTTCAATAAAAATTTCATTTTTTTAAGTCAGTTTAAAGAACATATACAGGGTTATTTCTAATCAATTAGCATCCTTCTAGGGGCTTATTCTATACATCAAAACTAACAACTTTTGTTCTGCGACTTTTGTCAAAACTCAAAAAAAAAATCAGCTGTTCCATACATTTTGTCGCGGGTGAACTTAAATTTTTCTATGGAACAACAAATTTTTTTTTTTGAGTTTTGAAGAAAGTCATAGAACAAAAGTTGTTAGTTTTGATGTACAGAATAAGCCCCTAAAAGGATGCTAATTGATTAGAAATAACCCTGTAAATGTTCTTTAAAATGACTTAAAAAAAAAAAAAAATTATTTGACTGTGTAAAGTGTTTATTTTTGTAAATGTGTTATGCAATACTTCCACTTTTTAAAAGCTCCAATGAGGAATTCTTCAGTAGTGGTTTGTTAATGATCATGTTGAATCAAAATAAGTAAAATTGATTCAATTTTGTCATTAAATAGTAAACCAATTTTGTAATAATAACATGGCGAAGGGACAAATTGTTTTTCCACCATTATATCCCCTCGAAAAGGAGATGAAGTGTAGATTGACAGTGACAACTGACATTAAAAGTGGATAGAATAGTTTTTCTTTTTGCCACGCTACCCGTGCAGAGGGATTATCTCAGAATAATGAAAAACAGTAGCAGTGACATAAACTAAAAAAGTTGTGATGCATGATCTCAGAAACATGGCGTCGAAAACGCATAGAAACTGCTATTTCATCTTGACACAAATGACACTTGAACTAGTGATCAAATGTCAAATTCGATTTCACAATAATGGTGGACAAACTTCAAACGTCTCTTAGTCTCTGACTCATAGTTACTAGACTATGAGGTCAAATAAATAATGCTAGGTCAATTCAAAGACCGCCCCTATGGGGATTATGCGGTCTTGTTTTGCTCCCCATAGTGTCAAATTTCAATTCATATTTGACAATTTTGACAGCTCTGGGCAAGATTTTCCGTATATTTTTGTGGTTGACAATTGCCTCAAGCGACAACAGCTCCATCTCTCGGGTTGCGTTAGCTCTGTGTTAAAAACACAATTTTAAATCGCCTCTACTTAGGTATAAGTCAACTACTAACTTTCAGAATCGCATGGACATGCCCCCAGAAGACACGCTAAGCTTACAGTTGGCACTACTGAAGCTCGCCCAGCGCTGCCATCCTGACAAACTGAACTACGTCGATAGAGTGTTGGCACACACTGACAAGATCTGCGCCGATATCCATCAAAACAGGTACACATTTTGTTTTCTATTTTTAACTAGTAGTTCTACGAACAGTAGACATCGTAACTATAAAAGAGATAATACAAAAATGTATCGAGCTTAGGCCATTACCTTGTACAGTATTTTGTTATTAGCTTTATTTGTTTTGGAAAAATTGTATACTGTTTTCTTTAGTAACAATCTCTTTTTTTTATTTATTTCAATAAAATTTACATCCTACTAATATTATAAACGCGAAAGTTTGTGAGGGTGGATGGATGTATGGATGTTTGTTACTCTTTCATGCAAAAACTACTGAACGGATTGAGATGAAACTTTGCAATAATATAGCTTATATATCAGAATAACACATAGGCTATAAATTATAATGATATTGCGTCAAAAATGAAAATATCATGCGGGCGAAGCCGCGGGTAAAAACTAGTGAGTTATAAATCTTAAAACACTATTAAACCTAGCTTAGGTTTGACAAAAGTGTTCTAGTTCTCTACTTACAATTACAAGTTATTACAAGTACCTAACAAGTACCATTTTATTTTCTTTAGTTTATTTTCGGTTCTTATTATTATCTGACATTACTTGTAAAATATGGCGACGTGATGGCGGCCTTGAATCAAAATCAATTTAGAAAATGTGAAATTCCATAATAATTAGGAATAAATACCGTTGTTTTTGTCTGTGAATTTGTTTACCATATTTTAATGCTTTTTTGGGCTATTGTACCAAGTTTGGGCCCACTTTTGCAAGATCTCCTTTGCAGCATTCAGGGAGATAAATAAATGTGCCGCTATTTAACATTCTGTTTTGATGATATTATAAGATGTTATAAGGTTGTCAAACCTTACGACAACTGTAATTGAGAATATTTCTACGTGTGGCTTTGCATATAATTCAAAAATATTCTATGCATTTCATTTAGGGAACAAAATTAATAAAAGAAAAAAATATTTGAGCGAAATGTATGAAACAGTCGCGAAATTAACTAGGAAAACTACTAGTGTATATACTGATTATCACACAATTTATATTCCTTATTACTGGCACTACAATTTTGCAGCATCGTCTTCAAACATCAATCTTCAGAAGTGAGATCTGAAAATACCAAACCTTTACTTTTCTTGTCCCCAGCGGCAAATCTTACCTAGAACAAAACACGCCAGTATTCAAAGAGCTGATGAAGATCCTGAAGCTACCCGCTGACCATTACAAGAGCATCCTGACGCTGACGGCGCTGCAACACTACCCGCCGCTGATCGCGCACCTGTCCCCGCCCGGCAAGCGCGCTATAGCCGCGCATCTCATCAACCACGTGCTCGAGTCTGATACTTTCATATCCACCCCTGAAGATGTAAGTCACTATCTTACTACCTTTAGAATGTGTTTTATTCCAGCTATAGACTTTTCTGCAAAAGTGTCATTTCGGACACTTAATAGACAAACATATAATTTAGGACACGCCCGGCAAGCGCGCTATAGCCGCGCATCTAAGCAACCACGTGCTCGACTCTGACACTTCCATCTTTACCCCTGAAGATGTAAGTGATACTGTATTTAGAATGTATTTTTGTTTAGCTACCAGACTTTTTCTCAATGGTCTTTTGATGTCCATCCCTAAAGACGTGAGTACTTAACTATCATACTGCCTCTTGAATGTGTCTTTCCAGCTATAGATTTTTACGCTGAAGTGTCATTTCGGACACTTAATAGACAAAAGTATAATTTAGCACACCTTAAGGACAAAAACATAATTTGGGAGACTTGAAGGACAAAAGAAAAATTTAGAACATTTCAAGAACAAAAGTATAGTTTAGGACCATTCAAGGACAAAAGTATAATTTAGGATCCTTCAAAGACAAAAAGATATTTTTGTTTGTTTGCTTTGAACACTTCAAGAGCAAAATCAAAATCCAACTACTACGAAGACTCCTCGGAGTCACTCTATGAGATCCTGAAGCTCCCTGCTGACCATTACGAGAGCATTCTGACGCTGACGGCGCTGCAGCACTACTCGGCGCTGATCACGCACCTATCCCCACACGGCAAGCGCGCTATAGCCACGCATCTCATCAACCATGTGCTCGAGTCTGATATTTTCATATCCACCCCTGAACACATAAGTCACTTTACTACCTTTAGACTAAATGTCAATCAAATCCCTACCCTACAGAAAGCCATCATATTGCCATTAAATTGTTTTTTTCCACCTAACACCTAATAGGCTTTTCTGCACAAGTGTCATTTCGGACACAATCCGACACCTCTGAAGGTGTAAGTTACTATCACACTTCCTTTATAATGTGGTTTTCTTTTAAGACACATTTTTTTCATACTATCGGCAGTTATTACTAACCTCTAAATAGTTAACACGCTATGGATCGTGTTCGAGCCTCTCTTCAAGTAGCAACGTATCATGCTGCCTTAGAAATATTGAATTCTCTTCACAGATGCTACGTAAACCCACGTCTAGGTGACTACCATCATCATTATATCTTTCATAACAAGTCTAGTGCAGGGTATAAAACTCCCCATTAGATTTCTGATAAGACCTGGCGAAATACTTGTACTCATATTAGCTCTTTTCTTGCAATCATTATCAGATTACCTTCCTACCTACCATGACTACCTTGTCAGTAGATGTATTAAACTGCGTTGCCTGTGCGTGGTCTCCATTCGAGTGAACTGTCCGACCCCATTAGTCTCAAGTCCTCATTCAATGCCCACTGCCTTTTCATTTTGCCAATCCGCAGGGCTACGTCGGTAGCTTTTAACTTTACACTTGTTGACGTCATATTTTTTATACCCAGGTAGAGGCGGTACTGGGAATGTTGGAAGTCTTGGTGAAGGAGCCCGAGGCAGCTGCCCCGGAGCCTGATGCTGAAGACTTCATGGAGGAGCAGGGTCTACTGGCCAGGTACTTTATATTTTTGATATTCATTTACAGCCGCAAAAATAAAATTGTAACATTATTTAATTTATTATTATAGTCGGTTGAAACGAACTGTACGGAATGACGCCGCTAAGTGTATGTATCATACAAAAGGCTGAATAAATGAATGACCGAAGCTAAGGTCTTTACTTCAACTCGACGATTTTGTTTGCGCCTGTCCAGATGTTGATTTTCCTCGACAGGTCGCATTTTTCAACGAATCGCAACGTTTGATATTAACGAATTTCTTGTCGTCGCTAATTGTTGATTGGGGAGGTATTTGCTATTGAAAAGGGGGAAATTGTTATCGCGCTATTTATCAACAGATTTCACACAAACTAAATAATAAGAAATTTTAGGTTACACAATACGAACTACGAATATAATTATGACTCTTAACAAATTTTATTTCTCAGTATGAATCTTATAAATAAACACCTGCTTAATTTGCGGCTAAATCGGACAGACGAACTAAATCAGCGGCAGGTCCTGAATCAATTGAACCCCCCACGCCGGGTGTAAGGCACAACGGAGGCGCGAAGCCCTGGTCGCAGTGGCAATGACCTTCCGAGTTGCAGACTCCGTGCCTAGAGCAATCCGACGGGCAAACAGATGTTTCACCGTCCTTTATCACTTGACGCACCTCTTCAATAGAAACACACTTCTGTTTCAAACACATGCGCTCCAGTCCACATTTCGCTCCATCCGGAACATATCCAGGATCAACATCGTTCAGTCCGACGTCTAACATAGCGATAGTGCAAGGAATTATAGATCCATTCCTTTTTAAAAATGTGACACTCTGTACAACCAATGCTTCCATACCGAATGCAAGCTGGGTATCTTGGTCCCAACGACATTGCACTAATCCGCAAAGGAGGTCGTCGGAAGAGCACTGCGTATATGTCCCGTTAATCCGATCGTAGCCGCAGTTGCCGTTTCTGACTCCTCTTCTATTATGATCGTAGCATATGGGATGTGAAGATTCGCTCTTAGCGCCCCAAAGTAACCGGCACTGGTCGTTGTGCGAGCGACACGCGCCGCGCACGCAATATGCCTGATTTTCTCCGACTCCGCAAGGTGTAGAGTCCATTCGATAAACATCAGCCGGACAAAACTCGGAACGTCCCGAACAAAACTCCGGCAAATCGCATTCCCGTTCTGCCGTGCGGCAAACGACACCCATTGGCTTTAAGCGGCATGTCGCAAGGTCGCAGCAACTTCCACTGCCGCAGGTGGCATTTGCGCGTAGCGTACACTTATCGGGATCACAGCAAACGTGGCAATTTACGTCACCGCCGAAAGCCGTTGTGCCACAGTCGCATTGCTCTCCTGCTTCAATAAAGCCGTTGCCACAAGTGGGGGAGTTAAACAATCGCTTAGGTTTATTGTGCAAGCAATAATCCAATCCTCTTTCAAAAGCTCGCGCCAGATAATCCGAACTGCAAGAGGACCAATGCACGGCAACTGCCGAAGAATATGACCCGCTCATTATACACTTTTCATCTGGACAAGCACAGTTTTCAGTATCGTGTTCCATTCCGAAATTGCGTCCTATTCCGTGCGCAACGGTCGCTGCTAGCGCCCCGAGCACCGTCGAATGGTTCGTAAATACGCCACCGGAATACACAAATGTGCATATCGTACCTTTCAAAGCTTTGCTCACAACTCCATCGCTGAACTTCTGTTTGGTTAGTAGATGAGCATTATCGTTTGGTATATAAGATGCCAGTTTCCGTCTCCTATATTCCAGAAAATTCTCAAGCGTCTTATCTCCGCTTTCACCTAGCCGTATTTCATCGCGTTCGTTCCATACGACGACTCCTACTAGAGCTATGTAAATGTTGAGTTGAGAGAAAAGAGAACTGACAATATTGGCCAGTTGTATCATTTGTGAGTGCACGGTAGACAAATTGCCTCCACTGGCGAGAAATTCCCCATGATCGACCACTAGAACAAGTTCTACGTAACGCGAATCTTTGTTAGCTTGGTACGGACTTTGAACTCGCTCTTTCAATTCTCTTTTGTGTCTGATGATTGGAGTCTTTTCTACATCTTGATGCTTGATCAGTTCGTCATATAATATATCATTGACCATGATACCGTCATAATGACCAAAGCCATAATTCGTATCCAGGTCCTTTTGGTCATATAAGTAATGCAGCGATTGTAGTTTGGGATTTTGAGCAGGTTCTATATATTTCACGGTCTCTCCGTCAAATATGGCTCCACGTATTCCGTGGCATGTGGATAAAGCCACCCATGAGTTAGGTTTTCCTTTCACGGTACCAACATAATGGCACAAATTTAACTCCTCTTTTCTTGGTGTATGCTTTACAGTGCGACCTCCTTCCTGGTACAGTAGCGTATGATTTTCCGTCACTAGGTCGTGATTTAATTCCAACTCTAAGACGTAGAGCTCATTTCCGACTGGGACCTCCACTTGAATTTCTGAATGGTGATCACTGATATCTTTGGTTGATAATATTTCTCGTTTCGTCAGCCCGTGATATACAACTGGTTTCACAACATTGCGTTTATTGAAATCTGGAGCAGAGCTTTTTGATTCTTGGGCTTTGAAATGTCTTGCTAATGTTAATATTAGCAAAATCTGTAAGAACCAACCACTTCTGCACATTTTGAGACGTAGAACTGTTTTAATGATTCTAAAGAAGGATTTTCAATTTATAGTCCAAATACATCTGTTGATAGTTACTATAAGTAAATAAATGATACAAAAAACCCGAGCAAAGGTTAATTCATTATTTATAGCAGTATGACGAAACTGTTTATCGACACCAGAGCTACCATTTTATCCGTCAGTGTGGTCAAACGAAAGAAGTAAATAATTAACTTAGACTGTTATGAGAATATACGACGGTGACGCTACTCAGTTCTGCGTATAGGAATGAAATGTTTGTATAGGAAAACCCCCTGTGCAAATCATGCACTTGTAACTCCACTACAGATATTTAATTCCTTATGCTCTACAGTGTATTATTTTAGACGACAAATATTATCCTTAACTATAATACCCCAGAAATAATAAAATATGATTGAAAGTCCCCGATTTCTGTTGGAAACTCGGTTCTTGAAGTCGTTGACTCATAAGTCTACCTAGGACAAGTAGTCCAGTTAGGTAGGTCCGACTTCAACAAAGAGGCCAATCGCCGAATCCAACTCGGATGGGCAGCCTTCAGAAAATTGCGTAGCGTCTTCTCGTTCGACATACCTCAGTGCCTCAAGTCGAAAGTTTTCGGCCAGTGTGTGTTGCCAGTGATGACTTATGGCACATAAACTTGGTCTCTCACTATGGGCCTTATTAGTAAGCTCCAAGTAGCCCAACGAGCTATGGAGAGGACTATGCTCGGAGTCTCTCTGCGGAATGAGGAGATCCGTAGAAGAACCACCGAGATAGCCCAAAAGATTAGCAAGTTGAAATGGCAATGGGCAGGGCACATAGCGCGGAAGACTGATGACCGGTGGAGTCGAAAAGTTCTCGAGTGGAGACCACGTACCGGGAAGCGCAGCGTAGGACGTCCACCCACAAGGAGGACGGATGACCTTATTAAGACCGCAGGATCGCGCTGGATGCAAGCCGCTTCGAACCGGTCTTATTGGAGATCCATAGGGGAGGCCTATGTCCAGCAGTGGACGTCCTTTGGCTGATGGATGAAGAGAGAACATCGTTTAACAGTCAGTGAGGCCGGTTTTTTATACATGTGGTAAGTGTGTCGGTGTTGCGTCGCCATAGTTCGACTGATAAACCAAGGCGTAGTTTCTTTGTACGTGTATGTAATTGTGTAGTTTCTTTGTATGTGTATGTAATTGTGTCTGTACACTGCGAGGCGTTATTTTTGCCGGATTCACGCGATTGTTCATAATATTCTGTCTTGATTTTTTTATTTGCTCATGAGAAGATCAGCTGATAGTTTATGAGACCCAATATTTTGATTTGACTTTGTTTTATTTCGTCATTCTATCGGCACTAGGCCGTATCCCGATGGAACTAAGTCCAATAGAACACATCTTAGGGCTGATTCCATTGACGAATCAAATAAAATAAGATAAACAGGCCTTATTTAAATTCCATCATCAGAAAAACTCAATAGTTTTGGCAAAAGTGAGCCAGGATCAATAATAAGTAATTTTGAAGGAGTTTTAATAAGAACTTTAACCGTGTACAGAATTCGAATAATTCGCAAGGATTAATGTATTATCCATGAGGCGGCTCTGCTTGTACGGAATAATTTTGATAACTTTGAGACTTTGAAGTCGAAACGGCACAAAAATACGCTACGAGTGCCTAAAGTTAGGAAAGCTCTATATAGTAAAAGTATTTTTGTTAAAAGAATAGATATCTATAATAAACTACCTAAGAATATAAAAGAATCAGAATGTGATATGATATTTAAATTTAGACTAAATAAATTTTTAAATGAAAAAGCATGATATAATGATAAATGAAATTAAATAAATATTGACATCATTAAATAATTAACAATTGGGATATATGTACCAATTTTAAAATAAATTGTAATTGTAACTTTTAAAGATGACTAATTGTGTAAATTTGCCACACCCTTATAGGGTCATATGTATATGGCTGTCTAAACCATGTCACTTGTGAACTGCATGTAATTTCTACATATGTTGCAAATAAATGATTGAAATTGAAATCGATGTAGTAATATTCACATTATAGATTTTTTCAAAAACGACTTAGCCGATTTCGATAAAATTTATATAGGACCACATTTTAACCGCGTAACATTTAGATACAGTCGAATTGAAAACTACCTTTTCTGTAGTCGGTTAAAAATAAAAAATAATTTTTAAACTATTGTAGTATAAGTTCTATTTTCTTTCAGATTAATCCATCACTTCAAATCCGACTCTGCTGACCAACAGTATCTAATACTGAGCGCATCAAGGAAGGCTCTACAAGGGGGCGGGGCGAGGCGCATACAGCACACGTTCCCGCCTATACTGTTCCACGCTTACCGGCTCGCGTTCGTTTATAAGGACCTTAAGGACCAGGTAATAAAGGCTAGATTTGTTTGGCATATTGTGTCCGAAACTTATAAGGGGTGGAGCGAGGCGCATACAGCACACGTTCCCGCCTATACTGTTCCACGCTTACCGGCTCGCGTTCGTTTATAAGGACCTTAAGGAACAGGTAATAAAGGCTAGATTTGTTTGGCATTTTGTGTCCGAAACTTATAAGGGGGCGGAGCGAGGCGCATACAGCACACGTTCCCGCCTATACTGTTCCACGCTTACCGGCTCGCGTTCGTTTATAAGGACCTTAAGGAACAGGTAATAAAGGCTAGATTTGTTTGGCATTTTGTGTCCGAAACTTATAAGGGGGCGGAGCGAGGCGCATACAGCACACGTTCCCGCCTATACTGTTCCACGCTTACCGGCTCGCGTTCGTTTATAAGGACCTTAAGAACCAAGTAATGTAAATTACTTGTATCGGTCATTATTACAATAAATATGTAATCGTAAGTGAAAAAAGTTAAGGAATAGGCTATTTAACAACATTGAAAATATTCTGTTAATTTTGGTAATCCATACAGATAATAGCCTGAAAAAGACATATTTCACTTTATTTAAACTAAAGTACGTCTAATTTTAGCAAAACGAACGAAATAAAATACGATATTTTTTTGATATTTTATCTGTGACGTAAACGCTCTAAGAAGGGTGGCAACTCTGGTGACGTCACGTGCTGGTAAACAAGAATTTCTCGATTGACTGTTCTTTGTGTAATTTGTGATTTCGGAGTAATATTATTGCATCTGTAAGTTACTTTTAAAGTATTTTTTATTAATTTTTATATATGAACTAGCGTATTTACCAGTATTAACTAACGTTATTTACTCGTGAGTGACGTCAAAGACCAGCGCCATTACAGAATGTCGTTTTTGGTAGGATCTTGAATATCTATTCTTTAACACTGATTTTCATTGTTAATACAGTAGATCTCTCGGAAATATAAATGTAGTGTGCTTAGTATGTATTAACGAATAATTAAAAACGATATCCAAAAACTAGTCAAATACCCTATTGTGCAGTTCTAACAAAACGAAATAATTTATTATTTTATGTCCGCCATTACAAGGTTACGTTGTTGAATTTTGATAAATTGTCAAATGTTACCTATTAAAATGGCCTGACTGTAGGTGAGAGTTTGCCGGTAGTATATATCACACCTGTGCGAAGGCGGGGCGGGTCGCTAGTTTATTATAAATAAGAGCTAAATTTGCTTGTCACGGGATTGTGTTAGATCCAACCCTGACGGAAACTCACATAACACTCCGCGTTGATTTGATATTGCGCAAACAAACAACAACACTTTATTAGACAACCACATTACATAAAAAAACAGATTATAAGGACAAAAACAAAACAATAGGTCTCTAATTGGCGGCCTTATCGCTTTAAGCGATTTCTTCCAAGCAACCAAGCACGGACAGAAAAAACTTTTGACAAAAAAACGTGGCCATAACTGCAAGAAAATTTAAATAGCATAGAAACAAACACTTAACAAAACAAAAAAAAATCATAATAATACTAGACAATACCTAACAAATATACAACTACGAGTAAATTATATTTAAAGAAATATATCTCTACACACATACATTACATATAAACTAAAATATATACATAATATAAAAAATTAATAAACCTACATATACAGTAATACACATTATACTTAAATAAATATTATATTAATACCTATTTAGTGCAAAACCAAAAAAAAAAAAAGCAAAGATGACAAATAATGCAGTTTGACTTTACTTTTAAAAACATTTAGCGATGGGGCACGTCTAATTTCCACCGGCAATTCATTCCACAATCTAACAGCTTCAACTGTAAAAGATGTCTATAGTTTTCCTATGCGGTCAGCTGTCTATAGGGCGTATGACAACTGCGGCTTAATACATTGTTTCATCACATCTATTCGAAAATGACTACTTGGTTCGCCTTTGAGTGCGCCCAAAGGAGGTGTTTTCTATAAGAAACTTTATAAGTGCGCCGGAATTATCTTTTCCGCGCAGTTTTTGAATTTAGAACAAATAAGTGCGACGGAATTATCTATGCCGCGCACTTTTTGAATTTGGAGCAAATAAGTGCGACGGAATGATCTTTGCCGCGCACTTTTTGTTTTTGGAAGTATTTGTAATGTTAGTGTTCAGCGCCAAGAAAATGAATGAAAAGAATTTAAATATTAGTTTCATTTGTTTTATTATTAGATACCATTTAATTTCAATTTAGTTGTTACTCTACGTTTTATTAAATAATAATATTATAGTAAAATATGAGGCGCCTTTTGTTTTCTCATAGAGGTGATGAAAAGTAGAGTGTACCACTCGGGCGCAAAATATATTTTTGTCTCGGGCGACGTACTTTGAATCCCTCGCTACGTTCAGGATTCTAATAAAGAATCCCTCGCTACGTTCAGGATTCTAATAAAGAATCCCTCGCTACGTTCAGGATT
Source organism: Hypomecis punctinalis (assembly GCA_949316475.1). NCBI lineage: Eukaryota > Metazoa > Arthropoda > Insecta > Lepidoptera > Geometridae > Hypomecis > Hypomecis punctinalis. The sequence continues at coordinate 17,465,088 of OX438816.1, forward strand.
CTAATAAAGAATCCCTCGCTACGTTCAGGATTCTAATAAAGAATCCCTCGCTACGTTCAGGATTCTAATAAAGAATCCCTCGCTACGTTCAGGATCCTAATAAAGAATCCCTCGCTACGTTCAGGATTCTACTCTAGAATCCCTCACTTCGCTCAGGATTCAAAAAAGCGCCCTCGCCGTAAAAATATTATTTTGCTCCCATATGATACAATCTCCTATTATGTAGTGGCAACAAAAAGATTCAAATATTGAATTAAAATACATATTTTATTCAGTATATTTCCAATGTTACGTTTGTATTTTGCAGGATGAGATGTGGGAGAAGAAATGCCAGAAAATCTTCCAGTTCTGTCATCAGACTATCAGCATGCTGGTGAAAGCAGAGTTAGCTGAATTACCACTCAGGTATGATCGTAGTTTCAGCCGTAGGACGTACACTGCTGGACATAGGCCTCCCCTATAGATCTCTACCGATCAGGTCTTACGGTTGAAAGCGGCTTGCATCCAGTGCGATCCCGCGATCTTAATGAAGTCATTCATCCTCCTTCTGGACGTCCTACGCTGCGCTTTTCGGTATGTGGTCTCCACTCGAGGACTATTCGACTCCATCAGCTTAAATATTTAAAATATTATATCACTACCGTTGTTGTCATATTTGTTATACTAGATTTTACCCGCGGCGTGACCCGCGTTATATTCTGACTTTTATACCATAGAAACCTTTATTTTTTTCGGGTTTAAAAGTAGTCTAGTAAATAAATATAAATAAATAAATATTTTGGGACATCTTACACACGGCCTCTGACCCCAAACTAAGCAAAGCTTGTGATTTGGCTGCCAGAGACTGATATACTACATACGAGTATACTTATTTTTAAATGCATACTTATATAGATAGTAACTACATAACACCCAGACACAGATATTTGCCCTGCTGGGGATCGAACCCACGCCTCTTTTGATTCAGAAAACTGCCTCGGTGGCTCAGTGGTTAGTGATCCTAACTTCTGGATCAAAGAAGCGTGGGTTCGATCCCCACCCAGAGCAAATATTTATATGATGAACATAAGTTTTGCACTTGGTGCAATAAAAACGATTGAATATTGAATATCGTTACTTCCGTACTAATATTATAAATAAATCAATAAATCATTTATTTCCAAGACAGACTTACAAAACAACAATCAATTTATCAATGTACATTGCATGCATTATGAACAAAAATAATTATAAAGTATTAATTATTGTTTGTTATTTAGTTAATATCTATATAAGTATGTATTTAAAAATAAATATATGTATTATATCAGTCTCTGGCAGCCATATCACAAGCTTTGCTTAGTTTGGGGTCAGAGGATGTGTGTAAGATGTCAAAAAAAATAGGTTAGGAATTTAGGATCACTAACCACTGAGCCACCGAGGCAGTCAGCCTATACTCACTATATTCACTTGCCAACCTTCGACCTATACTCTTATCACAAATCAAGTCTGAGCATTGCTCAATTTCTGCGTGAAAGAGTAGCAAATTAACAAACATACTTTCGAATTTATACAAGGCCAACTGCTTGCCCTGTACTAAGCTAAAATGGTGATCAAAACCATATTAGGAACAACTTTTACTACGGGACCAACCCGGAATACGGTGAGAAAAAAAAACATCTGTTTAATACAAAATTTCACCTCTCGTTCGATACCGGAAATCGACAATACAGCTTTTATATTTTCTTTATTATTTATTAAGCTCCACTCCTCGCACTAACAGCCTGAGCCAAGGCATACGACAAGCTAAATAACAAATAAAATTACAATTTAAACACATGCAATTAAACAAAAAATAAAACATGCAAAATAAATCAATGCAATTAGAACATTTTATACTATATATAATGGGACTAAACTCACGAGTAGGGATAGTCGTAACGACTATAGTTTCGGTCGCATTCGGCAACCTTTCTTAAGTTGGCGAGTGCTAGCACGCGGAGCCATAGTGCATTGCGAGACGGCTCCGCGTGCTAGCACTCGCCAACGCTAGTATAAAATGTGTGAAAACCACGTTATATTTCCATAGTAAAACAATTGAAACAAGTCATTAATTATAAAAATGTCAAAGTAAAATGAAAACTAAAAATAAATTTAAATTGACTGCCTCGGTGGCTCAGTGGTTAGTGACCCTAATTTCTGGGTCAAAGAGGCGTGGGTTCGATCCCCACCCAGGGCAAATATTTATGTGATGAACATAGGTGTTTGCTCTGTGTCTGGGTGCTATTTAGTTACTATCTATATAAGTATGTATTTAAAAATTAAGTATATGTAGTATATCAGCCTCTGGCAGCCATATCACAAGCTTTGCTTAGTTTGGGGTCAGAGACCGTGTGTAAGATGTCCCCAAATATTTATTTATTTATTATTATTAAATGTCATAGTAAATAGTGAAATTTCGCTCGAGCTCGATCGCGTTAACGTTTGATGTGATTTCTATGGAAATGGCACAGCGCCATCTTGTGTCACGTACAGAAAACTGAATAGCTAAGTGTGAGTATTTTTACGGTAATGTAACGAGCGCCAAACCGATCCAACACAAGCGCGGCAACGTCTGTGATTGGCTAATTCAAGCGTGTGTGTCAATGTGCTCGCGAGTGTGCACGGCGCGCTCGGTCAACGCTAGGTAAAAGTAATACGTTTTGGTTTGGGAATCTCCCACTTGACACTCAGGGACCGCGCGTGTGGCCGCCGCGCTCGCTCCTGTGTGACGAGCTTTCTCGATCTCCGGGTTCGCCCTATAGTGAAAGTTGTTCACAATGATGTATGACGGTCTGACTCACATTCTTTCGGCTTTAGTACATCACTTTGGGATAACCCTATATTATTAGAAAGAATATAGAGTATACAATTTATTTACAGATTATACTTACAAGGAGCGCTAGCGATAGGTGAAATCGGTTTCGCGAATCATGAAACGATCGCGTACGAGTTCCTGTCGCAAGCCTTCTCTCTCTACGAGGACGAGATATCGGATAGTAAGGCGCAGCTGGCCGCCATCACTCTTATTATAGCGACATTTGAACAAATCAACTGTTTCGGTAAGTTATTTTTAAACATACAGCCTTGGCCAAAAGTATTAGGCACCTTTAAAAAATCAAAATGCATGTTTACTACTTAACCAATAACTGAGCGCTTATCTTAAATGACTTACCGGGGTCATAAATAACTTCTTAGAATATCAAGCGGCTCTTTGTTAAGGTCATAAAACACCTGGTGACCGAAAACAAAGGACTCCGTTTTTATCGGTTCTTATCAGTCAATGTTTGGTCACTTGTGTTCTGGACTCTAACAAGTAAACAAGCTTTCATTTCTGTTGATGTGATTAAATTGACACCTGATTGTGTTAAAAATGCCAAAAAGGCAATAAGTTTAGAAAATAGAGTAAAAATACAGGATGCCTAATACTTTTGGCCAAGGCTGTAGATAGACTGATAGTCATTTATTTTCAGTAAGGAAAATTACAACCTGCCAATGACTGCCTCGGTGGCTCAGTGGTTAGTGACCCTGACTTCTGGATCAAAGAGGCGTGGGTTCGATCCCCACCCAGGGCAAATATTTATCTGATGAACATAGGTTTTGCTCTGTCTGGATGTTATTTAGTTACTATCTATATAAGTATGTATTTAAAAATAAGTATATGTAGTATATCAGTCTCTGGCAGCCATATCACAAGCTTTGTTTAGTTTGGGGTCAGAGACCGTGTGTAAGATGTCCCCAAATATTTATTTATTTATTTTACATACTACGAGCAACGCCCTACGAATCGTCAAAATAAGAACTATTAATTAAGTACTTAACAGAATTATTAGGCAAAATATAACATTGCCCTGATGCCGAGGCACGAGAATACGGCATCGGTATCCCCTGCCTGTAGTAAGAGCCTACTAAAAGGGAACCCCTGGGCTCGTGGGTGGTCAGAGTTGGGGCTCTGGCCATCCACTCAAGCGGGCCCGAGGAGGACGGCAGCGTGTGTGGTAACGCTGTCGTACAGGATTGTACAAGCCTGGTCTACTACCAGGCGAGTAGACACACGAAGTGCCGGGAGCACCGGTGCGTTCCTTTTGGAGATCCCGGAGCTCCCAAGAAGGCACATAGGCTGGCCACCGAGGGGGTTTTAGTGGGTACAATCCCACATAACCCGACTGCACCCTAAAGCGGTCGGGCAACTTTGGAAGATTTCCACCTCGTAAAAAAAAAGGCAAAATATTACAATAAATAAATAAAAATTCGGTAAAAAATTCTTAAAAAAAAAGTAAGATGTCAGAAGTACTGTAATTGAAATGTCTGCAATAGCATCGTCAAAAATAAGAGTTTAAAATAACGACCCGAGTTCATCAACCTTATTTACCGTTCGTTTAGTCTTAAACGGCTTGTTAACGAAATTTTGCTGTTCATCAAGCACTAACCGTTGTTTAAATACAGTAATCGCACGTTTAACTTAAACGACGTCGACGACCTTGTTTAACCAATGGTTATCCATTGCATCACCGGCATTTGCAGCAAAAATCGAAGACGCGATGAATTTTATCTTTGGAGAAAATAATATTTTGAGAATATTGAGCAAAATTCTACGTGCACGCCGTATATTTAAAACGCGGCGCAATTGCTTTGTACCAATAAAATACTTACCTACATTTTCTACTTATTCTTTTTTTTTGTTGACGGCTTGGCAGGTTCAAATGATTGACATTGACAAAATAAAAAAGGATACCTAGTTACATAAAAGTGACACAAAACGCTTATGACACTAGCCTAACAAGGATTACATTTTGTAGGATAATAATAGTACTCGACAGTTTTTGAAAGTCACTCAAACGGTGAAAGCAAATGTATCCGGACGCAATGTCTTTTTTATATAGTATTATACCATTCATTAATTTACGAGTCATTCGTTCAAAAACGTTTGATTGTCTAAGCCCCGGTTATCTGCAATTGATGAACACCAAAAAAGCAAAGCTTGTTTAACCTATCGTCAATTTGTAACCGAGCGTTCGCGTAACCATCGGTTATGTTACTTTTGATGAACTCCAGCCTAAAAATCACACATCAGTTATATGTCAAAAAAGCGTACTTAACAGTATTCTAAAGTATCTGCAATAGTCATAGTGTCATAGTTCTAAGGTATAGGCCCAATCAAACTCAAGGGCGTTTTGTGTCCTCGAGGCGAGTCGTTGCGCATTAGAAAATTCGTGAGTCAGCGGCGAAAGTCCCTACTCCTTGGAGTAGGGACTTTCGCAGCATATAGCTAATTTCACAGTTGCCATTAAAATTGATTCGCTCTTTACGGTTGTTACGAGGTGGCGGGAGTGCCGTGGACTTTTGCAAAAACATCGAAAAAAATTCACTCCCTGCGCTCTCGCTTAGCAAAAGTAATTTCGAAGACTGCTTAATTAGGTTAATCTCGAATTCTCGCAAAAACTTGATTACCCCAAATTGGTTTTTTGAATATTTTTCTAATATGTGACAATTTTACACTTTACAGTAGTTAGGTGTAGCATTGTACAGACGCCGAGACTTCAATACTTACTCTGTCAGAAATCAATGTTTAATGTAGTATAACTTTAATTTTAAGGAAAAATAATAGTAAATATATTGTATGAAAACTTTTACAGGGTTATTCGTAATCAATTAGCATCTTTTTAGGGGCTTATTCTTTACATCAAAACCAACAACTTTTGTTCAACGACTTTAGTAAAATTTAAAAAAAAAGTAGTTGTTCCATAGAAAAATATCGTTCGTCCGCGACGAACAGCGGATTTTTTTTGAGTTTTGACAAAAGTTGTTAGTTTTGATGTACAGAATTAGCCCCTATAAGGATGCTAATTCGTGTTTTGTTTCTGTGTACCTAATTGTTTTGTCCCGAATAAAATTTTCTGTATTTCTGTATTAGGATTAACCCCTTTATATGATATTATCATCTACCATGAAAAAGTGATTCAAAAGACCAAACAATTATTTATTGTTTTTAAAAGCGATTCGGCTTATGAAACGTCAGTCATAGAGATATGCCGCGACGTCTACTGTCCGGAGGACTGCTACTTTTAACCAATGCTGTATTTAAACAGTGTTTAAAAGGTGGTAATACGGTTAATGTTTCAAAGAGTTATTTTTGTAATAAACATTTCAAAAATTCGGCGACCTTGTGTCTTTGGAACACTAGCCCGACGCTCTGCCCAACTGAGCTAATCTGCAGTACTGCCTCCGCGTCGAATTTGTGAAGTATGCCACCTGTGATACCCGTGTTAGACAGGTTATCACTCAATTGAAGTTATAAGAACTTCTGAATATTGACGAGAGATGGCGCTCTACACAAAAATAACTCTTTGAGATAAACCTAGTGTGGGATGCACTATAAAGTTAAAATCTTTTCAACGGTTAATGTTTGTTTCCAGGTGCAGAGAATGCAGAGCCAATGCGAACACAGTGCGCTCTGGCCGCGAGCAAACTGTTGAAGAAACCCGACCAGAGCCGCGCCGTGGCGTTGTGCGCACATCTGTTCTGGAAACCGCCCAAAGATGGCGTACAGGTCTGTAATATTACTATTCTTATGATCGATGGAGTCGAAAAGTTCTCGAGTGGAGACCACGTACCGGCAAGCGCAGCGTAAGACGTCCACCTACAAAGTAGACGGATTACCTCATTTATACCGCAGGATCGCACTGGATGCAAACCACTTCCAACCGGTGTTATTGGAGATCCATGGAGAGGCCTATGTCTAGCAGTGGACGTCCTATGGCTGATGGATGACTGACTATTCTTCTAGTAAAAATTAACAATGCGCTTTACCCGCGAGCAAACTGTTGAAGAAACCGGACCAGAGTGGTGCCGTTGCATTATGCGAACCCTCTCCATCGATCTATAAGGACATGTCCACAAAATGTATGGAGGCTGGTATAATAATAATCAAAAATTCTAACCACAACACTCGTTACATTTCGAGCAAGTTCATATTTTTCTAAATCTATTACATCAGTTAAAAATATAAAAGAGCCCTCCGATTTTTTTAAAATTAATTTTGAATTTATTAAATATCAATAGTTAGTTTATCAACAATACGATACAATATAACTTTATTGTACACCAGAAAAACAGCTTAAATAACAAAGTATAAAGGAGACGTCCACAAGTGGTATATTATTCAGAGAAAAATCGAACCAAGATAATATATACATAATTTGAAAGCTTGTTATATGGGCTTACCAAAAATATTTAATTTAGATTTTTTCACCCCTCCAATTTTTTTTAAATGCGAAAAATAAATTGTATGAAAAATAACAATACAGCTTATTATTTTTTCTAGTTTAGCATTAATAAAGTGCTTCTACCGTTATTTTACTTGCATTCGTAGCTGATTCTTCCACATTCATCTCTCAATATGCTATAATTAAAAATTATAACCTACCAGTGTGACCATTTAGTAGGTACAATATGACAAAAAATCACTTAAAAAGTGTGTCTAATTGGTAAAAAAGCTTTTATTTAATAATTTGGAGGATACTTAATCAGGGCTGATAGAGATAAACTACCTATTGCGCAAAATATTTTTATTTTTTCTAATAAATTCAAAAATAATTTGAAAAAAATCGGAGGGGTCATTTTTGTTTTTAACTATGGTAATAGACTTAGAAAAATATGAACTTTCTCGAAATGTAACGAGTGTTGTGGTTAGAATTTTTGATTATTATTATACCAGCCTCCATACATTTTGTGGACATGTCCTTTGCTTAAAATTAGGTGGTACAGCGGCGATAAATAACCTTCATATCAACCCTGATAAATAACCTTCAAATTATTAAATAAAAGCATTTTTATCAATTATACACACATTTTATGTGTTTTTTGTCATATTGTACCTACTACTGGTCACACAGGTTATAATTTTTAAATTTAGCAAATTAAGAGATTAATGTGGAAGAATCAACTACAAATGGAAGTAAGATAACGATAGAAGCACTTTATTATTGCTAAACTAGTAAAAATAAAACGCTGTATTGTTGTTTTTCATGCAATTTATTTGTCACATTTAAAAAAAATGGAGGGATGGAAAAATCTAAATTAAATATTTTTGAAAAGCCTACAAAACAAGCTTTCAAATGATGTGTATATCATCTTGGTTCGATTTTTCTCTGAATAAATATACCACTTGTGGACGTCACCTGTAACCATGTTATTTCGGTAGTACTTATCTGTTGTTTTTAAACTTTCGCGATTTGAACACATTATTACTATATACTACGGGACTAATCGCGCACTAAAATTACGATAAATAAATACCTCCTCATCCCGACGTTTCGGCCGAGTTGCATCGACCGTGGTCACGGGTAGACAAGGCACCCGGGCGCGATAGTCCCGTAGTATGTAATAATAAAGTACTTATCTGTATAAGCCGTGGTGGTCAAGAGGTAGTGCCACCCGCCTTACAATCGTGAGGTCGTGGGTTCAAATCCCCGGTCCCGTACCAATGAGTTCTTTGGATTTTTTTCGGTGAAGGAAAACATCTTGAGGCAACCTGCATACGTCCGTAGAAGAAATTCGATGGCGTATGTGAATCCACCAACCCGCACTGGGCCCGCGTGGTGTATATGGCCCGATCACCCTTCGTGGGTAGGCCTACGTCCTGCAGTGGATTATTAAAAAGGCTGATACAGTACAGTACAGTACAGTATCTGTATTATTTGTTTCAGTGGCCATTGAACGAGGCCAGCCGCGCGCTCGACTGCCTGAAGAAGGCCGCCCGAGTGGCCCAGCAGTGCATGGACGGCGGCGTACAAGCTCAGCTGTTGGCGGAACTGTTGGGACGATACGCGTTACTCAGGGAAAGAGGCAACGCGGCACTCACCACACCTCTCATACACGCTGTAAGTTATACTGGCCTAAGAGCCGCCGATGATCGACCTTCACCCATCTGAAAACCAGATGAGACATACATATTTTTCTATGAAATGTTATTTATTAGTGTAATTTGAACCCATATTTTGTGAATTTTGAGGTCCTATTTTTTTGTGATTCAAATAAAAATGTACAGTTTTCAGATTTAATCCACTCTGAGACAATGCTTCTCACAAAATTTCATAGTTCTATGTCAACGGGAAGTACCCTGTAGGTTTTGATTTTTGTGAGTGTCGAAATATGCGGTTTTTTACGACATAAACGGCTCTAACTTCTATAAACGGTAACTGAGAAGTTTTTCTTTTACGCAACTGCAAGAGACCATAGATATACGTACACAGTTTAAATTTCAACTCGATACCTTTACGTGTTCCCGAGATAAAGAGTCTTGACATACACACAGACAGACGGACAGACTGACAACAAAGTGATCCTATAAAGGTTCTGTTTTTTCCGTTTGAGGTACGGAACCCTAAAAATGACTGTAATACCCCATTAACTATAGCCATGAACAGTTTTCGATAGGCAAGCTATGACAGGCCTATTTGTATGTAAATTTCATAAAAGTATGTCTCATCTGGTTATCAGATGGGTGAAGGTCGTTCTTCCACGTCTCTCCTCCTATTCGCATTTTTTCAAATATGCTCGGAAAGATCATTATTTTGGCAACCTTTTTCGAGATAAATCGAAATTGTTGTACAAATACATGCGAGCAGCGCCCGAAAAAATTTGTATGAAATCATTTCTGTCAAGTTTTGCGGCCAAATACCTACTAAATACTGTTACAAGATGGGTTCTTGGATAATCAGTTAAAACGCCGATTATTCACTTTGCACTTTATTGCACACAATCACTTCACAAAAATCACAAAAACACACGACACAACTGGTTCGCACAAACACTTTACACTGGCACTGATATTCACACAAACTAGTCACTTCACAATCACTGGTATCGCACTCTAATCCGAGATGTTATCGCTTCGACGGTAAACGAATAACTGATCCCCAAGGGTCGGCCGGCGTATTTATATCCGTTATTTCCTACAGTTTCGAACCTACGAGATATTTCGCAACATTACTCGATCTTAATAAACGCTATTGTGTTAACAAGTAAACAACTTGAAAGTTCGAGAATCCCTATTGTTTTTCAAATACGTAAACACCCAACAAATAAACTAAACAATAGACGAGATACAAAGACTGATCCCGCTCGAGTCATAAAGCCATAAAACCGAATACAAAAGGCACCAATAAAAACACAGAACAATAGAGCTTCCCAGAACCGGATCACATAAACACCGCAGATTACATCATAGTTACTCCATACCTACAAGGGGCGTCTACTGCGTTACAATATCAATTGAAGGACTTGAATAATTATAATTTTATGAATAACCAGAACTTAGGAAGATACACGCGATAGGTGAGTCATTCACGATGCGTCCGATTCGATGTGGTCATTGTCACCAATTTAGTGAGATCAAATTTTGGCTCCATATTTTACAAAATCGATTTTTGAAAAAAATTGTATGTAGGTAACCAAAAATACAGTATACAGGGTTATTTCTAATCAATTAGCATACTTTTAGGGGCTTATTCTGTACATCAAAACTAACAACTTACATTTGATCAAAAATAAAAAAAAGCATTCCATACATTTTGTCGTGGGTGAACGATATTTTTCTATGGAACATTTATTTTTTAGTTTCGACAAAAGTCGCAGAACAAAAGTTGTTAGTTTTGATGTACAGAATAAGCCCCTAAGAGGATGTTAATTGATTAGAAATAATCCTGTATACATTTTTCAGTTTCAAGTTAATCACATAAGTTACTAAGCTATTTTAACCTCTGAAGCGTTTATCTGTTCACTTACTAAAACAATAGCAACTAAGTTCGTATAGGCCGGGTGGCCCTGGTGTCAGAATTTTAAAGCCGCCTGCCGCCTAGCAAAGGTACCAACTGTCTTTCCGCCAAATCAATCCCCCCTCGGTAGTGGAACCAACGGATGAATTGACATTGACTGACATTAAAAGTTGATAAATTGGTTTAATTCCTTTGCCATGCTAGAAGGTGATGAAGGCCTCTGACATGGCTAACACCATGAAAAGTCGTTTCTAGGGCCAAAGTAGCTAAATTATTATTTTTTTCTTTTTAAAGCATTTAAAACAACAGGCATAATGACTGGGTAAAAAAAATTATAATTATTTCGTGAGTTAGATTATCAAAACATATTGGACATGTATTTTTTCTTTCGTCAATCAAACAACAAATGACAAAGATAAACCTTGTTAAAGTTTGGGAGTGGGGGTCGTGACGTCACGTCTCTTACAGAAGTCTATACATTTCTATGGCACTTGTGATGTCACGCGGAACTTTGATAGGCTATATCTTCATCAATTGTTGTTTAATTGACAGAAAAAACACATGTCTATTATTTTTTGATAGAGTCTGGCTAACGAAAGTTGATACTGACAAAGCGCGGCAAATTAAAAAAATATCAGTATGGTAGCCCTAAACTGAGAGGGAAACACTTTCTCTCACTCACACGATGTAGCATTGTTACCATACTGCGATTTTGATTCTTCCAAATCTTTAGGAGAATCGCAAAAAATCTTTTTTCAAGCTTTAACTAGTCGTGTAGGAGTTTTATATTCATTACGTTAATTATTTTTTGTTTTTTTGACGTTATTATTATGCCAAATTGAGGCTTCGCATTGCTCTCCAAATGATCCAAATGATTTCTACTTCGTTACGATGAAGATTATAATAATATAATGAATAATTTTGTTCAGTTTAGTACATGAAGTTTGAAAAAGTTTTTGATACAAGGTAAAATACCCCAATTTAAAGGTAAATCCACGATGGTAGTAGCACCGTGTGTTGTCTTTTAAAAAGTTTGCGTAAAATTCCAGTATCAACTTTCGTTAGCCAGACTCTAGTCTATCTGACGGACTAATTATATTTTTTAGTCATCATTCCAATTCTAATAAAAGCTTGTTTTTACAATTAATTCATATTGAATTTGCTTTCATTTCCAGATTATCCAAAAGATCCGCGAAGAGCTAGCCAACTTAGACCAGTCCGAAGAAGTGGAGCAAGTGACGCGTCACTTCCACAATACGCTGCAGCATCTCCGGAGCCGCATGGAGTGCCCCGACCCGGACGGCCTGGGCTACGAGGGCCTGGTACTCTCTTAGGACAATACCTACTTTTATATACTACCAATATTCACCAGCAATAAAATCTAAAGCTAAATCATTCACTTCTATGTCCTAAAGTATCCGAACAGACAGTCAGCTATGTTTAATTTGTTGAGTAAAAACATTTCTTTGAAGAGTGCGGAATTACAATACCAAATTGTTTCGAGGAACCGTGTGTTTATGCGGCATGGCAATGTCACTCGCACTTCGGAGGACCTCTCCTAGGTAAGTTAAATCTAATTTCATGTGCTAAAGGAACCGAAAGCGCCGCAGGTATAAATCTTTAAATTGTTAACATAAAAACATTTTTTTTTAATATCTATATTATAAAAATCATAATTTTTATCATAAATACAATTCTTAAAAATCACTATAGAAAAATGTTGCGCGGAACCTAGGTTATAAACTGAATATACTAAGCGCCACACAAATCGGCGAATGAGAAGTTAGCCGCAGATGACACTTCGCCGTGATTGGCTAATTATTGAGCATGTGTGTACAATGCCGACGCCGCGTTTCGTAGTGCGTAGGGAGCGCGCGGGAGGCATGAGGCGGGTGTGCCCGGCGTCTCGTCTCTCAGGCTCCAGCGTGTACCCATATTTCGACTTGCACAGAGTTCCGCGCATAACTTCCCAACCGCCGATTTGTATGGCGCTTAGTGTAAAACTTTTTGACGGATGTGAGGTTTGCTTCAAGCTGCAGATACTCTAGGCACAGCCCGGACACTCCGCGATTTTTCATACAAAATCTGCTGTCTTACGCACACTACACAGTACTTACTCACAGACAACACACATACGAACGGTCGCTACACGTGCATTTGTGTGCGGAACGTCTATGGCTGTCAACGATCACCGCGACGTGACGACATGCCGCGTGACTGAGACAGTTGCGTATTCAATTTTGCAAAAATGAATATAAGTCTAGTACTTAAAAAAGTATAACAATTACTTACTTAATTTGGAATCATTTTAACAAAAAGTAACGAATTTATTTCATTTGAAAGAAAATATTAGAGAAAGTTACCAAACAATGTAAAATAAGTTCCTTTTGTTTATCCTTAATGAAGCATTAAATTTTTTTGTTGTGTTCCGTGTTCAACCATACACAGTACAAATCTTCCCTATTGTCACAGTCTAGGTATTTTTTATTAGAAAATCTACCGGCCAGTGCAGCCCGCGCGCTGAGTACGCGATCGGTCCGTGAAGCGCGGGGTGGAAGTGAGGAAGACTCAAACGGGTGGGGGGTAACGTGTGACCGTTCTATACGTAGTATTATTATATCTTCTTTGCTCCAGGCCTGACTGAAGCTTATATGTACGGATTATCCGCAGCTTGTAGTTAACATCTCAGCCGCGAAGAAGTTTGATTCGGGCTTTAGACGAATTGAGATTTACTTTTAGCGCGTTTTAGCTCAAATGGTAGCTATGGAGATATATTAACAATGGGAGCGGGGCTTATTAAGGAATGAGATTTATCTACATTCCCCGTAAATATATACAAAAGTATTCATTTCTCCTTGATCTGTATATTATTTTGTAAATAATTAAATCACGAAGTTATTATACTTAGTTGTAAGAATTATTTTGTATGAAAGTGTATGTTACGATAGTAAATTTTACAAAGCAATAAAAATAGTTTTATTCGATGGTTTGTTTTATTTTTATCGTCTTGGCATTTCTTTGTTACATTCCATGTTGATGATTTTAATTGAGTTGTTGATGTTGCATTAAACTTTAATAAACTTATATTTCTGCACTAGGGCTAAGAAAACCTAAGCGAGTGACGCGAGTATCAACAATGGTAATGAATTAGAATTGTATGAGGATCATAAGGGTAGGTTGCACCAAAAAACCTTGACGAGCCGTAAAAACTGGTTACCTACTGATTGTGGAAACTAGCGCGGGTTCTGCACATGCTGCTCAGCCGTCTCGCAATGCACCGTCCAATCTGCATTGCGAGACGGCTCCGCGTGCTAGCACTCGCCAACTTGAGAAAGATCGCCGAATGCGAAACCGAAACTATAGTCGTTACGACTATGCCTACACGTGAGTTCAGTCCCGTTATATATATAGTATAAGACTAATGCAGTGTTTTTCAATCTTTTCCTGGCGCTTTCCCTTTACTCACTGTATTGTATTTGTAAACTGTATTTCTGGCAATCTCTGTTAATGTTTAATTTAAAATACTGTATTACTCCACTACTTGCTCATACTTTTATCGTTTTCCGATAAAAACAGAAGTATTTTGGACATGTTGAATATTAGGACATAACACACACACGCATGCACACACACACTCACATACACGCATGCACACATGTGGGCAGACAATTAAGCAGGTTGAAGGTTGCGCAGCAGCATTTTTGGTGCTGCACCTCAAGGAGCAACTCGTGTAGCAAGCCTATGAGACTATGTAAAAGCTCTACAGGGCGGCGTAGACTCAAAATACCCACAAATTAGGGCGAACGGTTGATGGGACTCAATATGGCCGCCATTACATACATAGTTTATTTTCCACCAAAAATGGCACACCCGATTTCAATCATAGGGACAACATTCAAATAGTTCGCTTGAATCAATGTGTACTATTTTTTATAACGATGATCATTCAAAAACGACTGATGAACTGAATAGAACCACAAACCACAACATTATTTAGGTATGTACTTAATTCGTTTATTCTTGATTTCTAAAAAAAACTGCTCGTCAAATGAAACTACCCTCTGATGTACCTATGATGTAGCAAACAAAAAAAAATCAACAAAATCGGTTCATAATTGTCCAAATAATCGCGTAACTTAGATACACAAAAAACATACCGCTGAGATGAAAAACTTCTTTTTTGAAGTCGGCTAAAAGCATTGGTACGCATCATGCACAATGACAAATTAAAAGTAATTTCCGCACTTTCTTACGTAAATAAATGATCACTATTAAACCAGTTATTTACGCAGTACCTACGTAGTAAGTATTAATATTGGAAAGACCAAAGAAATATGGGAACATATAAAGAAAGTGAGATCAGAAAAGTAACAAAAAAGCTTTGGCCACCTCCTCTAGTTTCTTAACTCATTGATTTCAATAAATCTTAATTTCAAACATGACAACATGTTATTTTGACACAATAATTTTTTTTTTTTTTTTTTTTTTTTTTTTTTTTATAATATTAAATAATAATGACAATACTACACTACTACTACATAGAAAGCAATTGGATCATCCACAGACCCTTGAAGGTCTAAAGATAATCCAAGTGCTCAAGCCCACTGCCAGTTGGCAGCGTGCCCAGCATGCTGGCAGCATTGCCACGCTGAATGGCAATGCTTATACGTTGAGCCAAATAAACACCAGCATTTTGGTCACGCGTCGCGTCCACCAGACGCTCCGAAAGATTTTTGAAAACGAAATGAGCTCCCGGCCCCCACGGACCCAAAGTCTCAACTCCAAATGGCTCAAATATGTAACCACTACCGAGGTTAGCATATTTGCGCCGCTTGTGCTGCTCAGCCGAATTGGCCGCCGCTCCAGCCCTACTCTGAGTCTCAGGAAGATGTGACGGTGCCAAAGTATCGACGCAAGTTGCGTCCCATACTAAGGGCCGACCACACTTCCATGGGACCAGCGTCATGCCGTCAGGCCTTTTGCCATCACCACGCGCCAACCCACTCGGTTCGAGTACGGCTGCGATATTGGCGGTGACAAAAGCCCTGCGTATGACATCATTAAGGCTGGCGTGGCGTCCAATCCGACCAGCGCTTCTTGAGCAAGAGAGACCGTGGTGACCGAGCTGGTCAACTGCAGTACCACACTGACAGCGATGGGCCTCACAACACCTTGCACCCAAGCGTAAGCTGACAGCTAGACGAAATGCAGTTGGGTCTAAAAGGTTACCAGTATTGAAAGAGGGCAATGCTTGCAACCAAAGACCGGACTCCCATACAGAGACTGCAAGGATACGAGCAATAAAATAATTAATTTGTCAAAATTTTGATCAATCAAATACACTAAAAAGTTTCAATTCCGACGTCGAAATCATTCGTCCCAAAGATAACTTTTTCCCGTTTTTAAAGCTGATTGGCGATACAATTCAGAAAAATACGAAACACGTGGTCAATTAATTTTGTTTAAGTATATCTATAGATAGAATGCCCCAATCTACAGTCATTTATGGAATTATTGGTTACAGAACTTACAGAAATAAAAACTATTTTATTTATGTATCTTTACTTAGTTTCATTGCATTCCAAGCATTGTACCAAACGATAGCGTAGCGAGCGTGGAATTTTTGCGATGTTTTTTTGGCATGCACAAATCTGATGCTGTGCAGACCCGCTCTTAAATTAATGTTTTCTCAGTAAACATACATTTTCTGAGGTTCTACGACCCACCTTTAAAGACTTGGCAACCCCCCAGGGGTCGCGACCCACACTTTGAAAAACACTGGACTAATGTACAAGCATTATTATTGCAAAGTTTCATCTCAATCCCTTCAGTAGTTTTTGCGTGAAAGAGTAACAAACATCCATACAAACAAACTTTCGCGTTTATAATATTATAAGTAAGATAAAATGAAACAAAATCGTAACAATATAATATTCTTATATTTACAGAATACAATTAGAATATCTTATTCCCCTGCACGTTATTCCTATTGTTAATCATGATCTTCTCTTGCCGCTTCTTCTCTTCTTTGAAAGCTTCCTTGTTGGCTTTCTTCTCTATTCTTCTCTCTTTCCTGTACTCTTTGAGAAGACGTTTACGTTCCTTTTTCTCTTCGGGGCTTTCGTCTTTAGCTCTGAAAATAACATAAAATACATATCTTTATTCATAGAACATTTCAATAATCCATTTCTATCAATATTAATTAGAAGGAATAAGTTACACTATTTCTGTATGTATAGTGTATACAGGTTACATATTGGTAATCAATTAGCATCCTTTTAGGGGCTTTTTCTGTACATCAAAAATTGATTACCAATAACTCTGTATATTACCGAATAGGCCAGTTAGCCAGTTTCGGCTTACAGCGCCGATTTTCAAAATCGGTCTTTTTGGTGTTTTTTGTATTGAAGGATAAAGAAATAGGCTCTTTCCGAACTTTCAACAAAAATAAATAAATATTTTGGGACATGTTTACTTTGTCAACACAATAACGTCCTATTAATTCGAGTAATGTATTTATTTATGTATGTAAGTAGGTTTATTTTTATTGTATGTATTATAAGAAGTATTTGTGTATGCCTGTTATTATGTAGTGTATTTTATTGTTTTTGGATATTTATAGCTTTACTTTACTCATTTATGTTTACACCACCGTCCACGTCAATCACATGTTTCCACACAGTAGAGGTTGGCTGGAAGAAATCGCTTTTAGCGATAAGACCGCCTTTTGTACCATTCTTCTGTCGTTATTTCTTTTTCTGTAATGTTTTACTACTTGTGGTGTCAATAAAGTGTTTTTGTATTGTATTGTAATGTCGCGAATGAACTAGAAAATTCCAGACGGTTATATTTGGTACAAATAGACCGGCCGACCTTTGGCGGACTGTTATTTCCGTGGTTACCGTCGAAGCGAAAGCATCTTGTGTACAGTGAAGTGTGTGTGAATAACAGTGCCAGTGTGAAGTGTTTTGTGCAAATCGTTTTGAGTCGTTTCTTTGTGATTTTGTAAAGTAATTGTGTGCAATAAAGTGCAAAAGTGAATAGGTAATCAGCGTTTTAACTGATTATCCAAGAACCCATCTCGTAAAAGTATGAAGAGTTAATACCTGATAGACAGCACAGATAAGGTTGACATCACGGTATCTGCATTGGTTTCGGCGTCATCAGAGTCGCTGCCAGATTTAGTTTCATTCAACGCGTTGAACTTGGCGAGAGACTTCATTGTGAGCTTGTTGTCTTTGCCGAGGATGTCTTTGGGGATGCCTGTCTTTGCATTGATTTGGATTTTCTTCGGCTTCTGTGAAACAAATAAAACAAACCTGTCAAGCTCATGTTTCGGATCTTTGCCAAAGGTGATGTTCTCAAACCTGGCTCAAGTCTGACACAAAGGACATGTCCACAAAATGTATGGAGGGTGGTATAATAATAATCAAAAATTCTAACCACAACACTCGTTACATTTCGAAAAAGTTCATATTTTTCTGCGTTTATTACATCAGTTAAAATCAAAAAAGAGCCCTCCGATTTTTTTAAAATTAATTTTGAATCTATTAGTATAAATAAATATATTTGGCTTAAAGGTAGTTTATCTCTATCAACCCTGATTTATTAACCTCCAAATTGTTAAATAGAAGCATTTTACCAATTAGACACAGTTTTAAGTGTTTTTTTGTTACATTGTACAGATAACATGTAACAGGTAACAATGGTAGGTTATAATTTTTAATTTCAGCAAATTAAGACATGAATGTGGAAGAATCCGCTACGAATGCAAGTAAAATAAAGATAAAAAAGGTAAATAATAATAAAGCACTTTATTATTGCTAAACTAGAAAATATACAAAGCTGTATTATTATTTTTCACATATAAAAAAATGGAGGGATAACAAAATCTAAATTAAATATTTTTGAGAAGTCCATAAATTAAGCTTTTAAATGATGTATATATCATATTGGTTCGAATTTTCTCTGAATAATATACCACTTGTGGACGTCGCCTTTATATTTTGTAAAAAAATATAACGAACCACGGAACAATACTGAAAAAAATTCAGACGCTTTTGAAAAGATGCACAGTATTTATAATTATTACAGGCCTGGCAACTCATGTTTTGAATTTTACTACTGTGTGTGACATAATTCTGACACTCAATGCGAACTCTTTGGAAATTCCCCACGGACACTCAATGCGAACTCTTTGGAAATTCCCCACGGACACTCGAATGCGAACTCTTTGGAAATTCCCCACGGACACTCAATGCGAACTCTTTGGAAATTCCCCACGGACACTCAATGCGAACTCTTTGGAAATTCCCCACGGACACTCAATGCGAACTCTTTGGAAATTCCCCACGGACACTCAATGCGAACTCTTTGGAAATTCCCCACGGACACTCAATGCGAACTCTTTGGAAATTCCCCACGGACACTCAATGCGAACTCTTTGGAAATTCCCCACGGACACTCAATGCGAACTCTTTGGAAATTCCCCACGGACACTCAATGCGAACTCTTTGGAAATTCCCCACGGACACTCAATGCGAACTCTTTGGAAATTCCCCACGGACACTCAATGCGAACTCTTTGGAAATTCCCCACGGACACTCAATGCGAACTCTTTGGAAATTCCCCACGGACACTCAATGCGAACTCTTTGGAAATTCCCCACGGACACTCAATGCGAACTCTTTGGAAATTCCCCACGGACACTCAATGCGAACTCTTTGGAAATTCCCCACGGACACTCAATGCGAACTCTTTGGAAATTCCCCACGGACACTCAATGCGAACTCTTTGGAAATTCCCCACGGACACTCAATGCGAACTCTTTGGAAATTCCCCACGGACACTCAATGCGAACTCTTTGGAAATTCCCCACGGACACTCAATGCGAACTCTTTGGAAATTCCCCACGGACACTCAATGCGAACTCTTTGGAAATTCCCCACGGACACTCAATGCGAACTCTTTGGAAATTCCCCAAGGACACTCAATGCGAACTCTTTGGAAATTCCCCACGGACACTCAATGCGAACTCTTTGGAAATTCCCCACGGACACTCAATGCGAACTCTTTGGAAATTCCCCAAGGACACTCAATGCGAACTCTTTGGAAATTCCCCACGGACACTCAATGCGAACTCTTTGGAAATTCCCCAAGGACACTCAATGCGAACTCTTTGGAAATTCCCCAAGGACGCTTCGATGTTATATGATAGGTTGTAAAGTCTTCGAATATTAAGCCCTGCTTTGTACATTCAGAGAGCCATTATTTATTTGTTTAAAAGTCAAAAACAGTATCATTTTTTTCGCGCTTTTTTTAATGCATCTGTATTTCAAATTTTGAAATGTGACATTACCTTGGGCTCCTCGATGATTTTGGGATGGTTGTAGAGATTAGAATAAGTGGAGAGAATGGTCTCGCAGTCCCACTTCTCTTTGGGCTCCACTTCCACCGTCTCCACTTCTTCCTCTGACTCCTCCTCTATCTCTTGTAATCTCCTCATTCTGTAGATAGAAACAAAATATAACAATTTTATACTTTAACAGCCTCGGTGGCTCAGTGGTTAATTACCTTGACTATAGGATCAGAGAGGCAGTGGTTCGATTCCCACCAAGAGCTAATATTTATGTGATGTTTGCTTTATGTCTTGCTTTAGGTGTTATTGAGGTATTATCTACATAAGTATGTATTTAAAAACCTAAATTATAGGTAGCAGTCTCTGGCAGCTATATCACAAGCTTTGCTAAGTTTGGGGTCTAAGATCGTGTATAAAATGTCCCCTAATATTTATTTATTTATATCTCACTCTTCGGCCGGTGCTAAGAGACCAGCGTGTGTGTCCGGCATAAAGTCCTCACCTCTTCCATATTTAAGGTTTCTATCTACTATTACATTAGACAGAGTTAATGCTAACTAGATAATTGATGGATACGTTACCTGTCTCGCTCTCGCTCGTTGTCCAACTGCCGACGACGTTTGGTTTCCTTAAACTCTTCGGCCGCTGCCAACAGGCGAGCGTGTGTGTCCGGCATAAAGCCCTCTATCTCTTCCAGATCTAATGTTCTTACATAATAAGCTAGAGAGAGAGAGAGAGAGAACGCTATGTATAAGTTACCTGTCTCGCTCTCGCTCGTTGTCCAACTGCCGACGACGTTTGGTTTCTTCAAATTCTTCAGCAGCTGCCAACAGGCGAGCGTGTGTGTCCGGCATAAAGCCCTCTATCTCTTCCAGATCTAAGGCTCCTAACTCTGTGTCATCATATTCAGCAAACATCTGAAAACATCACATCATCACTACATAGTTATAGGCCCAAGCAAACTTCTTCGAGCTTGTGATGTTAGCTTCAAACTACGCAAACCCAATCCTGACTTGTTTTGTCAATAAGAACACAGTCTAATACTAGTAGTATAAGCCGCACCACACAAATCAACGAATGAGAAGTTAGCCGCAGATGACACTTCGCCGTAATGCGCGCGTGTGTGCACAATTCCGACGCCGCGTGTCGTAGTGCGTAGGGAGCGCGCGGGAGGCATGAGGTTGGCGGGCGGGTGTGCCCCGGCGTCTCGTCTCTCTGGCTCCCGCGCATACCTATATTTTGGCTATTGCGCAGCGTATAACTTCCCATCCGCCGATTTGTGTGGCGCTTAGTATACCTTTTCGAAGCGGTCGTCTAACAGCGACAGGCCCTGGTTGCGTCGGATGACGCTGGAAGACATGGAGTACTGGGAGAAGCGAGCCTTGGTGTCGTCTTTGTCATATTCACCACATTACACACTAGGGCATAATAACTACCTTTTCGAAGCGGTCGTCTAACAGCGACAGGCCCTGGTTGCGTCGGATGACGCTTGTAGACATGGAGTACTGAGAGAAGCGAGCCTTGGTGTCGTCTTTGTCATATTCACCACATTACACACTAGGGCATAATAACTACCTTTTCGAAGCGGTCGTCTAACAGCGACAGGCCCTGGTTGCGTCGGATGACGCTTGTAGACATGGAGTACTGAGAGAAGCGAGCCTTGGTGTCGTCTTTGTCATATTCACCACATTACACACTAGGGCATAATAACTACCTTTTCGAAGCGGTCGTCTAACAGCGACAGGCCCTGGTTGCGTCGGATGACGCTTGTAGACATGGAGTACTGAGAGAAGCGAGCCTTGGTGTCGTCTTTGTCATATTCACCACATTACACACTAGGGCATAATAACTACCTTTTCGAAGCGGTCGTCTAACAGCGACAGGCCCTGGTTGCGTCGAATGACGCTGGAAGACATGGAGTACTGAGAGAAGCGAGACTTGGTGTCATCTTTGTCGTGGTCACCCCAAGTCGGCATGCGAGGTCTGTTACCCTCCTGAAAAAAGATATTCGACATATTGTAGTTATTTTTCGCAAAAAACAGCATGACCGACTTCACCCGTGTACATAATTCGCCAATATTTCGCACGGATCGATATAGCATTTTTTCACATTATTATTGTTTTATCAAAAATGGTTCAGCCGATTTCAATAACATTTAAATGGGACCAACTTCGAAGTATAAAAAAAGAAAATAAAATTAATTATCGAGATCGGACCACGTGCGTGGTTACACATTAAAAAAAAACATACGCGTCGAATTGAGTATGTACCTCCTCCGGTCCGGTTCGTCGGTCAAAAATAAATACTCAGCAAAGACAATGAATCAATCTTCATGCGGTTGTGGTGTTAGCTACAGGCTGCGGATAACCCAATCTTCGCGCACGTGAACTTCGTCAGGATTGAGCTATCCGCAGCTTATAGAATATAGAAAAAAGACAGTAGTCAGTTTTTTCCTTTTCCTTAAAAATGTTATACAGGGATATTTACTGGGTATAAAAATCATTATTATAATGAGGCGTTTTCTAAAACCAAACTAGTAATGAAAGTATCCAATAGATGGCGACAATAGTTTGAAATCGTCGATCCTTTGACTATGGAAATCGTACTGTCATTGTCAAGATGTCTTCTTCTTTTTTTATGTTATGGCGTCGCATTGTTGTGCAGTCGTCGCTTGCCAGTGTCAAGTATCAAGTTTGAATAATTTTTGATAATATCAAAATAGTCACGTCATAGTCCAATAAAGTCGCGGTCAAGTCCAAACGTAGTCCAAGTCATACCTCAGTAAAGCATTGGAGACTTTACTATAGGATTTTCTCTCTTACCCTATTCCAGTTGACAATGACAGATCAATTTATATGACTATTACGTCATCTAGTAAGTTTTGTGTAACTATTTTTTTTTTGGAAAACGCTTCATTAGTTATATTATTAAAAAATATTAGACACGTATATTTTTTTGTCAATCCAACAATTAGTGACAAAGATAAACCTTGTCAAAGTTGGAGAGTGGGGCTCGTGACGTCACTAACCAGTACATTTGATAGCGGTTAGTGACGCAGAACTTTCGGGCTGTAACATCATCAATTTTTGTTAATTTGACAAAGAAATTTTTTTCCAATCTATTTGACGGACTAATTATATCTTTTTCTTTGGGAGCAACTCCGAATTCGCGAAGAAACAACAGCTGTTCCATAGACAAAGTCCATCGACCATGGACAAAATGTGTACCGCCTCAGTTTTTTTTTTTCAATTTTGGCATTAAGTACCTAACCAAAAGGAGTCGACACGCCTAAGCACCGAAGTCTTCCAAGTCAGTGGGGGGTGAAGACACGCACACAAACCAAAATATAAGCAAGTTTACACGCACACAAATGTAATTAACTAACACTAGCTGAAAATAAACGCAACACAAGCGCAACCAGACCGATATATTTATATAACGAGCATGACCGCCGGTCGCGTACTTTTGGCAGAGTAGCTTTGTAGTGGCGACTCCCTTTGGTTCGGTACTTAATGGATTTTAGAGCTGATCCTGTGTTGATTTTGGACTTGAACAAAGTTTATTCATTTTTGGATTTTTCATATACTTAAATGTGTTTTTGGCTATTTATTTGTCATATTTACCTGTGAGTCGCTATCGTAATCTTCATCATCTTCATCCATATCGGAGGCGAACGCTCGATCCGACCCATCGTCACCAGACTCATCATCATCATCGTATTCTTCACCATTATCCGCTACAAATAACATAAAAAACATTTCGAGTTTAAAAATAACACAATAATATATTTCTGAAAGATTAATTTGACTGCCTCGTTGGCTCAGTAGTTAGTGAACCTGACTTCTGGATCAAAGAGGTGAGGGTTCGATCCCCACCCAGGGCAAACAACATAATAATACCTATGTTCATCACAAATACCTATGTGATGAACATAGGTATTTGCTCTGTGTCTGGGTGTTATTTAGGTAATATCTATTTAAGTATGTAATTATAAATATGTATGTTATGTAGTTTATCAGTCTCTGGCCATACCACAAGCTTTGCTTAGTTTGGGATCAGAGACCATGTGTAAGATGTCCCCTAATATTAAAAAAACCGGACAAGTGCGAGTCAGGCTCACACATCGAGAGTTCCGTACAAACACGTTGTTAAAATAATTAAAAACCTGTGTTAGCATGTGCTACTGAAGTTCTTTTATATGATACCTTACATGATACGATTTACTCACTTTGTATTTTGAACCCATATTTTGTAAATTTTGAGGCTCTATTTTTTTTATTTAAATAAAAATGTACAGTTTTTAGATTTATTCCTATATGTGTACTCTGAGACAATGATTTTCGCCAAATTTGATAGTTCTATGTCAACGGGAAGTACCCTGTAGGTTTTGATTTTTGTGAGTGCAAAATATGCGGTTTTTTACGACATAAACGGCTCTCACTTTTTTAAACGATAACTGAAGTTATAAAGTTATAAAGTTTTTCTTTTACAAAACTGCAAGAGATCATAGATATACGTATACAGTTTAAATTTCAACTCGGTATCTTTACGCGTTCCCGAGATATACACACAGACGAAGAACAAAGTGATCCTATAAGGGTTCCGTTTTTTCCTTTTGAGGTACGGAACCCTAAATATATATATATATAGGAAACCCTGCAAATAAGGCAACCCTGTTCAATTTATTTTCCTATTCATAAGTAGTAGAATAAATTTAAACAGGGTTGCCTTGCGACATGCGGAAAAGAGTTATTTTTGTGGTTTTTCGTGGTCGCATGCTTGGCCTACAGGCCTGTCTGCAAAACTATGTCTGTTAATTTATATTTTCAGATGTTATTTATTGCCTCCATACTTACCATCAGCCAGTTCAATAAAGTTGTCTTCCAATTGATTGTCGGGGTCATCGAAATCGAAATCATCATCTAGGGCTGCTATCACATCAGGGTCCAAATCTAGGCACAGCCCTGAAAATAAACAAGTCATTTATTATTTTTGTTCAAAGAGAAGATTGAAGATTAATAAAAAAATCTGAGCATGAGAAATAGCAGTTCTGACAGTTACATCTAGCCACTTACTTCTCATGTTACTGTTTCTTTTTACAAATAAACTTTTTTTTATGTTTTGTAAGTTATATACTCTATAAAATTTAACTTGATCTCTGCGACATCTGTCAGAAAAATCACGCCTATGAAGTCCTGAATTTCTTAATAGTACAGACAGTACCAATTAATATTAAGTATTTAATTAATATCATAACATTATTTACATGTGTACATCCTTGATCTTAAATAATAGTAAGAAAATAAAATCCAATTTCTCACCTTCAACTACTCATACGATTTAATTACAACATTGTTTGAAAATCGATTTTTTCCACCACTATCTCAACTCTAAAAATGTCAATCTTTTATGTCAATGTCACTGTCGCAGAGATCAAGTTATATTTTATAGAGTATAGATTCGCCCGCGTGATATTTTCATTTCTGTGCTACCCCATAGGAATCTTTTATTGTTTCAGTATAAAGAGTAGCCTATGTTCCTCTCTGTCTTACAAACTATGTTCACTCCAAAAATTAAGTCAATCCACTGCTCTGTTGCTGCGCGAAAGAGGGACAAACCAATAAACCAACTAGTACACTTTCGGATTAATAATATTAGGAAAAATGTAAGTAACTTTCTTTTTTATGACAAACATTCCAAAAATTGACGCGTTCGCAGTATTTGAACCTGCATCTTTCTGGGATTCCGGCCCAGATGCTTTGTCTAATTAAGCTAGAAACGCTTGTGTGCGAAGACGTCGAATTATAGAATGTCTATCATTTTTACCAACTAGTTACTACATTGTTGGAAGCGCCATCTGTGAGAACTGCTTTAAACCAGTCAGTGACTTAATGTGAAATTATTAGAACTTTTACCATTAACGAGAAATGGCGCATTGCTTAATCAATGAAATGATTTTTATCGTGCTTCACACACTAGGTGCATAGAAACTTTCTTTTTTATGATAAACATTCCAAAAATTGATGCGCTCACAGGATTTGAACCTGCATCTTTCTGGGATTCCGGCCCAGATGCTTTGTCCAAATTAAGCTAGAAACGCTAGTGTTAGAAAAATGTAAGTACCCTGAGGAGCTGCTCTGTTCAGGAGTCCGATATCCTCTTCAACTTCTGAAGCGAACACAGAGCTGGGAAGCTGCAGTTTGGACGCGGGCTGTCTTTTGTTCGATTCTTCATCGTCGCTGTCTAGGTCCTGGTCTCCCGCCTCTGCTTGGGGTTTCTCTTTCTTTTTGTGCACTGGTCTCTGTAATTATTTGGGAATTGACGTCAAAAATTAATTATCATACAAATTTTTGCTAAGTCTGATGTAACCGCAAAACTACAAATAAAAGTAGGTATCTGGGTAAGGTCGCCAAAAATAGTAAGTTGAATTTACAACTGTTACCGTGAATTAGTAACACACCACTAATGTGAGTTCACGAATGTTAATTAAAATGTATGGAAACATCGTATCATTCGTGAATTAAAATAACCGTGTACATAACTTAAAAATTTCAATTATTAATAAATCCTTAGTCCACCCACAATATTTATTGGTGTTAGTTTTGAAGTTATACATACATGACAAAGTTTGAAATACATATAGCAAAATGATGAAGCATACAATTATAAATTATGTTGCAAACATCAACCAGGAGTTGCTCTGCACACATAGAAACCCAATGGATGTCGCGTATGCGTTGAGGGAAATATACTCAGGTATATATTCCTCAGTTCCCCGTATTAGGTCTCTTGAGCAGAAAAGGTTCAAGGGGGCTCAAATATCCAAAACCCTCCCCAACACCCTTTTCTTAGTGCATACGCAGGAAGAAAAGGAGACCCTAACAAGCCAGGGTTATGGAGGTGGCTCAGGATCGCGCACCCTTACCATCCACGAAGCTCAGGGACTGACGTACGAGTCGGTAATCGAAATCAATGAAACCACTAACTTAGACTAAGATTTAAACTAACCCCTCTCTATTGTACAGTCGCATTCTTTCAATTGTAACTTACTTAACAAAAGGCACAGACCCTGGAGTCTGTGGGCCATTAATTTAAATAAAAAAATAAATAAAAAAAATAATTATAAATTATAAAATTAATTTACAATCTTAGGATGTATGTCGTCAATTGAAAATATTAGAGATCATGTAATGATTCAAAAAGGTATCTGGAAACTAGGAATTTAGCTGTACATCACAGTAAAGTTATTTCCGGTAACATGTTGTGAAATAACAGTTGGGAAGAAAAACTAGGACACTAATTATTTAATTCATAATTCACAAACCAACACTGCACACCACATCCTCTGCAATAGAGTTGTCTACAATTGGAATAGGTTGCCTGAGGATGTTATCTCGGCAAGAACTATAAACACATTTAAGAATAGGTCCAGTCTATTCTTAAATGTGTAAATGAAAAAAAATGTGTGTTTGGATAAAGAATGAAAAAAAATTCTTGGCAGATAAATATGTATAAATTTTATTTGACACTGCTTGATATAGCCATATCAGTATACACTGCTCGCCTATAAACAAATAAATAAATAATTTACATATTATTAGCGCAATTCATTTGAAACTTTTATAAAATTTTAGCTTATTTATCATACAATTAAATAAAATTAAATTTTACTGGATTTGAAACGATTTTGTGTACTTTCTGTGACTTTGAAGGAAGCGAAGGAAGTATTGACTTTGTTAAATGTGACCCTTGAACCAGAATCACTACAATCATACTATGTTTTAGAACAAAAATATGAATTTTTAAATTCAATATGACATGGACACATGTTTTTCCTAAACTTACATTTTTGGCGACCTCACCCATCTATTTGAATCTGGTTAGTTGTATGTATGTTAAGAGCCTTTTTTAACAGTCCATTGCTGAATATACGCTTCCCCATGGGGGGTACAGTCTTAAGTTTTTATTTTTTTTGGCACTAGTGTATTGATATGGATAAGCTAGCAAGACGAATATGACCCAATCATTCTTCAAGAGAAGACCTATGTTCAACAGTAGAATATTAGAGGATATTATTATAGCATGCTACACATGTTTACTTACTGGTGCAACCACCAATGTGACTTCTCTGGTATCTTTAAGATGCTGTAGATAGTTGTAGTCATCGTCAAAATATATGCCATATTTCTGCTGTTGTTCCTTACGCTGTTCTGGTGTTAGATCCTGCAAAAATAATAATACATATTAGAAATGGCATAAATAATTTTATTTTATTTGTAAATAAATAACTATATTAATAAATAAACGAGTACATTTTACACATGGTCACAGACACCCCAAACTAAACAGAGCTTGTGATATATATGGCTGCCAGAGACATATAATGAATATTTTTGATCAACGAACCACTCAATTCGACGCATATATATATTTTTTATGTATAACCATGCATAACTTTTTTCATAGTACTCCGATTTCAATAATTATTTTTTTATTGGAAAGACTATACTTCGAAATTGGTCCCATTAAAATTTTATCGAAATCGGTTGTGCCATTTCAAATAAATCAACAATATGAAAAATGCTACATCGATCCGTGCGAAAGATTCGCAAATTCTGTACACAGGTGAAGTCAGTCATGCTATTTTTTGCAAAAAATATTTATTATACATTTATATAGATATTTTCATACTCGTTGACATTTTTAAACTGATAATGACATTGTTATTTTTCATCATACTGATACAATTTTATTTTTGATTTGTATTGTAATATTTTTTTTTTGTGTACCTAATGATACTGATCTTGTAAAATTTAAAAAGTGTGCTTATTTATTTATAGTAAAAATTTAATTAAGTAGAACTTTTAAAAATTGTAACTAGACGATTCCAAGTGCCTGTATTGTGTCTACGGAATAAAGAAATTTTGACTTTGACTTTGATACTAACATATAAACATGAGCAAACACCTATTTCATTTCAAAAATCGAAGAACGACGATTGCGTGGAGACTTGATTGAGACCTTCAAAATTCTCAATGGCTTCTATAATCTTCCGGATATTCACGACATGTACACATTGAAGGAAAACATACGCGACAGCAGACGCCATAAGTTCCTCTTACAGCCTACACCTTCACAAACCAACACTGCACACCACATCCTCAGCAACAGAGTGGTTTACAACTGGAACAGGTTGCCTGAGGATGTAATCTCAGCAAGGACTATTAACATATTTAAGAATAGACTGGATCTTTGGATAAAGAAGGAAAAAATTTCCTTGACAGATAAATACTAATTTTATTCGACTCTGCTTGATATAGGCACATCAGTTTATACTGCTCGCCTATAAACAAATAAATAAAAATGCTTGGCCTGTGTGGGAATCGAACCCACGTCTCGACCCAGGAGTTAGGGTCACTAACCGTTGGGCGACTGAGGTAGTCGACAGTTTTTGTAGTTATTAAAGGCATTAGCCTTAAAAAAGAGGAGATATAGACCGAATCAAACAACTTGGCGGCTGTGATGTTGGCTACAAACTGCGGATAGCCCGATCCTGACTGAAACTCACTTAACAGCTGCGCGAGGATTGGGTTATTTGCAGCTTGTAGCTAACATCACCGCTTTCATATTGTGTGATTCTGCCCTAGCTGTAGTTAGAAAGCTTAGAATATGAGTATACTGAGCGCCACACAAATTGAAAGATGGGAAGTTAGCCGCAGATGACACTTCGCCGTGATTCGCTAATTATTCGCACATGTGTGCACAATGCCTATACAATTGGCGAAGTAGTGAGCTCGGGCGTAGGGAGCGCGCGGGAGGCACGAGGTTGGCGGGCGGGTGTGCGCCGGCGTCTCATCTCTCTGGCACCCTGCTCCCTGGCTAACGTCTATATTTTGGTGTTTGCGCAGCTTTCTGCGGCTAACTTCCCATCTTTCAATTTGTGTGTTCACTCAGTATATGTTTGTATGTACTTACAGAAAAAAATGATCACTACATGTTTTTGCTCATGAAGGCTTTCTGACAGACAATAATAAGACTGCAAAAATACGCTGTAGTTGGTAAGACATAGGTACGTAAACCTACTTAACTTTTTCATTTCATTTATTTATCAATAATTACAGCTACCTTTACAGTCAAACTAATGTGATAGTGTAAGAAACAAAAACCACAAAATTAACACAAAACAGTCTCGGACCAAATAAAAAATCAAGACGTGCCAAGGCGTAGTTCGTTGTATGTATAGGTAAAATGTGTAATTGTGTGCACGGCGAGGCGTAGTTTTGCCGGACTCACTTGTTTGTTCACAACATTCTGTCTTGATTTTTTTGTAAAGTAAAATAAAGTAATTTTTTATTGCTTCAAACTGTGTCGGTACATAGGTGTAACAAATGGTTGGTCTCAACAGTTTGTCCTAGCGGACATGCAATAGTATAATTAAGTTATATCACTCCCAACGACTTAATTACAAAGATAACGGGTTTTATACAATTTGCATTTCTTACATCTAGTAATAAACTTTTCTTAGGTATATATGTACAACATTAGAAATATTTATATTTACACTATATAATCGAGATTGTCTATTTGGGAAGTATATTATTTTAAAATTCCTACTTCTATACAAAATCTTACTTCTATGTACAATAAAAATACTGTGATCAATTTTTCTTGGGTATTTACGACATCAGAAATACCTATTTCTTTTTATCTTTAGATACATTATATTCTCGATATCGGCTATTAAGATTGATAATTCCTATTTCTATACAACATTATTATAGTAGCATAGATGTACTAGATACCTATCCCTTTTATTTGGTCTGAGAAAACAGTAAGTTCTATTCAAAACCTACAGAGGAATTCAGCTGTGGACATCTTACAACTGAGATCTAGGTTTCATAAATACATCTGACATGTATAATCTCTCACAGTAGGATACACAGAATAGAGAGAAGCTCCTAGTTAGTACCAGAAAATAGGTTAAGTCTTAGCCAACTGTACTTACGGGATCTTTCTCTTTTTTAGGCGGAACATTAGCATTTACAGGGACTAAAACACGCTGTGGAGCTGTCTCATCAGCAGCTAGAGGATCCTTTTGGGAACGGTGCACCAAATTGAAGGTTACAGCCTTTTTTCTGTCGATGAACTTCTTTTTAGCTTTCGGCTGAAAGAAGGTTGAAAAAAATTACTGAAGACACTTGGACCTTGTGTTAGATAAAGTAGAAGTCGTAAATATTAATTTACCATTTTTCTAGCTAAAGGAATTAGAAATAAACACTGCTATTCAAAACAAAACATGTGTTGTTCAATGCAACAATGTTGACAAAGAGAAATGTCAAGTCAAATGGTGCTATTGGAGAACGACCTATTTTGATCTAAATACTTATTTCTACTATTTTCTCGCAATGTGTGTGCACATGTGAAAGACAGGCATATCATAGACAAAAATCTAGTGTTATTTTGTTGGAATGTTGGCGCAAGTGATAACAATGACATTGACATTAGTGACAGCTGTCACTAATGTCGTTGTCACTTTTATCAACATCAACCTGTGACGAAACAAAAGGGGAGTTTTGGCGGGAACGCGGAAAAATCATGTCGCCTCATTGTATTATTTTGTTAAACTTGTGTTTTTATCAGTGATAATTAGTGAAAAATGGTGGTATTTCGTTGATTATGAGCTGATTTACGTGCATGAGTGTAGGCAAGTGATATAATGTGACGTATCATGTTGTTCCGTGTTGTTACCAAAACTCCATAGACGCCTCTAGTAAAGTCTCCACTGCTTTACTGAGGTATGAATTGGACTATGATTGGACTTGACAGCGACTTTATTGGACTATGACGAGACTACGACTGTGACTATTTTGATAAAATATCAAAAATTATTAAATCTTAATACTTGACACTGGCAAATGCACAATAATGCGACGCCAAAACTAAGAAGAAGAAGAAGACGAAACAAAAATTAATAACAATAAAATTAGATAAATAAAACGCTCGGAGTTATGGATAACAAACCGTCCCTGAGTCAGTATTTCGGCGATAACAGTGCGCCTCCCGCCTCTCAGTTTTTTGACGAAATTGGGACATCGCCGTCTGATATGATACAGAGCGTTTACTTAGGAGGTGATAGTGAAGGCAAGTTTTATCAGTTTTCTGCCTATTTTATGCTTTTATCTTATTATTTTATTGTGAGTGGTGCGTTAAAAACATGTGGCTGTATTATTCTAGGTGTTCCGACCTCTGGCGCAGATCTTTTTCCACCAAATATGACGACTTCGTATAGCCAGCAAAGTTCTGATGAAGTCACATTTTCGAACGTTTTGCCCACTGTTAGCGGGAGTACAGCAGTGCCCGCAGCCAGTTTACCTGATCCTTCGACTTTTTTCGATACAATTGGCCCGGATCCAAACATTGGAGGTGTAAAAAGTGGTATAGCAAATCCAAACATGCTTACAGAAGCTATGGATGGGTTAAGTGTGAAGGTAAATTAATACAAATTAAATTTTATCATTATGTACTACGGGACTAACTACGCACTAAAACTACGATATAAATACCTCATCATCCCGATGTTTCGACCGAGTTGTGAGATTTAATCGAAAATTTAATTTCCTAGATAGGAATTAAATTTTTAAATGTTTATGAATTTAAATACATATTAAGCCCGATTACAGAGGTGCCAATGTAATTATATTAGTTAAATAGCATAGTTCTATTTCTTTTTAACTTTAGGCATTTGATTGAGAGAACGCTTTTTACGTTGCTATTAAATTTGAACTGGCGCCTCTGTAATCGGGGTTATTACTTATATAATAAGTATAATAAGATCCCGGTTGTTCTCACTGGTTAGTCGTCAGAGTTATAAGTCAGAGGCCTTCAGGCGGGTGACAAACTCCGACACCAGGGCTAGCCACCTGGCCTATATAAACTTACTCAATAAGGCTAACTAGGAAGGAACACTAAACCATAGCCACAAATGCTACTATTGATGCTTTTCATACAATTTTGCACAAAATGTCAGTAACAGAAGAAACTCTTGTTTTGTTTTGTGTGAAGCAATTATGTACTTGTCCTAGATTGTTATAGATGGTCTTAATATTCCTATTCCATGCAAAGGTTGCCTATCAGAGACCGAAGTCCTATATGCTAAATCTATTTTCTTATTGCTAGAACTAAATCTGCTGCTCATGAATCCATAAAAAAAAATGTATACAAGTACCAATGTTTACTTAAGAATGGGGGGGAGGGGTAAGAACTTTGCTTACTTTTGCTGACAAGGGGGTAGGGGGGGTATATAGTTGTAATAAATTTGGTTACGTAATACTTGAAAGGCCCCTTAGCGATAAGGCTGCCTCATGTTACACGCTATAGTTTTAATATTTTTGCTATCTATTCTTTGTGTTAGCAGTAAAGGATATCTATCTATTTATGTATCTATCCTTAAAAATGAATAGTAGAAAAAAATAACATAGGTTTTAATTTTTAGAACCAGCCTGTAGATAAAGAAGCTGACAGAAGGAGAGACGCCTGGATCCCTAGTGAAGAAGCTAAAAAGACACTTATGAAGGTATAATTTCAACTTTTACTAGTTCTTAAGCTGACACCTAGATTCATTATGTCTCTCAATTCGTGATACAAAAAACTTTTCATACTCTACACTAATATTAATAGGAAAAGTTTGAATTTTTGTGTGTATGTTTGCAATGAATAAACTCAAAAACTACTGTGCTGATTTCACCATCGGAAAGCTACATTCACCTTGAGTAACATAGGCTATATAAACTTATTTCCACCCGCGCCAAGCCAGGACGGACACTAGTGATAAATAAATAAATATTAGGGGACATCTTACACACTGTCTCTGACACCAAATTAAAAAAAGCATGTGATATGGCTGCGAGAGACTGAAATATCTTAAATACAAACTTAATTTATAGACAGTAACTAAATAACACATGTGTTTATCACATAAATACTTGCCCTGGGCGGGAATCAAACCCACACACACCTCTTAGATCCAGAAGTTAGGGTCACTAACCACAGAGCCACCAAGGCAGTCAAATATAAAAAAAATAATTGAGACCTTTCAGACATGATTTAAGATCCCTCCTTCCTTTTCCTGGGGATCTTTTTTGCAATGTTTGAAAAGGGTAGCAATTAACGAAAATAAAAAATGTCATGTACTTTTTTAAGATTTGAAAATTATATATAATATCTATAATATTATAGGAATAGAATAGGAATAACGCGAAAGTTTATATGTATTATAATATTGCGTGGTCACAGGCGTAGCAGATGTAAGCCAAAAAATAAAAAAAATAAAATGGCATTGGGTTGGGCATGTACTGAGAAGCAAAAAAGATAAATGGACCAAAGAGGTCATGCAATGGTACCCAAGAGACGGGAAGCGATTCAGGGGACAACCTCAAAAACGGTGGGACGACGACCTGCTGCCAGGGTGGCGCAGGAAAGCCCGAGATTGGGAGCTCTGGCATATTCTAGAGGAGGCCTATGTCCAGGGTGGACAACCTAATATTTAAGAAATAGAAGTAAGATTAATGTTTTTTCAAAAGGTATTTGTATATTAGTGAATAAAGGCTATTTTTATTTTATTTTTATTAATATTGCGTGGAAATAAGTCTACTGAATGGCAACAGGGGTGACATGTCACCCCATAGCTTTCAAATTCAAATAAAACAACAATATCTAAGAAAATCAAACTCATTTATTATGAGATCAATAGCTTACACAATTAAGAATAGGAATGTAACGTTTAATCAGGCACAGCTAGTAATCTATATTCTAAAAGAGACAATAGTAAAATCAGTCTGCTTATTTTTTAAATTTATGAAATTCATCTCTGTGATTCTGATGAACCATGGTGCGTTTGATATTTGCTTTAGGATGTAATTTTGTACTCTTTGTTCAAATAGGTTTCAGGATTGATTTGTACAACAGTCACTTGTTATCGACTGATAGTTTTGAGTTACGACCCAGCAGCCAGTAGAGACCCTTATATTTCCCAGAATCACAGAGGTCCACGACAATCTTGATGTGCCTATGGTGAAGGAGGAAATAGAGTCTCATGGAGCGAGATACAAAACAAGGCTGGAAAACCATCTAAACCCCCTGGCGGGTCAACTTACTATCCTTGAAACCATACGTCGGCTCAAAAAGCGGCGGGATATTTTTGATCAGGATTAATAATAAATAATCCATAAATTAAATGGGCTAGCTCCGCTGGGAGCTGCACCATAAACGCCAAAAATAACAGAACTCATCTGCTTATAGTCTTAAAGACTGATTGCAAGATCAAGACACACAAAAAAATAAAATAAAAATAAATTCATCAACTGTTTTCAGGCTCAGCAATCACCAAAGGGCTCATTCTTCCCAGAAAGAGAAGTCCTCACTATGCCAGGGATAGTTCTTGAAGAAGAGTTGGTGAGTAGTATTTGTTTGCCTAAACACCATATTATTTTAACCTAATAGACTTAAAGTCTGTTGAAAAATAGGCCCAAAATAGAAAAGCTTTTTTATTCAAAAACACCAAACAGATTACATTTCTATATTTTTTATAGTTACAATAGTTTTTATTCAATTATACAAATTATGTTATAAAACAATAAAAATTGCTAAAATAATAAGTCAGCCTCAAAAGCAACACTAATTATTTGCGTATTGTCACACTATTTTAACACACAAAGTCTAAATATAGAATCACAATCAGTATAGCCCGTCAAGTGCTGCCCCTCTCCCAAACGTCCCCATCAAGCTAGCTGCGTCACCTCGCTGCATCGCCAAGGAAATGTGTTGGGTGAGGAAACTACCCGACCTGGGATCTCGACCTCTTTCCCTCAAGAGCTCACTGACAAAATTTATGGCATCGGAAATTTGCCCGTTTGCCGCCGTCTCAAATACGACCTGAAGACGAACACCGACGTCTAGACAGACGAAAGTAATATCGCCGTGCTTAAAACAGAGACCTTCACTATTGCTAAGGTCAATAAAACTATATAATATAGAAATTTGCCCGTTTGCCGAGACAAACCGGCGGCAAACGGGCAAATTTCTATATTATATAGTTTTATTGACCTTAGCAATAGTGAAGGTCTCTGTTTTAAGCACGGCGATATTACTTTCGTCTGTCGACGTCGGTGTTCGTCTTCAGGTCGTATTTGTCGACGTATCTTGACGAAACTTGGTACGGTATTAAGATTTTTTTGCCATCGGCATGAACGAGATGCTTTTATGAGGACTCTGTTAAAGAAATGTGTTGTGTTGTTGAAAGAAAGATCTACTGTTCAGTAAACTACTAGTATTGCATGGTTAGTCAAAAACAGAAATCTAATTTATCTAATATATTATATTTAAAAATTTGATATAAACTACTTTTTTCAAAGAAAATTAATTTAGATCGATTAGATTAGATTAATTTAGGTTTTTTGATGCATGTCAATGTTTTAAGTATGGGTAAAGAAGAAATTCAAAAATGCTACTTGAATTACTTTTGTTCTTAACTATAATCCTGCTGCTTAAGTCAGTCCCTGTCTGCGCGGGTACAGGTGCGCGGGGGTAAACGACAGAGGGGCTGAGACAGGTACGGGCGGTGGGGACCCGCTGCGTACGGGCAGCTGTCTCCAGGTAGGATTATAGCACATGTGCACATTTAAATTGTAAGGCTATTTTCCTTCAATATAAAGTTATTTTCGGTCATTCCACAGCAAGACGCGCTCCAAGAAGTGTCAGTAAAGTACCTCGGAGTGTCGGTGGCAGGCGCGCGCGGCGTCGTGCGAGCCGACCACGTGACGCGCGACGAGCAGGGGCTGCGCGAGCTGCTGCGCACCGGCTACCTCAGGGCCGCCGTCAACCTTACTGCGTTACTGCTCAATAATGTACACCAAGGTACTGTTACATACTGCTTAATAACGTGCACCAAGGTACTGTTATATACTGCTTAATAATGTGCACCAAGATACTGTTACCCTGCTCAATAATGTGCACCAAGGTACCGTTACCCCGCTCAATAATGTGCACCAAGGTACTGTTATATACTGCTCAGTAATTTGCACCAAGATACTGTTACCCTGCTCAATAATGTGCACCAAGATACTGTTACCCTGCTCAATAATGTGCACCAAGGTACCGTTACCCCGCTCAATAATGTGCACCAAGGTACTGTTACATACTGCTCAATAATATGCATTAAGGTACTGTTACCCTGCAACGCAACGGTTTACGCATTTACTACAACGTGCATCTGTGTGAGTCATTGATAAAGTGAAGCTAGATGCACCCGTCTGGGCCTCACGCGTCTTTGCTCGCTGTGACACGTTATGAAATATTACGTCAGTTTGCTGCTAACTGCGCTCTAAGCAGGTCAGAGACCGGTGGTGTACCGGTGCAAAGAAATTATACTCACCGGTGTCAGTAATCAGTTCAACCGTATCAGTTAAGTTCATTGCTCGTGAATACACTTTCAATTCGGCGGGAATACATCCGTACTATTATCGAAATATACAAGAACGTAATTAGTGTCGATGTAGGTGAAAACATTCTGTTTTCGGACTAGTGTTTATTACGAAAAAAGTGCTACAGTTTGCATTGACAATGGGGGTGAACATTTCGAACGATTATTAAAATACCTGTAATGTAAGTGTGAATATCTTTGTAATTAGCAATCACTGTAAATAATTTGATTCTAACTTTTTAAATGAACCAAAATTATCTAATATTTCTTTTAAAATCTAAGTTATTTTACAAAAGCGATGTCTTATTCAATTTTTGCTTAATCAGTCATACAATTAACGTAATTTTGCCGCTCCAAACCCGTAAAAGTATGAAGGGAGAGTTAGAATCGAAAAGTATTTACTTAAAATCATTTTAGAGAAAAACTATCTCGACCTAAAATACAGTAGTATTGTTGTCGGTTCATTTTATTACTATTGATACTTGATTTATTTATTTATTTATTTATTTATTTATTCATTAGAACGGCATACGCCAATTACACCAATTACAAAATTATCTTACAACTAGTTCCTACAACAATTGAGATT
Source organism: Hypomecis punctinalis (assembly GCA_949316475.1). Taxonomy (NCBI): domain Eukaryota; kingdom Metazoa; phylum Arthropoda; class Insecta; order Lepidoptera; family Geometridae; genus Hypomecis; species Hypomecis punctinalis. The sequence goes on from OX438816.1 coordinate 17,503,308, forward strand.
AACTTCATTTAATAAATAATAGATTCAAGTATACAATAATTATAAAAACAACACATCCAAATATTAAAAATTATGAAATTAATGTCATTAAAATAAACAAATAAACATTCACAATATCTTGTCATAAAATTTAAAGCACTCAGAAAAAAAAATGATTGATGATGATTTAACTGTCCGCTTACCGCTAACGGTGTAGTAATAAAATTAAAATGCCTACTAAGCTCACGCCATCCTCTCAGTGAATCAATGAAGTGATTGTGAAAAAGAGAGATGGATATAATAAAATAAAGATGTCAGAGCGCCATTCATTCATAGCAATCGTGAGTGTGAAATGGGTTATAGTATTTACCACCGTTCATTGAAAAACGGTGACGTAGTATTTTGATTGTAGTATGGTGTTTATAATTTGTGTCAGGATATTAGTAATTTTAAATCTGTCATAACTACAGCACTATGGCATATATAGGTGTAGTTATGACAGGTTTATGACTGACTGCGTATTTATAGGTATAAATCGCGTGTTAAAATTAAGTTAACGTACTCGTATACTGCTCAATAATATGCACCAAGGTACTGTGACATACTTCTTAATAATGTGCACCAAGGTATCATTTTATTGTACTGTCATTCATGCAAATGCATTGTATTGTAATTCATTACATGCATAATCAGTCATTATGTATTTTTTAATTCTCGAATTTTGAGTCTTTGGCACTTGAATAAATGATTATTTAATAATAATTTAGGGGTGAAAGTTAAAGTTTCACATAGTATTTATTGAAACGTGGATTGCTAGAATTTTATGGTAAAATGATCTAGTCACTGCGGTGGCACCCGCAGTACCCCTCCCCCCTAGGATCCAAGTTGATACAGGATTTCTATTTATAGTTTATTTTTTTATTTTTTTAGTTAGGTGATAAATTATAAGCGCAAGATATAATTTATCACCTAACTTTTCTTATTACATATTGAACTATTGATGGGCACATGAAGCAGCAAACGCAGTCACTTGAACCATGTTATCAAATTAATATTTTGTAGTAGACGTAGCGGGCGACTAAATAAATCGAGACGAGAGTGTGGATGGCCGCCACTCGTGCCGCCTCCGGTCGCCAAGACCCGTGGTGAAGGCCTCGCCGAGGCACCTCGCGAGAGTGTAAGTGGGGCATTATGACTGGTGCTACACGGGCGTTGCCGCCGCGAGCCGAAGCCGCGGCGGCATCATGTGGCATGGCTGACAGCAGTAGTCTAGAATCGATAATAACCAAGACGTTGAAGTTTGACAGCTGTCATCTGAAATGTAGATCTCGTTGAGCTCTATCACTTTTGTAAAGACAGCAGTAGTCAATCAATTCTTGGTTTGTGGCTGACAGCAGTAGTCTAGAATCGATAATGACCGAGATAAATCACTTTGAAGTTTGACAGCTGTCACTTGGACAGTTGCTACTGTGACACTCGTCGTGACAAATCACACGAGTCCATACTCGATGGGGTTATGAGATATTTTTCATGTCACTTTCTAACGCGTGTAATATTAAATCAATGCATCTCTTTCAGATTTTATCGATCGACCACATTATTTTTCTAGTATATCTGTGATCAAACGAAAAACAAAAAATACACTTTCTGATTTATAATAATACTAGTAAGAGTTAGCGAGGAAAAAGTTGGACCGCTGATGCTACACACGATCCGATTTCGCGGTTGGCTCACACAAAATCAGAATGTATATGAGAGATTTTACTCATCTTCATACGGTTATCCCTAAAACCTTTTTTTCGGTAACTGTCTAGATGTCATCAGCGTCTAAGGCAACACTGGTCGCCGCGACGCCGCCACGGCATCGCGTCGCGGCGACACCGCCCGTCTGGCATCTCTATAAGTTTTATTGGACGCAATTTGTCGACAAATTGCGATTCCTTTCAAGACAAAAACACTGTAATCACAGCGCCAAACTTCGTAATAGAAAAACCTTTTTATTCAGCGAATACAAACGTTTGCGCGATCTATTTTGCACACTAACGCCATCTAGTTTCATTTTAACAAATATAGGAAATAATGGTCGATCCAACTTTGAAGAAAATTACATGGAAATACTTTCCTTATGGATTGCGGATTCCTTTCAAGACAAAAACACTGTAATCACAGCGCCAAACTTCGTAATAGAAAAACCTTTTTATTCAGCGAATACAAACGTTTGCGCGATCTATTTTGCACACTAACGCCATCTAGTTTCATTTTAACAAATATAGGAAATAATGGTCGATCCAACTTTGAAGAAAATTACATGGAAATACTTTCCTTATGGATTGCGAAAACTTACGTTTCACTATCACTACATAGTATAAAACAAAGTCGCTGTCGCTGTCTGTCCGTCCCTATGTATGCTTAAATCTTCAAAACTGAGCAACGGATTTTGAAGCGCTTTTTTGTAATAGATAGAGTAATTCAAGAGGAAGGTTTATATGTATAATACATGCATAATATTGTAGAGAAACACTGATAAATTTACAGGTTTCCAATGTGATGTCGTAAATAAACACAATTTTTTGCGCTTACATTGCAAACGCTGACTGAACCCCACGAGATAAATCAAAATGATGTACTACGGCATTGTACACCTTAAAAAGGTCAACAAAAAAGTCCGCGATGGTATATGTCTACCTCTTAAGGATAACCCACAATAACCATTTTTAATCCTTTACATTTTACGGGAAAAATTGGCTTATTTAGGAAGTTATTTTAAGCAATACAGCATTAATCCTTATCCAATTAACTATCTTAAATACATTGTGCATTTAATATAGATCAATACGGCCTTTTACAGCATTTAATTTAAATGAATATTTCCGAAGATATTACAGATTTAAAATGTAGGGACATAGCGGTGCGGCGGTATCGGCTCGGCCCGCAGCGCGTGCCTATTCTCCAGCACTTAATGATTAGCACTTAGCAGCTGTCGGACGTGTTTGTCGGAGCTCTCTAGCGAAGAAAATAATCCTTACTATATAATAATATTTACTATATAATATTATAAATACGAAAGTAACTCTGTCTGTCTGTCTGTCGCGCTTTCACGCCAAAACTATTAAACCGATTTCAATGAGATTTGGTACACATACTCGTATATTCTAGAGCCTGAGAAAGGACAGGGTACTTTTTATCTCTAAAAATTTTTTTTTATTTTCTTTTTATTCCTTTTTATTCCAGAAAATTTCAACGTTCCTGTAGGATAGAACAAAAATTGTTCATAGCAACGGAGCAACGGATTGACTTGATTTTTAGCATGGACATAATTTGAAAGACGGAAAGTGACATAGGCTACTTTTTATCTGAAAAAAAATGTGGTTCCCGTAGGAAAGGAGAACAACTGTTTTTCAGCAACAAAGCAACGGGTTGACTTGATTTAATGCACGAATATAAGTACACAAATATAGTTTGAAAGACAAAAAGTGACATCGACTCCTTTTTTATCTCGAAAAATGTCATAGTTCCCGTAGGATAGGGCAAAACTTTTTCTTAGCAACAAAGCAACGGATTGACTTGGTTTCTACTGTAATTGGCAAAACAAGCCCGATTACAGAGGCGCCAGCGTAAAAATTGCAACGTAAAAAGCGTTCTCTCTATCAAATGCCTAAAGTGAAAAAGGAATAGAACTATGCTATTTAGCTAATATAATTACGATGGCGCCTCTTTAATCGGGCTTAATGTGACGTTGACAATCCTGTAGAAGGTAGGACAGGTGGCGGCACACACACCACCAGTTTCATCCTACCGCGGTACTTAATCCTCGGTTGAAGCGTCCCATCGGCGGCGCTGCAGCCTGCCTCAATTGCGACACTCCTCATAAGGTAGCAAGCTCGGCGGTCAGCCGCTTAGCTGCTTTAGTTAAAAAGCTCAGAGAAGCGGCTTAACCTCGAGTGCCAGCCTCTAAGCTGCCTTGGGGAAAAAGTCCCAAATGACGGGAGATCTTTTTCTCAGCTGTTTCAGAAGAAACCCAGAGACGCGGCTCCGCCTCGGATTCCCGCCCGGCCGCCTAGCAGCCTCGGCTACTAAGTCCCCCCGCCACGTCTAGGCGGAAACCCACCTATACACAAACCTTAACTTAACCAATAGAAACATTTCTCTAAGGTATTTCGATAAAGGGCCGAGGCAGATGTCACTGCAAGAGGCCTATACCCAGCAGTGGGATAAAGAATGCTGCGGATGAAAACGACGATGAAACAAATTGGTTGAATTTACTTTTAGCTTGAATTGTGGCTAATATTTTGTGGCGCACTTACTATTTTTGTTAGCATATTGTTTCATATAATGTTTTACTAAAATTGGTAGGCATCGATATAAACTAAGCCAAAATCAAATTATAACGCGGGCGAAGCCGCGGGTAAAAGCTAGTATAGTAATACTATAAGGAAGCAGAGGCTGTAATTTTCAAAGCGCACGTATGTCATACGACGTTTTATAACATATTTGCGAGAAAATTAATAAAACTCTGACTTTCTTAAACGAATAAATCTTTAATTACTTGTTAAAGCAGTTATAGAAATTTGAATAATTTTTAAAAGTGATTGTTACGTTGCCAGAATATTGACCACTTTTCTGACATAAAAACTCTTTGCTAAGATTTTCAAAAGTATCGTACATTTTTAGACGGAGCATCTTAAAAAACCGTGCATGTTACTTTATTAAAAAAAAACTCGTGCGTTTTACATTAAGTACAATAACGCACAAGTGCGTAATGAAATACATTACGATATTGAAATCGGTGTAATTACAGCCTCTTTACGAGCAAATAAATGTTATAAAATAAATTCATCAATAAATAATATTTTATACCAGCTTATTGAAAAATTATGACTAATTATTTTGTGAGAAATGTGTCTTTATTTATAACCGTAGGCATTTGACCACCTAAGTGTCATTTTTGGCTACTTTTAATTTTAATGAAATAATATTTTAAAATAAATCTTCAAACTTCGACATTAACAGTAACAAAATTGATGTTACACTGTATAGCAATAATTTTGACATCAAATGGCCAAAGCCAGTACACCATAAGCCATAAACTAAGATAATTAAAGTTATTATGATCAGTTTTCATAGCAATAGAATATTAATGAAATGATTTTTATCGTACTTCACACACTAGGTGTATACTTTCTTTTTGTGATAAACATTATTTCTTTGATTTCTATACACCTAGTGTGGGAAGCACGATAAAAATCATTTCATTGATTAAGCAATGCGCCATTTCTCGGTAATGGTAAGAAGTTCTTATAAATTAAGTGACTAACTGGTTTAAAGCAGTTCTCACAGATGGCGCTTCCAACAATGTAGCAGTTGGTAAAATGATAAACATGAATGTAAGAAATAAATGTATTTAAAGATCAGGTTAAAAATCATTACCTGCAGAAATTGTCAATTCTTTAACTATTTAACTGTTGTTGTTATTTATGTTGTTGTATGTAAGTAGTATATTGTAATTTATTATGTATTAGTTTATTATTTGTCATAGGTTTCTTTTATAATTTTTTGTGCATTGTTTTCTTTATTTTTAGGTATTTTAAGTATTTATATCAATTTTATTAGTATGTATGTTTATGTTGTATAATCTAAATTATATTTTTAACTAATGCGCACCCCGTCCATTATTTATACGCTTTCTGTCCTCTCCATCCTAAGGTTGCCTGGCAGAGATCGCAATCAGGGATAAGGCCGCCCATTGTTATACTGTTTATGTATTTTTGTTTCGTCTTTTTGTTTATTTCTTGGTGCGCAATAAAGAGTTTATCTATCTATCTAAACACTTTCACTAATTCGGCGCCTTCGCAGACAGCGTTTTAGCTTAATTTGGACAAGCATCTGGGCCAGAACCCCAGAAGTAAGTAAGTTCGTATAGGCCGGGTGGCTAGCCCTGGTGTCAGAGTTTTTAGGCCGCCTGAAGGCCTCTGACATGGCTAAACGGTTAAAACAACCGGGACCTACAATTTAACGTGTCATCCGAGCCACGGTAGCGCTCAGTTGGAAAATGCCACCCGCGGTCACCCATCCAAATACTGACCGTGCGGAACGTTGCTTAATTTCGGTGATCGCTGACAAACACCAAGAGATGCAGGTTCAAATCCTGCGAACGCGTCAATTTTTGAAATGTTTATCACAAAAAGAAAGTTTCAATAGAATTTAAATGTATATTATTTGTTTGATAGGTGTAGGTCGCATGCACAAGCCATCAAAACACACGGCGCGGACTCTACAGCTGTGGCTGGCGCGTTTCGCTGTGATGCAGCGCATCAAGCTGCTTGAGCCGTTGCTCAAAGAGGCTGAAGCTTTTGGAGATTTCAACAAGCCAGATATGTATTATCAGGTCTGTATTATGATTAGTTAGATCTTTCTTTCTGTATCAGCTTTAAAAATGGCAATATTTTGTTTAAAATAATGGCCTAGTTTTGAATCTTTTTGTGCGAATGTTAGTTACCTATCTACTCGTACTTCTCAGGCCAAATAAAAAAAACCGGACAAGTGCGAGTCAGGCACGCACATCGAGGGGTTCCGTACAAATCCAGAAAATTTCCATAATTAGGAAGTAAGTTGTTAAAATCTCTATACTTATAACCAACGACAAAAGTTTTTTTTTTTTTCACTTTTCTCGTCATACATCGAAATTTTACACATTGTTAAAATAATTAAAAACCTGTTTTAGCATGTGCTAATGAAGTTCTTTTACATGATACCTTACATGATACGATTTACTCACTTTGAATTTTAAACCCATATTTTGTGAATTTTGTGGCCCTATTTTTTGTGATTTAATTAAAAATGTACAGTTTTCAGATTTATTCTGATATGTGTTCAATGCTTTTCGCTAAATTTCATAGTTCTATGTCTACGGGAAGTACTCAGTAGGTTTTGATTTTTGTGAGTGTCGAAATATGCGGTTTTTTACGACATAAACGGCTCTAACTTTTTAAAACGATAACTGAGAAGTTTTACTTTTACACAACTGCAAGAGACCATAGATACACGTATACAGTTTAAATTTCAACTCGATAACTTTACACGTTCCCGAGATAAAGAGTCTTGACATACACACAGACGGACAACAAAGTGATCTTATAAAGGTTCCGTTTCTTCCGTTTGAGGTACGAAACCCTAAAAATCAGGATATAATGCCGTGAACAGACAAGTGAAGCCAGTTTTATATGTATACATGTGGTGAGTGCGTCGTTGCGCCGCCAAAGTTCGACTGACGAGCCAAGGCGTAGTTTCGTTTTACGTGTTTGTATGTGACTTTGTAATTGTGTCTGTACAATTGACTGCCTCGGTGGCTCAGTGGTTAGTGACCCTAACTTCTGGATCAAAGAGGCGTGGGTTCGATCTCCACCCAGGGCAATTATTTATGTGATGAACATAAGTGTTTGCTCTGTGTCTGGGTGTTATTTAGTTACTATCTATATAAGTATGTATTTAAAATAAAGTATATGTAGTATATCAGTCTCTGGCAGCCATATCACAAGCTTTGCTTAGTTTGGGGTCAGAGGCCGTGTGTAAGATGTCCCAAAATATTTATTTATTTATTTATTATTATTTATAATGCGAGGCGTAGTTTTGCCGGCCTCACTTGTTTGTTTCTCAACATTCTATCTTGATTTTTTTATATGGTCTGAACTTAATCTTCTGTCACTATTATGGCCTTCAGGCGGCTTAAAAACTCTGGCGTCAGGAAAAGGCTAAAAAAAAAGATTTTAATCTCGCCAAGGGATAAGGGTTATAAACATTTAAAAACAAATTGGACCTGTGAAGTATCTTGAATTTTACCGTGGAAATAATGTAATTTTCATCACATCTATTCGAAAAGGACTACTTGGTTCGCCTTTAAGTGCGCCCAAAGGGGATGTTTTCTATAAGGAGCTTTATAAGTGCGACGGAATGTTCTTTGCCGCGCACTTTTTGAATTTGGAAGTATTTGTAATGTTAGTGTTCAGCGCCAAGAAAATGAATGAAAAGAATGTAAATATAAGTTTCATCTGTTTATTATACACATATTCATTTATTATCTTAAATTTAAGTTTTTTTACACTATTTATATAAAAGAACAAAATACTATAAAAAACCTAAACCTAGAATGCCGCCGGCAGCGGGGCGGGGCTCAAGCTACCGGTGGTTGGGCCTACAGAGAGAGGAACCTTCTGACAATGCGCGCCGTGTCCAGAACGACCGCCTTCTGTATCTGACCCTTGACCCAACCGTCTAGCGAGAGCCTCTTAAGGTGGTGGTCGAGACTCTTCGCTATTAAGCCGTTTACCGAAACAACTATCGGGACAATGATCGTCGAGTCCACATCCCACATGGCAGTAACCTCATGAGCCAAGTTAAGGTACTTGCTGAGCTTGTCCTTCTCGGCCTTCACGAGGTTCCCGTCATGTGGGATGGTGACGTCGACGAGCACTGCCCAGCGCTAGAATCGGTCGACCACCACGATATCAGGCCTATTGGCGACAATAGTCCTGTTCGTGATGATAGAGCGGTCCCGGTAGAGCAACGCACGACCATTTTCGAGAACTGGCGCCGGTGCGTACGTAAGGCCGTATCGAAGAGCAAGTCGCTGATGGATAATCCTGGCTACTTGGTTACGCCTGTGCAAGTACTCGCCGTTGGCAAGATGAGAACAACCGGAAGTAATGTGCCTGAATGACTCTCCGGGACGGTGGCATGCCCGACAAATGTCGAACGTACCGTCCTTCAGGATATACTTCCGGTAGTTGTTCGTCAAGACAACTTGGTCCGCAATTGCACAGGCAAAACCTTCGGTTTCCCCAAAGAGGTCACCGAAGCGCAGCCAGGCCACCGACGCGAGCAGGTCCACATCGGGTCCTGTTAGGGCCCGATAGAACCGCCCGTGCAGCTTCTTGCTCTTCCATACCGCCTTGCGATCATCGGTGCTGAGCACCGATGGCCTGCGCCAGTTCTCCTTCGCCAGGGAGAGCGGGGTGAGGCCTATGTCAACTGCCACCACATCGCAATGCATTCCACGCCCGCTGTTTCGGAAATAGTCCCGGAGAATGTATACTTCGCGGTTGTGGAGGTCTTTGGCATTTAAAAAGCCTCGGCCACCACACTTCCGCGGAAAGTACAGTCTCATGACAGACGAGCGCGGGTGTAGCATGCGATGCAAAGTGAGCAGTCGACGGACCCTCCTATCCAGGGCGTCCAGCTCAGTCTGAGTCCACCTCAGTATGCCAAAGGAGTACATCAGCAGCGGCATCACCCAACCGTTGAAGGCGCGCACCTTGTTTGTTTTATTATTAGATACCATTTAATTTCAATTAAGTTGTTACTCTACGTTTTATTAAATAATAACATTATAGTAAAATATGAGTCGCCTTTTGTTTTCTCATAGAGGTGATGAAAAGTAGAGTGTACCACTCGGGCGCAAAATATATTTTTGGCTCGGGCGACGTACTTTGAATCCCTCGCTACGTTCAGATTTCTACTAAAAATAACTATAAAAATAAGAATCCCTCACTTCGCTCTGGATTCAAAAAAACGCCCTCGCCGTAAAAATATTATTTTGCTCCCATATGATACAATCTACTATTTCACAAATTTTCTTTTCAGTTCTACCCGGACAGTTACGAAGGTCGCACGGGTTCGCTGGTCCCTTTCTCGCTCCGTCTGTTGGTGGCCGAGTTGCCTCAACACGCGGGGAAGCCTGAGGAGGCTTTAGAAGGCCTCTACGCCATGCTGAGGGTCATACATGAGGTATGTAGAATAGAGGACATTGACCTTGACCTTCGTTTCATTATTACTAAGGTCACACCAGTCTTGGAAAGCTTTTATGTCATGCTGTTCGTCATAAACGAGGTACGTATCACAGAGGACTTTGACCTTGACCTTTATTTAAATATTACGAATGTTACACGGGCCTTAGAAAGCCTTTATGTCATACTGTTCGTCATAAACGAGGTACGTATCACAGAGGACTTTGACCTTGACCTTTATTTAAATATTACGAATGTTACACGGGCCTTAGAAAGCCTTTATGTCATACTGTTCGTCATAAACGAGGTACGTATCACAGAGGACATTGACCTTGACCTTTATTTTAATATTACGAAAGTCACACGGGCCTTGGAAGGCCTCCATGTCATTGTCAGGGTCATACACGAGACATGTATCATAGAGGTATAAAATCTCATTGTTTCACTCAATTTTTCAGATGCTATCGAACCTTCGCGACGGAAAGACCGAAGACGGCAGTGGCACTATAATGTCAGAACAAGATAAGCTGGAGTCCATCAGGTTGTGGACGGGTCGGGAGACCAGGGTGTGGCACTCCGTCGTCAACTGCTCTATAGCCATGAAGGTACACATTTTAAATCATAGAACCGTTAATTCTGTACTTTATCAACCTAAACTTTTTCATAGTCCCCTGCAGAACGTAGGCCTACGTGATTGATTGAGGTAAATCTAACATACTGGCCCAGTATTGCCATAGAATTCCCCAGGAAGGGTGATTGATTGAGGTAAATGCCCAGTGTTGCCATCGAATTCCTTCTACGGACGTATGCAGGTTGCCTCACGAGGTTTCCATGATACCAGGTCCAATAAATTCCAAAGAACTCATTGGAATGGGACCAGGATATGTCTATTTTGTTTTTGAGTGAGTCGAATGCGGAATGAACAAAGGTTCAGTTTGGCTCTACCTCTAAAACGTAAGCCTAGGGCTGAGGCACATACAAATTTTCTCCATAAAATATCATAAAAATTCACTGTTGAACATAGGCATGTCCCGAGTATCTTGGTCGTTTGGCGTTTTTTCTAATGTATGTTGTAAGGGGATGTTCCTGCTTCCCCTAATTTAATTATATAAGGTCGTCCGTCGCGCGTTAGGGTTGTACCGCTATCACTCGATTTGGCGAATCGAGCCTGCGGCTAACAATGTATATCTATAACATTCAGTATGACCTTCTGCTGATCATTTTTAGGGTTCCGTACCTCAAAAGGAAAAAACGGAACCCTTATAGGATCACTTTGTTGTCCGTCTGTCCGTCTGTCCGTCCGTCCGTCTGTCCGTCTGTGTGTATGTCAAGACTCTTTATCTCGGGAACGCGTAAAGATATCGAGTTGAAATTTAAACTGTATACGTATATCTATGAATTCTTGCAGTTGTATAAAAGAAAAACTTCTCATTTATCGTTTAAAAAAGTTATAGCCGTTTATGTCGTAAAAAACCGCATATTTCAAAGAGATATCTTTGTGATAAGCATTTCAAAAATCTGAAGCGAACGCAGGATTTGAACCTTGCCCCTTCGGATCACTAGCCCGACGCTGTAACCAACTGAGCTAGCTCGCCTCCTACGCAAGCTTCAAATTTCTAACAAATTTCTATTAAAAGATAACTCTTTGAGATAAAAATCTAGTGTGGAAAGCACTTAAAATAAACATCATAAAACCGCATATTTCGTACTCACAAAAATCAAAACCTACAGGGTACTTTCCGTTGACATAGAACTATGAAATTTGGCGAGAAGCATCGTCTCAGAGTACACATATAGGAATAAATTTGAAAACTGTACATTTTTATTTACATCACAAAAAATTAGGGCCTCAAAATTCACAAAATATGGGTTCAAAATTCAAAGTGAGTAAATCGTATCATGTAAGGTATCATATAAAAGAACTTCATTAGCACATGCTGATTAGCTAAATAACAAATAATGTGTAATTTTCAATGTATAACGAGTAAAGTGAAAAAAAAAACTTTTGTCGACGGTTATGGTACAGAGATTTTAACAACTTACTTCCCAATTTTGTGAAATTTTCTGAATTTGTACGGAACTTTCGATGTGTGAGCCTGACTCTCACTTGTCCGGTTTTTTGTAAATAGTAGTATGACCTTCTGCTGATTTTTTTGACTTATTTTTTGGCAGTTTCTTTGCTGTTCATCACTCTTCCTTCTGACTAAGAAGAATACTTTTCAATTTTGCAGGACTACCGCCAAGCCGGCAAGATCCTAACTACTTTACAGTCACAAGCGACATCAGCGAACCAGCGCCGGGCGCTGTCCAGCGCTCTATGTCGCCTGTGGCTCCTGGCGGGACATGTACAGTGTGCCACGGCTAGCTTGGAGCTGGCGAGGGCCGAGAGGCATCATATGTGAGTATATTGTCTCCTCATGTCGCCTGTGGCTCCTGGCGGGACATGTACAGTGTGCTACGGCTAGCTTGGAGCTGGCGAGGGCCGAGAGGCATCATATGTGAGTATATTGTCTCCTCATGTCGCCTGTGGCTCCTGGCGGGACATGTACAGTGTGCTACGGCTAGCTTGGAGCTGGCGAGGGCCGAGAGGCATCATATGTGAGTATATTGTCTCCTCATGTCGCCTGTGGCTCCTGGCGGGACATGTACAGTGTGCTACGGCTAGCTTGGAGCTGGCGAGGGCCGAGAGGCATCATATGTGAGTATATTGTCTCCTCATGTCGCCTGTGGCTCCTGGCGGGACATGTACAGTGTGCTACGGCTAGCTTGGAGCTGGCGAGGGCCGAGAGGCATCATATGTGAGTATATTGTCTCCTCATGTCGCCTGTGGCTCCTGGCGGGACATGTACAGTGTGCTACGGCTAGCTTGGAGCTGGCGAGGGCCGAGAGGCATCATATGTGAGTATATTGTCTCCTCATGTCGCCTGTGGCTCCTGGCGGGACATGTACAGTGTGCCACGGCTAGCTTGGAGCTGGCGAGGGCCGAGAGGCATCATATGTGAGTATATTGTCTCCTCATGTCGCCTGTGGCTCCTGGCGGGACATGTACAGTGTGCCACGGCTAGCTTGGAGCTGGCGAGGGCCGAGAGGCATCATATGTGAGTATATTGTCTCCTCATGTCGCCTGTGGCTCCTGGCGGGACATGTACAGTGTGCCACGGCTAGCTTGGAGCTGGCGAGGGCCGAGAGGCATCATATGTGAGTATATTGTCTCCTCATGTCGCCTGTGGCTCCTGGCGGGACATGTACAGTGTGCTACGGCTAGCTTGGAGCTGGCGAGGGCCGAGAGGCATCATATGTGAGTATATTGTCTCCTCATGTCGCCTGTGGCTCCTGGCGGGACATGTACAGTGTGCCACGGCTAGCTTGGAGCTGGCGAGGGCCGAGAGGCATCATATGTGAGTATATTGTCTCCTCATGTCGCCTGTGGCTCCTGGCGGGACATGTACAGTGTGCTACGGCTAGCTTGGAGCTGGCGAGGGCCGAGAGGCATCATATGTGAGTATATTGTCTCCTCATGTCGCCTGTGGCTCCTGGCGGGACATGTACAGTGTGCTACGGCTAGCTTGGAGCTGGCGAGGGCCGAGAGGCATCATATGTGAGTATATTGTCTCCTCATGTCGCCTGTGGCTCCTGGCGGGACATGTACAGTGTGCTACGGCTAGCTTGGAGCTGGCGAGGGCCGAGAGGCATCATATGTGAGTATATTGTCTCCTCATGTCGCCTGTGGCTCCTGGCGGGACATGTACAGTGTGCTACGGCTAGCTTGGAGCTGGCGAGGGCCGAGAGGCATCATATGTGAGTATATTGTCTCCTCATGTCGCCTGTGGCTCCTGGCGGGACATGTACAGTGTGCTACGGCTAGCTTGGAGCTGGCGAGGGCCGAGAGGCATCATATGTGAGTATATTGTCTCCTCATGTCGCCTGTGGCTCCTGGCGGGACATGTACAGTGTGCTACGGCTAGCTTGGAGCTGGCGAGGGCCGAGAGGCATCATATGTGAGTATATTGTCTCCTCATGTCGCCTGTGGCTCCTGGCGGGACATGTACAGTGTGCCACGGCCAGCTTGGAGCTGGCGAGGGCCGAGAGGCATCATATGTGAGTATATTGTCTCCTCATGTCGCCTGTGGCTCCTGGCGGGACATGTACAGTGTGCTACGGCTAGCTTGGAGCTGGCGAGGGCCGAGAGGCATCATATGTGAGTATATTGTCTCCTCATGTCGCCTGTGGCTCCTGGCGGGACATGTACAGTGTGCTACGGCTAGCTTGGAGCTGGCGAGGGCCGAGAGGCATCATATGTGAGTATATTGTCTCCTCATGTCGCCTGTGGCTCCTGGCGGGACATGTACAGTGTGCTACGGCTAGCTTGGAGCTGGCGAGGGCCGAGAGGCATCATATGTGAGTATATTGTCTCCTCATGTCGCCTGTGGCTCCTGGCGGGACATGTACAGTGTGCCACGGCTAGCTTGGAGCTGGCGAGGGCCGAGAGGCATCATATGTGAGTATATTGTCTCCTCATGTCGCCTGTGGCTCCTGGCGGGACATGTACAGTGTGCTACGGCTAGCTTGGAGCTGGCGAGGGCCGAGAGGCATCATATGTGAGTATATTGTCTCCTCATGTCGCCTGTGGCTCCTGGCGGGACATGTACAGTGTGCTACGGCTAGCTTGGAGCTGGCGAGGGCCGAGAGGCATCATATGTGAGTATATTGTCTCTTCATGTCGCCTGTGGCTCCTGGCGGGACATGTACAGTGTGCTACGGCTAGCTTGGAGCTGGCGAGGGCCGAGAGGCATCATATGTGAGTATATTGTCTCCTCATGTCGCCTGTGGCTCCTGGCGGGACATGTACAGTGTGCTACGGCTAGCTTGGAGCTGGCGAGGGCCGAGAGGCATCATATGTGAGTATATTGTCTCCTCATGTCGCCTGTGGCTCCTGGCGGGACATGTACAGTGTGCTACGGCTAGCTTGGAGCTGGCGAGGGCCGAGAGGCATCATATGTGAGTATATTGTCTCCTCATGTCGCCTGTGGCTCCTGGCGGGACATGTACAGTGTGCTACGGCTAGCTTGGAGCTGGCGAGGGCCGAGAGGCATCATATGTGAGTATATTGTCTCCTCATGTCGCCTGTGGCTCCTGGCGGGACATGTACAGTGTGCTACGGCTAGCTTGGAGCTGGCGAGGGCCGAGAGGCATCATATGTGAGTATATTGTCTCCTCATGTCGCCTGTGGCTCCTGGCGGGACATGTACAGTGTGCTACGGCTAGCTTGGAGCTGGCGAGGGCCGAGAGGCATCATATGTGAGTATATTGTCTCCTCATGTCGCCTGTGGCTCCTGGCGGGACATGTACAGTGTGCTACGGCTAGCTTGGAGCTGGCGAGGGCCGAGAGGCATCATATGTGAGTATATTGTCTCCTCATGTCGCCTGTGGCTCCTGGCGGGACATGTACAGTGTGCCACGGCTAGCTTGGAGCTGGCGAGGGCCGAGAGGCATCATATGTGAGTATATTGTCTCCTCATGTCGCCTGTGGCTCCTGGCGGGACATGTACAGTGTGCTACGGCTAGCTTGGAGCTGGCGAGGGCCGAGAGGCATCATATGTGAGTATATTGTCTCCTCATGTCGCCTGTGGCTCCTGGCGGGACATGTACAGTGTGCTACGGCTAGCTTGGAGCTGGCGAGGGCCGAGAGGCATCATATGTGAGTATATTGTCTCTTCATGTCGCCTGTGGCTCCTGGCGGGACATGTACAGTGTGCTACGGCTAGCTTGGAGCTGGCGAGGGCCGAGAGGCATCATATGTGAGTATATTGTCTCCTCATGTCGCCTGTGGCTCCTGGCGGGACATGTACAGTGTGCTACGGCTAGCTTGGAGCTGGCGAGGGCCGAGAGGCATCATATGTGAGTATATTGTCTCCTCATGTCGCCTGTGGCTCCTGGCGGGACATGTACAGTGTGCTACGGCTAGCTTGGAGCTGGCGAGGGCCGAGAGGCATCATATGTGAGTATATTGTCTCTTCATGTCGCCTGTGGCTCCTGGCGGGACATGTACAGTGTGCTACGGCTAGCTTGGAGCTGGCGAGGGCCGAGAGGCATCATATGTGAGTATATTGTCTCCTCATGTCGCCTGTGGCTCCTGGCGGGACATGTACAGTGTGCTACGGCTAGCTTGGAGCTGGCGAGGGCCGAGAGGCATCATATGTGAGTATATTGTCTCCTCATGTCGCCTGTGGCTCCTGGCGGGACATGTACAGTGTGCTACGGCTAGCTTGGAGCTGGCGAGGGCCGAGAGGCATCATATGTGAGTATATTGTCTCCTCATGTCGCCTGTGGCTCCTGGCGGGACATGTACAGTGTGCTACGGCTAGCTTGGAGCTGGCGAGGGCCGAGAGGCATCATATGTGAGTATATTGTCTCCTCATGTCGCCTGTGGCTCCTGGCGGGACATGTACAGTGTGCTACGGCTAGCTTGGAGCTGGCGAGGGCCGAGAGGCATCATATGTGAGTATATTGTCTCCTCATGTCGCCTGTGGCTCCTGGCGGGACATGTACAGTGTGCTACGGCTAGCTTGGAGCTGGCGAGGGCCGAGAGGCATCATATGTGAGTATATTGTCTCCTCATGTCGCCTGTGGCTCCTGGCGGGACATGTACAGTGTGCTACGGCTAGCTTGGAGCTGGCGAGGGCCGAGAGGCATCATATGTGAGTATATTGTCTCCTCATGTCGCCTGTGGCTCCTGGCGGGACCTGTACAGTGTGCTACGGCTAGCTTGGAGCTGGCGAGGGCCGAGAGGCATCATATGTGAGTACACATAGTATTAACATATCATTTTGGTAATTCTCTCTCACCTTAAATCAATAAAAAAAAAATCGAACTTAATCTTATGTACGAGTAAATCCACAAAGAATACCACATTTTGCTAAACAGGGATGACTCGGATTTTTCGGTTTTCCGGGTTCGGACAACTTTTATCAACACACAATAAAAAAATTGGTGCTCCATAGAAAAATATCGTTCACCCGCGACCAAATGTATGGAACAGCAGATTTTTTTTGAGTTTTAACAAAAGTCGCAGAACAAATGTTGTTAGTTTTGATGTACAAAATAAGCCCCTAAAAGGATGCTAATTGATTAGAAATAACCCTGTATAACGCCTTTCAATCTGTCCACACACCTCGTAGTTACTTTGTTCCACGCCCGACTTAGAGAGTACGTAGAGCTGGGTTTACTTGACATCGCCCACGGAGAGTATAGCTCGCATCACACAACTTGGCAGCCGTGATGTTAGCTATAATTTGCGGATAACCCAATCCACGCGCAACTGTTAAGTGAGGTTCAGTCAGGGTTGGGTTATCTGCAACTTAAAAGCTTGTTTTTTTTTATTAGGTTCGTCAGTCTTCTCCTCCAATACAAGTCGGAGACGTTAACAAAAAACACTAATACATCATCTTGCGATTTATGCAAATTTACTATGATATAGGTCGAGCAATACAAGATTTTACAGAGGTGTATGCAATTTTCGTGGGGTGAAATAAAAGATGTTAACAAGTTTTTTTTTCTTCTTCATATATATTTACTTTTTTACTCTTATTTCTGTATTTTTTTTTGCATGTTTTATTTTTTGTAGCGTATTTTTTTTTCCTTCATATTATTCGAAACTTATAGCTAGCCTTTCAAGTTGTGTGATTCGACCTATACCAGGACGCGTACAACTTATACTAAGCGCCACACTAATCGGTGGATGGGAGGTTATGCGGAGAATGCTGCGCAAAAGCCGAATTATAGGTAAACGCGGGAGCCAGAGAGACGAGACGCCAGGGCACACCCGCCCGTCAACCTCATGCCTCCCGCGTGCTCCCTACGCAGTACGATACGCGGCGTCGGAATTGTGCACACATGCTCAATAATTAGCCAATCACGGCGTAGTGTCATCTACGGCTAACATCTCATACGCTGATTTGTGTGGCGCTCAGTATAATATTATACCTACTTTCTATTTTTTTAATGTCCCAACACATGATATAAATAATGTTGCAAAATTTTTAATGTATACTTTAAATTAATTAAGTACAAATCATTATGGCAACATAAAATTAGAAAATGCTATACAAAAACACTATTATGTCTGTTCAATAGAGTTAAGCTGGAAACATACTATCGGACGCGGCTTACGGACGCGACTGACAGCCGCGACTAAGAAAGTACACTGAGCCGTGCACACTATCGGACGTAAGTCGCGGACGTCACCTTCGGACGACCTTGAGCGTTCGGACGTCCGAGAGCGACCTGGCGCGCCGGATGTTTTAAGACTGTGCACACTGCTAAGTCGCGGCTGTCAGTCGCGTCCGTCAGCTGCGTCCGATAGTATGTTTCTGGCTTTATGACCAGAGTCAACAACTCCCACAAAGCCAAACAACTCCCCACAAATACCCACAACAAATAGTCAAACAAGCCCCCACAAATACTCACAACAAATAGTCAAACAAGCCCCCACAAATACTCACAACAAATAGTCAAACAAGCCCCCACAAATACTCACAACAAATAGTCAAACAAGCCCCCACAAATACTCACAACAAATAGTCAAACAAGCCCCCACAAATACTCACAACAAATAGTCAAACAAGCCCCCACAAATACTCACAACAAATAGTCAAACAAGCCCCCCACAAATACTCACAACAAATAGTCAAACAAGCCCCCACAAATACTCACAACAAATAGTCAAACAAGCCCCCACAAATACTCACAACAAATAGTCAAACAAGCCCCCCACAAATACTCACAACAAATAGTCAAACAAGCCCCCCACAAATACTCACAACAAATAGTCAAACAAGCCCCCACAAATACTCACAACAAATAGTCAAACAAGCCCCCCACAAATACTCACAACAAATAGTCAAACAAGCCCCCACAAATACTCACAACAAATAGTCAAACAAGCCCCCACAAGTGCATTCCGCCCAAATGTACCCATTATGCTCGCGGCGTTATTACTTAGTATTCATGTATTGTATTGATTTCCCCAGCTGCCCCACGGCCGACGTGCGAGAGTACGTGGACCTGGGGTTGCTGGACATCGCGCACGGGAAGTACCAGGACGCCTACAACAACTTCGCGCGCGCCGCCGACCAGGAGCCCACCAATATTATGGTAAACTTATTGCCACAGGATACTATGACCAGTAGCGTGGCTGCCGGTAGACGACGTAGGCCCTCGCGATGCCTCTTTAAGACGAGGCATCGGGCCGAGAACCACGAAAACGAGTACTTTTGAATGCGCGATGTGAGAGGACGAATGATATGGATTCAAATTTAAAAAATATCATAGATAAGGGAAAATCTTGAAATATTTAATGAACCGGACAAAATTTAAAAAAATGACCGGCTATATTAAAACAAAAACTTACAAATTTCTCACCAAAAAAAAGTTTAATAATTCGAATGCTCAGAATTATGAGCGACAACACCCCATTATTTTTAACGAATGAAATAGCCAGATTACTTTTCTATTTAACAGACCGAGAAGATATTTTTTTTAATGTGTGCATTATGAGAAATTATTAAAAACTCACTGCCGCTCGCCGCTCTGGCGCAATCCTGTCGAGCGCGACCGCGTAAAATTTGTCCGATTGAAGGAGCGCGGTTCTCGATTTTGAGAAACAATAGTTCGTAAATGCGTCACCTTAAATCAATATTTTTGGCCAACAAAAAATATTGATAGTAAGTATACAATAGGCCACTTGACTAGTTTTTGGAAATCGTTTTAAATTATTCGTTAGTACATAATAAGCACACTACATTTATATATCCGAGATATCTAATGTATTAACAATGAAAATCAAGTGTCAAAGAATAGATATTCAAGATCCCGCCAAAACGACATTCTATAATGGCACTGGTTTGTGACGTCACACACTAGTAAATAATGTTAGTTAATACTAGTAAATACGCTAGTTCACATCTAAAATTGTCAAAAAATACTTTAAATGTAACTTCTGTAAGTAATTATAAATTTAAATATAAATTTAAATGTAATTACTTCCAATAATATTACGGCTACGGCTGATAGATAGATAGAACCACAACCTACGGTTTAACGTGTCATCCGAGCCACGGTAGCGCCCGGTTGTAAATGTCCCCACGATCATCCATATACTAAGACTGACTGCCGAACGTGGCTTAACTTCGTTGATCACTGACAAACGTCTATACAAACTACGCTATAAGCGCTTCACTTGCTAGACTACGCTTCTAGGTCTTCCTCTGAGAACCAATAACTTTGAATGCCTTTATTCCAGGTGGCCAACAACTTATCAGTCTGTCTACTCTACATGGGCCGCCTAAAAGAGGCCATCGCGGTGCTCCAAAAGGCCATCAACTCGGACCCAGAGCGAGGCCTCAACGAAAGCCTCCTCATCAACCTCTGCACCCTATACGAGCTGGAATCTTCCAAGACAAACGAGAAAAAACTGAGCCTTTTGAGAATGCTGTGCAAATATAAAAGTGATACCATTCCTAATGTTGTAGAATGTTTAAAGTTAAGCGGTGTTAGGTCTGATGGTATGACGGTTATGTCCAAATAAATGATAAATAATCCAAATAGTAATTAAATAAATGTAAATAGACTTAGAATAACGAAAGATGTAAAAGCGCCCTAAAGTTAAAAAGTTGTCTGAATTATTACAGCAAAATGGCGTCGAAAACGCAATAAAACTGCTGTGTAATCAATGACATAACTTGACACAAGTGACATTTGTCGTACTGATCAAATGTCACATTGTCGTTTCGGTAATTTGGCGAATAAACTTCAAATTTTATAAAAAGTAAATAATTCGTCGAAATGAGCTCTGCAGTGATGTCATTTGACAGCTGTCCGCCATATTGCAAACGCCGATGTGACGTTTAATCAGTAGTTCAAACGTCACTTAAATGTCAATTGTCAACTTGAACCCAGAGCGAGGCCTCAACGAAAGCCTCCTCATCAACCTCTGCACCCTATACGAGCTGGAATCTTCCAAGACAAACGAGAAAAAACTGAGCCTTTTGAGAATGCTGTGCAAATATAAAAGTGATACTATTCCTAATGTTGTAGAATGTTTGAAGTTAAGCGGTGTTAGGTCTGATGGTATGACGGTTATGTCCAAATAAATTATAAATAATCCAAATAGTCATTAAATAAATGTTAATAGACTTAGAATAATGAAAGATTTAAAAGTAAAACGGCCCTAAAGTTAAAAAGTTGGCGATTGAACTTCAAATTTTATAAAAAAAAGTAGATAATTCGTCGGAATAAGCTCTGCCGTTATGTCATTTGACAGCTGTCCGCCATATTGCAAACGCCGATGTGACGTTTGATCAGTAGTTCAAACGTCACTTAAATGTCAAGTGTCAACTTGAACCAAGAGCGAGGCTTCAACGAAAGCCTCCTCATCAAACCTCTGCACCCTATACGAACTAGAATCTTCCAAGACAAACGAGAAAAAACTGAGCCTTTTGAGAATGCTGTGCTAATATAAAAGTGATACCATTCCTAATGTTGTAGAATGTTTAAAGTTAAGCGGTGTTAGGTCTGATGGTATGACGGTTATGTCCAAATAAATTATAAACAATCCAAATAGTAATTAAATAAATGTAAATAGACTTGGAATAACGAAAGATTAAAAAGTTGTGTAAACTATTGCAGTAAAATGGCGTCGAAAACACAATAAAGCTCGGGTCACACAGAGCCGAGAGCCGCGAGAAAGTGATCCGATAGCGGTCCAGTGCAAAGCGGCCGATCGCGCCCGCTTGTGATGTGTCAGGCTGCACACAAATTCGAATATTACAAAAAAATCCCGTCCCGGATCGCGATCGCTTTCCCGCACTTCCCGCTTCTGTGTGACGAGAGCTTAAAACTGCTGTGTAATCAATGACATAACTTGACACAAGTGACATTTGTAGTACTGATCAAATGTCACATTGCCGTTTCGGTAATTTGGCGAATGAACTTCAAATTTTATAAAAAAAAGTAGATAATTCGTCGAAATGAGCTCTGCTGTGATGTCATTTGACAGCTGTCCGCCATATTGCAAACGCCGATGTGACGTTTGATCAGTAGTTCAAACGTCACTTAAATGTCAAGTGTCAACTTGGACCCAGAGCGAGGCTTCAATGAAAGCCCCCTCATCACCCTCTGCACCCTAAACGAACTGGCATCTACCAAAACAAACGAGAAAAAAATTGAGCCTTTTGAGAATGCTGGTCAAATATAAAAGTGATACCATTCCTAATGTTGTAGAATGTTTGAAACTAACCGGTGTTCGATCTGATGGTATGACGGTTATGTCTAAATAAATTATAATTAACTAAAATTGTAAGTAAATAAATGTAAATAAGTTAGTCGCTGACTTAGAATAACGTAAGATGTAAAGGCGCCCTAAAGTAAAAAAGTTGTATACATTATTATACCAAGATGGCGTCTAAAAAACCAAAAAACTGCTAATCAAACTATGACATAACTTGACACAAGTGACACTTGGACTATAAGCCGAATCATACATGTTGGCGGATGTGAAGTTAGCTACAAGCTGTGCAATATCTAATCCTGACTGAAGCTCACATAAAGCTGCGCGTTGATTGGATATTCCGCAGCTTGTAGCTAACTTCACATCCGCCGACTTGTATGATTCGGCCTATACTGGTCCAATATCACATTGGCGTTTCAGCAATATGGAAGACAAACTTCAAATTTTATAGAAAGTAGATCCGGTGTTTAGTAATTCGTTTCTAAAAATACGTCTTGAAGTCATTTGACAGTTGTCCGCCATATTGCAGACGCTGATGTGACGTTTGATCAGTAGTTCAAATATCAATTGTATCGTTGATTACATAACAGTTTCTATGCGTTTTCGATGCCATTTTGAGGATACCATCACCATTTCAACTATAAAGGATTTGCCACACTGCAAGCGTTCTGCGGTCAGGTCAAATTGAACGCAGATCGCGTTATATGCATGAACAATGTTGTCAATGTTACTTAATTAAAAATATACACTATATATATAATATATATAGTGTATATTTTTAATTAAGTACCTATAATTTGAATTCTGTATAGAATATGCGATCTGACCGTGCGATCACGCAGAAAAAAACGTTAGTATGCGTACGGGCGTTCAATTTGACCTGCCCGCAAACCGCATCCAGTTGATAATACAGGGTTATTTCTAATTAATAAGCATCATTTTAGGGGCTTATTCTGTACATCAAAACTAACTACTTTTGTCTGTTCTATACATTTTGTCGCGGGTGAACGATATTTCTCTGTGGAACAACAACTTTTTTTTAGAATTAATAAAAGTAGTAGGAAAAAAGTTGTTAAGTTTTGATGTACTTAGGTACAGAATAAGCCCCTAAAAGGATGCTAATTGATTAGAAATAACCCTGTAAATTTAGATAATAATAATTGTTGTAAATAATTTGCGATTATCTTTGTACATAAATATGCTTAGCTTCGTAATTATTTATTGTTAGCGAATTTAAATGTAATATTATCACGTTAGATCTTCGATTTCAATAAAAGTCAAGTATTATATTAATAGTTTCGTTTGATTGAACATTTGTTTTACTGTCTTTCAAATAACAGATTGTTCTCAATAAATATAGTCATTTTTTTCTAATAGTTTCAATTTCCATAAGATTTTGAGCTGGCTCCATTCATTTCTGTTAGTTTATCCCAAGGATTTTGATGATAAATCCATGGTTCATCCCAAGGATTTTGTATACTATCTGGATTGCGCACAGACGAAATTTAGCTCTAGGTTAGCTCAAGAAAATTCAACCTTAATTCGTTGCAACAAAACATATTCCTTTGAAATGGCATAAGAGAGACGCTGTGCCGAGTGAGTTTTCCCAAAGTGATGAGGGTGTCCCGCTCGCACTATTGCTATTTCGAAACGACACTTATATATGATAGAATTATTACCTGTAAACACGTTTTTCTTTGCCAGTACTCAATCCTGTTTATGTGATAAATCCATGGTTCATCCTCATTCCGCCAGGGACGCTATACAAAAATGTATCGAAGCAAACGGAAACTACTGTAAGTATTGGTTGAATCACTCAACTTGGCTGCTGTGGTGTTCGCTACAAGCTGCGGATAACCCGATCCAGACTGACATTTACTCAGCTACGCGAGGATTAGGTTATCCGCAGTTTATAGCTAACATCACAGCCGTCAAGTTGTGTGATTCGACCTATAGTTCCGAATTCATGTGTGTTCACATTTATGTGAACCGCCAGCACCAAAACCACTGAGTGTTCCACCACTGCGCTTGGTGTCGGGGCTACGGGCACGCTTTCGCACTCCTCCGCGGCACCCGACAGCGCTGGCCCAAACCGGGCCCCACCTCGGAGCTTACGCTCAGAGCGGCCTTATACCGACACTCCTCCTCCCCTGCAGCCCCACCGCCTCCGCCAACACGTTGGCGGCACCCGTTAGGGCCGCTGGCAGAATGGATAGGCAGCGGCTTCCTCGCCGCCCGTCCATCCCGTCGCCGCCCCCGCCTCAATGGGCTCGGCCGCGGCATCGCGATGAACGCGACACCGCAGTCCTCAGTCGACTAGCGACCTACTGGCCAGCCTCTACAGGGGTTTGGGGAAAACCCGGAGAGGCGGCCCCACCTCGGGTTCCTCTTCGTTCACCATGGCCCCGTGTCAACCATATATGGCTACTAAGCCCCCCCGCCACGACAAGACGGGAACCCACTTGGGGGGGAGGTAAGCGCGACCCTAGACATCATCATTCGCTTATTTCAGCCCACTGCAGGGCATATGCCTCCTATTCAATACATTTATATAAAAAACAAATGAATGATAAATCCTATAAATTAATTAAACATTTTTAATTTCAATTAACAAATACGTGCGCTGCGGCCCTATAATTCATAGGAAAACATACCTATCCTTCATTTGTTTTTTTTATATAAATGAATATGTTACAAGGTTGTTTAAATATATTCTCCTGTTCATATACTGTGTCAGCCTTATAATAATTATAGTCCACTGCAGGACGTAGGCCTACCCACGAAGGGTGATTGGGCCATATCCACCACGTTGGCCTAGTGCGGGTTGATGGATTCACATACGCCATTGAAATTCTTCTCCGGACTTGCAAGTTGCCTCACGATGTTTTCTTTCACCGAAAAGCCAGTAGTGTGGAATTCCGTACATAAATCCCAAAGAACTCATTGGTACGGGACCGAAACAATTGGTTTAAGCCGTGTACGCTATGAGCGGGATGTTCTTGCGGTGGGATCTTGGGCTATAAGTTTTCTGACAATATTACATTGTGAGATTGCTGCACCTTGTGATGTACTTTATCATTGATTTATCTTCTCATATCTGTCTAGATAATCTTTATTAGACCGACACTCGACTAACAAGTGCGCATATCCTCTAATATACTGGGCTATCCAGTCCAGTATGAACATGAACAACTTTTAATATGGGGCAACCTAGAATTCAAAAATCAGCTGTTCCATACAAAATTGCAACTCGGAATCGACAAAATATTTAATAAAATATATGTTTGCTGATTATATTTCTTGAATTCCGGGTTGACCCCATAATAAAAGTTGTTCATAATGATGTTCTGAATCACCCCCTGTCGGCTTAGTAGAGTAAGCAGATAACCCTGTATGTGTCGTAATCTAATTAAAATCCACCATCAGCCATAGGACGTCCACTGCTGTTCATAGGCCTCCCCTATGGATCTCCAATGAGACCGGTTTAGAAGCGGCTTGCATCCAGCGCGATCCTGCGGTCTTAATGAGGTCATCCGTCAACCTTGTGGGTGGATTTCCTACGCTGCGCTTGCTGGTACGTGGTCTCCACTCGAGAACTTTTCGACCCCATCAGTCATCAGTCCTCCGCCCTTTGTGCCCTGCCCACTGCCATTTCAATTTGCCAATCCGTTGGCTTGTCGGTAACAAAGATTTTTCTACGGGTCTGCTCGTTTCTGCTTCGATCTCGCAGAGAGACTCCGAGCATAGCCCTCTCCATAGCTCGTTGGGCTACTTGCAGCTTCATTAGGCCCATAGTAAGAGACCTCGCTTTGATTATACATATGTCTAGATGGACAAACGTAAACATTAATCACAAAGACGCGTACTTAATATGTCAAAATTTGTATGGATAGGTCTCAGACAACGTACAAAGAAACTACGCCGTGGCTTGTCAGTCGAACTTTGGCGGCGCAACGGGATAGGCACCAAATATGGACCATATTTTTTGGGCCGTTTTTTTTCAGCTGATTCGGTATCTAGACATATACATAATCCAAGAGATTACGTTTCTGTGCCATAAGTCATCACTGTTATCTAATTAAAAAGTACTTATATATATTTACAAAATAATAAAGAAATTGAATGGAGGTATTATTTTAATATAAAAAAGTAGTGTAGGTATTACGATTTTTAACACCAGATTACCGATTGGAATAGTTATGCATAATTTGAAATATTTCTAATCAATTTTATGTGATTCTAATTATGTATATTCAGTGGTCACGCCATATTTATAATAACACGTGAGCTTACGTAGTTTAATTTTCACTATACAATGCAATTATGCCGGCGCCACACGTCCTCCATATTCGGTACAAAATGCATGATAAAATACTCAAATTATTCCGAATATTTTTCTAAGGCCTTACTAGGCTGAATTATACATGTCTACGGATGTGAAGTTAGCAAAAGCTGCGCAATATCTACTATCCAATCCTGACGGAAGCTCACATAGAGCTGCGCGTTGACTGGGTTTCGCTAACTTCACATCCGCAGACTTATATGATTCGGCCTATAGGAAATTATACAGGGTTACTGGCTAAGTCGACCTATTCCCGTTAAGCGTGTGTAGTTTACTACGTTTCTGACTGATTTGACTATGAAACACCATATCCTAAATCTCACAGTTTTCGAGATTTTTGAATTCAAATAATTTTTATACAAGGTTAATTTTACGGACAATATTGGGTAGCCAGGTCATTAAACATTATTTTACATGTAAAAATCAAATAAAAATAATAATACGACTTACACGTTTCAAAATATCTGAGCTGATAGCCGAAAATCGGGAATTTTATAAATACCCATTTCAAATATGTATCTGTTTTTTTTTTTATTTAGGATAGTGTATTTCATAGTCAAATTAGTTAGAAACAAAGTAAACTACATAACCTTAACGGGAATAGGTCTACTTACACTGTAACCTTGTATAATAGGTAAGTTAAAACCATTATCATTTTCTATTTGCTTTACCTAATTTCCGCCAGAGGCGCTTTATTAAAATGTATGTAGCACGTAAACTGCTACGTAGTATAGGCCGAATCAAACAACTTTACTGTGATGTTAACTACAAGATGCGGATAAATCCAATCCTTGCGCAGCTGTTCAGTCAGCTTCGGTGAGGATTGGTTTTAATTTCCGTTTTCCTAATAATCTCATACTAACCCCTCAGAACGGTTTTACACAATCATAAAAGATACTCATAACTCTACTGTGATAATAAATATCACCAAAAGACACACTGACCTGCCAGCCAGTTACCTATGGTACAACGAAATATAGACCGTAAAAAATCTTGGTACAAATATGGTACAATGTGTGGCGTCGGCATTACACATAGTCAAGTGGTACTATCTTAGTAACCAATTTTCCTACAACATGGCAACACTACAAATATACTTAAGACTCCAGGACATGTTTAAGATCCCTGATCATTCGAAATTGAAGATTTAAGCAACCGGCACTGGACCAGCGTGGTGGATATGGCTCAATCACCTTTCGTAGTAGGCCTACGTCCTGCAGTGGAATGTTTAAAAGGCAGACAGAGGTGGGCTCATGCACATTTAAACACGCTATGTTGTGCTTGAAGAATATAAGGTATAACGCTGAATCAAAGTTCTTGGCGGCTGTAAAGTTAGCTACAAGCTGCGCCTAACCCAAACCTCGCGCAGATTGTGTAAAACTATAAATAAGTGTAGTTTAGCGAAATAACGAGGTCTTCAATTCAATATCGAATAATCAGGAATCCCTCAGTACACGCCGAGATAATTTTAAAATGGTGTCAGCTGTCCATGAAATTCTAATTTTAGACTATTTTGATGGCTCTAGAACCGTTTCCATCTTTTCTTATGAAATTATACAGATAAAGCGCAATTCACACCGCGAGCAGATATTATACAAAATATGCGTCAAAGTGTTGTGTGAATTGTTATACAGGGTTATATGGAAGAAACACTGAACTTATTTAGTGTGAGACCAACTCAGAAGTGACACTACGATCCACAGTAAAATGTCATAAAAAGCAGGTGTTCCATAGAAATCTGCCATAATCACACAGTATTTTGTTTTTATTTGTGGCTTCTGTAAAAGTAGTTTGTCGATATCCAGATCGATTTTCTATATAATTCTGTATATAATCCAATATACACATCGCTCGAGGTTAAAATAGCGCTTGATTTGTTAGGTTTGATTTTAAAAAATAGTCACAGAATTGACAAGATCAGTTTTGAATGAGTCAAATTTATTAAAAATGCCGCTAACCGATGTCATATTTATATGCATACAAAGCATAAATTGTCTTGTGAGTAAAACAAAATCATAGGTTATCCAATGTCTGCCAAATCTGAGGTAGTCATGTTATTCAAAAACCTATTTGTGCAACTACTTTATATGCAGCACCAATATTGTAGGATGAGTTCAAAGAAACATTTTACACCAAAAAAAACCTTGTTATGGGGACGCTAGGTGATACGCTACGCATCGTATAGTAAGAGCTTTATAGAGACATAATCCCAATTTTAGACGCGCCATCGTAATTATAATAGCAATTTAAAAGTATACTAAGCGCCACACAAATCGGTGGATGGGAAGTTATGCGCAGAACGCTGCGCAAAACCCGAAATATAGGTATGCGCGGGAGCCAGAGAGACGAGACGCCGGGGCACGCCCGCCCGCCAACCTCATGCCTCCCGCGCGCTCGCTGCGCCCGTGCTCACTAATACGACACGCGGCGTCGGAATTGTGCACACATGCGCAATAATTAGCGAATCACGGCGAAGTGTCATCTGCGGCTAACTTCTCATCCGCCGCTTTGTGTGGCGCTTAGTACAGTCCAGTTTCTTTTACACAATGTGCATTTGATAGAGAAAATACTATTTTACGTTGCTATTAAATTAAAGATGATGCTTTAAAATTGGGCCTATTATGAATTTTAATGTCGCACAGTTTTATACATGACTATAATTATGTACATAAATGTACATTTATTTAATCTGTAAATTCTGTAAATTTATCATTTTTATCAACTTTTTCTTTGTGACGATAAACAAGTATAATACCATACGAATCGGCGCATGGGAAGTTAAGCGCAGAACGCTACCCAAAAGTCGAAATATAGGTACACGCTGGAGCCAGAGAGACAAGACGCCGGGGCACACCCGCTCGCTAACCTCATGCCTCCCGCGCGCTCCCTACGCACTACGACACTCGGCGCGCGTCTGCATTGAGCACACTTGCGCAATAATCAACCAATCACGGCGAAGTGTCATCTTTGGCTAACATCTCATCCGCCGATTGTGTGGCTCTTAGTATATCAGACTTTTTGATTCAGACTAAATCAAATGTTTTAATTTTATTTCGCGATTTCACAGTTGTACCTAATAATTGTAAATTGCTATTTTAACAATAAATGACTTAAAAGTTATTCACAACACTAATTACTACCTTTCAGGTGTTACTAATTACGTGTAACCCTGTATAAAAAAAAACTTTGCATTGCGCATCACCCCACATCTCAACAAACAAGCTTTAATTAGAAAAAACAATTCATAATTTTTACAATTATAATAATTATTGCTATACTAATTATGCATAAAATGATAAAGTATCAATACTGATCATTTGCTCACAAGAAAATTGAAATGAAAATATTTAATTGATCACACAGTCACCATTTCTATATTTACAAATATTATTACATAATTAATATGGCTAATGCGTTCTAAGTGCAGTCCGAATTACAATAACAATTCAACTATAAATCAATCTAATGACAACCTCCACAACATAACGAAAATGCCATTTCAGTGGTGCAGGTTCTCATTAACATTACACCCTTAGACCAAATAAAAAAATCAAGACAGAATGTTGTGAACAAACAAGTGAGGCCGACCAAAACTACGCCTCGCCGTGTACAGACAATTTACACACATATCAACGTACAAGGAAACTACAGTCGAACTATGGCGGCGCAACAACGACGCACTCACCACATGTATAAAAAACCGGCTTCACTTGACTGTTCAACGACGTTCCCTCTTGATTTTTTTTATTTGCTCTGAGATTACACCTTGTAGTTTTGAGTGGAATTCGGACCATACCCCATGTATAAAAATACAACAAAGTCAGTTTTCAGTTTTTAAAACCAATCTTGAGGACTGGCAGACAATAGGCAGCTTTTGAAGTACAAAATGGACTGGCAAAATCACTGGTTTTTTTCTTAACTAATGCTTGAGCCTGAATGATAGTATGAGTATTGACAATGATAAGCATTATCATATTAAATCAGCACTTACTGCTTAACCTACAATGTACTTTGACCCTAACATCTCAATCACACAATTTTTTTACTACTCGAGCTACAGAGTGGTGCATAAAAATATTTGTGTGAGTGAGAAACTTTGGCACTAAACAGCGTGAACAAAAAAGATAAACTATGTACTGTTATTCAGCAGTTTTCAAATGTATTACCTACTGGTAAAAGAGCTAATTAATGGCAAGTAATGATAGACTTTTATATACCATGATTTGTCTGATTTAATCAGTTATACTATACAAGATAGATTTAATATTGAGTCAATAAGAAAAATCCTCATTTTAGGCCTTTTTTTCTAATAAGTAAAGGTCAATAAATTCAATAATTCAAAGAGAATTATATTTAAAATCGTAGTAGAACTAGCTGATTATGCCAATATCTCAAAATATAAAATACAGTATTAATTTTTCCGGTCAACATTTAGATTTGTCTGTCAAGAAGTTTAATAGTTGAAAAAATGTCTACATTTTGATTCATCCCCTTTTTACAACAGGATAAGTAGAAATACGCCACATTACCACTCCTACACTGTCAATTTTCCTACGATATGTACAAAGTGGTTGGACTCAACATTTCTGAATCGTACCGCCAGGGATTGGAACAGTCTTCCAGCTTTCCTGTTTCCTAAGAGTATAATATAAGAGATATAATCTAAAGCATTTCAAGATCCAGAGTGAATAGGTATCTTCTAGGTCTATGTGCTTCATTTTCGAGCACAACATTGCTAACTATCAGGCGAGTCGGGGGTCAAGCACAGACTTATTAGCAATAAAAAAAAATTTTCATACAATCTGTCAAAGTTCCGTATACATTCCCAGGCATTTGAAGTTCAAAATTAGATCCTCTGTACATTCAAAACCTAACCCATATTAAAGATCAAATAAAAAGTACTTTTACAACCTGTTTAGTGCCAAGACTTATCCTAAACTAGCAACAGAGCAAAAGCTCTATTAGTGCTCTTACTTTCCTCCCGTTTGTTCCTAATGTTCTTACCCCACCACATATTTACACTTACAAACTGATAGCAGTGTGGTATAGGCCATAATAAGATTTTTGGCTAGCTTGAAGATGATCACAGAAGATAGACGTAATAGTGTAGTTATTCCTTACTGAGGTCATACATTTTTCATATTGTCTCTCACTCACTCATTTGTTTAAGGAGTGCTGTAGTGTGGCCTTATTCTGACTGCTTTTGAGGATTCCACTCAGTTAAGAATGGCGACACTATAGTACTTATGTTGTTGTTCTATAGCTTCTTATGGTTATGATGGCTTTATACAGAGAAATTAACACTGGTATGTCAAAAAATTACATACAGTAGATTCTAGTCGCTAAGTCATAGACAGAGAAAACAATAGACATATTGAGTTATTTTGAGTATACGTGAGTCTAATATCTTCTTGGTCTAAGCGCTACTTAGATACTTTAATAATCAAAACTCAAGAAGTCATGAATTGAACTGTATACTGCAGTATACACGCTTCACATAATGAGATTAGACATTCTGGTAAAAATGATTTCAATGGTAATCAATGCTTATTGTTTACATTGGTTCCATAGCACTATAGCTCAATATTTTTGCTAAGAATCTCAAAATAAGTTGTGTATTATTCATATTAAAATCTCTAGTTTTCTCACTCAACTGAGAATGCTGTAATAAAATGGTCTAATAACTATTACCATCATTTTGCATAATATACTGAACACAACTGTTATTACCAATATTAATATTTATCAAGGAAGTTTTCTGATCAGTTCAGGCCAGCCAAAACTTTTACGTGCCCTCATGAAGGCCTAGCTACACTACTTATATGTTGGTTTACATTTACCTACGTGAAAAATATAAATAACTGTCTGACACTTACAAAGTTCTGATAGTCATACAATTAGCAATTTGGTTTTCATGTTATATCAGTTATAATCATGATTTTATAACACGAAGACACATACACATGTTGTAGCCAGCCCGTGTTGGTTTTGAAGTTTACTAGCTAAATTTACTTGTCCTGGTATAGCAGTGAGAGATGTTATCACTGCAATATCTTAGAAGCTCTATTTTGTAATCAACACCCTACTAGGATGTATATGTGATGGTCATGAGACAAAGAAAGAGCAGATAATGCATAAATACATTGCGTTTTGGCTCTCACCCGGTACAGAATTTAATTATTTGCTTTGGAAAATGATTTTCCTATTATTTTATGTAGTAAAATCACAATTTAAAGGAATTTAATATTTTCAGAACTTATCTTTTGACGTAGTTTGTATAAGATGGCAGCGTGATGGCGGCCTTGAACAAAAACCAAATTAGAAAATACAAAATTCCATTGTAATTAAGCATAAAATACGGGTGTTTTTTCTGTCAATTTGTTTACCATAATATAAAGCTTTTTTTGGCTAATGTACAAAGTCTGAGCTCACTTTGCAAGATATTCTTTATGTTAGTATAAATGGGATAGTAAAACATTAATAAATTGAGCTCTAGGGCTTGACTACAACTTGTATGCGTGTAACAGACAGACTCAGTGTCTTGCTGGAATATATGTTTAACCTGTCTAGTCTGCCTTACAACATCTAACACACATAAGCATCACATCAAAAACCAAAAAATCACCAAAAGGCGTCTGTTTATTGCTTTTTTCACTTATTTTAAGGCTATGTAGTGTCTTCCCACTGTGATGTTCCGATCCAAATAAATAAGTCCTCTTACACACTATTTAGAGTCTGAACGGAAGATTGTTCACAACCGAATACGACGGTTCCTTAAAGCCCTAAGGCGCGCTCGGCGCTGCTTCGCGGATTATATGTCTCCATTTTGACTTATTCCGATCCGCTTGATGAATTCCTCCTGAAGCATCACTGTTTTAATCATATTAGGGTGTGCGCTGTAGGCAATAGTTTGGTCTGGAGTCGTGCAGTACTGCTGTGTGCCATCAGTGAGTATGACACTCTGGCCATTCGTCAATGTCCCTGTCGTATCAATGGAGTTCCAATATGCTTCGCTCGGAGATGTGCTGTTTACACCGGGAGGTGGGGCAGCGGGCGCACCCGTGTACCTAAAGTACGGGTTCTTCAAGTCTAGAGTGTTAGATGACGAAATATTCGTCCCTTCTAAGTTGACCTCCATTGTCACATCATAGCTCTGCCTCTTGTTAGCCAGCAGCAGCACACGTCCTGTCAGTGCTTGTCCTTGTTTAGCAAATATCGGAGTCTCCAACAGGCAGCGGACTTGGTACCAATGTGTGAGGGGTTCTGTCGGCGCTGTGGACAGCCAGACATGTTGTGTGTTGCCCGCAAATAACACATCGAACCAGAAGGCAAGTCCGTGGCATGTTCCTGATTGTGTCAATTCAAATCTGAAGGGAACTTCGATTCGATGCAAGTCTGTTTCATGAGCATTCAGGAAGTCAACTACATGACTGACAGATCTCGCCATACATATACGAACATCAAATGTGTCTACAATTGGTTGTCTAAAATATTCCTTCATAGCAGCTGTGCGTAAGGCACTTAAATCAACACCGTGGAAGCATGCCTGATACCAGAAGTTAGCCTTATTGTATTGTTCCATAAACAATGCATCATCAGTGAATGGAGCTATGTGTAAGTCTCCTCTCGTTGGGTACATGTTTCCATTAGGTTTTAGCCACTTCTTGGCATGCAAATAGGTTTCTAACATTCGCTCATTATACAACATGTATCCCATTGGCTCGGATATGATAATATCTACACTTTCTGGCAGTTCTATTTCTTCTATCTTACCCGCTACTACCGAGATTCGGTCGTGGAGACCGTTGGCGCGCACTAGCGCCTGGGCATGGTGCGCCATATTACTGGCTTCTACTGCATACACTTTTCGCGCTCCCGCCTGAGCAGCGAAGAACGACAGGATACCAGATCCCGCGCCCACATCTAGTACTACCTTATTTTTAAAGTCATTGACGTTAGAAAGTATCGCCCGCTGATACGTACTCGTTCGCACATAGTCCTGCATCATGTTTTGTTGCTGGCTCAGATAACCATAAAACTGGAAATACTGCATCGCCGACGAGTCTTCCGTTCGCACTGTGAACACTGAGGATGATCTGCCCGCTTTGATTTTCGTGACGAGCAGGTGGAAGGCTTGGCAGTCCGCATCAGATGCGAACTTGAAAAATAGAGTCTCATTGTCGATAGTGAAAATGTATGACTGTCCGGCGACGCGCGAACACTCGCTTTGGCTGTGGACGGGGAACTCTAGCACCTCCTGCGCCAGCACAGGGTCGGCGCGTATCACTTTAACACTTAGCCCTTGAGGGTCGTAATCCACGTTTACGTTTGTAGGGAAATTGAAGCGCGGCGTCAGAGCGCCATCGTTGTTGACGGCGGAGACGATGACCCCGCGAAACATGTTCGCCATTTTATACACAAGTCACTACAACGCGATTTCAGATAATTATTGTCCACGCGCGTTTTGGCAAACAAAGAAAAATGCCGTTGAGAAGATGAGGCCGGCGTAAAATCGATCATTCACAAACTTCCTCCCTCTTTTTTTGTCTATGGATGGCAGCGTGCACGCTAGATTTTTTTGTAACATTTTTCACAGAGGATTTCTTACCATGAAAACCTATAAAACCGTGCATTTTTAATCGACAGTCGACAGTCATTAACTTCTGTAGTACACAAAAATCATGGTCAGTTATTTGAAGATTTTCAGGTGTGTACTTTGCAGGCCGCAGCCACAGTTAGGCAGGAGATGTCTGGGGGACGCTTAAATTGAAGAAAACTTTGGGTTCATAGACAATTGATTTTTTTTAATTTCAAACTATGACAATGATAACTAAACAACAATCGACAGTGATATTTATTTCAGTTGTCAAATTCACGTTGAATTTTGAAAACAGCTATACTATTTTGAGGTTATTTTGATCAATAACAACCTAATTTAGTTGTTAATACGTGAATAAAATGAGTAAAAAGCTAAAAGACATGCAATGGCAGCCGGTAGCGTTAGAAGGTTTTCCGATTTCCATGTCGGATTCTTTTCAAGGTTTTGTAGGGCTCGAAGAGTGCACCGACTATGGTTTAGATAAAGAAAGTAAAAGGTCTAAAAAGGTAAGTTAAGCTTGCTTGTTTGAATACTAATTTTATGAATTTTTCAGTCTATACTTACGTTTGAGCTCTCAGAATAATATTACATTAAAATTCCATCCTTTTTTTGCTACAAAACTTTATAACCTAAACAAACAAACTTACAGAAAAAGGCGCAAAAACAACGTAATCAACCAATTGAAAATCAAGAGAGCGCTAAAACAAAGCAACAGAAGAAACGTAAAAGTCCTCCCGAACCCAAAAGTATTGAAAGTCCAGCAAAAAAGATCAGATTGTCCAATGGGTTTGTTGTCGAATCATTCACAAGCTCCATTGGACCGTCGCAGACCAATGATTTGTCGGAAAAATCCAAAAATAACAGCAAAAAAGGAAAGAAAAAGAACAAAAAGAAAGCTCCAGTCAATAAACCAAAAACGGAGGTAGTAACAACTGAAGAGGTGACTAAAAAACCAAAACCAAAGTTGGGCGAAGTCACAACACAGACAGTGTCAGACTTGACAGCTGAGGACATGCTAACATGGTCAGAGTACAAACTCCAAGAGCCCATAATGAAGGCACTTACTGAGCTAGGGTTTAAAAACCCTACCAAAATTCAGCAATTGACACTGCCAGCTGCTATTCACGGTAAACTTTGCTTATGATTTTACTAATATTATTAATTTGTACGTTTTTATGGATTTTTGTTACTCTTTCACACAACAACAAAGCAACAGATTGATTTGGTTTTTGGAGGGGATATTAGTTCACAAGTTGAAGTCAAAAATAGGCTATTTTTTTCCCAGAAAAATAAAAAGTTCTTATGGGAGCACTAAAATCAAAATATACAAGGATGGAGCCATGGGCAAATACTAGTATCCTATACTTATAAGTTTTCTATTAAACTATTCTTAGCAATAAGTAAAAGTTTGTATAGGTCAGACTGCTAGCCCTGGTGTCACAGCTTATAAACTGCCTATGAGCCTATTATTCCCAAGTGAAATAATCCTGTTGGTTTTTCATGCTAGTAGCCTCAGAGCAAATAAAAAATCAAGAGAGAATGTTGTGTGCACAAGTGAAGCCAACCAAAACTACGCCTCGCCGTGTACATACAATTACACACACATCCAGGTAACTATGAAACTATGCATTGGCTTGTCAGTCAAACTATGGCGGCCCAACAGTGACGCACTCACACATGTATAAAAAACGGGCTTCACTTGACTGTTCAACGATGTTCCCTCCGGATTTTTTTATTTGCTCTGAGGCTAGTAGCATTAGATTTTTTTATGCCGTTCTGTCCCCTGGGGGACAGACTGGAATAATTAATTTTTAAGGCCATTTTATGAGTTTGATTTGGTAAAATTAACTGAAAATGATAAAACAAACAAAAATAAAGAATATAATGTCATTTGTCAAAGAGTTTACTAAAAAATTTAATAAACACATTGCTTATTAAAAGCAAAGGGGTCAACAACAAATCAATCAAGTTGTTATTTTTGTTGAATTCCAAGTATGGCAATTTTTGAGTGGAGAAAAAGACACTCAACATTTTATGAAAATTTTGTATTCTGGCCGTTTTACTTTAATCTGTGATTTGTTCATATAATTTTATTAAAAGTCAAAAGTCTTTGTTAATTCATTCTTATATACAAATTCCAGGAAGAAGGGACATATTAGGAGCAGCGGAAACTGGCAGCGGTAAAACACTAGCATTTGGCCTCCCTATTCTATCCGGAATTCTCAAACTCAAAGAAAAAGCTGCAGCAAAAGGCCTAGACGTCTACGACATACCATTCAAAAAAGGTTCCACTAAAAAGAAAAACATACCAGAAGATAATACAAAAGAAAAGTCTAAAAATAATCAAAAAAAGACTAAGAAAGGTCAAGGAAGACAAAATACAGTTAACAAAAGTAGTAATGCAAAGAAACCAGAAGTGAAACCAAAAGAATCATCTGAAGATGGCTACAGTAGTGGTGATAGCAATAGTGACAGCGAAAAAGAAACAAATAAATTAAACATACCATCTAATAAGAACATTAAAGAATTAAAATCAAATAAAAGGGTAAACATAATCAACAAAAACAAAAAACCTGATAATGATTTTCTAGAAGAAATAGAAGTTCCAATTAGGAAAAGGAATAATTCTGCTGATGAAGGCAATGACAGTGATGATGATAATTATATTCATTTATCAGAAATGCTGGACTCTGATGATCTTGCTGATAGTGATAGTGAAATAGAAAAAGATGAGAATGCAAATAGTGATGAAGAAACAGAAAGTGATGATGGTAAAGCAGAAAGTAATGATGATGAAGCTGATAGTGATGACAATGAAGCAGAAAGTGATATTGAAACAGAAAGTGCTGATGAAATCGATGATGATGCTCAAGTTAGCAAGGATGATGAATCTGGAGTTGAAGATAATGATGGAGATGTGGTTTTAGAAGATGATGATGATGAAGATGTAGTTTTAGGCGATGATGATGATGAAGATGTTGTCTTGGGTGGTGATGAGGAAGATGAAGTTTTAGGTGGTGATGAAGATTTAGAAAGTAAAACTGCTGGAGGTAAGATTTTTTTATGAATTAACTTTCCACTTCCCGTGTCTTAATAAGCTGTAATTTGGTATACATATTTGAGTGTAGAGTTATAGACTTAAACAAACTTAATGGTGTCTGTGAACACAAGGCAAGTCATTGAGCAGTAGCAATTTTTTTGTGTGCAGCTGCGCAATAAAAAGGGATTTGCGTAGTTTGTAGCTAACTTTAAGTTTTAGTCAACCAAGGACTCCAGTGACAAGCCAGTATAATAAAAAAGTACTAAATCCTTCGTAAAAATACGAAAAAAAAGATCGATTTTCGGCATACAAAATTTTATTTGAAACATATCTCTCGTCATTGATGAGATGATGATGTTGTGTGATTTTATTTATCTTTAGATGTACCTGTTGTAACATACCTGTTGTATTTGTTTTAACACATACTTTTGTATTTAGTATTTATTTATTTCTTGCATTATGTACACTAATCTTAATGGCTAGGTACATACCCTGTTAGGGTGTTGCAAACATAGGTACTTAAAGAACTTATATCTAAGAATGTATCCTTAGATTAAACTTAAAAATACCACATAACCTAACACAATTATTCATCTAACCACATAATCACGTGTATTGTCCATATCATTACTAAGTTTTTTGACATGTACCTTTTGTGTTTGTCTTGATATGTGCCTGTTGTATTTGTCTTGACATGTACCTATTGTCTTTGTCTTTACATGTGCCTGTTGTATTTGTCTTGACATGTGCCTGTTGTGTTTGTCTTGACATGTACCTGTTTAGTTTGTCTTGACATGTGCATGTTGTGTTTGTCTGGACATGTACCTCT
Source organism: Hypomecis punctinalis (assembly GCA_949316475.1). Classification (NCBI taxonomy): domain Eukaryota; kingdom Metazoa; phylum Arthropoda; class Insecta; order Lepidoptera; family Geometridae; genus Hypomecis; species Hypomecis punctinalis. The sequence goes on from OX438816.1 coordinate 17,542,162, forward strand.
TGTATTTGTTTTGACATGTACCTTTTGTCTTTGTCTTGATATGTGCTTGTTGTATTTGTCTTGACATATACCTGTTGTGTTTGTCTTGACATATACCTGTTGTATTTCCCTTGACATGTACCTGTTGTATTTGTCTTGACATGTACCTTTTGTGTTTGTCTTGATATGTGCCTGTTGTATTTGTCTTGACATGTACCTATTGTGTTTGTCTTTACATGTGCCTGTTGTATTTGTCTTGACATGTGCCTGTTGTGTTTGTCTTGACATGTACCTGTTTAGTTTGTCTTGACATGTGCATGTTGTGTTTGTCTGGACATGTACCTCTTGTATTTGTTTTGACATGTACCTTTTGTCTTTGTCTTGATATGTGCTTGTTGTATTTGTCTTGACATATACCTGTTGTGTTTGTCTTGACATATACTTGTTGTATTTCCCTTGACATGTACCTGTTGTATTTGTCTTGACATGTACCTGTTGTGTTTCGTCTTGACATGTACCTGTTGTATTTGTCTTGACATGAACTTGTTTTGTTTGTCTTGACAAGTACATAGTTTACTAAAAAGCTTTTCTCAAATTTATTTGTAATGCTCAGAAAATAACTTATGACCAACTGACTAGAAGTGATTGTCACTAAACTAAGCCAAAGTTGGAATCAATTGACTGCCTCGGTGGCTCAGTGGTTAGTGACCCTGACTTCTGGATCAGAGAGGCGTGGGTTCGATTCCCACCAGGGCAAGCATTTTTGTGATGAACATAGGTGTTTGCTCTGTGTCTGGGTGTTATTTAGGTACTATCTATATAAGTATATATTTAAAATAAGTATATGTAGTATATCAGTCTCTGGCAGCCATATCACAAGCTTTGCTTAGTTTGGGGTCAGAGACCGAGTGTGAAAAAAAAAAAAAAAGTTGCCTGTAAAGTCGGTATACGGGCGAAAGTTTTACGTGACAACGACTTTGAGTGGTAAAATAATTTTAATGTGAATATTCATTCGTATAGTAGGAAGAAGGATGAAAATGTCTGTCTCTCTCGCTCTTAGGCGGGCTAACCCATGACGCGTGCCTCTCACTCGCTCTCATTGTGAGCGCATAACGTGAGCGGAGCGTAACGCAGTTTCTTGAAGTGTCACCCGGCAAACCAATTTATAAGACGTTGTCACGTCAAAAAAAAAAATATTTTTTATAAAATGATATCTCAATTACAGGTATAGGGTGTGTAAAAGTGATAGACGACATAGAGATGCCCGAGCAAGTAGTGGTGAAGACGGGAAAGCCGCTGTATGCATTAATTCTGACTCCCACCAGAGAGCTGGCCATACAGATTAGTAGACATCTGATCGCTGCTGCCAGATACACAGGTACTATTTTACTTTATTTATAGTTATTAATACTGTACTGTACTGTATCAGCCTTTTATCAGTCCACTGCAGAACTTAGGCCTACCCACGAAGGGTGATTGGGCCATATCCACCACGCTGGCCCAGTGCGGGTTGGTGGATTCGCATACGCCATCGAATTTCTTCTACGGACGTATGCAGGTTGCCTCACGATGCTTTCCTTCACCGAAAAGCCAGTGGTGTGAAATTCCGTACATAAATTCCAAAGAACTCATTGGTACGGGACCGGGATTTGAACCCACGACCTCACGATTGCAAGGCGGGTGTCACTACCTCTAGGCCACCACAGCTTCTGTCACTACCTCTAGGCCACCACGGCTTCTGTCACTACCTATAGGCCACCACGGCTTCTTAATTAGTACAAAGTTATTAATACAAACTTGTACAATTCTGTGGCTCCTGTGATGACCCTGAAACATAATTTCCTAACAAAATCAACTATTATATCATATACTACTTACTACTATCTCACACTGAAACAACGAGATAAATTCTTCACCATTATTAGTCCCCGTAGTATAAGAGCAATAGATAGACAGATAAATTAATAACACCAAAAAATAAACAAAAAGAAGAAACAAATATACATAAGAGGTGGAACAATGGGTGGCCTTGTCGCTGATAGCGATCTCTTTTTCTTCTACATTTGGCCACCAACTCGCCTGATAGAAACATGAAGTTGTAGCCGAGGATGGAGTATGTAGACCTAGAAGATACCTATTCACTCTTGAAGGTATCCAAATTGTAATTGACAACATTTCAAATTTTTAACATAGTTATATTTATTTATTATCTGAAAGAATATTGCAAAATAACATATACGTGTTTTTTATTTTTCCAATGCGAAAATTAAGTTTTGAAAAGTTGCTTATTCTAAAAGGACGTAACTGCAAAATTTAGGACTCATAAACAATTTTACTGAAGCCACATTAGAAAAAATAGGTGCTAGTGTTGCTGTCACTGTCAATGCCAATCAATCCGTCACTATTCACAACAAATAGGCCGGGAGGTCAGCGCAAAAAGTCCACTATGTACCGCGGTATACTATGGGAAGACAAATATAAAAAATGTTTAACAACTGCCAATCACCTGAAATAGGTAACTGTGTCTGCCATACAGGCTTTAAATTAGCACCACTTAAAAGAAGAAGAATAAGTTGTACTAGTTCCAAGATACTTTTAAAATTCAAACGGATTCTTCCACCAAATACTAGGGAACCCAGCTGACTGACTCCAGGGTATTGATGTACACCATTTTGATAACTTAGTAGGTACCAATAATTCAGCTTTTGGAAAGTATTTGCATTTTTTGCGTTTACCTCTCGGGCTAAAGCAAAATAAGTAATTTGAAAATGACACTGACATTTTATTTTTTAACTACATTTTATGTGTCAATACTGTCAGTGTTAACCGTCATTTCATATTGTTAGTATTTTTTTCATCATTGGCAAACGGCTTGGGTGAGAGTTTTTATCTAATATCTTAGCAGTTACTGCACTAAAAAATTTGGAAAAATAACCATAATGATCAGCATCCCGATATCTCGAAATGGTTTTGGAATTTCATAGCCTTGTGAAATATGAAAACTTGTCAATTGTCAGGAAAGAATGACGGAGGCAGGGCATTCCAATCCCTGGCGGTCCGCATTATGGAGGAAGAAGCGAATCGCTTAGTACGAGCAGGTCGACTATGTAGGGATGGTATTTATGCGACTTCCGGCTTGTTCTGTTGTGAAAAGGAGGTAAAGGAATCAGGTCGTGGAGTTCGAGCGCTCACTCGCCGAAATGGAGCCTATAGAATATATCTCACAATTGTTAAGCAAGAGTTTCTACCATTAGGGTGTTTTATTTCCGTTGCAGGTATAAAAATAGCGACAATAGTGGGCGGCATGGCGGCAGTGAAGCAGGAGCGGGTGCTCCGCTCGGGGCCCGAGGTGGTGGTGGCAACGCCCGGCCGGCTCTGGGAGCTCATCGGCCAGGGGCAGCCGCATTTACAGCAGCTGGGCTCTGTCAAGTTAGTATTGTTGACAATTATAGCAAGTATTACTAGGACTTAAACTCCGTCCAACGAGACGAACCAATGGGCAAATCAAGCGCTGAACGTCATTGGTTGGAGATAAGGAACTTAGGGCACGTACACGTTGCGACCTAATATCAGTCCGATTTTATCTCTTGAGCAGTGCGGACGTATTGTTCGGTGCTTATTTCAGTGTATTCACAGTGTTTGGTTTTACGTTGACCCGGCTTGTTTACTGGACTGATTCCTACTTACTTGTTGACTTGGCGTGTTTTTTAAACTGATTCTTGCATACTTGTTGGCTTGGCGTGTTTTTGGACTGATTATTTCCTATACTATTATAGGAAATAATAATAGAGGCCATCCTCTACACAAGCCTGTCCAGCTGTTGTTAAAAGGCAGCGACGCCCTTTTTCATCTAGCGAAAAAACGATGATTTTAAACATATATAATACTTACTACATCAAATAACAATATTTTAAAAACTGTTGCATCAAGCATGGCATCATTGGGCATCAGTGTACAAAATTGTGAAAGAAAAGAACACCGTAGGTATTCTGCGGTCTCCTAGAAAAGAAAAACCTCGACCGACAGTTATAGAAAAGATCAACAGCTTTACAAAAAGTGCATTGCGGAATGCAGTCCACGATTTTTTTAGAAGGAATGAAATTCCTACTTTGGATAAAATATACAATTTGTACACAACAACTCAATGTTTGTTACAGATTATGTTAAAGTACACTTTTATAATTTGTAAAAAAAACCTATTATTTTTACATGATAGAATTAGTAAGCGATTTAGATCGGCGATGTAAACGCAGCCTAACATTTTCAATAATTAGCCATGCCCATTGACCAATCCTGGCCATTTAAGTCGGAGCTGCGTCCTTATTACTTTCATACGATTGTGCAAGGGAGAGAGCGCCATATTAGTTTGTGTCGTTGGACGGAGTGTATATAGTGTGGTTTAGACTTACGTTTTGCTAGGATTTAGTTTGGACTTAGTATCATTTGGACGTAATGTTGTTAAGACTTAGTATTGTTTGGACTTAGTGTTGCTTGGACTTAGTTTTGCTAGGATTTAGTATGATTTGAACTTAGTGTTGCTAGGACTTTGTATTGTTTGGACTTAGTGTTGCTTAGACTTAGTATGGTTTGGACTTTTGAGTTGTTGAGATTTAGACGGTAGGCAAGAGCGGGTGCTTCGCTCCGAGCCCGAGGTGGTGGTGGCGACGCCCTGCCGGCTCTGGGACTCGGTCTCGTTCAAGTTAGTCTACTACTTAGAATTTATATTTATAGTATAGCTTAGACTTAGTGTTCCTTATGCTTTGCATTGCTTAATATAGCGATGATAACATTTCGCCTCTAAGTACACGTTGAATAGGTATTTTCAGCAGTTAGACTTCGACAAGACCTTGACCTCATCAAGACCTCATGAAGATCATTAACCTTAGTATTGTTCAGCTTTATGTTGCTAAGACGTAATATATTGCTAAGATTTACTATTGCTAAGACTTAGTATTGCTAAGATTTAGTAATTCTAAGGCTTAGTATGGCTAGGACTTAGTGTTGCTAAGACTTAGTAATGTTAGGACTTAGGTCCTCCTAGGTTGCGACTATTTTGAGTAGGTTGTAACGGGTGCTCGTTCAACCTACTTGTCCAGTCAACTGACAAGCAATATTTGCAGTAGTTGCAAATCAGTCCGTCAAATCAGTTATTGTTTTAACTCAGTATTTCAAAGACTTAGTATCTATTGTTTAGACTTAATGTTACTAAGACTTATTATGGTTTGGACTTAGGCCCGATATTAATGATTATTATTGGAGTTCCGACTATTGTTTAGTCATTGCATTTTTGCCAAGAAAAAACTAGATAGCCAACGGTGCAAGAAGAAAGATTATGTTTTAATTGTTTGTTTTAGATTCCTGGCCATAGACGAGACCGACCGCATGATAGAGCGCGGCCATTTTGAAGAGCTGCACCCGCTTCTAGAGAGATTGAATATGGACGAGGAGAGAAAGAGCGCGCGACAGAACTTCGTGTTCTCTGCTACTCTCACTCTGGTGCACGAACTGCCTAGCCATATGAAAGGGAAGAAGGTAGTATAATACAATACAGTATAACTTTATTGTACACCAGAAAAACAGTTTAAATAACAAAGTATAAATTTTCTTAAAATTAGGTGGTACAGCGGCGGCCTTCTCGCCTTAAGCGATTGCTTCCAGGCTACCTTTGGATGGACAGAAAATCAGAGTACAAATATGTGATTGGTGGTGTATAATAAAAGTAAAATGTGGAAACAAAAAATAATTACTTACAAACTAAAATACAATAATTAATTTATATATTAAGTATAATAATAATATACTACATCTTCAATAAAATAAATATACATACATAAAAAAATACATAAATATATAATAAATACAATCTATATTTATACACAATAAATATCATGTATAGTTGTTATTTAACATAATGAAAGAAAGTGTTTGAAAACTGGGTTATTGAATATATGGAGAGACTTGGCCTGCCTGATAGCTACAGGCAGCTCATTCCAAAGCAGGACAGATTGTACTGAGAAAGATTTCATATAGGAACGATTGGTATGGGAAGAGGAGTGGGATTTTGAGTTTCAAGGCACGGGAAGGTCTCAAAGTACCAGAATGACCTTGAATAAATTCGAAGCGTTCTTTGAGATACAAAGGAGTGGAAGGAAAGAACAGAATTTTATAATTAGTTGAGCTTTTGGCGAAAATGAGAAATGTGGTCATATTTACGTAATCCGAATATTTACCGTATGCAGAAATTTTGAAGGCGTTCCAGTTTATCGAGTTGCTCTTCAGTTAGATCCAGATAGCAAGCGTCAGCGTAATCAAATATATATATTTATTTATTTATATATATATATATATATATATATATATATATATATATATATATATATATATATATATATATATATATATATATATATATATATATTATTAGTATATATAACACGATATATTACATATCTTAATATATATTTTAAATCTCGTGTCACAATGTTTGTCCTCAATGGACTCCTAAACCACTTAACCGATTATAATAAAATTCGCACACCATGTGCAGTTCGATCCAACTTGAGAGATAGGATAGTTTAAATCTCAAATTATAGTCGCAATTTTAATTTATTTAGCCACAGCAACGCGTGGCCGGGTCAGCTAGTAATAATATATGTAGTATATCGTGTTATTATAGACATCAGATTTAATGATTTATGACTTCAAAAAAGGAGGTTCTCAATTCGTCTGTATGTTTTTTTGTATGTATCTTACTCGATTGTTCCGCCAATAGGCATGATGATTGGTAAAAAATTAAATAAAAATTATAATTAGTCCGTGATTTAGATTACCAAAAAAATATTGGTTATTTGTTTCCTTTTATCAATCAAACAACAAGCATCGAAGATAAACCTTGTCAAAGTTTAGGAGTGGGGGTCGTGACGTCATCTCTCTTACAGAAGTCTATACAATTGTATGGCACTTGTGACTTTACCCGGAACCTTGACGAGCTATATCTTTATCAATTTCTGTTTAATAGCCTATATTTGACTAGTTTTTGGAAATCACTTTAAATTATTCGTTAGTACATAATAAGCACACTACATGTATATTTCCGAGAGATCTACTGTATTAACAATGAAAATCAGTGTTAAAGAATAGATATGCAAGATCCCACCAAAAACGACATTCTGTAATGGCGCTGGTCTTTGACGTCACACACTAGTAAATAACTTTAGTAAATACCAGTAAATGCACTAGTACACATCTAAAAATCGACAAAAAATACATACTTTAAAAGTAACTTACAGATGCTGTAATATGACTCCGAAATCACAAAACACAAATTACACAAACAACAGTCAATCGAGAAATTCTTGTTTACTATCATGTGACGTCACCAGAGTTGCCGCCCTTCTTAGAGCGTTTACGTCACAGATCTCTCTCTCTTCCTAGCTATGTATCCCACATGGTGATGGGGTCAGCCTTCCTCACTTTCTTCCTCCACTTCGCTCGATCTTCGACATCGTCTTCGGAAACACTACACTCTCTCATGTCCCTCAGCACTACATCCCTCCATCTTGTCTTCGGTCTGCCTCTGGTTCTTCGACCGGGGATAGAAAGTTGCAGAGCCAAGTTACCTACGTATTCAGGTGGTCTTCTCTTAACGTGGCCATACCATCTCAGCCTACTCTCTTGCATCTTGTCGGCAATGTCGCGTACCCCCAGACTGCCTCGCACGTACTCGTTGCGGATTTTGTCGAGTCTGGTGACGCCGCACATCCAATAAAATATCAAAATAATATCGTATTGTGTTTCGCGCGATTTGCGAAAATTAGACATTTTTTAGTTTAAATAAAGAGAAATATGTCTTTTTCAGGCTTTTTTTTTTATTATCTTTAAGGATTACCACAATCAATGGTATATTTGAAATATTGTCAAATAGCCTATTGGCCAAAGATCGACATCAATAGAATTGACGTGTCTAATATTTTTGATAGTCTACCTGACAGACTAATTATATTATTTTAGTCATTATGCCTATTATATATGAATCGATTTTGATGTTTTTTTTTATTGGTACACTTTATTTTTCAGGTAACAAAACGCGGCAAAATAATAAACAGAAAGATCGAGAAAATGACGCCGCAACAGAAGGTGAAACGTTTGGTGGAAATGATCGGGATGACGGACCCGAAAGTCGTAGACATTACAGCCCAGAACTTTGGTAAGAAAAGTTTCAATAAGTCAATTGCATAAAATTTCACTAAACGAAAATAATTTTCATTGTTGTCTTGTATTAATCTATACAAATATAATAAAGAGGTAAAGTTTGTGGGGTTGTAGGGGGTAATCTCTGGATCTACTGAACCGATTTTGAAAATACTTTTGCCAATAGAATTATTTGTGAGTGTCATAGGCTACAAAGTAAGCGCGGGCGAAGCCGCGGGCAAAAGCTAGTAAAGTAATACTAGAAATGTTATGATTTTATTCTAAGTTCTTTCCACACTAGATTTTATCTCAAAGATTTATCTTTGTGATAAGCACCTCAAAAATCTGAGTCTGAGTTATCTGAGTTAGAGCGTCGGGCTAGTGATCCGAAGGGGCAGGTTCAAATCCTGCGTTCGTTTCAGATTTTTGAGGTGCTTATCACAAAGATAACTCTTTGAGATAAAATCTAGTGTGGAAAGTACTTAAAATAAAATCATAACATTGATTTAGCAGTGCGTCATCTCTCGTCAATCTTTAGAAGTTCTAATAACTTCTAGTTGAGTGATAACCTGTCTAATACGGGTATCACAGGTGGCGCCACCAACGCTATAAATTGGTGTAATGTAAGCACTTCAAAGATTTGACGCTTGCGTAGGAGGCGGGTTGACTCAGTTGGTTAGAGCGTCGGGCTAGTGATCCGAAGGGGCAGGTTCAAATCCTGCGTCCGCTTCAGATTTTTGAGGTGCTTATCACAAAGATAATACTAGAAATTAGTTGAGAACTTGGAGTAGTTGACTCGTACGTCTTGATCCTAGAACAAGTAGTCGAGTTAGGTAGGTCCGACTTCAAGAAAGAGGCCAATCGCCGAATCCAACTCGGCTGGGCAGCGTTCGGAAAATTGCGTAACGTCTTCTCGTGCGACATACCTCAGTGCCTCAAGTCGAAAGTTTTCGAGCAGTGCTTGTTACCGATGTTATTAATGATTTAAGGAAATTTCTTTTTTGTGATAAACATTTCAAAAATTGACGCGCTCGCAGAATTTGAACTTGCATCTCTTTGGGATTTCGGCCCAGATGCTTTGTCCAATTAAGCTAGACCGCTGTACAACGAACCCGCCAAATTAGTGAAGTGTTCATCATTCTAATACCAACTTCTACGTGTGTGTTCGCTTCAGATTTTTGAATTGCTTATCACAAAGATAACTCTTTGAGCATGTGTATAATGATGACTACTATTTCATTTAATTGGTGTTTGACTATTGTATACTTTTTTTTAATGATGTAATTTAACTTTTTTTGTAAATTTGTTGACATGTAACTCTATTGTTATCAATAAATGAGTATGAGATAAAACCTCATGTTATAAAAGCCCTCTAAATAAAATCATTATATTTTTTTGTATTTATATGTTCAAAGAAGAAGAAGCCGTGGTGGCCTAGAGGTATTGACACTCGCCTTGCAATCGTGAGATCGTGGGTTCAAATCCGTACTAATGAGTTCTTTGGAATGTATGTATGGAATTTAACACCACTGGCGTTCCGGTGAAGGAAAACATCGTGAGGCAACCTGCATGCGTCCGTAGAAGAAATTCGTTGGCGTAGTGTGAATTCTCCAACCCGCACTGGGCCAGCGTGGTGGATATGGCCCAATCACCCCTTCGTGGGAAGGCCTACGTCCTGCAGTGGACTATTAAAAAGGCTGGTACAGTACAGTATATGTTCAAATTGCAGGTACAGCAGAAACCCTAACAGAATGCCGCATCACGTGTTCGTTAGAACATAAGGACGCGTACCTCTACTACATCATCAAGCGGCACCCCGGCCGGAGCATCGTGTTTTGCAACTCTATTGGCAGCGTCAGAAGGTACATATTCCAATAGCATAAGTATATGTATAGGCCAAATCGTACAAGTCGGCGTATATGAAGTTAGCTACAAGCTAATCAAACGCAAACCTATTCGAAATAAAAAAAAAATAAAAAAAATAAAAAAAAGCTGCACAAAATTCAATCCTGACTGAAGCTCACATAATGCTGCGCGTTACATAAAACATATTCATATTATTTATTGGTATCATAAATATATAAGATACACGTCACTAACTTATTATAATTACATTCATTATTATTAAAATAATAATATTTTTCTTATAATAATAACATTTTGCTATGAAGCAAATAATTAAATTAAATTGAATTAATTAATAGTTAAACTAGGAATTAAGCGTACTGTAAGATATCTATAAGTTTAAAATGTAAATAGTGCGTCGAGGGTGGCATTATCCTGCGGATAAAACCCTCTATAAATAAATAAAGATTAAAAAAAAAAAAAAAAATTGAATTAATTATTATAGGTAAATTCAATTAAATTGCATTAAATTAAAAATAAGGATTAAAATTACTGACTTGAAACATATTATGACAACAAAAAATGTAATGTTGTGTTTTTCATAAACTATAATCAATAATAATAATAGTCAATATAATAATAGTACATTATGATGTATGTGCGGTAAGTTGACAATTACAGCCGAGGCGATATTGCTAGCCCGAGCCGTACAAGGGCTATAAGGAAGCAGAGGCTGTAATTTGCAAAGCGCACGTATGTCATACGACGTTTTATTTCAGACTAGTTTTTACCCGCGGCTTCGCCCGCATACGCAATATATCATTATTATTTATAGCCTATATGTTTTTCTGATATATAAGATATATTATTGCAAAGTTTCATCTCAATCCGTTTATTTATTTATTTATTTCAGCAAAACACATAGGTGCAATTAGAGTGTATATCTAATTAGTTACATGTCACCCTGTTACATAGGGCATGGCTGATTTTATTCATACATACACTGTATTTTAGTTATATACACTTAGTAGTATTCTAATAAGGACGTAACAATTTTATCATAATGTAAGACTAGGATTATTCAACATTGTCTGAATAATTATTAGATAAACATTTTTTTTTTTTGCGGTAGTTCAGTAGTTTTTGCGTGCAAGAGTAACAAACATCCATACATCCATCCATTCATCCTCACAAACTTTCACGTTTATAATATTAGTAGGATTTGCGAGGAAATTAATAAAACTCTGACTTTCTTAAACGAATAAATCTTTAATTACTTGTTAAAGCAGATATAGAAATTTGAACAATTTTTAAAAGTGATTGTTACGTTGCCAGTTGGCATTTTTAATGTTGTTAAGTTATTATTATTAGTTACAATTTTCCCAGTCTCTCTCTCACTCTCTCGAGTGAAAGTAAATTCATCACTACTTGACGACATTTTCAAATAAAAACAATACAGCGAAAAAACAAAGCGCGCGAAATATCTTTAAATTAGTTTATAATTTAAATATTTGGCGCTAAAATTCAAACGACCGTCTTATAAAGCTGGAAACATACTATCGGACGCGGCTTACGGACGCGACTGATAGGTATCTAGACTATGAAAGTACACTGAGCCGTGCACACTACCGGACATAAGTCGCGGACGTCACCTTCGGACGACCTTGAGCGTTCGGACGTCCGAGAGCGATCTGGCGCGCCGGATGTTTTAAGACTGAGCACATTGCTAAGTCGCGGCTGTCAGTCGCGTCCGTCAGCCGCGTCCGATAGTATGTTTCCGACTTAATAGATTGATTAATTCATTAGATTATAAACCCAGTTACAGAGGCGCCAGCGTAAATTAAATAGTAGCGTAAAAAGCGTTCTCTCTATCGAATGCCTAAAGTGAAAAAGAAACAGAACCATGCTATTTAGCTAATATAGTTACGCTGGCGCCTCTGTAATCGGGCTTTATGTCTAATAATAGATTGATAAAAGTCAGTAAGTAAGTTCATATAGGCTGGGTGGCTAGCCCTGGTGTCAGAGATTTTAGGCCGCCTGAAGGCCTCTGACATGGCTAATCGGTTAAATCAACCGGGACCTACAATTTAACGTCTCATCCGAGCCACGGTAGCGCTCATTTAGAAAATGCCACCCGGTAAAATACGGTAAATCTACTGTGATGACCACATATACATCATCCATCATCCAACCATCAGCCAAAGGACGTCCACTGCTGGACATAGGCCTCCCCTATGGATCTCCAATAAGACCGGTTGGAAGCGGCTTGCATCCAGCGCAATCCTGCGGTCTTAATGAGGTCATCCGTCTACCTTGTGGGTTGACGTCCTACGCTACGCTTGCCGGTGCGTGGTCTCCACTCGAGAACTTTTCGACTCCACCGGTCATCAGTCCTCCGCGCTATGTGCCCTGCCCATTGCCATTGCAACTTTCTAATCCGTTGGGCTATGTCGGTAACTTTGGTTCTTCTACGGATCTCTTCATTCCTGATTCGATCCCGCAGAGAGACTCCGAGCATAGCACTCTCCATAGCTCGTTGGGCTACTTCGAGCTTACTGATAAGGCCCACAGTGAGAGACCACGTTTCTGTGCCATAAGTCATCACTGGCAACACACACTGGTCGAAAACTTTCGACTTTAGGCACTGTGTTATGTCAGATGTGAAGACGCTACGCAATTTTCCTAACGCTGCCCAGCCGAGTTGGATTGGGCGATTGGCCTCTTTGTTGTAGTCGGACCTATCTAACTGGACCACATATACATACGAGGGTCATTCAATAAATACTTAGCCTACAAAAAGTAAACGAAAATTTTGGAAAAGTGGCAATTTATTTTTCAACATAGCCTCCTTTTAGTTCGATACACTTAGCCCAGCGATGCTCTAACTTTTTTAACCCGTCCGAAAAATAGTTTTGTCAAACACTGCAAAATAGGCCTCCGTGGCGGCGATGACCTCCTCATTTGATCCATATCTATTCCCGGCGAGAGATTTTTTCAGATTAGGAAACAGAAAGAAGTCACAAGGGGCCAAATCTGGAGAATACGGTGGATGGGGCAGCAATTCGTAGCGTAATTCGACCAATTTGGCCATGGCAACGGCAGACGTGTGAACCGGTGCGTTGTCGTGGTGAAACAGCACTTTTTTCTTCGCCAGATGGGGTCGTTTTTTCTTTAATTCGGCGTCGAATCGGCCCAATAAATCGGCATAGTAAAGCCCTGTAATTGTTTTACCCTTCTCGAGGTAATCGATGTAGATCACACCTTGTGAATCCCAGAAAACGGTGGCCATAACTTTTCCGGCCGATTTTACAGTTTTCGCCTTCTTTGGAGCACGTTCCCCGGTCTGGATCCATTGTTTTGATTGCTCCTTGGTCTCTGGTGTGTACCAGTGGATCCAGGTTTCATCGACGGTCACAAAACGACGCAAAAACTCCGCTGGATTCCGCTTAAACAGCGCCAAACACGTCTCCGATGTGGTCTCACGGTTGCACTTGTTTTCCGTTGTGAGTAAACGCGGCACCCATCGCGCCGACAGCTTTCTCATGCCGAGTTCCTCGTGAAGAATATGATACACTGTTCCTTCTGAAATGCCTACAGTCTCAGTTAGCTCCCGAACCTTCAATCGGCGATCTGCTAATACGAGATCATGGATTTTTTTAATGTTTTCCTCCGTAGCAGCTGTTTTCGGTGCACCTGGACGTGGTTCATCAAAAACCACGTGCAAACTCGTTGAACCAATTCTTGACGGTGGCCATCGATGGAAAAGAGTCACCGTACACAGCATCCAAGCGCTCTTTGATTTCGATGCGCGTTTTCCCTTCCAAAAATAGGAGTCTTAATCACCGAACGATATTGCTCTTTTTCCATTTTTGTAAAACCGATCGATACGTTCGCTTCCATAAGTTGTCAAATTAAAAGAAATGAAGGGATTGGAATGAAAATTTGAAAAAAGAATTAAAAAAGAATGTGCTACACTGTGGTAAAACTCTTTTGAAACTACAGCGCCCTCTGGCGATGAGGCTAGGTACTTATTGAATGCACCTCGTACATGGGTTCATTTCTAAACTTTAGTCATTATTTATGTGTTTCAGACTGGCTCAGATCTTCACAATACTGAAGTGTAACCCTCTACCGCTACACGCCAGCATGCCGCAGCGACAACGTCTCAAGAATCTGGAAAGGTAAAGTTTCAGGAGTTGCATTCTCAACAAGATACAAAATATGTTAGAGAGCGATGGAAGGGAGAGAGAGCTTCAGTTTCTGACCGACGAACCACCGGAGGAGGTATACAATTCGACTATATTTTTTTTAATGTATAACCACGTATCACTTTTTTCGTAGTAATCCGATTTCAATAATTCTTTTTTTATTGGAAAGAGTATACTTCGAAATTGGTCCTATTTAAATTTTATCGAAATCGGCTGAGCCATTTTTGATAAATCAACAATAGTGTGAAAAATGTTACATCGATCCGTACATAATATTAGCGTTCTAGCGATGCGCCTTGGCTTAGCACAGGTATATTATACATATAAACATTTCTCTTGAATTACTCTATCTATTAAAATAAACTGCATCAAAATCCGTTGCGTAGTTTTAAAGATATAAGCATACATGGGGACAGACAACGGAAAGCGACTTTGTTTTATACTATGTAATGATTCTGTACAAGGGTGAAGTCGGTCATGCTATTTTTTGCAAAAAATAATTATTTTCAAATCTATAGGCATTTCAAACGGCTCCTCATCTTCCTCGAAAGTTGTAAGATGCTTACTGCTGGACATAGGCCTCCCCTATGGATTTCCAATAAAACCGGTTGGATGTAGCTTGCGTCCAGCGGGATCCTGATTAGATCATGAGTCCACATTGTCAGTGGATGTACCACCTGCGTTTGCCGGTACGTAGTCTCCATTTAAATTTTATCGAAATTGGCTGAGCCATTTTTGATAAATCAACAATAATGTGAAAAATGCTACATCGATCCTTGCGAAATATTCGCGAATTCTGTACACGGGTGAAGTCGGTCAAACTAATTTTTGCTAAAAATAATCTTGTTACTTGATGACTTGCTTTCTGTCTTGTCTGTCCAGATGTATCTGTACAAGGCACTGGTTTCGTAGAAATCCATAAAGAAAACAAGAACTTGGATCTTGTAGCGTTATTATAGATGATTCGAAAATTCGTTTTGCAAAGACAAGTATTCAATCGAAATGAATCAAAAAGCCAAGAGATAATGTACGCCAGTATATTTGACATTGATAGATTGTAAATTGGAAGCGGAAACTATGGTGTTGCTGCTACAAAATATTACATATTTTTTCTGTTCTAACTGGCGCATTTAATCGTTTTGAATAAATTTTTTTTCGGCGATTTTTGACTAAATATGTAAATAAATAAATATTAGGGGACATCTTAACGGTCTCTGACGCCAAACTAAGCAAAGCTTGTGATATTGCTGCTAGAGACTGATATACTACATATACATATTTTAAATACATACTTATGTAGATAGTATCTAAATATCATCCGGACATAGAAAACACCTATGTTCTCACATAAATGTTTGCCCTGGGTGGGGATTGAACCCACGCCTCTTTGATCCAGAAGTCAGGGTCACTACCACTGAGCCACCGAGGCAGTCACTTGGAAGATTGGGGTCTATTTCCCTCAAAAAGTGGGGAAAGGTGACGTCCACAAGTGGTATATTATTCTGAGAAAAATCTAACCAAGATGGTATACACATCATTTGAAAGCTTGTTTTATGGGTTTCCCAAAAATATTTAATTTAGATTTTTTCACCCCTCCAATTTTTTTTTAATGCGAAGAATAAATTGTATGAAATATAACAATACAGCTTATTATTTTGTCTAGTTTAGCAATAATAAAGTGCTCCCATCGTTATTTTACTTGCATTCGTAGCTGATTCTTTCACATTCATATCTTAATTTGCTAAAATTAAAAACTATAACCTACCAGTGTGACCAGTTAGTAGGTACAATGTGACAAAAAAACACTTAATAAGTGTGTCTAATGGGTAAAAATGCTTTTATTTAACTATGTTACTTAATCAGGGTTGATAGAGATAAACTACCTATTGAGCCAAATATATTAAATTCCTAATAAATTCAAAATTACATATTATTATGCTGTTACCGTTCTTAGTTGGCTCTGATAAGAGCCAGCATATAACAAAATATAAATTTAATGATCGAACCGCTGACTCGAAAAGAAGAATTCAAAATTAATTTAAAAAAAATCGGAGGGCTCTTTTTTGTTTTTAACTGTTGTAATAGACTCAGAAAAATATGAACTTTCTCGAAATGTAACGAGTGTTGGTTAGAATTTTTGATTATTATTATACCAGCCTCCATACATTTTGTGGACATGTCCTTTCGCGATAGCGCTATTTATCAATCAATATTGATAATATTTAGCACAATTTTGCTATTTTATCAATTTTGATAATATTTAGCATAATTCTTGTTTTTAAACTTTCGCGATTTGAACACATTATTATTATTTACTACGGGACTAATCGCGCACTAAAATTACGAGATAAATAAATACCTCCTCGTCCCGACGTTTCGGCCGAGTTGCATCGACCGTGGTCACGGGTAGACTGAAATAGGATGAGGAGGTATTTATTTATCTCAAAATTTTAGTGCGCGATTAGTCCCGTAGTATGTAATAATAAAATTGTATAATATCTAAAATTATAACAAGATTTGCGAGTATACTGTACTGTACTGTACTGTATCAGCCTTTATATAGTCCACTGCAGAACTTAAGCCTACCCACGAAGGTTGCGAGTATGAACTAAATCAATCAAGAGTGACTCGAGATACAGGCTTATGATTATTGCAGTTAAAGAGATGTGTCGCGACATCTACAGTTAGGAGAACTATTACTTTTATCTATTTCTCTACTGTTCAAAAAAGGAGGTATGTCTAATGATATTTATTTCATATATAGGTTCCGTGATAACCCACACGGCGTATTGATTGCAACTGACGTGGCGGCGCGAGGGCTTGATATCCCGGATATAGACCACGTTATACAATACCAAGTGCCCAGGACGGCTGAAAATTATGTACACAGGTAACTGTAAATAAGAATACGTATAATATTTTAGATATTATTACGA
This sequence comes from Hypomecis punctinalis, assembly GCA_949316475.1. Lineage (NCBI taxonomy): Eukaryota > Metazoa > Arthropoda > Insecta > Lepidoptera > Geometridae > Hypomecis > Hypomecis punctinalis. The sequence goes on from OX438816.1 coordinate 17,559,320, forward strand.
GGGTTCTTGGACAGTCAGTTAAAACGCCGAATATTCACTCTGTACTTTATTGCACACAATGACTTCACAAAAAACACGACACAATTGGTTCGCATAAAACGCTTCGCACTGGCCGATATTCACACACACAAGTCACTGAATATTGCACTGAACACGAGATGCTTTCGCTTCGAAGGCTAACACTATACAATAAAATAAGTAATAAGTATGATTGTCCAATTATAAAGCATTGGATACAATCTATAGTTCCCGATTTAAATAAAGCGTATCAATTTCATTAAAACTACCGTGAGTATTCATTATAACTATAACAGAATACGGCTAAAACTCACGTTATAATTATACGGTCGATCCGCAAGGAATCCGGCAGGGACGGGGGCACGCGTATTCCCTGAGGATGGAGTACTAAATACTCCGAAACTGGTCAGATTCCTTGCAGATCGACCGTATAATTATAACGTGAGTTTTAGCCGTATTCTGTTATAGTTAAAGCGTATCAAGTTAGGTAATTATATAAGTTCAATTAATAAACTAATTATTGTAAGTTGTGGTCCAAGTAGTTAAGACGATTTTATAATTTATTTTGAGTAACATTGTGATGGCATCGGTTCTGTTGTGTTACGTCAGGAATTGAGGCAGATTTGGTTGCCAATTTTGTCGTTTGTAGAAGAGCGAAAGAAAATTTTTGTTACATAAAATTTTTGTTTTGTTAGCTTACTTTACTCTATTATTGATTTGAACAGTCAACACTACTGATGTCAAAATATATTATTTCTGTGAAATACTTTGCATGGATCATAGTTATCTGAAAATAAAGATTTATTATTATTATTAATACTGCCTGGTCCAGGACCCGCCGATCTATTTATAGCAGAATTAAAGTCGCCTCGAATTCTCTAGATCATTCGACGCTATTGTGCTTGACAAAGTAAACAACACGAAAGTTCGCGAAATATTATTGTTCTTCAATAGATAAAAACATCTAATAAAACAATGCGAAGGGATGAGGAGTAAACTTGCGCCACAGTTTACGCCGTAGCTACGTATTTTCATTATATACAGGGTCATAGGTATTAAACGCAAAACCTTTTAAAGGCGGATCTAGTACATGACAAACAACTTTTGTATTACGATAAAAAAAATTCGCTTCTCCATACATTTTGCCGCGCGTTGACGAGCTTTTTGTATGTATATATTTTTTCTTCGTGATTTTCCAAAAGTCCTAGAACAAAAGTTATTTGTCTAGATGTACTTGACCCGCTCTTAAGCCGGAAACAAACTATCAGACGCGGACGGACGCGACTGACAGCCGCGACTTAGCAATGTGCACAGTCTTAAAACATCCGGCGTGCCAGATCGCTCTCGGACGTCCGAACGCTCAAGGTCGTCCGAAGGTGACGTCCGCGACTTATGTCCGCTAGTGTGCACGGCTCAGTGTACTTTCATAGTCTAGATACCTATCAGTCGCGTCCGTCAGTCGTGTCCGTCAGCCGCGTCCGATAGTATGTTTCGAGCTTTAAGGCGCTGCCTAAAGACAAAAATCCGTAAAACGTCATGTTTTTCGTCGCACAGTTAGGCGTAACTGTTACTGATACAAACTTGGAAAAAATACAGAGCACACAATAATAGTTCATAAGAGAGACTTTTTCAATAATATTGCATAAAAATTATCTGGTATCTTGAAAAAAAATTCCTTAAAAAAGCTTTAGAAAAAAATCTTTCGTTTCGCATTTCTCAATATTTAGATCGATAACTAGTATATTTTTTGTAATCGTAAAATAGGAAATTTACTTAACTAAAGACATATCTATATATTTTATTGCAAACACGGCTTCTTATATTTTCAAACGAACTTAAACTGCGAAAAATTATCAAATTCTCATCTCGAGTTTCGTCTAAAAACAAACGACACGCGATTTTAGACTCTATTTGTATACTGCAAGACATTATTGTAAAATACCTAAAAGTTTATTGTTGGAGCGTCTTAAAATGTTTTGCGTTTAATAACAATGACCCTATATAGATAAACTTTTCCGTTTCCAGGAGCGGTCGCACGGCCCGCGCGAATAAAGAAGGAATCAATGTGTTGATGGTCGAACCAAGCGAGGCATATCTCTACTCGAAACTCTGCCTTACGCTAAATAAAAGTAGGTTCATATCCCCGTAACTAGAAAATAACCCGGTCAATTTAGACCAAAAAATTTGAGTGAAGTTACATAAAGTCCCAACAAGCTGAATTTCTGTGAAATTGTTCAAAATATAATTATAAACAATGTCTAGAAGTTCCCCATCATTCCCCTGTAAGGAAAAATTTTTATTCAAGGTCAAAGGTCAAAATATGAGTTTTTCGCGATTTTCAGCAAAACGGTAAGTTTTATCATAAAAGTACCTCAGACAAAAATTGTAGATCATAAAATTATCTATAAAAAATGTATCAATACTTTTCTTATTCCGAGCCACCGTTTCTGAGATATAACGATTCAAAAAGTTATAAAAGTTATATATAATATAAAGGTTAAAAAATCAATGTAATTCTTCAATTACTCTGTACCTGTACCTGCCTTTTTTTTTAAATAGTTCACTGCAGGACGTAGGCCTACCCACGAAGGGTGATTGGGCCATATCCACCACGCTGGCCCAGTGCGGGTTGGTGGATTGACATACGCCATCGAATTTCTTCTACGGACGCATGCAGGTTGCCTCACGATGTTTTCCTTCACCGAAAAGCCAGTGGCGTGAAATTCCATCCATAAATTCCAAGGAAGTCACTGGCACGGGACCGGGATTTGAACCCACGACCTCACGATTGTAAGGCGGGTGTCATTACCACTAGACCACCACGGCTGCAAAATCAATTACTCTAATAACATTTTATTTCATATAATTTAGTATAATTTCCCCGTCAAATCCTGTCATCCCCATAAAGGAGTTAGATCAATAGCTGGAACTGAAAAAGAAACTACAGTAGAACTCCAATTATCCGAACTCCGACTAAACGAATCGCCGATTATCCGAATCACAAAAAAGACCGCAAAACAGCTTACATTGACGGAGATGTTTAAAAAACAATGATTTTTATTTCTAAACTTGTACATAAGTACATTTTATTTATATTTAAAACATGTGAAAATTTCATGTTTCTTTCATTTAATTCAATAAAAAAAAGTAGTGCAATATCAAAACGTAGCTCTTATTCTCTCCAATGGCAATTTTTTTTCAAAAAATCCGATTATCCGAATATTTGATTATCCGAATGGGTCCCGGTCCCCATTAATTCGGATAATTGGAGTTCTACTGTAGTTATAAAATGTATTCGTTTGCCTGAAAAGGCAAAAGTACTTTTAAAAAATAAATCGACGACCTTGTATGCATCTTTTTCTCTCGGATGGTAAAATTCTCTGTCTCTTTCCAGCGTCAGAAGTGCCGAGTTTCCCCGTGGCTACTCACATCCTCTCTCCCCTGAAGGAGCTCGTGTCCATCGCTCGCGAGTTGGACGCGCTGGAGCTGAAGAAAAAACGGACGGCGCAAGCGATGGGCTGGCGGGAGAAGGCGGCTCGGGACATGGACATGATCATTGATGATGATGATGTGTATCCTTTTATAAACAACATAAATTACAAAAAAATATATTATAAAAAAAATAATAAGCTTCGAATAGCCCAACGAGCAATGAATCGATGATTGAAAGGAACTTCGAAAGGTCTCAGAGCAAATAAAAAAATCAAGAGAGAACGTCGTTGAACAGTCAAGTGAGGCCGGTTTTTTATACATGTGTGAGTGCGTCGCTAAGCGCCGCCATAGTTTGACTGACAAGCCAAGGCGTAGTTTCATAGTTGCCTGGATGTGTGTGTAATTGTCTGTACACGGCGAGGCATAGTTTTGGTCGGCCTCACTTGTTTGTTCACAACATTCTGTCTTTATTTTTTTATTTGGTTTGAGCGAAAGATTCCATTCCTTAACGTTAAAATTTAGTTTCAGTTATTTGCGACTGCTTCGGTGGCTCAGTGGTTAGTGAACCTAACTTCTGGATCAAAGAGGCGTGGTTTCGATCCCCACCCAGGGCAAATATTTATGTGATGAACATAACGTTGCTCTGTGTCTGGGTGTTATTTAGTTACTATCTATATAAGTATTTATTTAAAAATAAGTTTAAGTATATATCAGTCTCTGGCAGCCATATCACAAGCTTTGCTTAGTTTGGGGTCAGAGGCCGTGTGTAAGATGTCCCCAAAATATTTATGTATTTATTAATTCTTGTTTTTTTATTATATTCATGCATGGTGTCCCATAACTTGAGATACTCTATATATGTGTGTTGAAGGTTTAAAGAAACTGGTTTCACAAAAAAATTGTTTAATAAGTAAGTAAGTTCGTATAGGCCGGGTGGCTAGCCCTGATGTCAGAGTTTTTAGGCCGCCTGAAGGCCTCTGACATGGCTAAGCGGTTAAAACAACCGGGACCTACAATTTAACGTGTCATCCGAGCCACGGTAGCGCTCAGTTGGAAAATGCCACCCGCGGTCACCCATCCAAATACTGACCGTGCGGAACGTTGCTTAATTTCGGTGATCGCTGACAAACACCTAGTCAAACTACGCTACGAGCGCTACATTGTTTAATGAAAATGATAATTTTAAATGGAAAATAATTTGAAGCCAAGGGGCCTCCACTGTTTCAAAATTTTCTTAATCCGGCCTTATCACTTGTGTGCACAGACTAGTCATGACTATTTACATGTATAACAACCTTGACACAGTCCCAGTCCGGTCCAGTCGTCGGACCCCGCCACAGCCCGCGCGCTGAAAGCCAAGCGTCGCCAGCTAGACGCCATGTTGTCGCGGCCGATATTCCCGCGGGGGTTCTCCTTCAAATACCCCTCGCTCAATGAACCTGACGCTCTTAGCAATACGGACGATAATGCCTTGCAGGTAAGTCAATATTAAATCCCTCGCATGACGATAGCGCTCTTAGCGGTCACCCATCCGAAGACTGACCGTGCCGAACGTAGCTTAACTTTGGTGATCGCTGACAAACACCTATTCGAATTACGCCATCAGTGCTACGGAGGTATGTACACTCATCATTATGAACAACTTATAGATAGATAGATAGAACTCTTTATTATGTGCACTAAGTACAGAGTAGATACTTAACTTATCTTAAATTAAATTAGTGCCACAAATGGCGGCCTTATCGCTGATAACGATCTCTACCAGGCAACCACTGAACGGAAAGAGATCACAAACAAGAGTATAAACTTATATACTTATACTATATAGCCAAGCCAAAAATCGCAAAAAATATTCTTCTGCTCCATACATTTTGTCAAAAGTGGATCAACTTTTTGTTTGGAACAATTTTTTTTCGTGTGAGTCCATCAATGCTTAGTTGTGCCAAGGCTTGTTTATTTCAGGATTGTTCCCATAGTAAAACTGGTCATAATGACGATATCCTAGATTCTAAAATTTGCTCGGGTCAAAAACACCCAATCGTAATTTTCATGACATATTCTCGTTTTTTGTGTTTTCAAGGTTGGTCTCATAGTAAAAGTTAAATTAGTGGGAAAATAAGGTTGACTAATTCCCTATCCCTAATTGTAGGGGTGGTAAAATAAAATTTTGCTGTTATAAGTGGACTGTATAATGTTGTACGTAGATTAAAATACCTGAATCGAGTGACAAAGCGAGTAGGTAAATATGAATACTTGTAGGCAGGCTGTAGCGTCGCTGTGGTCGCAGGGAAAAGAGAGCGAGCGGGCGCTCGCATGCCCTTATAAACGAGCCCGGGGTACGAGGCGCGCGGGGGCGAGGGGGGCGCGGTGGCGGCCGGCGGGCGAGCGTCGATGTTGCGTTGATGCGTAGACAATTATTAGTTAGTCCCATAAATATAATAAATATTTGAGGGGTAACGTGATATTTTTGCTCGATATTAACAACGGCAACAGGATGCTTGAAATATACACAGACTATTGAATTGTGTGTTCCTTCAAAAATAAATAATTAAATAGGTACGTTTACTAAATAAATATAATTGGTCCGTCAAATAGATTGAAAAAATATATTAGACACGTATTTTTTCTTTTCTCAATTGAACAAAAATTGATGAAGATATAGCCCTTTAAAGTTCCCCGTGACGTCACTAACCGCTATCAAATGTACCGGCTAGTGACGTCACGAGCCCCCACTCTCAAACTTTGACAAGGTTAATCTTTGTAACTTGTCTTTGTTTGATTGACGAAAGAAAAATATTAAATAAATATATTTCAATAATTTATTTGACGGACTAATTATAATGATGATTTTCATACCCAGCATCCCTATTAAAATAAAATATATTAAGGGGAGCTTCCATTCAATATGTTACGGAACCCTTGGTGTGCGAGCCCGACTCGCAGTTGGCCGATTATTTTTTTATTAAGATTTGACTCGCGGTATTTGAGTTCCCATGGCGCGTGTTGTTGGTTTGTTTAGTATACTGAGCGCCACACAAATTGAAGGATGGGAAGTTAGCCGCAGATGACACTTCGCCGTGATTCGCTAATTATTGCGCATGTGTGCACAATGCCCATACAAATGGCGGGGAGTTTTGGCGGGAACGCGGAAATATCATGTCGCCTCATTGTATTATTTTGTTAAACTTGTGTTTTTATCAGTGATAATTAGTGAAAAATTGTGGTATTTCGTTGATTATGAGCTAATTTACGGGCACGAGTGTAGGCAAGTGATATAACGTGACGTATCGTGTCGTTCCGTGTTGTTACCAAAACTCCATAGACGCCTCTAGTGAAGTCTCCACTGCTTTACTGAGGTATGACTTGGACTATGTTTGGACTTGACCGCGACTTTATTGGACTAAGACGAGACTACGACAGTGACTATTTTGATAAAATATTATCAAAAATTATTAAAACTTAATACTTGACACTGGCAAATGCACAATAATGCGACGCCAAAACTAAAAAGAAGAAGAAGAAATGGCGGAGTAGTGAGCTCGGGCGTAGAGAGCGCGCGGGAGGCACGAGGTTGGCGGGCGGGTGTGCGCCGGCGTCTCGTCTCTCTGGCACCCGCTAACGTCTATATTTCGGCGTTTGCGCAGCTCTCTGCGGCTAACTTCCTATCTTTCAATTTGTGTGGCGCTCAGTATACTATTTTACGCAGCAATGGAGCAACGGATCGATCTTATTTTTGGCATGGATATAATTCAAAGGTCCGAGACTGACATAGGCTACTTTTTATCCAGGAAAAAGATTAAGATCGCGGGTTAAAACTATTTAGGTAAAAATGAAATATTTTTTTCCAGGTTATGAAAAAGGCGTTAGAATCGGGAGAGCTCAAGAAAGAAATGCGAAAAAGTAAAAATGCACCTCTATTGAAGCTGGGAAAGGAGGGGAAGATCAACAAGAGTAAAGGTAGAAGAAATAAGAGTAAAAAGAAATGAATTATTATGGATTCTGTTCATTAGTAAAATGAAATAAATCAATGTTTTATTTGTATAAACGGTTTTTTTCTTTTATTTTTTATATATTGTTATCCTTACTAACCTATTAAAATAAAAACAAAATTAATACAAAATGTATTAAGTAGTTGGTTTGTTTGTCACTTTTTCACGCAGCAATGGATGGAGGGATAGGCTTGATTTTTTGCAATGATATAATTTATTTAGAGGCTTTTATTACATTACATATACACAATCAAATTTTGAAAAGACTGGCAGTATCTTGGACTACTTTTATCCAGGGCAATAGGCTATTTGACTGCATTTTGGAAATCGTTTTAAATTATTCGTTAGTACATAATAAGTACACTACATTATATTTCCGACAGATTTACTGTATTAACAATGAAAATCAAGTGTTAAAGAATAGATATTCAAGCTGGTCTGTGACGTCACACATTAGTAAATAGCGTTACTTAATACTAGTAAATACACTAGTTCACATCTAAAAATTGACAAAAAATACTTTAAAAGTTACTTACAGATCCAATAATATTACTCCAAAAACACAAATTACACAAATAACAATCACTCGAGAAATTATTGCTTACTAGCATGTGACGCCACCAGAGTTGCCACCAATCTTAGAGCGTTTTCGTCACAGATAAAATATCAAAAAAATATCGTATTTTATTTCATGCAATTTGCGAGAAGTATTCATGTTTTATAGTTTAAATAAAGTGAAATATATCTTTTTCAGGCCATTATCTGTGAGGATTACCACAATCAATAGTATATTTTAAATGTTGTCAAATAGCCTATTAATAGGTTCCAATAGAATAACCTGGTAGGACGTGTAAATAGTATTTATAAAATAAATGATTATGAATAAAAAAAAAAAGAAAATCAGGCGGCCGAAGCCGCGAGCAAACAGCTGAAAAAAGTTGTTTGTTATTGTAATATGAATTTGAATATACCTACATCACTGATAAACCGACAATTTATAGATCAAGTATCGAAATCTCGGATGAAGTTCAAATGAAAGTCGAGATCAAGCGGATAGACAAAATATTTTGTCATTGAAATCGGTTCTGTTATCATCGTTTTAGTTAAAGGACGTCCGCTGTTGAACATCGTCATCTTGTTAGATATGAGATGATTGATGAGTTACCTACAATATTTGTAAAACAAAAAAATCAAATCAAATTATAATAATGAGACACTTCATTAAAACTCGCGTGAGAATTAATTATACTAAAGAAAACACCGGTTTTTACTCACGTATAATATTACGGCCGTCGTCAGGGAATACGCGCGCGTGTTCCCTTACGAAGGAGTATTAATTACTCTGAAACCGGTCGAGTTCCCAGCGGCCCGGCCGCGATATTATACCTACGTGAGTAAAAACCGGTATTTTCTTTGAGACAGACTATAATGGTAAGATTATTTATAAATCCGAAAATGTCACTATGGAAACTAGTGTGGTTTTCGCACATTTTAAATAAGTAAAGCACAGGTGTTACTCACCTTGAGAAAGATCGATAAATGCGGTTGAAACTATTGTACCTAGCAGTTTTCTACTTAATTTATGCGTGAGTACACTTATGCTCTACTTATTTAAAATCCGAAAATGTGTTAGTTGGTTTATTACTTTTATGATAGGCTATGCTTAAATATTATCCCATAAAAACTTCGAGCAAATATCTACAGATCCACAGTCCCTAAGTGAAAGTAGTAAAAAAATGCCCGAGCGCCGTCATACATACCGACTTAGATACATTGAAATAGTTCACAATGACCTGTTTTCTCGAATCTTGACGTTAATTGTCACCTAATTAGTGCTTCTAACCGAATACTGGCATCGCGCGGCGTTGTGGTCTGCTTGCAATCGCCTTACGACTAACTAAAAAGCCTGCCCACTACGCAGCTTGGGCAGGGTTTTGGCTCGGACACTTTTTTGCACGATTGTGACTCTATAGATATTTTTTCGAAGCGGAAAAATATAAGGATCTTTTCGCCGGATTTGGATATTGTATAAAAATCAAAATACAGGGTTACAGGCTAAGTCCCGTTAAGCGTGTGTAGTTTACTACGTTTCTGACTGATTTGACTATGGAACACCATATCCTAAATCTCACAGTTTTCGAGATATTTGAATTCAAATACTTTTTATAAAAGTTTAATTTTACGGACAATATTGAGTAGTGAGGTCATAAAACATTATTTTACATGTAAAAATCAAATAAAAATAATAATACGACTTACACGTTTCAAATTATCTGAGCTGATAGCCGAAAATTGGTAATTTTATAAATACCAATTTCAAATATCTGTTTTTTATTTAGGATAGTGTATTTCATAGTCAACTTAGTCAGAAACAAAGTAAACTACACACCCTTAACTGGAATAAGTCGACGTACCCTGTAACCCTGTATATACCCCGGATGAAGCCGCAGGGAAAGATAGTAGTACCTAATAGGTATATTTCCAAACGAATTATTAAAAGTATTCGACAATAAGACCAGTTGGAAGCAGCTTGTATCCATCCGACGCGAGCGCGATCCTGCGGTCTTTAATGAAGTCGTCCGTCCACCTTGTGAGTCGACGTCCTGCCTGCGCTTGCCGCTGTGTGATTCATTCCGAAAATATAGCAGTTGTCAGGCAAAGCTGTGACTATCCGCTGCGTTATCAGATGACCGCAGATCGGTATAGAAATGAGATTAGATGAGATTCGATGAGATAAACCATGACCAGCCTCTACAGCTCGTTGCATATCCTATATTTGACAAATCTGCAGTTAAGAAAATGCATTCGATTGGCTTAGCTGCATTTTGGTAAGATTTTTTTCAACAACAATTTATTGGATCTTACACTCATAGAAAAAGTGACTCTTTATGTATTTCTGCGGGATTGTTCGGCCCTTCTAATTATTGATATAGCGGCAGTGAATGCTTACAAAGATGGTGTATTCTCTAAGTATTTAAATCAGCTGTGAAAATCTACGCTAGCACCACCTTCTTACTTCTTACTACCTTCTGACTTTCCGAAACCAGCTGAACAACTCCCAGCAGGCAGCGACCTCCCGCGTCCCACGTGGAAATCAATAAACCGACTCCGGACCCAAGTTGGATACTGCAGGGTAATTGATTGAATCAGGCGTTACTTTGCGGAAATTCATCTTCAAATCTTTGTTTAGAATAAATATTTAGTGTATTTCCGCTATCTTGTTGTAGGCAAATAAGTTTAAAGGTATTTAAAAAACACTATTATTAATATTACAATTATTATACATTTAAAAAACTATTTTTTTTTTAAATAATATACCTAGATAAAATAATAATAAATATATTTTTTTATCATATTTAATATACATCTCTCGGGCCAAGCCTGGTTATTTGATGGGCACCAGTGGAGCCGAAGCCAACACTGAGAGGCCCTTTTGAAACATCATTTAGCTATGTTGTAGGGGTGAAGGTACAAGGAGCCTATATTGTGAGTAATGAATTGAAAAAATAATGGGTTATTGTGGTGAACTTCTGGGTGTAATACAAAACTGGATTATGGAATGAGGTACGGCACCCACCAAATAATGCCTCATTTCAAATATTCAGGCGGGTGGTGACTTGCCATCTACTAAATGGGCCCCTCATAATAGCTACCGTATATTGGCGCCGGAGGGGCAACATTGGTGTGGACGGCTTAGGGTGTCGAGAGGTGTGCTGCGCGTTTACTAAGAGCTACTTGCGGCGTTATGCCCTTTAACACTTCCACCCTGGAGCTTAGGTTCTTAGCTCTTGCGATTTCCACTCCAAGCCGGCCAGTTAAGGCAAGAGAGGAGTCAGGGGTCTCATTTAGCCCCAGGGAATCAGGGTTCGCGGTGTCCCCACTCACCGACGTCTCGCCACAAAGCCGCCCCTGCGATTTTATCTTATTTATTATTATTTTATCTATATTATTTTTTTTTAAATTTAGTTTTTTAAATGTAGAATTATTGTAATATTAATAATAGTGTTTTTTAAATACCCTTAAACTTATTTGCCTACAACAAGATAGCGGAAATACACAAAATATTTATTCAAAACAAAGAACTGCAGGGTAAGCCTAGCCAACTGGGGATTTTCGGATGCTGCCAGGGTACAATGTGCGCAGCCCTTGAGCAGAGTATCGATCGCCTGCTTCCATACAGTGGCGTACCCCTGTACTATGGAAGACCTGTGGAGACTACGCTACAACCTGCGGGGGCGCAGAGGGCAAATATTGGGATAAAATAATTGAACCATTTTAAACTATCTATCTATCTATCAGTCGTAGGATGTCCACTGCTGGACATAGGCCTTCCCCATGGATTTCCAATAAGCCCGTTGGAAGCGGCCTGCATCCAGCGCGTTCCTGCGATTTTTATTATATTGTCAGTCCACCTAGTCGGTGGACGTCCTACGCTGCGCTTGCTGGTCGAGAACTTTCCGGCCCCATCGGCCATCCGTTCTTCGAACAATGTGTCCTGCCCATTGCCAGTTTAATTTGCTAATCCGTTGGGCTATGACGGTAACTTTGGTTCGTCTACGGATCTCCTCATTTCTGATTCGATCCCACAGAGAGACATCGAGCATAGCCCTCTCCGTAGCACGTTGGGCTATCTTGACATATTATATTTTATTATTATTTTACATTTTTTTTTATTTGACATTTCAAACTATTGCGGGGCAATGCGGCCAGCATTTTGGGCTCCTTTGCACCAGGTATGATCGCATGAGGTTAGTTCGAGGAGGAAGAGATGCCGCCTGCACCTGGTTTAGTGCAGGTCGTGAAGACTCCAATCCTCGACACCACCACGCCATAAGATGGCCAACACGATGCCAAGCCAAGATGGCCAGCAATGGCCACATAACGGCTAACGAGGGTGCTGAGAGAAGCCGCCCGTCCTCGCGGACTGGGAAGGGAACTCGCACCCTCCAAACATCGCCCCTCGGCCCAGAGAGGCAGAGGCGTCCAGCCTCCGAAAAGAGCTCCTGCTCGAGTCGGAATCCTCACTCCCGCCAAACACGGGGGGAGAAGAACCGAGATAAGATAAGAGGTTAGTTTTTGACCGACGAACCACCGAAGGAGGTACTCGTATACAATTCGACGCGTATATATATTTTTTTTATGTATAATCACGCGTAACTTTTTTCTTAGTAGTCCGATTTCAATAATTCTTTTTTTATTGGAAAGAGTATACTTCGGAATTGGTTCCATTTAAATTTTATCGAAATCGGCTGAGCCATTTTTGATAAATCAACAATATTGTAAAAAATGGTACATGGTATGAATTCTGTACACGGGTGGAGTCGGTCTTGCTATTTTTTGCAAAAAATAATTATTAATTTTAAGTTTGACTCATTGTATACCAAATACGATAATTTACTGAATAAAGAAATTATCTTTTAAATTATTGATACGAAGAAGAAGTATGTGTATTTAAATACTGAAATTAGGAAGTAGGTATTTAAGGACTGAAGTTATAACTTTTCGCACCTGATTCCTAGAAATCAGTTGAAAAAATATTTACTTAATATATGGTCTTTTATAAATCCATTTTTCCACTCAATGGATTTTACAAGTCGTCATCACTTTTGCTTGCATCAGACCAGTTGCTGAGAAGCCTCTGACCTAAATAAGTTTATTGTACGTAATAAGTACCTACTCTGTAAATGACTTCAATATTTATTTAAACAGCGCTGTTCTGAGACTAGCGTGTGGCTTGGACGACTGGAGCTTCCCTCCAGGATTCAAGTTCGGGACTGCATCGGCTTCGTACCAAATTGAAGGTGCCTGGAATGTCAGCGGTAAGCCTGTGTACTCTTTAGGGTTCCGTACCCAAAGGGTAAAAACGGGACCCCTATTACTAAGACTCCACTGTCCGTCTGTCTGTCAACAGGCAGCATCCTCAGAGCAAATAAAAAAATCAAGAGGGAACGTCGTTGAACAGTCAAGTGAAGCCGGTTTTTTATACATGTGTGAGTGCGTCGCTGTTGCGCCGCCATAGTTCGAATGACAAGCCAAGGCGTATTTTCCTTGTACGTTGATGTGTTTGTGAATTGTTTGTACACGGCGAGGCGTAGTTTGGGTCGGCCTCACTTGTTTGTTTACAACATTCTGTCTTTATTTTTTCATTTGGTCTGAGCTCTAATGTATTTATGTTACATGGTGTACAATAAAGATAGGGTCCAGACTCGTGGTTACACTGCTTTGTTATTGATATTAGCTTGTGGTAATGAAACTCTTTCACATGATTTTTGGTTGGCTTCACTTGTTTGTTCACAACATTTTTTCTTGAATTTTTATTTGCTCTGAGGCAGCATCTCATAAACCTTTATAGCTAGAAAGCTGAAATTTTCACATATGATGTATTTTTGTTGCCGCTATAACAACAACTCAATCTAAAAACACAATATAATTAATATTCAAGGCGGGCTCCCATACAATAAATCTGAATTGTTTGCCGTTTTTCGCTCAATATTAATAATGGTAACAGGTATCTACGAGTACCTAGATTCTTGAAATATTCACAGAATATTAAGTTGTATATTTAATTGAATAAAAATAATTAAAATAAAATAAATATTTAAGGGGGGCCCATACAGCCGTCCACAAGCTATAACACCGTTAAGCCACAGGGGGTCATTTTTCACTTTTAAACACATTCTTATAGAGTTTAAAATTATCTATCGGTCACTGAAGAATTATTTTTATATCGTTTATAGTTTAGAAGATAGAAATTGTGAAAACACCGCTATTGACATTCTTATTTCTACTTTACAAGTCAATAAAGTCGTCATTCAACAAAACATAACTTAAATCCCATAATTATTTGAAAACATCATTATTCTACAAATAATAGCTTAAAAGCTTTAAAGCCGTTTTTGCAAATAATTGTCTAAATCATAGTTAAAGTACTTTATCTGTCTAGTCCATCGTTTTTCACTGATACCCAAAAATGTAGTTTTGTGGTTTAACGGCTTTTTAGGTTATAGACGGCAGCATACAGTACGGAACCTTCGTGCGCGAGTCCGACTCGTACTTAGCCGATTATTATAGAACTAAGCTATAATGCACCGATAAAATAAAACCAGACAAGTGCGAGTCAGGCTCGCACAAGAGGCAAGGGTTCCGAACAAATCTTGAAAATTGCACAAAATTGGGAACCAGTTAGGTATAAGTCGATGCTGTAATGTAGGTAAGCAGATTATGTTATGTAGAGAACGCAGTTGTCAAGACCGCTGTTTATCATATTGGAACATGGTCTTATTATAAAACTGTCCAATTTGGGGAATGGAAACTCTCTAAGAAAAAATTGGCTGCAACAGCGCATTGTTGTGTTGACACCATGTTACTTACGACGCCTATAGGTACCTGTCGTAGAGATGCTATATCTTCTAGTGTAAATATTGCACTCATGCGCAAGTTAAGTTATATGATGTGATTTGCCCAAGCAAAGTTATGTGATTTTTTACTGCCTCTGTGGCTCAGTGGTTAGTGACCCTGACTTCTGGATCAAAGAGGCGTGGGTTCGATCCCCATCCAGGGCAAGTATTTATGTGATGAACATAGATATTTGCTCTGTGTCTGGATGTTATTTAGTTACTATCTATAAAAGTATGTATTTAAAAATATGTCTATGTAGTATATCAGTCTCTGGCAGCCATATCACAAGCTTTGCTTAGTTTGGGCAAAGAAGATATAATAATTGGTTTGGGGTCAGAGACCGTGTGTAAGATGTCCCCAAATATTTATTATTTATTTATGTGATGTGATTTTTCTTCACAGACAAAGCTGAGAGCATATGGGACAGGTTCGTCCACACTCGTCCTGAAGCGATAGCCGATGGCAGCACCGGCGACGTGGCTTGTGACTCTTACCACCAGTGGGAGAAAGATATCGAGATGTTATCCGAACTTGGGGCAAAGAAGATATAATAATACTACGTATAGAACGGCCACTCGTTACCCCCCACCCGTTTGAGTCTTCCTCACTTCCACCCCGCGTCAGGACTCGTCAAATTCACTCTGCGCGCGGGTTGCACAGGCCGGTGATTTTGACTACAAAAAATACAGATTTACAATGGGGAAGACGTGTGCTGTTTATGGCTGTTCTACAACAATTCGCGACAAGATATCATTTCATTATTTCCCTAAAGATAAAATAAGGTACCTTATTTACTTTTAGTAGGTAGATAATATTGTTATAAAAATTATGTTATTCAAATTTAGTTCCTTTCTCTTGATAATTTGTTTCAAATAAAATAAATCGCTTACTTTTAGTTACAGTGCTGTCAAATTATTATGAATTCATTATACTTTATAAGCACTAGAATGATATTCATTTTTGTAAATTTATTTCGCATCTAGCTCACTTCCGCATGAAAGTATGGCGGATCGGTCGTAGAGTACGCCAAGATAATTCTGCGCGCGGCCAAAATTGGGAACTAATTCAATGCTGATAGAGAATTCGTAATGCTACCAACATAACGTACGTAGCGCCGCTACTCGCGCGCATAATCTCTCGTTCGCTCGTCGTGCTGATCACAGATAGAGTTGCCATGGGCGTGAAAATACTAGTTATTATCGTAACGCAACTGTTACAGAATATCGGTATCGATATGCAATGTATTGTTTCGCGTTAACACATACATACCAAGTAGATAAGTGCTAATTTGTATTTGTATATTTTCTGTAAATAAACGAACATGTATATAAAATTGAGTTAATATGTACAGTCCTATAATTTGTAGTTATTTTTTCTACATAAATACTAATACTAAATATATTTTAATACATAAAGAATTAGATTTTGTTAATCTCACAATAAATGACAAAGATAAACCTTGTCAAAGTTCGGGAGTAGGGAGTTATACTTTTCTTTTTTATTTTTGCTTTTCGCGGAGATGATTTACATAAGACAAAATGTTTGGAACGTGCGTTGTACGGGCCCACGTCCGCGCCCGTCCTGAGCCCGCCCTGTCTTTAATCATACCTCAACGAGCTATATCATTACCAATTTTAAAATCATTGTTTTGAATAAATATTTAGTGCTACTTAATAGACATCAGAAAAAAATCGTGTCAAATATTATTTAATAATTATCTATCTAACGGACTAATTATATTTTTTTGTCATCAAGCTAATTATAATTATACCTTTTACAAAAAAATCTTCTAAACATTCTCAAAAAATCTTTTTACTAAGATTTTTCCCAAAATATCAATATTTATTGAAAAAAAACGACCTCTGCAAATATGCCTAAAATTCTGATATTATATTCTAAAAAGTCGACAGAGACACCGAAAAAATACCGTTTAAAATTCTGGATTCTCATCACACTGGCACAAGACATGTACTGTACGTAGTATTATTATATCTTCTTTGATACATGTTAAGCTACTAAGAATATTGTGATAAACTTTTAGAACCTCCTTTTTGCGTCAAGGGTTAAAAATATTTTTTTGCAATTATTCGGAAACATTGCCAGAAACAGTTATGAAAACCAGCAACGATCCCGCAACCGCTATTTAACCGGTGAGGGGCCTCACTAGCGTAGGTGTATGAAATATGAAATTAGGGACTTCCCTCAGTTGGCCATCTGTCGGTGCGTTTAGCGCGTGATTTACTTAATCGTTAATTACTAGGTATATCTTTTGTTTAAATTATGGGAGGATTTTACAAATATACATAATCGTGTGTGTGCGTGTTCATATTACTGGATACCTACTTCAACAATATGTGAGAAAATTAAGGGAATTTCGTAACAGTGCCGTGTTTTGGTTATGTTCTACGTAGGTAAATGAGTGATTTCATCGAAATAAGTGTATGTACGATTGTATGTGAAACCTGCAGCGGCTAGTAGGTACATCGTATCAGTACTCACAAAACTTCTTGGTAAGTCAGAATTACAATTCATACGGTCGACATGGGTCGTTGACAACCATAGGCGTTCTACACACAAATACCCGTGTAGCGTTCGTGCGTATGTGTAGTGTCTGTGAGTAAAATGTACTGTTGTGTGCGTAAGACAGCAGATTTTGTATGAAGAATCGCGGAGTGTCCGGGCTGTGCTTGGGGTACACTTCTACAGGTACTACAGGAACATAAGTGTTTGCTCTGTATCTGGGTGTTATTTAGTTACTATCTATATAAATATGTATTTAAAATAAATATATGTAGTATATCAGTCTCTGGCAGCTATATCACAAACTTTGCTTTGTTTGGGGTCAGAGGCCGTGTGTAAGATGTCCCAAAAAAAAAAATCATTTGTGATGATCTTAACATACGAAGTAGCCCAGTAGTATGTAGTGTTTATGCTTAATTTATTTATTAAGTACCCTTTTATGTTTTAATGTGTAGCCTATTTTCCAACTATTGTTAGCTTAAAGTTTTAAAAGGCGTCCATAGCCTATAATACAATGATTTTTACCAAGTGTTTTTTTATATTCCGTATAGGTTTGCGTTTGACTATATACTGCCTGATATTGAGCAAATATGTGGTCTAGGGTGTACGCTTACCTAGAAGATACCTATTTAGTCGGGATTTGAAGACACCCACGTTGTACTTAAGCGGGAAGACAGACTCAGGCAAAGCATTCCATTTTCTGGCTGTTCGTATGAGGAATGAGTTCTAACGCGTGGAATGTCCACCATAAAAGGGTGGCGCTTTGGTCGCGTCCGTCTAGCCGTACGATAGAAGAAAGGGGCAGGTGGGACCAGATTGTGCAACTCCTGAGCGCAGTCTCCGAAGTGTATCCTATAAAAGACCGACAAACACGCTACCTTTCGTCGATGCTCGAGACTTTGCAGCTGCGACTTAGTCAAGGTGTCGTTGTTAATCAGCCTTCTGGCTCGCCTCTCAATCTACTCCAGAGCCTAATGTTATCTAAGCCACGTAACGCTAAATATACATTTTATTATTTCCTTTTGTTAAATAAAGATTTTTATAAATCAAATCAATAGATACTGTGACTGCTTCTTCTAGATTCTCTTTATCCTGGTCACGGCTACTTCCGAATGGGTTCGACAACAAAGTGAGCGAGGACGGCGTGAGATACTACAACAACCTGATCAACGGTCTACTGGCAAAGGATATCGAACCTCTCGTGACGCTTTACCATTTTGATTTACCGCAGAAATTGCAAGATTTGGGTAAGTTCTGCTTTTGAGGCGATAAATACTATATCAGGGGGTCAAAATTGAATCATTAGAATGGCTGAACGTATGCGTAGTTGGTCACGGGGCCGAGTGGGAACGAGAGCGAGCATTGTCGAATCTGTGCTTGTGCGAGGACGAGGGCGATAGCATGCGATCCTCTGCGAAAGGTAGAAATGAATTTAACGTTACAAAAGTTGGGCTCCTGCTAGTCAAAAATGAGACCAGTAAATGCCACGAAAAGAACTTATTTCGACGTCTGAAAAAGTGACAGATATGTATTTTGTCTCTTTCTGACACTACGAACAAAATAATTCGTGGCGCGCATACTAGCCCGGCTGATCACTAATAGCTCGAAGAAAACCGAAAAAAAAGTAAAAAGTAAAAACTTTGAGACATATCAACCTGAGTGTAATAGTTTCACATTTTTACACCCATAACTTTAAATACTTCTTCTACTTCTCCTTCTACTTCTTACTTTTAATAGGTACTGTGTTGGTTTTGTTTCTATGTATCTGTAGCATGTTTGTCTGTAATCGTAACAACCAAACAGATATACGGTTTTATTGTTTGTTTCATATTATTATCATACCGAAGTGTTTTTTTAGCTTAATACAGCCTTGACCAAAAGTATGACGCACCTTTAAAAAATCATAATGCATGTTTACTACTTAACCAATAACTGAGTGCTTATCTTAAATGACTTACTGGGGTCATAAATCACTTCTTAGAATATCAAGCGGCTCTTTGTTAAGGTCATAAAACACCTGGTGACCGAAAACATAGGATTCGGTTTTCTTTCGGTCTTATCAGTCAATGTTTGGTCACTTGTGTTCTGGACTCTAACAAGTAAGCAAGCTTTCATTTCTGTTGATGTGATTAAATTGACGCCTAATTTTGTAAAAAAATGCCAAAAAGGAGTGAAATTAGTTAAGAAGATAGAGTGAAAATACAGAGTGCCTAATACTTTTGGCTAAGGCTGTACATTGTAGCAAAATGTATGACCTGAATTTATTAACATTTTTAATTTTGTACCTAATTAGGAATTTTATCATAAAAAATACCTTCGACGATTAGGTACCTTCTTTTCAGAAATCAGAAAACGTTTATTGCAACACTATGTAGTTTGTACAATATTGTACAATGTTCTTACAAATAAATATTTTATTTATAATAGTACCTAGTTCCAATAGTGGACCCATTACGGGCGTGCAATAATTTAAGATGTTATACCTTAACTACGAGTAGAAGTAGGTAAGTAGTTACTTAGATATCTACTCGTATTACACGAATTCGTAGATACAAAAAATTAACATAAAATAATAATCAAATTAGGTACTACTCAAACTAGCCAAGGACATCAGTATTGTTTTGGTGACCGGCAAAAAGTTCAAGCTTGCACACTGAAAGTAACAGTTGTTAAAATATTTCTTCCAGGTGGTTGGACCAACCCCCTTATAGCAGACTGGTTTGCCGACTACGCGCGCGTCTGCTACTCTCTCTTCGGGGACCGAGTGACGAACTGGCTGACTATAAACGAGCCCGTAGTGATCTGCGACTATGTGTACAACACGGGCGAATTTCCACCAGGCCACGTAGACATGGAGGTTTCTCCGTACTTGTGTAACAGAAATCTGCTATTGGCGCATGCTAAGGCGTATTGGGTTTTTGATGAGGAGTTCAGGCCTCATTATAGTGGTAAGAGACATTCGTTATCCGTGTTACTACCAGTCTTACACTTAGGTACTACCAGTAGTAACAGGTATTGTATCTGTTTCAATCGTAGTGGTGAGGATCTTTTGTAGAGCTTGACTGGGGAATATACAGGGTTATTCCTAATCAATTAGCATCCTTTTAGGGGCTTATTCTGTACATCAAAACTAACAACTTTTGTTCAACGACTTTTGTCAAAAATAAAAAAATAATCAGCTGTTCCATACATTTTGTCGCGGGTGAACTATATTTTTCTATGAAACAATTTATTTTTTTGAGTTTTGACAAAAGTCGCAGAACAAAAGTTGTTAGTTTTGATGTATAGAATTAGCCCTTAAAAATATGCTGATTGATTAGAAATAACCCTCTAGGGTTAGGCCGAATAAACTTAATGCCATTTGTTGTTTGTTGTAAATAGCGGTTTTCGGTTGGGTGACTGCGGGTGACACTTACAACTGAGTGCTATCGTGGCTCTTATTTTGGTTCAGTAATTTTAAAGACGTTGTTTTGTTTTATTTTGTTTCTTCGTTAACTGATTTCTCCTTTGTTCGTTAACTGGATCGCTAGTTTCTTTCTACAATCTGTAGAAGAACTTTACGAGAAAGCCTTCGAGGTATATGCTCGAAGGAGAAAGCCTTTTATGATTTTAATTAACTTACTTTGGTTCAGTATTTTTTTTTGAAAGTAGCAGAGTTTACCGAAACCGAATAGCAAAATCTCTACATGTGATTCATATTCATATTCATTTATTTGCCACTACGAGTAAGTGTTACATAGGTCTTATATTAAAAATTGCACTTACAAACTTAGTCGCCCTTTCCGGGCATTGCAAATGTTTTATGGCGATATGGCGCTTCTTATCAATAAGATACTTATATAAAATTAATTGTGTTACTAAACTAACTTAATACTATGGATAATAAAGGTGTCGTAATCTAATATTAGAGGGAAGCGTCTCGATGAAATTAAATAACAATATGTCTACTGAACTAACTTAACTGATCCCTAGTTTTAGTTTGTATTTCTTGTAGGAAGTGAAAGATCTGTGATTGTTTTTTATGTATTGCAGGTCAAATCTCAGTTGTGAATAATATCATCTGGGTCGCGCCTGTGTTGCCAGAGCATCGAGAATTAGCTGATCTGGCCAATGAAAACATGGTTAGTGGGATTTTTATTTACATTTATGTAGTACTAGCGGAATTTCACACCACTGGCTTTTAGGTGAAGGAAAACATCGTGAGGCAACCTGCATATGTCCGGAGAAGAATTTCAATAGCGTATGTGAATCCATCAACCCGCACTGGGCCAGCGTGGTGGATATAGATCAATCACCCGTCGTGGGTAGGCCTACGTCCTGCAGTGGACTATTATAAGGCTGATACAGTACAGTACTAGCTGACCCAGTAAACTTCATCTCACCTACAGTTACTGTCAACTGTCAATGACAACTTTAACGTGCAGGAACATTTTCCAAGATCAAAATTAGCCAAATCAGTTCAGCCGTTTTCGAGTTTTAGCGAGACCATAGACGAATTATGAGTACCTTTTATTAATCTATGGCGAGATTAACATCCACGATTCATTTTTATATACAGGGTTAAGCTGGAAACACATTATCGGACGCGGCTCACGGACGCGACTGACAGCCGCGACTGATAGGTATCTAGACTAAGTACACTGAGCCGTGCACACTATCGGACATAAGTCGCGGACGTCACCTTCGGACGACCTTGAGCGTTCGGACGTCCGAGAGTGATCTGGCACACCGGATGTTATAAGACGTACATACTGTGCACATTGCTCGTTGCGGCTGTCAGTCGCGTCCGTCAGCCGCGTCCGATAGTATGTTTCCGGCTTTATTTCTAATCAATTAGCATCGTTTTAGGGGCTTATTCTGTATCTAGATTAAAACTAACAACTTTTGTTCTGCGATTTTTGTAGAAGCTTCGGGCCACGGACTATACAGGGTTATTTCTAATCAATTAGCATCGTTTTAGGGGCTTATTCTGTATCTAGATTAAAACTAACAACTTTTGTTCTGCGATTTTTGTAGAAGCTTCGGGCCACGGACTATACAGGGTTATTTCTAATCAATTAGCATCCTTCTAGGTGTTTATTACATCAAAACTAACAACTTTTGTTCTGCGATTTTTGTAGAAGCTTCGGGCCACGGACTATACAGGGTTATTTCTAATCAATTAGCATCGTTTTAGGGGCTTATTCTGTATCTAGATTAAAACTAACAACTTTTGTTCTGCGATTTTTGTAGAAGCTTCGGGCCACGGACTATACAGGGTTATTTCTAATCAATTAGCATCGTTTTAGGGGATTATTCTGTATCTAGATTAAAACTAACAACTTTTGTTCTGCGATTTTTGTAGAAGCTTCGGGCCACGGACTATACAGGGTTATTTCTAATCAATTAGCATCCTTCTAGGTGTTTATTACATCAAAACTAACAACTTTTGTTCTGCGATTTTTGTAGAAGCTTCGGGCCACGGACTATACAGGGTTATTTCTAATCAATTAGCATCGTTTTAGGGGATTATTCTGTATCTAGATTAAAACTAACAACTTTTGTTCTGCGATTTTTGTAGAAGCTTCGGGCCACGGACTATACAGGGTTATTTCTAATCGATTAGCATCGTTTTAGGGGCTTATTCTGTATCTAGATTAAAACTAACAACTTTTGTTCTGCGATTTTTGTAGAAGCTTCGGGCCACGGACTATACAGGGTTATTTCTAATCAATTAGCATCGTTTTAGGGGATTATTCTGTATCTAGATTAAAACTAACAACTTTTGTTCTGCGATTTTTGTAGAAGCTTCGGGCCACGGACTATACAGGGTTATTTCTAATCGATTAGCATCGTTTTAGGGGATTATTCTGTATCTAGATTAAAACTAACAACTTTTGTTCTGCGATTTTTGTAGAAGCTTCGGGCCACGGACTATACAGGGTTATTTCTAATCAATTAGCATCGTTTTAGGGGATTATTCGTCAAAACTCAAAAAAAAATCATTTGTTCCATACATTTTGTCGCGGGTGAACTGTATTTTTCTATGGAACATAATTTTTTTTTGGTTTTGACGAAAGTCGTAGAACAAAAGTTGTTAGTTTTGATGCACAGAATAAGGACCTAAAAAGAGGCTAACTGATTAGAAATAACCCTGTATAGGTTTATCCCGAACCATCTCTTTTCATCCATTCATTCAAATCTTTTTATAAGAACACATCCATGGAAGTATAATAACGTATAACCATAACCATTCTTCAGATTGGTCGCTACTCTCATCCGATATACTCCAAGAAAGGTGGATGGCCACCAGTTCTGCAGCAGGCGTTTGAAGCCAAGAGGATAGAGCAAGGGTACCAGCGGTCGAAACTTCCAGAATTCACGCAAGAAGAAATCGAATTTATAAAAGGTACGAGTAGTCACAGCTTCAGAATTTAGAATAGAAATAAAGGCAATACCTATAGGTATCGCCACACAAGTCGGTGGATGAGAAGTTAGCCGCAGATGACACTTCGCCGTGATTCGCTAATTATTGCGCATGTGTGCATAATTGGGGAAGTAGTGAGCACAGGCATAGGGAGCGCACGGGAGGCATGAGGTTGGCGGGCGGGTGTGCCCCGGCGTCTTGTCTCCCTGGCTCCCGCGCATACCTATATTTTGCCGTTTGGGCAGTGTTCTGCGCCTAACCTCCCATCCGCCGATTTGTGTGACGCGGATTATAAGTATCTACTTCTATTATTATCTACTGAGACAACATTTAAAATGGTATCGTTAGAATCACCTAAAAATCCGACTTTTTCTTAAAGTAGGTAATCACTCAAGGTAGGCAATAATATCTACCTTTATTTCCCCTACCTACTTCAGAATAATGGACGGGGTGCGCATTAGTTAAAAATATAAATTAGATTATACACCATAAACATACATACTAATAATATAAGTAGATAATTTAAATACTAAAAATGATGGATGGATGGTTCTGTAATATACTTAACGAGATATTAAGCTCGATTACAGAGGCACCATCGTAATTATAATAGCTACGAGTAAATAGCATAGTTCTGTTTCTTTTTCAATTTAGGCATTCGATAGAGAGAACGCTTTTTACGTTGCTATTAAATTTAGGCTGCCGCCTCTGTAATTGGGCTTATAAAATCCCAAATGTCTCCAGGAACAGCCGACTTCTACGCCGTAAACTATTACACCAGCCGCTTGGTCCGTCCAGCTTTCCCTGATGAAGAACTTGACCCATCGCCTCTCATAGACTTCCTGGAATTTCGGGGAAAGTTCGAGAAAGATCCTTCTTGGAGGAACTCGCATCTTTCTGTTCTACCTGTAAGTGACATAATTATTTTTCGGCAAAAATGGCAAAGCCAACTTCAATCGTGTACAAAATTAGAATAGTTCGTTGGAATCAATGTACACTATTCTATTATTTTTGTTGATTTTTCAATAACAGCTCAGCCGGGATCTAGCTCAACTTCTAAACTATCCAGCAAACAAAAAATTAACCATGAAAATCGGTTCATGATTGGCGGATTAATCACGTAATATACATACAAAAACACAGATAAGAGTTAGGCAGGGTGATCCATTATCACCAATACTATATTTTATAGCCATATTAGAGAATATATTTTTTTACATGTTATGCTTATCTTTATTACTAATATTATAAATCCAAAAATGTGTTTTTTCGTTTATTACTCTTGGATTGGCTCGATCTTTAAAACTGACATAGGCTACTTTTTATCCCAGAAAAATAAAATGTTCCCATGGTATAGCACAATAATTAAACTACCACGTGGGCAAATCCGCGGGCAAAATGTGATAATGGTTGTAGTAGAAACCGTGTCATCATCATCATCATCCACAGCCTTCTATATTGACCGACAAACCACCGAAGGAGGTATACAATTCGACGCGTATATAGGTATATATATATATTCTTTTTATGTATAACCACGCATAACTTTTTTCACAATAGTCCGATTTCAATAATTCTTTTTTTACTGGAAAGAGTATATGTACTTCGAAATTGGTCTCATTTAAATTTTATCGAAATCGGCTTAGCCATTTTTGATAAATCAACCACAATGTGAAAAACGTTACATCGATCCGTGCGAAATATTCTTGTCCCACTGCTGTGTATAGGCCTCTCTCTTACTGTGTCAGTACCGTGTGCAAAAGCTAATTTATGATTACTCTAACATAGTTTTTATCACCAGATTTACCCTGAAGGTTTGCGCCATTCGCTGGCTTGGCTTAAGAGGCAGTACGGAGACATTCCGTTCATTATCACGGAGAATGGATACACCAGCAAGGGAGGCCTGGAGGATCCTGGACGAAGCGACTTTTATCGGGAACACTTAGAACAGGTATGCTTGGAATATTTCAGATTATTTTTAACTGACCACAAAAAAGGAAGAAGTTTCCAAATTTTATTTTGGGTGTTAAGCGATTTCTTCTCTTTAGCTCTAGGACCACAAAATGGTCCCAAAAATTAACTTACTTTTCATTCAGTCGGTGTAGTTGTCGAAAATATTTTTCTGTTGCCAAAATGCTTCGTGAATTGCACACGACAGTGCCGGAATTTAATCTTTGAACCAGTAAGTAAATAAGTTTGTATAGGCCGGGTGGCTAGCCCTCGTGTCAGAGTATTTAAGCCGCCTGAAGGCCTCTGACATGGCTTAACGGTTAAAACAACCGGGACGTACAATTCAACGTGTCATCCGAGCCACGGTAGCGCTCAGTTGGAAAATGCCATCCGCGGTCACCCATCCAAAAACTGACCGTGCGGAACGTTGCTTTGAACCAATAGAAACTGACTTTTCACAGTGCATGCTTCGCTATTTCGTTGTTAGATTGGTTTCCGTCACTAACCACGAACCAGAAATGAGGAGATCCGTAGAAGAACCAAAGTTACATAGATCATAGTCCAACGGATTGGCAAGTTGAAATGACAATGGGTAGGGCACATAGCGCGGAAGACGGATGACCGATAGGGTTGAAAAGTTCTCGAGTGGAGACCACGTACCGGCAAGCGGCGCATAAGACGTCCATCCACGAGGTTGACGGATGACCTCATTAAGACCACGGGATCGCGCTGGATGCAAGCCGCTTCCAACCGGTCTTACTGGAGATCCATAGGGGAGGCCTATGTCCAGCAGTGGACGTCTTATGGCTGAGAGGTGGATGGATGACTTACCACAGTATTACGAGCCAACTAATGTAAGTACTTACCTTATTTCATATGTTTGCAGATATTGCTGTCGATCAAGGAAGACGGAGTGAACGTTACGGGATACACTGTCTGGTCTCTTATGGATGATTTCGAGTGGGGCAGCGGTTACAGGTAATCTCCTAAAACACAGTCATCTTTTTATTGTGTTATAAAAAAGTAAGTAAGTTCGTATAGGCCGGGTGGCTAGCCCTGGTGTCGGAGTTCTTATTGTGTTATAATATGCTGGATAAAACTTAAGATGAGGCATCGGGCCGAGAAACACGAAAACGAGTAAGTAGGTACTTTTGAATGCGCGATGTGAGTGATGTGAATGCGGACGAAATGCGGATATTGATTCAAATTTAAAAAAAATCATAGATAAGGGAAAACCTTGAAAAATTTTATGAACCGGATAAAATTATGAAAAGTAACCGGCTTTATAAAAAAAAACTTACAAAGGTGATGTCCACAAGTGGTATATTATTCAGAGAAAAATCGAACCAAGATGATATGTGTATATAGACCATTTGAAAGCTTGATATATGGGCTTCTCAAAAATACTTAATTTAGATTTTTTTATCCCTCCATTTTTTTAAATGTGAAATATAAATTGTATGAAAAATAATAATACAGCTTTGTATTTTTGCTAATTTAGCAATAAAAAAGTGTTTCTATCGTTATTTTACTTGCATTCTCAGCTGATTCTTCCATAGTCATCTCTTAATTTGCTAAAATTAAAAATTATAACCTACCAGTGTGACCAGTTAGTAGGTACAATGTGACAAAAAACACTTAAAAAGTGTGTCTAATTAGTAAAAATGATTTTATTTAAGAATTTAGAGGTTACTTAATCAAGGCTGCCAGAGATAAACTACCTATTGAGCGAAATATATTTATTTTTTCTATCAAATACAAAATTGGTGTCTAATTTCTAATAGTGCTTCCATTTAACAATAATGGAGGTTACTTAACCAAGGTTGTTAGAGATAAACTACCTAATGAGCCAAATACCTATATTTATTTATCCTAATATATTCAAAATTGATTAAAAAAAACGGAGAGCTCCTTTTTGCTTTTAACTGATATAATAGACTGGTTTGATTTTTTGATTATTATTATACCAGCCTCCATACATTTTGTGGACATGTCCTTTCTTACCAAAAAAAAGTTTAATAATTCGAATGCTCAGAATTATCAGCGACAATACCCCATTATTTTTCACGAATATAATAGCCAGATTACTTTTCTATTTTACAGACCGAGAAGTTATTTGTTTTTTTAATGATTATGAGTAATTAATTAAAAACTCACTGCCGCCTGCCGTTCTGGCGCTATCCGCGAAAAAGGACATGTCTACAAAATTTATGGAGGCTGGTACAAGAATAATTGAAAATTCTAACCACAACACTCGTTATATTTCGAGAAAGCTCATATTTTTCTGAGTCTATTACAATAGTTAAAAACAAAAATGACCCCTCCGATATTTTTAAAATGAATTTTGAATCTATTAGAAAAAATAAATATATTTCTCTCAAAAGGTAGTTTATCTTTAGCAGCCCTGATTAAGTAACCTCCAAATTGTTAAATAAAAGCATTTTTACCAATTAGACACACTTTTTATGTGATTTTTTGTCACAGTGTACCTACTAACTGATCACACTGGTATGTTATAACTTTTAATTATAGCAAATTAAGAGATGAATGTGGAAGAATCAACTACGGATGCAAGTAAAATAACGGTAGAAGCACTTTATTATTGCTAAACTAGAAAAAATAATAAAAATAAGCTGTATTGTTATTTTTCATACAATTTATTTATCGCAATTGAAAAAAATTGGAGGAGTGAAATAATCTAAATTAAATATTTTTGGGAAGCCCATATAACAAGCTTTCAAATGATGTATATATCATCTTGGTTCGATTTTTCTCTGAATAATATAACTACTTGTGGACGTCACCTTTGTCCGAGTGAAGGGCCGTGGTACTCGATTTTTGAAACAATAGTTTATCAATGCCTCACCTTAATGGCGTGTGTAAAGTTAGACAGGCTACGCAAATCCCCTCTCCACGCATCGCTGACATATAAATAAACTAGCTTTTGCCCACGGCTTCACCCGCGTCATTTTTAAATTTGGTGCTATCCCATAGGAACCTTTTAGTTTTCCAGGATAAAAAGTAGAGTACCTACTACATTATTATTTAGATCTACTCGTCCATCCGTCCGGGTTTCCCCGGATTTGTCCTAGTTTAGAGGGCGTCCGGGAAGAGTCCGGGCGGGGTTTCAATATTAGTCCGGGTTTCGACTCGTTAAATTCACCGTGCACAAGCAGTTGCCACGGTTAAAAAAAAATTATGACTCATAGTCATGTCCGGGTTCTGAGTACTAAAATCCAGGGTTTTTACACGACTTGTCCTAGGTGACAAACAATGATAGCAATCCTGACTGTTGTACATAGGCCTGCGCTCAATCAGTGATGGCCCACTTGCAGTTACAGTCTTAGTGGTTTCACATGTGCCACCGAATTTCTTCAACGGACGTATTATGTTGCCTCCATGGTGCTTTACTTCACCGAAAAGCCAGTGGTGTGCAAATCCGCACATAGATTCCAAAGAACAAGAATCTTTTATTTTCGTGATCGCAACTCGCCGACCACAATTAATTTACCTACCACTAAAAATTGCTTTATTTCTGTAATATCTTATTATTCTGCTAAACTAATGACCCTAATAATATCAACATTTG
The DNA here is from genome assembly GCA_949316475.1 of Hypomecis punctinalis. Lineage (NCBI taxonomy): Eukaryota > Metazoa > Arthropoda > Insecta > Lepidoptera > Geometridae > Hypomecis > Hypomecis punctinalis. The sequence goes on from OX438816.1 coordinate 17,588,622, forward strand.
TTCGCAGTGCCCAGTTCGGTTTGTACCAAGTGGACTTCACTTCCCCGGCTCGTCCCCGCACCCCCCGCGCCTCCGCCGCGTTTTACTCAAAAATCATTCAGCAACATTCACTAAATTAAAGGAGATATTTCACCGTGGGCCCGGTCTCCGTACCATGCTTCAAAAAGCGTAAAAATGTGGCAAACAAATGGACTGTAAAAAATCGACAAATATATTCATAATTCATTTATTCTGCTTCCATAAAGTAAATGATGGTAAAAAATATAAATAGAACTAAGTGACATATGGACCCCGTCGGGCGCAGCAACAACAGAAAAGAGGAAGGCACCATAATAAGGTCATATTAATTTATCTATAATGAAAATAAAAAACACGACATTGTTAGTAAATGCTTAAATGTCCACTAAAAGTTACAAATTAGAATGTCAGTGAAATCATTATAATGTCAAAAATACAATAATTAATGTCGATGTTTTTCATTTGTAATAAATGTCAAAAAATATTATATACCTACTTACCTACAATAAATAAATTGCCATTAAATTACTAAGATGCGTAATTTACGTGGAATAATAATGATGATAATAAGATAGAAGATTTTATCAATGTAGACCCGTGATTCAAAGTAACCCCTGACTGTACGGCTCTGAAAAATATGATATGTATTCAGTGTATTTATGTGATTTGCCTGAAAAAAATCACTTTCTGGGATAAGGCCACCGGTTGCTTCACATGTTTATGCATCTGTTTTCTATATTATGTAATGTGTGTAAACAAATCAATAAGGAGTTTATCTATCTATCTAAACAAATGAAACATTTCCGGCCTATATAGTTTAATATGTAAATGTTTACCTTTATTACTTATCTGAGAGTCACGTGAGTCAAGTATACGCAACCGGTAAAAGTGCGCACGTTAAGTATCTCAAAAACAGTTTTTTTAGATCGAGAGACTAGACGGAGTCCCTCTTCCGTACCCCGTACGATGTCGTATCAAGTGCTCATTCGAAGTTCAATATTTTGTTATTTTAGGCAGCATTTTATTTTCACAGTTGCGCACCGTTACCCGTTTGCTGGGGTAAGAGTACGCATTTTGACTACTTTTGTTTGTGTTTGGAAAAAAAACTATAGACGTATAGTTTTTGTACAATTACATGTAGTTATTTCCAAACTCAAATAGTTGATTACTAAATAGTCTAACTAATTAATTATTATTTTATTAAGATTAGATTAGATTCGCTTTCAGGGGCGTATCAAAGTTCAAATGCGTACACTTGACCCATATGACTACTTAATCCAACCATCGATGTTACACGTGGAATTGTTAAGCAATTTTGAGTAGAAAGCAATAGATATGATGTATCAACCCAGATATAAGTTTAAAAAACATTTTTATCTATATTTACCTCTTGAGAGGAGCTCCCACGAATCTATTGCGTCATTTATTTGTTTTTAAGGTTCCGAACGTTTAAAGGAAAAAACGGAACCCTTATAGGATCACTTTGTTGTCCGTATGCCGTGACCTTTTATCTCAAGAACGCATAAAGTTAACAGATTTAAATTTAAACCATAAATGTATATATATTGTCTCTTACAGTTGTGAAAATTCAAACATCTCATTTGCCATAGTAAAAAGTTAGAGCCGTTTATGTAGTAATAAAAACCGGACAAGTGCGAGTCAGGCTCGCACATCGAGGGTTCCGTACAAACATATTGTTAAAATAATTAAAAACCTGTTTTAGCATGTGCTAATCAAGTTATTTTATATGATACCTTACATGATATGATTTACTCCCTTTGAATTTTGAACCCATATTTTGTGAATTTTGAGGCCCTATTTTTATGTGTTTTTAATAAAAATGTACAGTTTTCAGTTTTATTCCTATATTTGTACTCTGAGGCAATGCTCTTCGCCAAATTTCATAGTTCTACGTCAACGGGAAGTACCCTGTAGTTTTTTTTGTAAGCGTTGAAATATGCGTTTTTTACGACATAAACGGCTCTAACTTTTTTATACGGTAACTGAAAAGCTTTTCTTTTACACAACTGCAAGAATTCATAGGTTTACGTATACAGTTTGAATTTCAACTCGATATCTTTACGCGTTCCCGAGATCAAGGGTCTTGACATACACACAGACGGACAGACGGACAACAAAGTGATCCTATAAGGGTTCCGTTTTTCTTTTTGAGGTACGGAACCCTAAAAAACCGCATATTTTGACACTAAAGGAAATCAAAACCTACAGGGTACTTCCAGTTGACCTAGAACTATGACATTTAACCATAAGCATTGTCTTAGCGTACACATATAGGAATAAATCTGAAAACTGCTGCCAGCATGCTGGGCACGCTGCCAACTGGCAGTGGGCTTGAGCACTTGGATTATCTTTAGACCTTCAAGGGTCTGTGGATGATCCAATTAATGTAGTAGTAGTGTAGTATTGTCATTATATTGAAAACTGTATATTATTTATTAAATCACAAAAAAAAAATATATGATTTATCTTAGAATAATAACATTAGCATTAAAATAAAAATAAACAGAAAAACTAAAAAAAAGGCTTAAATACAACTTCTATAGGCCCAAAATTAAACGTGAGTAAATCGTATCATTGTGTGGTATCATATGAAAGAGCTTCATTAACACATGCTAAAACAGGATTAAAATATGTAATTTTCGATGCATGACGAGAAAAGTAAAAAAAACTTTACAATTCTGTCAAATTTTCACGATTTGTACGGAAACTTCGGCGAAGCACTTGAACCGAGCCTGAACCGCACTTGTCCGGTTCCTGTCATCCTGTCCTCCGTAGGATCGCGCTGGACGCAAGACACTTCTAATTGTTACACAGTGTTTTCAGTAGAAAGCAATAGATACGATCTATCAACCCAAAGATAAGTTTAAAGAACATTTTTATCTATATCACCCTCTTGAGATGAGCTCCCGCGAAGATATTGCGTCATTTTTTTTAGAAATTCATGCGCTTGTCGGCGATATCACCAACAAATCAGCGGTATATAGATGCAAAGTACTTACTTTTAACCGTTACCTGGTGTTGCCATAATATATATGATTCTTATTCGTAGGATTTATTTTATTATTGAGGTTTCACATTCAAATAAATAATGTGCTACTTTTTAAGCAAATGCATATTCCTACCTACCGGTGTTATTGGAGATCCATAAAGGAGGCCTATATCTGTTAACAACAGTGAAAGTTTTATGGCTGAAACGACGACAATCAGCTGTAGGACGTCTGATATTAGATAATGGCCTCACCAGCTTTGCAATAGTATCAGTTGAATGAGGTTTGTATCCAGCACGATCTTGAATCCCCGCAGATCGTCTTTTCATCTTGAAGGTTTCGTCTTACACCATGATCAATGATGCGTTGGGGAGTTTTGGCGGGAACGCGGAAAAATCATGTCACCTCATTGTATTATTTTGTTAAACTTGTGTTTTTATCAGTGATAATTGGTGAAAAATGGTGGTATTTCGTTGATTATGAGCTGAGTGCATGAGTGTAGGCAAGTGATATAATGTGACGTATCATATTGTTCCGTGTTGTTACCAAAACTCCATAGACGCCTCTAGTAAAGTCTCCACTGCTTTACTGAGGTATGATTTGGACTATGATTGGACTTGAAGCAACTTTATTGAACTATGACGCGACTACGACAGTGAGACAGACGAGACTATTTTGATAAAATTGTATTATCAAAAATTATTAAAACCTAATACTTGACACTGGCAAATGCACAATAATGCGACGCCAAAACTAAGAAGAAGAAGAAATGATGCGTTGCAACTTGCATCTATTCGCGTCAGTAAAATAAAATTTTAAACTTGCTGACCAGATACAGAGTATATCTCTACATACAATGGACAACCGACAGAAATATTCTTCGCATTATTATGACTAACTATTACTATGAGACCAAGTTAGAAATCAAAACTGCTGTTTCATACATTTAATTGAAAATTTTGTTTCACGACAACGAGGTTGACCCAAAGTACGAGAAAGGATCTTAATTACAAGCCAAATTAATTCCTTTCTGAATCATCCATCAGCCACTGCTGGACATAGGTCTCTCCAGTCTCCAATAAGACCGGTTGGTAGCGACTTGCATCTAGCGCGATCATCACATTGGTCATCAGTCCTTCGTGCTATGTGCCCTGCTCACTGCAATTTTAACTTGCCAATCCGCTGGGCTATGTCGGTAACCTTGCATGGGCTATGTAGGTCGTTTTAAATCACCCTATAGGTAATATTACGCAAGTCGTTTATAGATAAAGTAAGATATGGTGTAACGTGATAGTAATACTAATCTGTGATTTATTTCGTTTTGCTGTCAAAATATTGTTCTACTTAGTAAGAACCATGGCCTCGAGAAGTGTAGTCGTTTTTTGGTAAGTAAACTTACTTCTACATAATGTAGGTACGTACAGGGCCGAATTTAGGGGAGGGCACCGGGGCTAATCCCTGGCTACAATAGATTTCGAAAAAAAATATTCAAATTTCAACAAGCAAACACTAGCACATAACTTTTCTTTCGCTATTTCGCCTGTAGATACAAGTACAGTACTTCGTAGAAAAATGATTACAATAAATATTTATACAAAAATATTATTCTTAAATATTGATTAAAACGGTTAATCTAATAATTTGTTCACTATAATCCAGCAATCAGTTAAATATTAAATCAGTTAAATCGTCCTGATACTTTTTTGTAGATTCTTGGAATTCATTACCCATTTTGAAGGCGTACTTATTCTACTTCCTACTAATATTATAAACGCGAAAGTTTGTGAGGATGGATGTATGGATGTTTGTTACTCTTTCACGCAAAAACTACTGAACGGATTGAGATGAAACTTTGCAATAATATAGCTAATATATCAGAATAACACATAGGCTATAAATTATAATGATATATTGCGTATGCGGGCGAAGCTGCGGGTAAAAACTAGTTAATCTATATTTTGTGACCAAGGTCAACTTTTGTTGCCCCGAAGCCTCCACTTCACCCCTCAAAATCCGGTCCTGCGTATGTACTTACTAATAATTACACAGAGTATTGTTTTGCAAATTGTATAAAAGTGTATTATTTAATTTTTAGAGGTATACAGGGTTATTTCTAATCAATTAGCATCCTTTTAGGGGCTTATTATATACATCGAAACTAACAACTTTTGTTCTGCGACTTTTGTCAAAACTCAAAAAAAATTATTGATGTTCCATAGAAAAATATCGTTCAGCGGCGACCAAATGTATGGAACAGTTGGTTTTTTTGAGTTTTGACAAAAGTCGCAGTACAAAAGTTGTTAGTTTTGATGTACAGAATAAGCCCCTAAAAGGATGCTAATTGACTAGAAATAACCCTGTGTATGCAATAAGCAATAAGTTACTAGTAATGATCATAATTAAAATCACAATATTTTTTTGCATCTGTTCTTTAGGCCTCTCTTGTCGTACGCTACACATCATTCTATCCGACTTCAAAAAGGAGGAGGTTCTATGTTTGTCTGTATGTTTTGTTTTTGTATGTACATCGATATTTTCGCCAATTTCGAACTGATTTGAAAGATTTTAGTTCAAAAGGACTTATACATTGAAAATTTTGTCAAACTCAATATTTTTAAAATTGCATAGGTACATCGATTTGAGCGAACTATTTGAATTTTATACACGATTGAAGTCGATTGTGACATTTTTGCAAAAAATAATAATTTAATACATAATAGGGCAATATTAAGCCCGATTACAGAGGCGCCAGCGTAAATTTAATATCAACGTAAAAAGCGTTCTCTCTATCGAATGCTTTAAGTGAAAAAGAAACAGAAGTATGCTATATAGCTAATATAATTACGATGGCGCCTCTGTAATCGGGCTTATTGTAGCCGAAGATGGCGTGTGTAGGTAGATAATAGGCCCAATTATGAAGTCGCATCGTAAATTTAATAGCAACATAAAAAGTGTTCTTTCTATCAAATGTCGAATGTGAAAAAGAAACAGAAATATTCTAATTAGCTATTATAATGGTGCCTTCATAATTGGATTTTTTCACTATTGCCTTAAAGATATTCAGATGGAGGTAGAGTCAACTCTATGTTTTGAATAAATGTTTAGTGTATTTTCGCTCTCTTGTTGTAGGCAAATAAGTTTAAGGGCATTAAGGACATTTATAAAAAAAAATACAAGCAATTACTAATAGTACTATAATTATACATTTAAAAACTTAATCTTACAAAATAGATAAAATAATAATAAAAATCACTTATTTTCACTTCACTCTATTATATATTTTTTTTAAATACTATATCAATGATCCGTTAACAACAAATAAATATTATAAAAATCTTTAAAAATAATAATATGACAAAATATTGAAAACACTTCACTAATAAATAACACCCTTATTCTCACTGCACTACACTCTGGCCGACACGTGTTTCGCCTCTCAACGAGGCATCTTCAGGACGTGTTGACTCTTCGAGGTCGCTCGCAAGAAAAGAGAGATAGAGTCAACCTTGTATGCTCGTTCCTGAAGGTGCGCTTACACGAGGGCAATAATTGCTCGGCGACACGAATGGACCGATCTGGAGCAATTAATGGAGCAATTTCAATAAATTGCGGCAATTATTTCGGCGATATTGCTTCTAATTGCTCCAGATATTTCATATCGCTCAATGTCGCAGATACGAATTGACGAATATCCAATGGGCTTGGAAATTCCTAGCAATTTTTGTATATATCTCATACGCACTTGTTTGTTTTGCGGCTTGCCGTTGCTCATGTTGGTCGTCTGTTTCGTAATTAATGGGCTAACTTTATTCAAAAGTAATTCAAAGTCTGTTCGTGACATTCTAGTAAAGTTTTTGAATAATATATCATCTAATTCTTTACACAATGAAAATTGGGGCCTCTTCGCCAAAAACGATCGCACCCAGATACGCCTATTCCTTTTCTTTCGTTTTTGGTTTTGATTAATAATAAAAAAAGCGCTACAAAGCCGCCGCAGCAAGAACAATGTCGTCCATAGCGAGCGAATACTGAAATGCTCGTGTAGGACAGTATTGCCTAGTTGATGAAGTTGCGCCATATCGCTCAATATTGTATTGCGCAGTATTGATGCTTGTTGCCGTTGCCGTAAATTGCTTGAAGTAGTCGTGACGTCATAGTTGACGAGTATTGACTGGAATTGACCAATTTTAGTTGCCCGTATAAGCCCACCTTGAGCCAATCTTATCCACTGATTCGTGCACCTTGCAAGCAATTTAGGCCGAGTCAAACTTTGCTAACTGCAAGCTGCGTGAAATCCAATCCTTGCGCAGAGCTGTAAGAGTCCCCGCAGACTACAAACTTTCTATCGGCCGATAGTTTGGTCGGCTTCTTAATCAGTATGAAGATGTATGCAGATGCGCACATTACAGTGATTCAGTACTGTACTGTACTGTACGAGCCTTTTTAATAGTCCACTGCAGGACGTAGGCCTACCCACGAAGGGGTGATTGGGCCATATCCACCACGCTGGCCCAGTGCGGGTTGGTGGATTCACATTACGCCATCGAATTTCTTCTACGGACGCATGCAGGTTGCCTCACGATGTTTTCCTTCACCGAAAAGCCAACGGTGTTAAATTCCGTACATAAATTCCAAAGAACTCATTGGTACGGGACCAGGATTTGAGCTCACGATCTCACGATTGCAAAGCGAGTGTCAATACTTCTAGGCCACCACGGCTAATCACGGCAGTGATTCAGTATCAGCCGATAAAAAAGTTTGATGGACTTCACGACTGCCTTCAAACTAAGCCATCGGCGAACTATCGGCCGACCGCTTGATCAGTATGGCGCTCTTCCCCGCCCGCACACTTGCCGATTGTTTGATCGGCCGACTGCTTTAGTTCACTCCGCGTCGGACGTTACTGTAAATGGGATGTACCCAATACTCGATTCCTTTTCTTCATTCTTTTTCTCTTTTAGTCAAGTATAAAGCAATAATAATATTTTTGGGCACCATTCCACGCGACTGATCTCTTCACCAACTCTAGTAAATTAATCAATCAGCCAAACCATTTGTTGGCTAGTCTGCGCACTCGTGATCAACCCAACTGTTTTCTTGGCACAGTGTACGCACGAACAGGCCAACTCGACTAAACTATCGGCCGATGGTAAGTTTATAGTCTGCAGGGACTCTAAGTTCTTGTGACGAGCACAGGTCCATAGATCGGTTAACCACGAAATAACAACACAGCTAATCAGGTTATAATCCTCTGTAATATTTATCAAAATATTATTGGTAGATTATTTATAATTAATGTATGATATAAATGGATTTACTTTGAATAATACAGAAACAATTTATAACGTTGTCACAGAAGCGGCGAACATAGCAGAGAGAGAAAAACCGAACACTTATAAGTAAAACGTCTTATATCGGTGACAGTGACATTGACATATATAATGTTGCACTTGGCACCGCATTCAACAGAATACGACAAGTATATCAACATAAGTGAGATTCAGTCAGGACCAGGCTTTATGCAGCTTGTATCTAACATCGCAGACACCAAGAAATTTGATGTGGTCTATAGCCTGTATGATGATTGTTAGGGATCGATGCATATTTTTCCCAAGGCTAAACAATAGCCTGTCGGTATTTTTATGTACCCTTAAAGTATAGCGATAACCAGGTGCTAAGCTATTCCATACCGCTAAAGTATAGTTCCTTTCATGTGATTTCCAAAAGGACGTGAGTTATTGTAAAGTTAATTGTATTATTTAACCATTGTCTTAAATTCAAAGAAAGCTGTATCGTTGTATTGCAATAGGATGCTATAATAGTAAAACTAATGTCTAATGTTTTTGTGAATTTGTAATCCTATAGCCACCACTGCCGCCAGTGCAGCTGCGCTTAACTGTTTAATGATTCTGCCGCAGCTGTGGGAAGGTTTTGGATAAAACACCACGCTCAAGCGATTAGTTTAGAATAGGGATAAGTGCTGCCATCTAAGGCACCGTTGATGAAACAGAGCGCGAGTCCCTTATAAGCCCCTCTCAGGAGTAACTTTCTTGTTTTCGTTCCTGCATTGCGACCTCGAACTCCCCTCCATTACCCAGTACATCAAGTACACTTCTCGCCGCTACTTTGATGGGGCTCCTCATCACCCCAACCCACTTGTAGTCCAAGCCTCGGACTACACGCCAACCACTACACACCGACCTCCTCTCCGTCGCCGCCCCAAACACCTCCTGGGCCACCCGGATGACCCCATCGCCGTAGTCACCTCTGCGGCGCTGGGATCACCCGATCCGACAGCTCCCTGTTACAGGAAGTATTCCGTATTTGGTATAGGCGCCGGTTACCAAAGGCACACAGACATACACCGACCTCACCGGCGAGGTCAAAGACCCTCAAGATCTGTTAGAAGATCGGTTAGATTCTCTCCAAATAATCAAACAGCTCAACCTATTAGGGCCACAGGGCACACCCCTTCTGGGGTGCCCGGGCAAGTCTGATCTCCCCCGCCGGGTGACGGCCCAAGCCGAGGTCCGTACCTTCTCAGGTGTCTTTGCGCTAGTCACCCTTTAATCCAATCTTGGGGCTCAGCCGCCTTCCGCGCTCGCCCATGTCCGGTAAGCTGTAGAAGCCTCAGTGTCCAACAGCTGTAAGTCATTCAAAGAAAAGTTTCCCTATTGTTAATAGTACACTTCCTCTATGTTGCAGTCTCACTTAAACCCTCGCGCTACGCGGTAATCATGTTCTCGTGATAATTCATAATTTTCGTGGTACTAGAGTCAATCTTGTAGTTTCTTTCCTGAGCCAATCTTATCCACTTCAATTCGTGCACCTTGCAAGCATTTTAGGTTTTGGATAAAACACCACGCTCACGCGATTAGTTTAGAATAGGGATAAGTGCTGCTACCTGGGGCACCGTTATTGGAACAGGCCGGGAGTCAGATAAAAGCCCCTCTCAGTGGCTTCCTTGAGATAGTTTACAGCATACTTCCTCTGTCTTGTAGTCTCACTTACATCCTCGCGCTACGCGGTAGTTTTGTTCTCGTGATTTTTCATAATTTTTGTGGTACTTATTCGTCTTTGTACTCGTTCGTGTATTGTAGTGTCGTTGTAATAGTTTATAATGTTAACTTCTCGTATTTTTAGTAGTGATACTTAGAACATTCAATGGTATTTTTACGCGGATTTTATTATTTTATTAAGTAACTTCGCGACCGAACCCTGCGCTTGAATTTAGGTCGTATCTTAGTGCGTCTTTTACAATGATGGTGATTTTTATTGGTTCACATTTTCATATATATTATTTTGTCAGTACCCTACTTACCCTGGTGTACGGTTTGGAAGACCTGACCTTCCCTCCAGGGTTCAAGTTCGGAGCAGCTTCAGCTTCGTACCAAGTGGAAGGAGCCTGGAACGTCAGCGGTAAATATATTTACATATTTATACCTAGGAATATAAATATTTAACTACACTGGATTTTCGGTAAAGGAAAACATTGCGAGCCAACCTGAATACGTTGGTAGAAGAAATTTGATAGCGTATACAGTACAATACAAAATAACTCTATTTTCACACCGTATATATATACTGGAAAAGCTTAAGCTATGGCGTATGTGAATCCATCAACCCGTACTAGGCCAGCGTGGAGGACATCTTGTATAAATTATATGTCCGTCGTCTACAGAAATATATTACTGGGTGCTTTACTGCTTTACTGTATAAGCCTATTACACAGTCAGGTCATAAATTCTGTCATATGTTTAATATAAAATAATTGAATAAAATAATTGAAACAAGTTTATTCATTATGTAACCATTTATATAGGTACCAAAATGAACTTAACAAAACATAGATTCTTATGACAATAAAGTTTATTCAAAATGACCTCCGTCATTTTGAATACAGGCCTTCAATCTGCGCGGCCAGTCGTCTATCACAGCACGAACGAGGTCCATGTCAATATCGGCGGCTACCTTAATCAAAGATGTCTTGAGTGACTCCAAATTGGGATGAGGCTTTGAGCACGCCTTTTCCTCCAAGTGTTGCCATATCTTGTAATCTAACGGACTCAAATCTGGACTGGAGGAGGGCCAGTCTTCGTGCCGGATGAAGTCGATTTCTCGCGCCGCCAGCCAGTCTTGTGTGCTCTTCGCTCTATGAGCTGGCGCCGAATCTTGTTGGAATACCCAGTGCCTGTTATTGAACATGGTATGAAAAACAGGTTCCACAAGGTTCGTCAGGACTGTATTTTGATACACAACTGCATTCGTTTTTACACCTTTCTCACAAAAATGTAACTCTGCTAAGCCCCAATAAGAAACTCCCAAACATACCATGAGCGAGGATGGAAAATTACCTCATTAGACACGCGGAATACAGTTGCTCGTTTCTTCACTACTGTGTGCGTACTCCTTATCATTTTGTTTGTTGTAGCTCTCTTCTACGGTAAAAATATTTTCATCCGAAAAAAGAATTTCCCGATATTTTTTTCCCGCGTACCGCTTCAACAAAGTGCGGCATCTCTTAAGTCTCAGGTCCATTACACGAGCATTTAAACGATGTCCTGTTTTTCTTCGATATGCCCAAAGCCCTAAGTCTTTATTTAACACCCTTTTCACCGTGGTTTTGCTTAACCCCATCTGAAGGGCCAACAGTTTCTGATTACGTTTGGGATTTCTTTGAATTCGCGCCTTCACAGCTTTTATCACTGCTGGAGTCCTAACAGACCGAGGGCGACCACTTCTTGACCTGTCCTTGACCTTCTTGTGTGGTTATATTCAAATTTTTCAGTATGTCAAAAATTTGAATTGGCGCGTAACCGCAACGATGCAACGCAATAACTGCAACACGGTCTTATTTAAGCGTCCACTCCATATTTTAAAATGAGTAAAATTCTAAAAAGTATACATTTTTATTTTTATGAACAATTCGAAATTCGAATTCAATAAACTTTTTTATGGCCAGCATTCTAAAAGAAAAGTTTTTACTGTGTGACAATACTTATGACCTGACTAGGTAATTAGTCCATTGCAGGACTTAGGCCTAACCACGAAGGGTGTTTGGGCCATATCATCCACGGTGGCTTAGTACGGGTTGATGAATTCACATACGCCATAGTTTAAGCTTGTCCTGTAGACAGGGTTATTTCTAATCAATTACCATCCTTCTAGGGGCTTATTCTGTAACAACTTTTGATCTACGATTTTCGTCAAAACTCAAAAAAAAAATCAGCTGTTCCATACATTTTGTCGCGGGTGAACTAAATTTTTCTATAGAACAACAAATTTTTTTTTTGAGTTTTGACGAAAGTCGGTAGAACAAAAGTTGTTAGTTTTGATGTACAGAATAAGCCCCTAGAAGGATGCTAATTGATTAGAAATAACCCTGTATATACGGTGTGAAAATTAAGTTATTTTGTATTGTACTGTATACGCCATCAAATTTCTTCTACGGACGTATTCAGGTTGCCTTGCAATGTTTTCTTATAATTTTAAAACATCTTTTTGTATTACAGATAAATCCGAGAACATCTGGGATCGCTTTACTCACTTGTACCCTGAAAGGATATCCGACGGAAGCAACGGAGATGTAGCCTGCGACTCCTACCATTTGTGGGAGAGAGACATCGAGATGCTGGAGGAGCTTGGCGTAAATTTTTACAGGTATGCAGAATTTTTTCAGTCTAAAACTGCATGCCCCTCCAATAAACGCGAAAGCTTAATTCCGGAAAAGATATGCGATCGATAAATGTTGAAATGTCTTCTGATGTAGATATACTTATAACATAACGTGTTGAACAATGTACAGGGATTACTGTAACGCACAGAGGTAAAAACTTTCAATATCGTTCCTGTAATGACCTAGAGCAATCGGGCTAGTGGTGTGCAGTTTTTGACCGACGAACCACCGGAGGAGGTATACAATTCGACGCGTATATTTTTTTTATGTATAACCACGCATAACTTTTTTCATAGTAGTCCGATTTCAATAATTATTATTTTTATTGGAAAGGGTATACTTTGAAATTAGTCCCATTTAAATTTTATCGAAATTAGCTGAGCCATTTTTGATAAATCAACAATAATGTGAAAAATATCACATCGATCCGTGCATAATATTTCGTCGCTTTGGTGGTGAACAGAGGTCAACTCACATTTTAGTCAAATTAGTTACATAGATAATTACCAATTATTATATTTAAACGGGGATTCAATAAGGCTATTTTCCTTATACGACTCAATATTCATCAAAATCGGACCAATGGTTTAGAAGATATTATAAAAAATATATTTTGTAGTTGACCCCTGTCCCTTAATTGCTCATTATCTCAAAACTTGATTTTGTGGGTTAGCTCTCTTCACCACCAAAGCGACGATTTGCGTTCTAGCGATGCGCCCCGGCTTCGCACAGGTGTATTATACATATAAACATTTCTCTTGAATTACTCTATCTATTAAAACAAACTGCATCAAAATCCGTTGCGTAGTTTTAAACATATAAGCATACATGAGGACAGACAGCGGAAAGCGACTTTGTATTATTCTGTACACGGGTGAAGTCGGTCATGCTATTTTTTGCAAAAAATAATTATAGTCTGAAAGGTTTCCAATAGAAAATGTTGGTGTGTCTATCTAACTTCGATTCTCTAGTAGATAGCGGTGTTGTTTACACAATGTGTCTTTTTTAGAATTGGATATTTCTATAGCTGCGTTGTGCACTTTTTGAGATGCGTAAAATATGTTAATGTTGTTGTCCTGTGTGTAAACATGTAGCGCGTAAGCATGCGCCACTAGCGGCGCGTTTTTGAAACACAACAAGTTCATACAAACTACATGCTTACGCGCTCGCTGAAGAGCGCGTCATGTTTACGACAAAACTCACACTCAGCATACTGATCGAATAATCGTAAAACGGCGCAGAGCGCTTGCAAGAATGCGCGTGTGTGATATTAATGTTCAAGTTTTCACTTCTGCCGGCACCCTCGGAGTGCAACTCTTTGTTATTTTTTTTTGGAAAATTTTACTAATAACAGACTCCAATGGTCTGTGCCCTTTGTTAATGAGAATTTACAATTATTTGATTTTACTGTGCTACAAAATGTGTCATATCAACGGGAGTAAAGAGACTGAGTTGGAGTGTCGTACAGCTTGTAGCTGTTTTTTTTTTTTTTTTTTTTTTTTTTTCTGTTTCCCTCGCATATAGACAAGGTCTTTATTTAACAAAAATATTTTGATCCTCCATACATGTTTTAGATATATTTATTTTAATAGATGTCCATCCTGGATATTATGTATCTTATATATCCCATCCTCCAATTTGCAGACTTTTCAGCCCAGTGTACATACTCATGGTTCAATAGAACCATGCGTTGTCCACTTCAAGCTCCCAAAAACTGTTCTGTTTTCCTCCATCTAACCTTGTTAGCTTGTAGCTGTTACAGACGCTATTAAGTTTGATTCTACCTATATTATGATTTTTAGGTTCTCCCTATCGTGGACGAGGCTCCTGCCAACTGGGTACTCGAACAAGATCAGCGAGGACGGCAAAAACTACTACAACAAGTTGATCGACGGTCTCATAGCGAAGGGCATCGAGCCTGTCATCACCATCTTCCATTGGGATCTGCCGCAGAAGTTGCAAGATCTTGGTAAGACTTTATTTCATTCTTTATCTTTTAGGCTGATGACAAAAGAGCATTTTGCTACAACAGGGCAAGAAAAAGGTAGGTAGTTATTTTCTGGCCATTCTTAAAAACAATAGAAACTGTTGAAACGTTGCCACGGTCTCTTTATATCGATTTTGCCATATATCTGTAATTATACTTCCTGTTGTGAACCTATAAATTTCCTAAACGCAAAAAGCGCAACCAAAACCCTATTATACTTAAAAGAGCCCTAATTTTAGCACAACAAAATTTTTGGGTTCAGTTTGTTCGCCACTTTCTCATACATTTAAAAAAAACAACGGGTTGCACTCCAGGAGTGCCGACAGAAGCCGTGGTGGCCTAGAGGTAGTGACACCCGCCTTGCAATCGTGAGGTCGTGGGTTCAAATCCCGGTCCCGTACCAATGAGTTCTTTAGAATTTATGTATGGAATTTCACAACACTGGCTTTTCGGTGAAGGAAAACATCGTGAGGCAACCTGCATACGTCCATAAAAGAAATTCGATGGCGTATGTGAATCCACCAACCATCACTGGGCCAGCATGATGGATATGGCCCAATCACCCTTCGTGGGTAGGCCTACGTCCTGCAGTGGACTATTAAAAGGCTGATACAGTGCGGACAGAAGTGAAAACTTGAACATTAATGTGCATTTTTAAATATTTTGAAATGGTTAGGGAATAATTTCGGACGAATCGCTATATTTATCAGTAAAAAAGTACTATCATACCTCATATTTATAGTATGTGGTATGATACGAAATCACATACACAAGCGCCCTGTGCAGGAGCAGGGATACATTTTCGCCGCGCGGCAGAAAGAAAGGGGAATATTATTTCCTCTCCGTCGCCCCGTCATACGAATTTTCGAACTGGGCTCCGTTTTACGAATTTACCCATCCCAAAAAGTGCACGCCGCTAAAGAAGTTTTCCTTTAAAAACCCTTCAAAATGTATTTTCTAGGTGGCTGGGCTAACCCTCTAATCATCGATTGGTTCGCCGACTACGCCCGCGTCTGCTACTCTCTATTCGGGGACCGCGTGAAGCGTTGGATGACTGTGAACGAGCCCGTAGTCTTCTGTGACCTGGCGTACAGCTCGGGAAGTATCGCTCCAGGGATCAACAGCCCTGAATTAGCTCCGCATGTGTGCAGTAAAAATCTGCTGCTGGCTCATGCTAAGGCGTACAGGATTTATGATCAGGAGTTCAGGGATAAGTATAATGGTGAGTATTTTTCTATTAACAATGAGCCCAATTTTAAAAGCGCCATCGTAAAGGGGTTTGATACATATGGGTAGGGGATACTTATACAAACAATAGATGTTCAGTACATTATTAACCTAAAGCGTAGTATTATTATATCTTCTTTAAGCAAAAGATCGCTGTACTAGAACTTTGCGATCTTTACATCCAAATATCTCGAGAACGTGACACTTTAGGGTATCATAGTACTGAACATCTATTGTTTAAATAAATATTGGGGGACATCTTACACACGGTCTCTGACCCCAAACTAAGCAAAACTTGTGATATGGCTGCCAGAGACTGATATACCTACTACATATTATTATACATAATATTTTAAATAGATAGTATCTAAATATACCCACACACAGAGCAAACACCTATGTTCACCACATATATGCTTGCCCTGGGTGGGGATCGAACCCACGCCTCTTTGATCCAGAAGTCAGGTTCACTAAGCACTGAGCCACCGAGGCGAAGTTTGTATAAGTGTCCCCTACCCATACATACTACTTTCATTGTGCACGGATACTTATAAAAGAAAACATAATAGAGGCGGATGGGATATACCAGCTTCCATACAAAAATGTTTTAACCCCTTTAATAGCAACTTAAAATATTGTTCTCTCTATCGAATGCATAGAGTGAGAAAAGACAGGAACATTCTAATCTAAATCACTAGGTACATACATAGTATAAAACAAAGTTGCTTCCCGCTGTCTGTCCCTATATAATTATGCTCAAATCTTTATAACTACGCAACTGATTTTGATGTTTTTTTTATAACATAGTGATTCAAGAGGAAGGTTTATATGTATAATGCATGCACCCGTGCGAAGCCGGGGCGGGTTGCTAGTTGCTAATACAATTATTACGATGGTGCCGTTCAAATTGAACCTACTATAATTATATTAGTAGTCAATTACTCCTTTGGTTCAAATGTGCGCAGTTTGGTAAAATTAAATTGAAGATAAATTTTAAATAATAAGTTGGTTCTGCGAAAACTATTAAAGTTGATACATTATTTTGACTCCAAATAAAACTAAAAACAAAAACGGTAAACGTGTTATTTTTAGAACATTAAAATTGGAATGCGTACAATTGATACTCATTGCGGGTAACTGTGCGCACCCTAGTTTGGTAAATAGACGCACTTTTACAATCCATATATCTATCAGCCATAGGACATCCACTGCTGGATATAGGCTTTCCCTATGGATCTCCAATAAGACCGAAGGAGAAGAGGCTTGCATCCTTTATCGGCAAAATAAGAATTAGTATCAATTTTTAGACCGCCTGGTGGTCCTAATGTGACTGAAAGATGTCTTAAAAAATAATCTAGGTAGGAATATTGATGAGAAAAATTAATATTATTCGCTTATTTTCGTCATCAGTATAAGCTGTTTAAATAGAGTCATTTATAGTTTTCCGATATTTTATTATATATATTAGTTTATTTTATATTTTGTATGAGTTGGTTATTATTAGAATTTATTAGAATGTATGTTGTATAAGTAAGTATATATCACTTTCATACACACCCCGTCGCCTAAACCTTTAAATTAATCCTTCACAAGTAACGGTTGCCTGGAAGAAATTACTTTTTAGCGATAAGGCCGCCGATTGTAACATTTACTATAAGTTCCTAGTCTAAGTTTTCCTAGTTTATTTAAGTTTTGGTGTGGCAATAAAGAATTTATCTATCTATCTATTACTTATATTAATTTTTGGCACACTTTGAAAATATAAAAAAACGCTAGGCACGCCACCATAACCTCATTACGGTGATTAAATAGACAATAGACAATATTTTATTGACGAAAACAAAACACAGTAAATTCAGCAACAAAGATTGTAACTACACTAAAAACTAAACTACCTAGTGTTTTATTTTCGTCACCAGCCGCTCCCATCTCAGCATGATGCCGGTTATATTATACAACCGGCGCTGGTCTTCCGTCGAGACCGGCAAGTGACGTCGCGTACAATTTGCGGCTTCCTTCTAACAAACACTGAAAATGACTAACATTAAATTGATGATTTGCACCTGAAATATGTCTTACAAACTTCTGGGACCACCGAAATATACCCACGTAAACGCCTCCATTAGACTGAACTTTGACTTCTATATTAATTGAATCTTTCAGGTCTGATATCGTTAGCAAATCAATGCTTTTGGTTCGACGGCATGGAACCAGAACATGAAGGCTTAGCTGAGCTGGCTAGACAGAATATGGTGAGATTTTTGTCTCTAGTATAATACGATTGGCTTTTGTGAACACGAGGCGATTCATCATCATCATTATCAGCCGTAGGACGTCCACTGCTGGACATAAGCCTCCCCCATGGATTTCCAATAAGGCCGGTTGGAAGCTGCCCGCATCCAGCGCGTTCCTGCGGTCTTAATAATATCGTCGGTCCACCTGGTCGGTGGACGTCCTACGCTGCGCTTGCTTGGCTGCGTTCGGAAAACTGCGTAAGATCTTTTCGTTCGACATACCTCAGTGCCTAAAGTCGAGAGAAAAATAAATAAATAAAATCCCACCTAAAAATGTAAGTTGGAGCTCGAAGCCAACATCATTATAAACTGTGTCATGCGATTTTCGACTCTAAACAAAGCAGCATAGATGATAGCGGGCGATGCAAGAAGCGCGGGTGAAATCTGATTTTTTTCATGGCATTAGGCGCACTCATAAACAAACCAACAAATGACACTTTTGGATTTATAATATTGGTAAAGATAATTATGTCTTGCTTCATTGCAGTGTGGACGCTACTCTCACCCAATATACACCAAGGAAGGTGGATGGCCACCGCTAGTCCAGGAGTCGTACAAATCATTGGCCGCAGACGAGGGCCAAATGCGATCCAGGCTCCCGGACTTTACGCAGGAAGAAATAGAATATATTAGAGGTCCGATTTATTTTTGTTTGATAATATTTTTTATATTTTACCTAATTTTTGACCGAAAAGCAGTGACAAATAATTATTTTTTGCAAAAAATAGCATGACCGACTTCAACCGTGTACAGAATCATTACATAGTATAAAACAAAGTCGCTTTCCGCTGTCTGTCCCCATGTATGCTTATATCTTTAAAACTACGCAACGGATTTTGATGTAGAGTAATTTAAGAGAAATGCTTATATGTATAATACACGACCTGTGCGAAGCCGGGGCGCATCGCTACGAGTAGAACGCAAATATTATGCACGGATCAATGTAGAATTTTTCACATTATTGTTGATTTATCAAAAATGGCTCGGCCGATTTCGATAATATTTAAATGGGACCAATTTCGAAGTATATTCTTTCCAATATAAAAATAATTATTGTAATCGGACCACTCAGAAACTCAGAATCGGCAAAAGGTATGAAGAAGCTGATATTAGTTTCTAGAATTCTGGGTGGTATAGGTAAGGTATAGGTAAGGTAGTAAAAGTTGGTCATAATGATGGTCTGAATCACCTCCCTGTATTAGTAAGGATTAAGTTATTCGAACTATATTATAATCTTCTTTACAGGCACAGCCGATTACTTCGCTCTGAACCACTACACAACACGGCTAGCTCGACCCGCGGAGGATGGCGAAGATCTGGCTCCGTGGCCACTTGGAGATATGCCTGACTTTAACATCAAGCTGGTGCCGCATCCAGACTGGCCCGGCACTGCTTCCTCCTGGTTCTTTGTAAGTTTTTATTGGTTAATAATTCTACACCCTGCACAAGAATCTTCCTCTAAGAAAGAAAACGAGGACCTGACTCCGTGGCCACTCAGAGACATGAAATTATTTTTATCGTGCTTCACACACTAGGTGTATAGAAACTTTCTTTTTGTGATAAACATTTCAAAAATTGACGCGTTCGCAGGATTTGAACCTGCATCCTCTGGGACTTCGGCCCAGATGCTTTGTCCAATTAAGCTAAAACGTTATCTGCAAAGGCGCCGAATTAGTGAGTGTTTATCAGTTTTACCAAATACTACATTGTTGGAAGCACCATTTGTGAGAACTGCTTTAAACCAGTCAGTCACTTAATGTGAAATTATTAGAACTTCTTACCATTAACGAGAAATGACGCATCGCAAATGGCACTTCCAACAATGTAGTAGTTGGTAAAAATGATAAACACTCAGAAACATGCCCAATTTCAACATCAAGCTGGTGCTGCATCCACACTGGCTTAGCACTGCTTCTTCCTGGTTCTTTGTAAGTTCTGATTGAGGAGCTGACACCGTGGCCACTTGGAGACATGCCCGACTACGACATAAAGCTGGTGCCGCATCCAGACTGGCCTGGCACTACTCCCTCCTGATTCTTTGTAAGTTTAGATTAAGGAGTTGACTCCGAGCCCACTTGGAGACATGCTCAACTTCAAGCTGGCGCCGCATTTAGACTGGCCCGGCACTGCTTCCTCCTGGTTCTTTGTAAGTACTATGGAAGAAGGCGAATAGCTGACTCTGTGGCCACTTGGAGACATGCCTGACTTCAATATCAAGCTAGTGCCGCATCTAATCTGGACCGGCACTGCTTTCTCCTAGTTTTTTGTAAGCTCTGATTAAGGAGCTGACTTCGTGGCCACGTCGGGACATGCCCGATTTCAACATCAAGCTGGTGCCGTATGCAGACTGTTCCGCCACTGCTTCATCTTAGGTCTTTGTAAGTTTTGAGTTATCAACAAGAATTACGTTAAAAAATTACACACTATTTAAAACAATGAGTAGTTAATCATCCTGCACATAAAAACCTTCCTCTAAAGTCGCCAGTGCTCTAGTTATCCATTACCATTTACTAAATAGTTTCCGTATTCTTCTCCAGGTGTACCCCGAAGGTCTCCGCAAACAGCTGGCGTGGCTGAAGCAGCAGTACGGAGACGTGCCCATCATCATCACGGAGAACGGCTTCACCAATACTGGAGGTCTCGAAGACCCTGACAGAATAGACTATTACAGGAGATACTTGGAACAGGTAACGACTTTTTTGTCCTGGGATAATCCTTTGTGGATACTAAGAGGCGGGTGGTAATGAGGGATTCACCTTGAGGTGTGGAGGCTCTGGAGTAAATTAAGGGACAAGCCAGGAGGCTGATAGACAACGACAACTTGACTAAGTCGCAGCTGCAAGTCTCGAGCATCAACATAAGTTGCGCGTTTATCAGTTTTCTATCGGATACACTTCAGAGAGTACCTACGCCCAGGAGTTACACAATCTGGGCCAACCTGTCCCTTTCTTCTATCGTACGGCTAGACAGACGCGACCAAAACGCCACCCTTTTATGGTGGATATTCCACGCGATAACACCAAGCGTTTTGAATTTATATTCCACATACGAACCTCCAAAATGTAGAACGCTTTGCCTGGACCTGTCTTCCCGCTAAAGTACAACGTGGGTGTCTTCAAATTCCGAGTAAATAGGTGTCTTCTAGGTAAGCATATCTACTACACCATAGACCGCATACCTGCTTAACATCACGCAGTGTGTAGTCAAACGCAAACCTATACGAAATAAAAAAGTGCCCACCAATCAATAAAATCCCTGGATAGTGGATGTTCCACCACTGTGACTAGTATTGGGTCTACGGGTACGTTTCCGCACTCTTCCGCGGTAAAACAGGTAACGCCTTGTAGATTGAAAGACGGAAAGTGACATAAGCTACTTTTTATCCCTAAAAAATAAAAGGATCCTATGGGATAGCACAAAAATTAAAATATCACGCGGGCGAAACCTCGTGCAAAAGCTAGTTTAATAAAAATAAATACTTACTCTTCGCAGGTTCTGCTAGCTATTAAAGAAGACGACGTTAACGTGATCGGTTACACGGCCTGGACTCTCATGGATAACTTCGAGTGGATGGATGGATATGTGTAAGTAAATTAATATTATGTTCTGTTATTGTCCTGCCTCAAGTGTCCATCCACCGTGGACACTTGGAGCAGGACATAATAACCGTAGTCCACGATTATGGTCTGCTATAGTTTAGTATAGTGTGGTACACTGATGTCAACTTATCTATTTTATAGCTAGATCTTGCTTCACTTCTTTTGCTCACCTGGCAGCTACAATTTCTAAAAAGGTGTAGCTAAAAAATTTAGCTACTTTTTTAAGCATGTGGACTTCATCTACACTTGTTGGTTTCGTCAACTTTTGTCTGTTGTCGTAGGTTGTTGACACACAATTCAATTCTGCGTAATTATTATTTTAGCCATTTGCGTCCGCCAGTCATCAATTTGTGTCGTAGTTATTGTAAGGATCTACTCAAAAAAAAACCGGTGATTCTTCCCAAAAACACAGAACTGAGTAAGAGTCTAGATGAATTTTACTGAGTGATTGACTTTGCAAACTTCTATTTTTTGAGGTGAGATAATTAATGTGGGAATCTGGCAACGTTTTGCAAAATATCTAGCTACATAGATGTTAGGACAGTTGGCAACAGTGGCGTGGTAGGTGGTTGATCCACCTGCACACTGAGTGACTTAATGGAAGCCTGCCCTCCTGGGGTGGAAGTCGCTAACCACTGGGTCCAACTGCCTGTAAATGTCACCCACGGTCACCCATAAAAAGGCCGACCATGCCGAACGTTGCTTAACTTCGGCGATCGCTGACAAACACCTATAGTCACAACTATAGTTGAGATAAAATCTAGTGTGGAAATAAAATCATAACATTGATTTGGCAGTGCGCCATCTCTCGTCAATCCTTAGAAGTTCTAATAACTTCTAGTTGAGTGATAACCTCTCTAACGGGTATCACAGGTGGCGCCGCCAACGCTATAAGTTGGTGGTATTATAAGCACTTCAAAAATTTGTCGCTTGCGTTGCGGCGGGCTGGCTTAGTTGGTTAGAGCGTCGGGCTGGTGATCCGAAGGGGCAGGTTCAAATCCTGCTTTCGCTTCAGATTTTTTAAATGCTTATCACAAAGGTAACCTATAGTCACACTACTAATCCTGTGTTTCTTGTTTTACAATTATTGACCCATATTTAAGAAAAAAAAATTTTTCGCAGGTCCCAATTCGGTTTGTACCAGGTGGACTTTTCGTCCCCAGAGCGCACGCGCACCCCACGCTCTTCTGCTTCGTTCTACGCTAAAGTTATACAGCAACACTCTCTAAACGGACTGTAAAAAGGCGAAGAGGCAAACAACGCGACATAGTTAAATGACGCTCGTTATTCAAAATTGAAAGAAATGGATGTATCCAGTATCATTTTGTGTATCTGTATTTTTCTTAATTTGTTGTTTCTTCTTTATTTTTGCGACGTAGTGTCGCGAACTCGTCGTACATTTCCACGATAAAACATCGCAACGTGAAACGATGCGACGTCGTGAACGTTGAGCAAGCAACAAACTCCATATAATAATATAATATAGAAGAAACATCGAATAAAGAACAAAAAAATTGATTTGAAAGAATTTGATTCATTTATGATGAATAACAAGAGACATTTTATGAAGAAATATAACGATAATTATGGTTCTCACGATACGACGTGACATCGTGATGCGACGTTACAACGTCGCATCAAGTGTTGCAAAAAAATGTCTTAATTGCGTGACGATTGTAAATAATGTAAATATTGTGTGTTCTTGTATAATAATATTAAGTCGTGACTGAATGTTGTCTGCAATTAAAATAAAATAATTTGTTCAATCAATTCTTATTATTTATTTCGTAAACGACTTTTATCCTAGGTATTTATATAATTTAAGATCTTCAAAAAAGTAAAAGTTAATATTAAGTTTATATCTTTAGACAAGGTGGCTCTGATATCAGAGTATTTTAAGCCGCTGCAAGACCTTTGACTTCAAAAAAGGAGGTTCTCAATTTGACTGTTTTTTGGGTTCCGTACCCGAAGGGTAAAAGAGGGTCCCATTATACAAACCTGACTTTTTAGCTGTTTTTCGCTCGATATTGAAAAATGAAAATATATTTATTTACATAAACATAGGTTAACAGTAGGTACACAACCAAGTTAATTAAGATTAAACTTATGCTTATGGGTGTTTTATATACACTAGAGAAATAATGACGATTCCCGCACTAGGCTGGGCCTGTATCGCGGGAATCTGGTACGATTTAGCTTAATTAAGATATAATTTATATACATTCCGCATTTATACACCTCTATCTTATAACAAAACCTATATAAAAAATAAACAAAACTTAAAAATATTAGAATGCTACATAGTCTTTTCACAGATATTAAATAAAAAATCTAAAAATATTGCTCGTAAGTTAAATCTTTTTAATTATTTATTAATTTTTAATAAATAAAATCCTATTGATCCCTTGGCAAGAATATAAAACTTAAGATAAAATCCTTCGAAAATCTTCCGTCTCTTTATGGTCCAGAGTAGACAAAAACTTATGAACTATTTTTTTGGCTTCGTACACTTTTTATTTTTTAAATTGCGGTGCTTGTCAATGACATTGTATATATATGCGCTTTAATGAAAAGACCAAATCGACGAGCGAAGCTGGTTTTGACTTGAGCAAATGGCAACATTAATAACGGCAACTGGAAGATACTGGAAATATCTTCCAGTTGCATAATAAAATAAAAGTAGTAAAATATATTAAAGGGGGCTTCCATACGCGCTACGGTACGGAACCCGTCGTGCGCGAGTCCGACTCGGACTAGACCGATTATTTTTTGCACGTAGGTATTATTTTCCGCCCATCATGAACCAATTTTGATAATTCCTTTTTTGTTTAGTAGAATCACACTTCAGATTCAAAGTTTATCGAAATCGAATAAAAATTACTACATTGATGATACATCGATTTTTGTGAACTTAAGCGGTTAAAGTTGGTTGTGCCATTTTTGGCTAAAAAAACACGATTATTCAAATCAATTACCCAATTCAAAAAATTAGGACAAATACCTAGGTTTGTTGCTCGAGATAGTTACCAGTAGCGTACCTAACCTAAGGTAGCATGGCTGGCAAAATGCCATGGGCCCCCGACTCGAAGGAGCCCCGGCCCAAGAGGCCGCGAGCTCAGAGAAAGCCTACAATTTTGATCAAAATTACCTACTATTTTAATTTAATGAAAAAAAAACATGAAAAATTATCTCGCTCGCTAGGCTCGCGCTTTGTACATGTAGAATAGGGTAGTTGACTGGTATTGAATTATTTAAACGTATTAAGATTACGAATCATAATTAATTTTGCAATTAATTATGATTCGTAAAATTAGTAAAATTGGCTAATCCAGTTCAGAGATATACGCTTGTTAAGATTTTGGTGGGGATTAAGAGGAGATGCTTTGTCCCTATTCTGCTATATTGCGCTCTTTGTCTAGCAAGAAAATAAAATATAAATAAAAATAAATATTTTTGGGACATCTTACACATGGCACACACATCTAACTCTAAACTAAGCAAAGCTTGTGATATGGCTGCCAGAGACTAATATACTACATATGCTTATTTTTAAATACATTCTTATATAGATAGTAACTAAATAACACCCAGACACAGAGCAAACACTTATGTTCATCACACAAATATTTGCCTTGGGTGGGGATCGAACCCACGCCTCTTTGATCCAGAAGTTAGGGTCACTAACCACTGAGCCACCGAGGCAGTCATCAAAATGCTTGCAATGAAAATAAAACCTCTTTATTTCTAGGTTGATTTTAATTTTGTTTTCGATTATAGGCTCTGTTTATGATTAACTTTTACATGAAGACATACAAAAAAATTGTCAACTAGTCTATAGTCATTTCTCATCGCGGCATCAAATTTTCCTTTTACTGAATAAAACATACAAAAATTATCGCGCTCGCTTCGCTTGCGCTCAAAATTACTTAGGTGTTTTCTGATCCTTATCTGTTTAGCTCAAATTACAATTTGTCGTTTATTGTAATATCACAAAAAAGCACATCCCCATCTAAAAAAGTTGCCACGGGCGTCAGATGGTATAGTTACGCCACTAGTAATAACTATTACCAGATGAAGTATAGTTTAGTTTATTTATTTATGCAAGATATACGTACATGTGAATACAATCAGTGCTTAGCATATTAGATTGTCCAGTAGGACGTAGCATAATTATATATTATTAATGCCAGATAGTGTATTAAGGAATTTTCAAAAATATTCTAGTTCGAAATAGTTACATTTAATACTTATCTATATCTCTATCTTAATAGCACTATTTACAGTAATAATTGAATGGATGACCTTATTTATTATAGCTCTATGCTATGACTAGACCCTTATGTATAAGTTGTATCAGCCTTTTTTTAATAGTCCACTGCAGGACGTAGGCCTACCCACGAAGGGTGATTGGGCCATATCCACCACGCTGGCCAAGTGCGGGTTGGTAGATTCACATACGCCATCGAATTTCTTCTACGGTTGACTCACGATGTTTTCCTTCACCGAAAAGCCAGTGGTGTGAAATTCCATATATATATTCCAAAGAACTCATTAGTTGGACCGGGATTTGAACCCACGACTTCACGATTGTAAGGCGGGTGTCACTACTTCTAAGCCACCACGGCATGTATAAGTTATTTCTATTAAATTATACCTAGAGTTTAAAGTTTATCTTCGAAGAAATCGTCTAGGGTATAATAGCACTTTTGCGTTAGGAGGTGGCGTAATTTGTTTTTGAATGATTTGTGAGAAGTTTCGTATTTTTATACAAGATTGATTATGTGCTATTTCTTTGATTTTGTTTTTGTCTCGATAAATAACTAACTATTGTCAAGTTTCGTAGAAAATTGCAAGACCGTGAGAGATTTATCGTGATAACAGTTTTGTTTGTTTAGCAATTCTTCAGGATTTCGCGATAACTTTATCTGGCGATAAAAGAAAGGTAAGTAAATAATTATCTTGAATGAATAAGTCTGTTGTTCTGTGACTGCGAGGTTTTGTATATTTGCCAAATATATAGAGATTAACATAATTAACTGCTTAACATCAGGCAGTGTGTGGTCCAACGCAAACTTATCCTACTAATATTATAAACGCGAAAGTTTGTGAGGATGGATGGATGGATGTATGGATGTTTGTTACTCTTTCACACAAAAACCAATGAACGGATTGAGATGAAACTTTGCAATAATATAGCTTATACCAGAATAACATATCAGAATAACACATAGGCTATAAATTATATTGATATATTGCGTATGCGGGTAAAAACTAGTATGAAATAAAAAAAAATATGTAGGTACAACATTTTATTTAATACTAGTTTTTACCCGCGGCTTCGCCCGCAAGATATTTTGATTTTTGACGCAATAACATTATAATTTATAGCCTATGTGTTATTCTGATATATAAGCTATAATATTGCAAAGTTTCATCTCAATCCGTTCAGAAGCTTTTGCGTGAAAGAATAACAAACATCCATACATCCATCCATCCATCCATCCATCCATCCTCACAAACTTTCGCGTTTAGAATATTAGTAGGATAGGCCGAATCATGCAAGTCGGCGGATGTGAAGTTAGCTTCAAGCTGTGCTATATCCAATCAAAGCGCAGCCTTAAGTGAGTTCAGTCAGGATTGGATATTGAGCAGCTTGTAGCTAACTTCGTAGCCGCCAACTTGTATGATTCGACCTATACCTACCTACATCAAGTTTTACGATAGGACCAACGACGAGAGCAAAAAAAAAAAATGGTTGTCTGTGAAGTCGGCTTACGGAAGATAATAGTTCGTGATGACGTCATAAGAAAACATTGTTGAATTAACAACTGACACATGCCGCACGCTATTGTAAGGTAAAAATCACTGAGTCGTTTTTCACTTGGTAAGTATTTATTTATCGGTAGAGCACAAAATTATAAAAGTTAACACAATTTGGACACAAAAAATAACAGAACTATACATACAAACGATATAACAGGCCGTGAGGTTAATAAGTAATTTAGAAGTCCGCGTCTAATCTATTTTACATCGTCTCACTAACTAACATGGCGACACCCGGCGGGCGCACGAGTGCCTGCCCCACCTGCACCCCTCTCCCGTCTTGCGACTGCGGCGGACAAATCACGGCTCGGGATGCGAAGCATTACCAAATAAGGTGATATTCTTCTAAGTGTTTCGGGAGCGTACTCAGACGCACGGGGCGGACTCTAGGGTTTGCGACAGACTCCCCCTCTAGGATAGGAGATCGCCCTCGATCCTGTCCTAGATTTGACTTAGCTAGCCTTGGTTGTGCGCGACGTGCGCGTTTTGGATACACCGGCGGAGGTAAAGAGGAGTTATCTTTGTTATCGCAATCCAAAAACGGTACTAAATCCTGGGCGTGGTATTTCCCTACACTATCATCAGGTTGCCCGTTGAGAGGTGCAAGTATGTACGTAGTGGGACTCACCTTTTCCTTGATGCAGTAGGGACCATCCCGTTTAGGAGTAAATTTTGCCGTCAGTCCCTTCGTAGCGTTGCTGAGTACCTGACTCTTAAGCAGGACTTTGTCGCCGATTTCATAGGAGCGACTTGGTCGACGGGACTGATCCGCAATCTCTTTCGACTTATCTTGTTGCTGCTCTATCCGCTCCCTGACTTCGGACAATGAAGCTAAGAACGAGCGAAGAAAAGGGGTGATTTGCGGCACGAAGTTTTCTTTGTCCAAAACAGCCCTCAGATCGTTTCTGGCTTCGAACGGTGTTCTCATTTCTCTACCAAAGTTCAAGTAGGCAGGAGTCTTGCCGGTAGTTCGGCAGACTGCATTATTCATAGCGAACCTTACCACGGCTAACTTCGTGGGCCAAGAACTGTGATGGGTACCTACCAACTGGCTGAGTTGCATCTTTAGGTCTCTATTTTTACGTTCTGCCGGGTTGGCAGCTGGATGATATAGGGGTGTCAAACTTTGTTTTATTCCCAAAATGTACATACATTGTTGCATGACTGCACCAATGAACTGCGTGCCGTTATCGGAGATGATTCGGCGGGGAAAACCATACCTCAAAAAGTATTCCTCTATGAGAGTCCGGGCGCAAGCCTCGGCAGTCGCTTCTTGCAACACATACAACTCGACCCAGCGTGTAGCGGTGTCCTCCACTAGTAAAACCCATCTCTCACCTTGTTCACCCTCGGGTAGTGGCCCAAATAAGTCGATCGCCAGCACTTCATTCCTTTGGTTCAGTACTGGGGTCTGCAATAATCCGGACGGTTTCTCATTTGAGGGTTTGTATCGCTGACAATCTACGCATGCCTTAACATAGTCGGTAATGATACGACGCATTCCTGGAAAATAATAGTGTTATCTTATGATACGTACGATCTATGCCCGGATGTCCCGCTAGTTCCGAGTTGTGGCATTCCGCTAAAATCTCTGCTCTGAGGTTATCTGGAACGACTAGCTGAGGAGCCTCGCTATCAGAGTCAGGATTGAATCGATACAGCACTCCTAGATCCATAAGATACCCTCTATCGACCCACCTTTTCGCGGCGACTTCATCAGTTCCTTCTATCCCTATGATTATCTTTTCAACTTCAGGGTCAGATAACTGCTCTTTTCGGATCTGAGTTGGCGATTTCTTCGGCAAATCGAGGATAACCGAGCAAACGCCACAGTTTTCTTGGGATTCCTCGGAGCAAACCGGCCCGCTAAGCATATCAGCGACGACGTTCACCTTCCCTGGGGTGTATTGAAATTTGATATCAAAAGCTTGAAGCTTAAGTGCCCATCTAACTAACCTGCCAGCTGGTGATTTCAGTGTTAACAACCAACGAAGAGGTTGGTGATCACTGCCTATTATAACCGGATGACCGTCTAAGTAAGGCCGAAATCGCTCTACCGCCCAAACCACGGCGAGGGCCTCCCTTTCGGTCGTAGAGTAGTTTCGCTCCGCGGAATTGAGGAGTCGGCTGGCGTACTCAATTGGTTTTTCTTCTTTGTCCTCCCCCTGGAGGAGAACCGCTCCGACAGCGAAATTAGACGCGTCTGTCCTCAAAATGAACGGCTTAGTAAAGTCTGCCTGTATCAAAATTGGTGCTGACGTCAAGAGTTTCTTCAGCTCTCTGAAAGCTTCTTGCTGAGCTGATCCCCAGGTCCAAGTCTGAGATTTCCTCGTAAGTTTAGTAAGAGGTTCGGCCACCTGAGAAAAATTTGGAATAAACTTACGGAACCATGAGCAGGTTTGCAGAAAGGTGCGTAGATGCTTTAAGTTCTTCGGCTCCCTCATGTCCTGCACCGCTTGCACCTTGGCGGGATCAGGTGAAATGCCATCCTGCGTAATGATGTGCCCTAAATACTTAATGCTTTCCCTAGCAAAGACACATTTGTCACGATTTACTCGAAGGTTGTACTCACGGAGTCGAGCAAATACTGCTTGGAGATCCTGGAGGTGCTGGTGGAATCCTCCGGTAGAAATCACCAGCAGATCATCCATAAACGCCAGTAAGGTGACATTGGAAAGAGAGGAACAAGTGCGCATCCGATCTATAAGCCGTTGGAAGGTTGCCGGGGCATTTTTCAGCCCGAAGGGCATGCGCTTGAAACGGAATGTTCCAAACGGGCAGGTGAACGCGGTCTTGTCCCTATCCTTCTCGGACACAGCCTCTTGCCAGTAGCCAGATCTCAAATCTAGAGTACTCATGAAGCAATTTCGCTTGGTGGACTGAAGCAGCTCATCGATGACCGGCATAGGATAAGCATCTGTTTTTGTAATGTCATTCAAACGCCTATAATCGACACAAAATCGAAGGTCACCATTTGGCTTAGGAACTAGTAGGGCTGGCGCACACCACGCGGACTCACATTCCTCAATGATGTCGTCCTTTACCATCTTTTCAATCTCCACTCGCATTAATTCTTTTTTCGCAGGAGTTAACCTGTATGGGGGTACAGCAATAGGAGGGTGCTCACCTGTATCAATACGATGCTCTGAGAAAGGCGTGGGTGCCCCCCCTTCCTTGAAGATGTCAGCATTCTCAGACAAAAGGTTCGCCAACGAAGTACGCTCTAATGGCTGTAGTTGAGTCCCTTCATCATCTCGGAGTATATTGGCGGACGCATACGACACGCTGGAAGAACTGGGTTCTAAACGTAGTTGGTGTCGAGTATGCTGTTCATCGGCGAAGTACCACTGATCGTGAGCGAAATCGATTACTACCTGGGCTGCCTTAAGGAAGTCTATCCCTAACAAAGTTTCGTTATTTTTCGCTTCTGGCAGTACTAGAAAGGGAGTCTGAATCGCTTTTCTATCTAACTGTACTTCAAGAGTAGTCAAAAGTACATCAACTTCGCGTGAATGCCCGTCCGCAAACTTAATAATCCTACGCGCTGACTGAAAGGGGTGCCCCTGACGCACGAGAAGATCGTACAGGGTATGTCCCGCTATCGATTGTTTGGCTCCAGTATCTACGAGAGCTGTACCGCAAAAACCTAAAATTTTAATGTCGAAAATCGGTCGCAAGTTGGTACGAGTGGCGGGGGTGGCACTCGCGGACGCTTCCGCAGACATAACATGCGATTTTAAAACATTTGGTTGTGAAACAATTGGTACACATAATACATCAGAATACGTCATATGTTGCATAGGTGTCACCTCACTAGTGCGTGTCGAGTCAATGGTGCGGGTCCCATCCCTATCGCGAGTCATCTCGACGAAGTAAGTCGCATCACTAGTGGATGGTATTTCACTGAAATGTTTTGCCTCCTTAACGTAAGTCGGCGCCTTAATAGATGTCCCATCACTAATACTCGACACGTCACGAGAGGGCAAATCATTAGTACATAACACATCAACATTTTTCGGTACTGACTTTACATACGTAATACTACGCGGAATATGAGATACATCGCACATATTTTTGTCGTAACAATCATATCGACTTACTGGTACCGACGCACATGAATTGGTCGTATAAACATAATCAGATAAGTTGTCCTGCACAACGTCAGATTTTACGCTATAAAAACATTGTTTTTCATTGCATTGTTTGCACGTATCGCGAGTTACGTTTTTCGCGCCACATTGATAACACGATACCGGCACTTGCACTGTAGAGTTATTATTTTCAAAAGACTCACCCTTTAGTCTTCGACACTGTTCAAGCAAGTGTCCATACCTCGGACTCGGCGGCTTCGGAGTAGCGTGGGAATCGTTCTCACCACGCGCCGAAGGGGTACTCGCGGACTGGTAGCGGGGGGCTCCTCGTGCCGAATGAGCCGAGTCCGTCGCGGCTTGCGAGGATGCGTTTTGGCTCGGAACCGATGACGATTCACGATGTACAGGCGGAGCTCGTTGCGGTGCGGCAGCAGAAACTCGCTGTGACTGCGGTGCGGCGCCGGCTGGTCGCTGCGGTGCGGCCCCGGCCGATCGCTGCGGTGCCGGTGTGCGGGTGGTATTAAATTGTGTAGACGTTGCATTAGTTTTCTCGCCTTCATCTAGCGAGTCTTCGATGTTTCGAGCCTTTGATAGAAGCTCGGCGAAACTTATACAGTCTTCTCTTTGCAGCCTTTTTCGAATACGCCTGTTTAATAGAGAATATACCATATCTATCTGTGCTTTAGTAGACACATCGCCTGTCGGTATTTTTGATAAGAGAGCTCTGCACTTAGCAACAAAAATATCGGTTGTCTCTTCTCCGTGTTCTAGTGTAAAAAGGTCTCGATATAGGCGATAGGTCGGGCGACAGTCGCCAAAAGCGTAGCGTAATCGGTCAATGACCTCTGTCCATGTAGTGACCTCTGGTTTTACGCTTTGCCACCAGAGCGCGGCTGGTCCGGTGAGTAGAAGCGACATACCTCGTATTGCATTTTCGTTTGAAATATTCTTGCAATCACGGTAGCTCGAAATGGCATCAATGAACGCCTCTACTTCCTCCGAGCTGCCGGAGAATCGGGCGCTGCAGGAGGCGAAGGTACCGGACTTCGGTTCTTGAATGATCGAGACTGGCGAGTTAGCAGGCTGGCGCTCCAGTACGCGGTCAAAAAGCCGCTCTAGGGCTTCGTTCTGGGTGCGCTGCAAAGTGGCCATCATGGTAGCCACTGTGGATGCTGAAACTTGCTCTTCTGATTCCTCTACGGCATCTGCGAAGGCATCGGACTGACGCTGTGACTGACGACGAGTGCGTGTCATTGTCGATTTTTGAAAATCGCATAAAGAATGACACTGAACAGTCTCTTCGCTGTGGTATCACTATGTGTATAGTTCACTTATCACAGGGCCTAGCTATAGTTTTGGTAGGGCTCCGTGTTGGGACGCCATTTATTGTAAGGTAAAAATCACTGAGTCGTTTTTCACTTGGTAAGTATTTATTTATCGGTAGAGCACAAAATTATAAAAGTTAACACAATTTGGACACAAAAAAATAACAGAACTATACATACAAACGATATAACAGGCCGTGAGGTTAATAAGTAATTTAGAAGTCCGCGTCTAATCTATTTTACATCGTCTCACTAACTAACATGGCGACACCCGGCGGGCGCACGAGTGCCTGCCCCACCTGCACCCCTCTCCCGTCTTGCGACTGCGGCGGACAAATCACGGCTCGGGATGCGAAGCATTACCAAATAAGGTGATATTCTTCTAAGTGTTTCGGGAGCGTACTCAGACGCACGGGGCGGACTCTAGGGTTTGCGACAACGCTTTAGCTAATCGTGCCTCTCTATCGGTTGTTCCGTGCTCCAACGCTCGGTTTAGGCGGAACTTGACACAGACTTGGTGCAGACAGCTTTCATTGATTCATAAGACGTTATCACTAATTGTGCCTCTCTATCGGTTGTTCCGTGCTCCAACGCTCGGTTTAGGCGGAACTTGACACAGACTTGGTGCAGACAGCTTTCATTGATTCATAAGACGTTATCACTAATTGTGCCTCTCTATCGGTTGTTCCGTGCTCCAACGCTCGGTTTAGGCGGAACTTGACACAGACTTGGTGCAGACAGTTTTCATTGATTCATAAGACGTTATCACTAATTGTGCCTCTCTATCGGTTGTTCCGTGCTCCAACGCTCGGTTTAGGCGGAACTTGACACAGACTTGGTGCAGACAGCTTTCATTGATTCATAAGACGTTATCACTAATTGTGCCTCTCTATCGGTTGTTCCGTGCTCCAACGCTCGGTTTAGGCGGAACTTGACACAGACTTGGTGCAGACAGCTTTCATTGATTCATAAGACGTTATCACGTCAAAAACTATTATTTTTTAGGTACAGACATCGACTTGGAAAAGTTTGTGTTAAAAACTTTCCTGTGTGTGTGGCTGTGTCCTTTGTGGGAAAGGGGCAAAGCATCCCCTCTTAATCCCTACCAAAATCTTAACAAGCTTACATCTCTGAACTGGATTAGCCAATTTTACTAATTTTTCAGTTTACGAATCATAATTAATTGCAGAATTCAGTAATACGTTTGTTTAATACGTTTATACGTTTTTAATACGTTTATTTATTCAGTATACAGTTTTCGAATCATAATTAATTGCAGAATTCATTAATACGTTTAATTAATTCAATATCAGTCAACTACCCTATTCTGCTTGTACAAAGCGCGAGCCTAGCGAGCGCGACAATTATTCATGTTTTTTCGAAGGAATATTTCTTAACTAGTTTTTACCCGCGGCTTCGCCCGCATGATATTTTGATTTTTGACGCAAAATTTATAGCCTATGTGTTAATCTGATATATAAGCTATATTATTGCAAAGTTTCATCTCAATACGTTTAGTAGTTTTTGCGTGAAAGAGTAACAAACATCCATATAACCATCCATCCATCCATCCATCCATCCTCACAAACTTTCGATTTTATAATATTAGTAGGATGGACAAAAAAAACGGACGTAAGTACTTAATAACTTACGTCCATAGGGGCGTCAGTACTTTTTAAGGGCTCTAGAATATATTCAGTGAAGTCTTGAATCATCATTATAGGTAACTTTCTTGATTTTTGTGATAGCATTATCTGACGATATCAGAAAACTGATTAGATACCCGCGGTCTTTCTTCGGATGGGTGATCGCGGGTGGGATTTACGACTGAGCGCTTTCGTCGCTGATAAGTAGGTCAGTACCTACTTATCAGCGATGAAAGCGCTCAGTCGTAAACTCCTCACTCCTCAGTCGTAAACGCAGTGGACTGTTGAAAAAGGCTGATACAGTACAGTTACTGTATCAGCCTTTTTCAACAGTCCACTGCAGGACGTAGGCCTACCCACGAAGGGTGATTAGGCCATATCCACCACGCTGGCCCAGTGCGGGTTGGTGGATTCACATAAGCCATCGAATTTCTTCTACTGGCGTATGCAGGTTGCCTCACGATGTTTTCCTTCACCGAAAAGCCAGTGGTGTGAAATTCCGTACATAAATTCCAAAGAACTCATTGGTACGGGACCGAGGATTTGAACCCACGACCTCACGATTGTAAGGCGGGTGTCACTACCTCTAGACCACCACGGCTGTATATGTGATAAGTAGGTATTGTACGTTAATTGTGAGTCCCGGATTTAACCATTTAGCCATGTGAGAGGCCTTCAGGCGGCTAGTAAGTTCGTATACGTCGTGTGGATGGCTATCCACACGACGTATACGAACTGGTGTCAGAGTTTTCAAGCCGCTTTACCTATATTAAATTTAACGTGTCATCAGAGCCACGGTAGCGCTCAGATGTAAAAGGTACCCGCGGTCACCCATGCTAAGACCGACCGCAGCCGGCTTAAAAACTACACACCAGGGCTTGACACCCGGCCCATACGAACTTATCAATCCGGAAACAGCGAAAAAAATTGATGCTGCGAATTCAGAGCAAATAAAAAATCAAGAGGGAACGTCGTTGAACAGTCAAGTGAAGCCGGTTTTTTATAAATGTGTGAGTGCGTCACTGCTGCGCCGCCATAGTTCGACTGACAAGCCAAGGCGTAGTTTCCTTGTACGTTGATGTGTGTGTGATTGTTTTTAGGCGAGGCGTAGTTTTGGTCGGCCTCACTTGTTTGTTCACAACATTCTCTCTTGATTTTTTATTTGCTCTGAGGCTGCGAACAAGAGTTTAATTCTTGACATAAAATATGGAATATCTCATATTTTTTTCTTAGAAATATTTTATTTAGTCTTCCAGATAAAGAGCCCAGTCCTCAGTTACAATGCGTTCATAAAAAAAAAAAACAAATAAGACGTTAATATTCCTGCAAATTATTGTTTGTTTGATTTGAAACTGTTGTTACTAACCTAATAAAAAAATAACTCTATCTCCAAATAAAGTCGCGCTCTTTAATTAATACAAACTGAAATCAAAACTTCTAATAACTATATAAAAGTTTTTTTTTCATAAAATTATGCCTAAGTATGCTTTTTGTGTGTTTTTTTTGTTTTTAAAACCCTTCATTTAACAGAGTAAGTAGATCTAAGAAAAAGATTTTCTTTTTTCATTTACTCTACAGTAGCTAGTCAGACTTCAAAAAAGTTATGGGCCACCTACAATTCAGCCAAGTGCGAACCATGCCATTCCGTAGCAAGTATGTTGATACTAGATAGGTAGTAACTATTTCTTTCAAAACTTAGAAAGAAATTAAATTCAGTTTGGTATATAGGAAACTGTGCCCGAGAGAGAGCGCGCGCTCAGTCGGACGCCCCAGAAAAAGATGGTCCGATGACATAGTGGAAGTAGCGGGCCTGATCTGCCCCCCTACCGCCTAAATCAATAGCAATCGTAATAGCAATCGTTTATGACTTCATTTTAGCCATTTGGCACCGCCTATGTGAAGTTAGTCATCAAAGTTGTTCATTCAACGATTGCTTTCGCAATCCGCGCAAAGCAATTGATGGCTAACGTCACATAGGCGGTGCCAAATGACTAAAATGAAGTCATAAACGATTGCTATTACGATTGCTATTGCTTAGGCGGTAGGGGGGCTGGACTAGACATGCCCTAAATCGTAATTCATGGCACAGTATGGTGGAGGCCTTTTACCGAATTTGGGTGCCCAAATAAAATACTTAAAATTAAAAATGTAAGATTAAAATTTGTTATGAACTTGTAAACGTATTTGGGAAATAAAGGCTATTTTATTTTATTTTATTTATTTATATAGGAAACTACTAATTTTATTATTCTATCAAATGAGATGTTAAATATTTCAAATACAAAGTAGAACCTCGATATGTAACTAGGTAAAATTAAAATGAGGCCTGCGCAGACATTGGCGTCAAGATCGCCCTTGTACTGAATTCGCGGTCGAATTTAAACATCGACTTTAAAACATTTTTATGAATCAAGGTTAGTCATAAAGGTGGATTTGCGCCTGATAGTTACACTCAATAAATTAGCTCAGCAGGGATGGGTAGATTTGGAAGCGCGGGGTCCATTGCAGTGGCTAGTTATTGTGGAGCTAAATTGTGTAGTACGCCAGGGCCCCGGAGCTTAGAGGGCCATCTAACCTAAGCTTTGAAAACAAGAATAAGGTACTTACTAAGTCAGTATGTTCGTATGGGCTGGGTGGCTATCCTTACTGTCAAAGTTTTTAAGCCGCCTGAAGGCTTCTGACATGGCTAAACGGTTGAATTAATTAGGTAGGTACTCAAAAGTCCGAAATGTTTTCGTGCTAGCTATGCTCGCGCTTATTATGTAGTTTGACTCTTCAATGCTCAGTTTTACTCACGCTTCATAACTGAGAAAAACAAAAAAAAAAATGGCGCTCGTTTTGCTTGTAACTTATGTGTACCTACTGAGTAGGGTATAATATAATAATATAGTAGCTAATAGAGATTACGCGCGACGTATGGATTTATTTAGCCTACTAGGTATATTATACTACGAGGAAGGAGGGGGTAAGGGTCCAATCCTTTCTATATTCTACCGGGGCCCTTTGTCAACTTACCTACGCCTCTGGGTCCCTTTCTGTTACAGTTTTACATTTAACAATATATTAATCTTAATTAAAATCATAATATAACACAAACAAATACCTACGCAATAAAACCCTAAACATTAAATAATGTTTTTGATAACAGAGAGCGATTGTATTATGGAAAGGTAAAAATAATGTTATGAATTGATTTTAACTTTTTAGCCAACTTCAAAAAAATAGGTTCTCTTTTTCTCATATCTGTTTCTTTTTTTTAGGGTCCTGTAGTAAAATGAGGAACCCTTATGACTTCGTTGTATCCGTCTGTCTGTCTGTCCGTCCGTCCGTCCGTCCACACGTTTTTTTTAATTCCGTATAGGTTTGCGTTTGACTACATACTGCCTGATGTTGAGCAGATATGCGGTCTAGGGTGTAGCACGCTTGCCTAGAAGATACCTATTTACTCGGGATTTGAAGACACCCTAAGTCCTACTCCCCTAGTATTACCTTATAACTACCAAATTTATCGTAATTACATGAAAATGAACGTGGTTTTCACACATTTTATACTAGGTATATATAACGGGACTGAACTCACGTGTGGGGATAGTCGTAACGACTATAGTTTCGGTCGCATTCGGCGACCTTTCTCAAGTTGGCGAGTGCTAGCACGCGGAGCAGTGCATTGCGAGACGGCTCCGCGTGCACTCGCCAACTTGAGAAAGGTCGCCGAATGCGAGTTCAGTACCGTTATATATAGTATAAAATGTAATTACATGAAATTTAAGAATATGATAGTTATAGTATAGATAAATCTCAATTTAAAACAAGTAAAATTTTAAAATAGGTTATTCAAGGGGTAGCTAGCTCCCATACATGTAAAGTAAAATATTTTTTTCTGTTCTTAATTTGTTACGCGATTGCTCCGTCAATAAGGAACCTATTTTGATGATTATTTTTTTATTTGGTAGATCATACTTAAGAAGTGGTCCCATATAAATTTAATCGAGATCCGCTTGGTAGAAAAATCAACAATAATCGATGATACATTGATCCACGCATGCATCCATCGAATTTTGAACACGGTTGAAATCGGTTATGCTATTTTTGGCGAATAATAATTATTATTTATGTAATAGTTTATGATACGTAGATAGGCAGTGCCAGATATTATTATCTACCTACCACTTAGATAATAATGTTATACCTAATAATTATATCTTAGTAATAAGATAAAGTTTTAGTAAACACAATGGTTTTCATGAACGCGGTCGTATTATGGTATGGTTAAATTTAAAAGTTTAGTGTAGATCTAATAATCTTGTATACTAGAAGTTCAGTGTGTTCATAGCATAAAATATCTACTCATAGCGGTGTTAATGTCATGCGCGTCAAATTTTACCGACTCCAAAAAAGGTGGTACTATGTTCGTCTGTATGTTTTTTTTGTGTGCTTTCATCGATATTTTCGTTGATTGTTAATCGATTTAAAAATCTGTTTTATTTAGAAACAAATTAATAATTTTTAAGAAAAATAATTACAGGTACAGAATGTGCTCATAATTAGGGTTCCATGTTTTGACTCTGAAATCAAAATCAGAAAATGAGATACGTAGAAGAACCAATGCTATCAACATTTCCCAGATTATCAACACACGAGGATTGACAAGTATTCAAATGCCTATCCTCGTGCAATTTGAAACGGCAGTGAGCAGGGCACATTTCACGGAGGATTGATGATCGATAAGGTTAAAAATATCTCAAAGTCAAAGTCAAAGTCAAAGATTTTTATTGCAGTTTGCATGTACAAAGGTGGTATAGATATAATCATGACTCAATACAAACTTGCCTTTGCAAGGCGTGCAACGTTACTGGCAGCTTTATTTATTATTATTACCTAAATCAAATTATTATTACAAAATTAAAATTCTCAAAATTAAAATTCTCGATTGGAGACTACGAGCCGGCTAGCGCAGCGTAGGACGTCCCATGAGGTGGCATAAATGATCTCATCAAGACTGCAGATCGCGCTGGATGTAAGCCGTATCGAACCGAGAGCCATAGGGGAGGCATATGTCCAGCATTGGACGTCCTATGACTGAAACGAACGAAATAAAAACTGAAAAAAATAATGGATGGATAATTGTTTGACTCAAAGTGGATATTATTTGCGTGTGATCCTGAATTATGCGTA
Source organism: Hypomecis punctinalis (assembly GCA_949316475.1). Taxonomy (NCBI): domain Eukaryota; kingdom Metazoa; phylum Arthropoda; class Insecta; order Lepidoptera; family Geometridae; genus Hypomecis; species Hypomecis punctinalis. Next base: position 17,628,491 of record OX438816.1, read on the forward strand.
AGTATAGTGCGTCGGAATCAAAGGGTCAGATGCAAACTGATTGATTTCTATACGGGAATAATTTATTTTTCGCCAAATATGGCACAACTGACTGAAAATCCGAAGAGCTCGCTCGAACTGATATACCATTTTTTGATAATTGTTGATTTTTCATAACCATCTAAGCCGATTTTAATAAAATTTAATGCGACCTATGAAGTATGATCTGATAGAAAAAATGCCAGCAATAGAAACCTATGCAAGGAAAAATGCCAGGAATAGAAACCTATTCAAGGAAAAATGCCAGGAATAGGAACCTATTCAAGGAAAAATGCCAGGAATAGAAACCTATACAAGAAAAAATGCCAGGAATAGAAACCTATACAAGGAAAAATGCCAGGTAAAGAAACTTATACAAGGAAAAATGCCAGGAATAGAAACCTATTCAAGAAAAAATGCCAGGAATAGAAACCTATACAAGAAAAAATGCCAGGAATAGAAACCTATACAAGGAAAAATGCCTGGAAAAGAAACTTATACAAGGAAAAATGCCAGGAATAGAAACATATATAAGGAAAAATGCCATGAAAAGAAACCTATACAAGGAAAAATGCCAGGAATAGAAACTTATACAAGGAAGAATGCGAGGAAAAGAAACCTATACAAGGAAAAATGCCAGGAAAAGAAACCCATACAAGGAAAAATGCCAGGAATAGAAACCTATACAAGGAAAAATGCCAAGAAAAGAAACTTATACAAGAAAAAATGCCAGGAATAGAAACCTATACAAGGAAAAATGCCAGGAAAAGAAACTACACAAGGAAAAATGCCAGGAATAGAAACCTTTCCAAGGAAAAATGGCAGGAAAAGAAACCTATTCAAAGAAAAATGCCAGGAAAAGAAATCTATACAAGGAAAAGAAACCTATACAAGGAAAAATACCAGGAATAGAAACTTATACAAGGAAAAAAATCCGTCCGTTTCGCCGGCTCTGTTCTATCAATCTGCGAATAATATTTTTTTTTACATGATAACGTCTTATAAACCGATGAACGCCAGCTGCTCGCACGATAAAGCATGACTCAATGTCACGTTCCGGCTGAGCCGAGCGTGTAACCGAGAGCGCGGAACAAATAGAGAGGCACGGTCAGCTTGACGATGACGTTATCATGTAAAATTATCGTCCGTTACCGACTTTAACAGACAACCAAACTTATTTTAGCTACCCTCTGTTTTGACACAAGCCGTGGGGGTCTATTGACACGCGCCTTACAATCGTGAGGTCGTGGTTCAAATCCCGGTCCCGTACCAATGAGTTCTTTTGAATTTATGTACAGAATATCACATCACTGGCTTTTCGGTGAAGGAAAACCTCGTGAGGCAAGCTGCATACGTCTGTGGCAGAAATTCGATGGCGTATGTGAATCTACCAACCCACACTGGGCCAGAGTGATGGAAATGGTCTAATTGGGCACCCTTCGTGGGTAGGCCTACGTCCTGCAGTGGACTATTAAAAAGGCTGATACAGTACAGTTTAGAAGGTTTATTACTTTGCAGGAGCATTCTAGGCCTGACGCATTGCCTGGATGACTACAGCTTCCCTCCAGGGTTCAAGTTCGGAGTAGCCTCAGCTGCCTACCAGGTGGAAGGGGCCTGGAATGTCAGCGGTAAGTATTGGCCCAGACTAAAGTGGAGAGCTGGGCAGAGCGTTGCAAACCTTAAGAAGTCCATTTGTAGAAATGTCAAATTCTGGGCCTAAATCATCACTCTCAATAGATATGATAAAATTTTCATTTAACTGGCTTTTTGGTAAAGTAAAACGTTGTTATTACAATGTTACACCTGATTACATGCATTTGTTCTTCAGATCACATTACCTGAATCAATAGTCAATTTTCACTCGTTTTCCGCTTAAAAGCTAATGTACCTACCTACGTGACCATGGGCGCCGTCAGAATTATTTCCAGGGTACATCTGCATCAGAGACTACAACCCTAGGGAGGTCCCCTAGGTAGCCACTGGCGTCACCGAAAGGACCTCTCCGATCTCCGAGATCGCTATCGTATGGGGCCCCAGCCCAGAACCTCTGGCGTCACCAAATGGTACCACGCCATCCTCATTTTTTGTCTACTTTCTTTTCTGACAGGAGAGTGTAAGAGCACCCCTTGCACCCCCTTCCCGACGCCCAAGTAGGTATGTGACCAGTATAGTTATTAGTAAATCTGTAACTGAAGTTTAAAAAGTTGGTAAAATTTTTAGACAAATCAGAGAATATCTGGGACCGGTTCTGCCACGACGACCCAGATGTGATCGCCGATAGGGCCAATGGCGACGTGGCTTGTGACTCCTACCACCAATGGAGGCGAGACATTGAGATGATTCAAGAAGTTGGAGCGCATTACTATAGGTAACCAGTTAACCACTGATTCGTATCCTCTGGATTTTTCAGGTCGTATATAAAAGCACAATATAAAATAATAGAAAAGAACAGAAGGGTAACTCATAGACAATAATTAGGGCTAGTAACTAGTACTAGGTTTCGTGCAGACTGCTAAGGAATTGTTCTTAAAAGCAATTACTTTACTTATTTTCTGGCGGATGATTTTTCGATACTTTATAAAGCTAGTCTCAAACTTCAATGGTCTCAAATGGATACATGGCTTTCAGATTCTCAATAGCCTGGACCAGGCTCCTTCCAAATGGTTTTTCTAACATAATAAGCGAAGACGGCAAGAAGTACTACAACGATCTGATAGACGGTCTACTGGAAAAGGGCATCGAACCTGTCGTCACGCTCTACCACTGGGACTTACCGCAGAGTCTGCAGGATCTTGGTAAGCGTCTCTTCTTTTCACCTTAGGTCGTTTTAACCGTTTAGCGATGTCAGAGACTTCGAGAGGCGGCTTAAAAACTCTGACACCAGGTTTAGCCACCTGCGGGGCAATTTTGTTAAGCGATCTCGTTATTGAGGCATTGAGGAAGGATGATTCCTTCCTCAATGCATGTATTGAGGTGACACGTTCTTGAATATCTTTCGATTTTATTACAGTTTTCAGCTACTAGAACTGTCAGAAAAACGAGAAAGAATCAAGAACGTGTCACTTCAGTAAAGAGATCGGTTAACAGAATTGAGCTCCTGATCTATACGAACTTACTTTACTTCTTTTGCAGTGCTTAATAAAATATTAATTATTTTTCAGAACTTTCTTTTTCACTAATACACACAAGCAACTAGACTCTTTGTATTAGTTTAAGATATCTCATAAACATTGGCGTCATGAAATCTAGAAGAAACGTAGATGTTCCTTTTATATCATCCTCAACCATAATTATTATGTTTTTTGTGGTCAAAAGCAATTGACCTATCTGATTTAGGATTTTCAATTATAATGCTAGCCTAATTGCAAAACAGTGCTTTGACGGTCCTGCTCGTAGATATCCACTTCTGCATTTGCTATGACAGAAATGGATATCTTCTAGGATAGATTCTCTATAGGAGACTCTCAGTAGTCTCCATAATATAAATACTACTGGGCCTCGATATCCGGAGGGGCTATTTGGTCATGGGTCAGGATGTTAGTTGACCATGTTTTTGCACTTTGGAGACAGGGAGTTTAGTGGGGGAGGGTATCACATGAGTGAGAAGCGTTATAATATCACATTTTACTTAATATTCCAGGTGGCTGGACCAACCCTCTAACAGCTGACTGGTTTGCTGACTACGCCAGAGTGGCCTTCACCCTATACGGTGATCGTGTCAAGACCTGGGTCACCATCAACGAGCCCCTCGTCATTTGTGACCTGCCCTTCAACACAGGGGCTTTGGCACCTGGCATATTGGACCCTAATGTGGCCCCCTACTTGTGCAATAAGAACATACTTATAGCTCACGCTAAAGCTTGGAGAATATACGATACGGAGTTTCGGAATAAATATAAAGGTAAAAATAACTTAACTGCACTCATGAATCTTAAGTGCAGTTGGGCAGGACACGTGGCCAGGTAGAATGACGATAGGTGGAGTAGGAGAGTGACGAAGTGGTGGCCGAGGCAAGGCAAGCAGAACCTTGGTTGTCCGGCTGCAAGATGGGTCGACGATATTGTGAAAATCGCGGTTCGAGCTTGGACACGATTAGCACAGAACCCAGACAAATACCCAGCAGGGGGGTAGAGAAGACTTCAGATGATGATGATGGTGTAAAATAATGGATGGTGATGATGGTGGTGATGATGATAGTGTGCATTGAGTTTTCGATTTAATGACTTTGATGACTGGTTGGAAGTGGCTCGTATCCATCGCGATCCTGCGTTCTTGGGGAGGTCACCTTGCACCTTGTGGGTGGACGTCCTATGCTGCGCTAGCCAGTACGTGGTCTCCAATCGAGAACATTTCAACCCCATTGGTCATCAGTCCTCTGTGCTTTGTGCCCTACCCACCGTCGTTCCGACTTGCTGATCCTAGACTATGTCGGTAACATTGGTTCTTCTTCGGATCTCCTCATTCCTTACTCAATCTCGTTGTGTCAAATAAAGTACACCACTTTATTTGACACTACACGCTTTTTAGTCATCGTGAGAAAACCTGTGCTCCTACTACTAATGGATGGATGACAATCAACTTAGTTGCATCTTTATAAATGTCATTTTAAATTTCAGGGAAAGTATCATTGGCAAACCATCTTATTTGGATTGAACCAAAATCTCCCGAAGATGCTGAGTTGGCGGAACTGGCTAGACAAAATCTGGTAAGTAAATTAGACAAATAACGGATAGCTGATGGCGTAAGGTTCTCGAATGGAGACCACGGACCAGCAAGCGCAGTATAGGACGTTCACCGAAAAGGTGGATTGAAGATATAATAAAGATCGCAGGGACGCGCTGGATGCAGGCCGCTTCCAACCAGCTCTATAAGAAATCCATGGGGGAGGCCTAAAAGTCCAGCAATGGATGTCCTACAGCTGATGGATGGATAGATGGAATAGATCTGTTTCCGTCCTAAACGTTTCTGCCTCTCATCATCATCATCCACAGTCTTATTAATCCCACTGCTGCGTATAGGCCACTCTTTTTCTGTGCTATCTGCCTCGGTCCTGTGCTAATCTGCCCCTCAGTGTTTTTTATCTAGTGGATTAGATAAACTGTTTAGTAAATATGATAATGATTATCCTCTTCCTAATCCTTAATACCGTTTCGATTAAGAGCAGTGGACCAGTTTTACAAAATGTCATCAAACATTATAAATCACTTGTCATTCTGATAATTTTTTTCGCCAAAAATGGCACAACCGACTTCAATCGTGTACAGAATTCGACTAGTTTGCTCGAATCAATGTATACCATTTTTTACTATTGTTGATTTTTAATAATTAATATACTTAAAAAAAAAAACAGAAAAACACGCTTTCATGGCTTATCAAAGTAAAAAGTGTAAAATAATTTTAATGTTTTTCTGTCTATATTTTCAATATAGGCAAAAAAATAATAATGAACGAAAAATATTAATGCTATGTATTGTAAAAAAAAGCGTTAGAAAAAAAAGAGTTAAATTAGGGCACAAAGCGCTCCAATTTTTCGTAAATCGAGCACCCCAGGCTTTTTTTATAATAGTATTAAAATTTTCTTTCATTATTATTTTCTGACTATATTAAAAATTATTTTACACTTTTTAGTTTGATATGCATAGATTAATTATGGGTCTCCCTCCATAGACCACAACCAACCCAAGAGACCCATAATTCATCTATGTTGATTGTCAATATGCTATGAAAGCGTGTTTTTTAGATATTTTTAAACTATATTTATTATCATTTTTTAATTATTAAATAAATGCATTATCTGTTTTTTATGGGTGTGCAAACTGCAAAGTTTAAAAAAAAACTGAACGCTCAAAGTAGGGCAAAATCGAGCTGAAAGAGATTGGTTACAAGCAAACAAGCAAACATACAGGTGAAACTAATAAAAGCGTGTTAAAAAGGGAGGAGTTCCTCGTGGATACGTATTCCTAATGACACAACTACGTAGGTACAACGAAACACAACTAGAGCTCGGCCGATTTCTATAAAATATTTATCTATGGTTTATCAGGCAGGACGATACTCACATCCAGTTTATACCAAGGAAGGCGGCTGGCCACCAACAGTGCAGCAGGCATTCGATCAGATAACGAAGGAAAAAGGGCTGCCACGTCCGAAACTTCCTCATTTCACAGCTGAGGAAATTGAACTAATAAGAGGTAAGAGAAACTCTCTACAATGGCATTTTATCCGTCATCATTTAAGTCATTAGACATTCCTTACTCACTGCTGAACATAGGCTTGCTATACTTAAAGATTTCCATGGATGACAATTATTATTGCCAGCGTTTTGCACTCCGCTCGATTCTTATTCAGACCATTTGTAGCATGTAAATGGCAGGCTGGAAACAAGGTCTTTTAATATTTTAATAGGGTCAATGACTGATAATTGTAGATTATGCGACATGGGGACAGAGTACAGCCTTGTGTCGCGGGCAATATTTTGATCCCTGAGCGTAGCGAGGGAGTTTGAAGTATAATGAGCCCAGGAATTTTAATAATGCAAAACACTGGCGCAACTTCATTATATTCTCTAAGCAACTCAGTATTGCTCACAATAAAATAAAAAAAGAATAGAAGACATTTGTAAAGTTTTCGTGGAAAAGCAAACTAGACCCCAAATGAAAAACAGTGTATGTAAATACTACGTGACAATCATAGAATCATGAATGTACCTAAATACTACGTAACTCGATTATCATGGCCTACTCGATCCTTCTGGTGGTGTAGCCACTAAAAACTTTCGAAACGGACTTTCAATTAATAAGATGGGTTTGAAACTACAGCTGTTTCCGTATAGCCCTATATATGCTTTTGTACAGCATCTCTGGCGGAAACAAGGAAGAACTAACCAAAATGTATAGAGCCAAACGCGATCGCTAAAGTTTAAGTAGGTAAACTACGTAAATCCTGGACTAAGGGCTAAGGATATTTTCTGTTAACAGGCACATATGATTACTACGCCATGAACATGTACACTAGCCGCCTGATCCGGCCGGCGGCGCCAGGCGAGAAGCTAGGGACGTGGCCCATGGCAGACCTGCCAGACTTCAACGCTAAGATGGAGCCCAGTCCAACGTGGAAGGCCACGCCTTCGTTCTGGTTCTTTGTAAGTTATTAGACAATCGTGGTACTTTCATCCGTCAGATATGTTCACTGCTGGACATAGGCCTCCCTTATAGATCTCCAATAAAAGCGACTCCTCCCATGGCAAATATACAAATTGTTTTTCCACTATTTTATCACCTTGAAGAGGAATCAAAGTATGAATCGACAAAAGTGGATTAAATGGTCGAGCGTCCCACTTCTGAAAACGAGTTTCTTCTTGTTACCAGAAGGGTCTATCAATAAATTTGGTTTCCTTCGTAACAAGATAATTAATGGAGAATATTATCTATTGCTAAGTTTTAAGATTTAGTGAAGGCACGAATTTTTATGAGAGGTCTTTAAAGTAAGTTTCAAATATTCAGGGGATAGCTAATTCAGGGGACCGAACTAAGGATCCGAAACCTCTAATACACATCTCTTTTCATTCTAAATCAGTCCTAATTTTAAGATCAAATTTATTCGATCATAATTATTTTTTTTTTTTTTTATTGAAAATTTTTACAAACCACAGACTCCAGGGTCTGTGCCCTTTGTTAACTAAAATTACAATTGTTAGATGATACTGTACAAAGAAAGTTAGTAGGTACTTGAAATTTTAGCCTAAGTTAGTTAGTTGGTGCAATGCGTGAATGCCACGAGCAGACCGGCGACCCGCAAGCAGCACCCGATCACGAGTGTGACACATGTGCCAGCCATCGCTCTCCTCGACCATATTTGAGGGAAGAGAGCGACCCGGCACATGATGCCGCCGCAAGAAGGAGCCTTCGATGGCGAGCATGAATGCTTGGGGCATGCGCGCAATGCTTATTTTTTATAAATTACAAATACACATTTTCACGTCCTATGGCTTTTTTTTTTTTTTTGCCTTCTCCCGGCCCAGAGCCTCCATCACCGCCTCGTTCCGATCCCTGACGGCCATCTGCAGGTTGTATTCCCTGATGGTTTCCGATGACACAGACGACGCTCGCCGTACGAATCGACTGATGGCATCATTTTCGATGTCGTCGGCGTAGTAGATGAAAGTCCCAGTGTGCCGCGATAGTGCAACGACCGCGTGTGAGACGCTCTCATGTAGTCTCATTTTTGGCTTTGTTTTTATAACGATTACCGATTCGTATGTCAGTCCCTGAGCTTCGTGAATGGTAAGAGTGCGTGATCTTGAGCCTCCCCCATAACCTTGGCTTAAAAGGGTCTCCTTTTCTTCCTGCGTATGCACTAAGAAAAGTGTATTGGGGAGGGTTTTGGATATTTGAGCCCCCTTGAACCTTTTCTGCTCAAGAGACCTAACACGAGGGGCTGAGGAATATATACCTGAGTATATTTCCCTCAACGCATACGCGACATCCATTGGGTTTCTGTGTGTGCAGAGCAACTCCTGGGTGATATTTGCAACCAGCGTTGGACGATGGTACCTCATCTCGAAGAGATTTTCTCTGTCGATATAAGGCAACTGATTGACGTCTCCAATGAGGACAAGTTCGCTAGCACCAGACAGCCGGGCAGCCATTATTATGGCTCCAAAATGGTTCATTAGAGCTTCATCCACCAGAAGGCGACCGAAGCTCTCTTTTCCGAAACCATTGACAAGAGATGAAGCCATGGTTCGCACTCTGGATTTTACCAGATCTCCTATTCGGTGCGATAGCTTCTCTCTCAGGTCTTTTACTGCCTCTGTTGTTGTTGTGATGATAGCGTCCCTGTCCACATCAAAGTGTCTAATCACCCATGTTGTCTTGCCACATCCTGGTACTCCGTTGACCCATTGTATCTTTGGTACCACCCAGTTTCCCCAGCCTGCCTCAACGTCTGAGCTCCGTTCGATGGTTTTAGCCATCTCAAGGATTCTATCGTCTAGCATTATCTTGGTGCACTTGGCGGTGACTACAATTGGGTCGTTCGATGGTATCGCGTATTTCGGTCTTCCTATTCGCTCCGTCTCTCCCTCATCCAGCTCCACAAAACCACATGCTGCGCTATAAGCTGCCATATACTGTCCTTTCATGGTCCCTCTGATGACTTGGGAAGTGACGTTATTGTATATGGCTGCTTCTGCCTCCTCGAGTTTTGATTTTAGTAGACTCTCACTTACCGGACCACCCAGCCTAAAGAACTCCAGGATGTTATCACAGTTCTTAAGATTGTCATTTTTCGTCGCTCTCAATAAGGCTAGGTATTCGATAAAGGCATTTCTCGCGTGGTCTCGTGGCGCCGAGGCCAAGATATAACGGGGCGCATCGACCTGTCCCATGTCGGCTCTCGTTCGGGTTGCCTGGGGTGGTGAAACTACTCTCGAGGTCACCGTTGTCTGTGGAGGTGGTGTTTTAGGCATGAAACGGAATAAGCTCTGCATTGCGATACTGAATAGACCCGATAAGGCACCATCGCTGCTGCTTGGACGGAAATCGGGTCCCTCAGATGCTGCTATTAACTCTGCTCTTTCAGAACCAGATTGAACGGCTGAATTTGGAATGGGGCGGCCCCAGCTGTCTGTTGCATTATCAGGATCGTTACGAGGAGATTTCAGAAAACTCAGGTTTTCTCCTCTGTCCTCATACACGATAACCTCATGGTATTCCGAGGCTTTAATACAACCCAGCCGGTCCGCGGCTTCCGCCTTCGACCGTTCAACCACCATCGCGTCCACGCTTATCACCCGGGGAGTGCTGTCCACTTTCTTACTGAGATGTTCAAGCAATGCACTAGCTTGCGCGAAAGGTGATTGGGCGGCCCACTCGACTAGTGCAATCGTTTTGTTCTTCGATCTCACCAGTCGGAATTGCTGGCCGCCTGCCTCGCACACTGGCATAGCGTCGTAGGATTTCCGCTTCAATGTTAATTTGGCGGTGCTCCCGTTAAGTAGACATGCTAGTCCAGGCGACAAGCGGACGCGTTTCTGGGCTCTGACTTGGCAAAAGCTTAGTCCGAATCTTTCTCTGTTGTTGTCCATGAAGAGAGCCACACCACGGATACGAATCCCCGGAGTTCCCTTTTCTGCGTTTACTAGGATTTCGTCGATGACTACGCTTTTTGGGAGTAATTTCCGGACGGGAATTGCGTTTTGTGCGACTTCGGCGGACTGTGTGTTAGTAGAGTGTATTTGAATGGGGTCGAGTGTTAGAGTGGAGGGTAGTGTGAAAGTATCAGTTAAAGTGGGTTGAAGAGTAGAGGTGATGGGAGATGGTATGGTAGTAAGGAATGGTAGGTTAGTGAAGGATGGTAAGGGGTGTGTTGCGACGGGAGTGTGTTGTTGGATGGAGTGGAGAGTAGAATTTCTTCTGGCCGCTATTCGGAACGACTTCTCCATGAAAGACAAAAGGTGTTGTCTGTTTTCGGGATCTGTTAGGATATTATGGAGATCCGACACCACTAGATTTCTGTCTATCATTATTTCGAGGTCGTGTCGTGCGGCCGAGAATCTGGGGCAATCAATGAGCACATGCCAGACCGTCTCGGAGACATCAGGGTCGCACTCGCATCCATCATAATGATTTATCTAATAAAGTCATTGTGGTAAGCAAACTAAAATTTCCTTAATGACAATGGCAAACTTAATGGCAAACTTAAATATCCTTAATGACAATGTAGAGTTGTACTTTCTTTAACAGATATACCCTGAAGGACTCCGCAAGCAGCTCGCATGGCTGAAGAAGCAGTACGGAGACATTCCATTCTTAATCACAGAGAACGGGTACCCAACAAAAGGAGGACTGGAAGACGTCGACCGGGTTCAATTTTATAGAGATTATTTGGAACAGGTAACTAGATTATAATAATTCCTGAATTTATAGGGGAGTATTTAATCGAGTGCCTTTTAATTTGAACGATTAATGATTAATTTGATCAAAACTTGATTCGAATTAAAGGCATACGGAATTACTGAATGGGCGACAAAAAGCGAGCGAAAACAAATACTTAAATCAGTGACTTAACACGAAATATTTGAGATACTAAGAGCTGATCTTGTTTCATAGTGACCTTGACGTTGGATGCAAGCCGCTTCCAATATTGGTTTATTGGAAATCTATAGGAAAGACCTTTCCTCGAATAGTCAGGAAACCTATATAACAATATTAATACCGCAGCTCATAAAATGCTGCTCTTGTCGTAGAGCTCAAACCCGAAAAATAGTAACACACTTGATAGTCGCCCACATAATAGTCGTTCACCTATGATCTTTTTCACTAGGTTTATTATTATCCATATTTATTTAACATCTTCATTTTTTTTACAATTTATACCTACGACTACAACAAAATATCCTACCTATTAGAAAAAAAACTTATAAACAAGGGTGTGGCAGGCGGGGCAGGGCCCAAGCTACCGGTAGTTGGGGCTACAGAGATAGGAACCTTCTGACAATGCGCGCCGTGTCAAGGACAACCGCCTTCTGCATCTGACCCTTGACACAACCGTATAGCGAGCGCCTCTTAAAGTGGTGGTCGAGACTCTTCGCTATTAAGCCATTTACCTAAACGACTCTCGGGACAATGATCGCCGAGTCTACATCCACATGGCGGTAACCATATAATGTGTTGTGAAATTCCGGTTATTCTTATCGCCATACCTTGTCACACACCTATAGGCGGCACTATGTTTAGCTAACATTTAATTGTTTTCGATAGCAAATAAATAAAAGTATAGGTATACAAAAGGTGTCGTAATAAAACTGTAGATCAGGCAGGTTCATCGAATAAGCATTGCCATTCAGCGTCGCGTGCCAGCATGCTGGGCACGCGGCTAACTGGCAGTGGTGTTTATCTTTAGACCTTCAAAGGTCTGTGAATGATCCAATTGCTTGTTACGTAGTAGTAGTTTATATAAGTAGTCTTGTACATCATCATAAGCAGCTTTTGCTACAGAAACAAACCTGGAATCGCATTTTTAAAAATCAACAAAATCAACAGTTTCATGTAAATGTAATGTTCCTAAGCTTCCTAAGCGATTCCATTGAATGTGATATACTTTATTCCATATCCCGGTTACCGCTCGACGCCGTTCTAACGTACCTAGATATTGAAACAAACTACTTTCACTGCTAAGAATGTACTAGAATATATTCCGTTTTTCCCAGGTCCTGTTATCTATTAAAGAAGACGGTGTGAACGTGACGGGTTAAACTGCGTGGACACTCATGGACAACTTCGAGTGGGCGGATGGATACCGGTGAGCGCACTTCAGACCACTTAACATTATTTACGTAGGTACTACTATTAGTAGTTTGTTGTTATCAGCCTATTGAACTAGGTTCTATTTGCTTAGCAGGTAAGCTAAGGGTTTGTTCGATTACTAGAAGTGTTCGGCCATTGCAAATGCAAGTGGACTGGTTTTAGATATCTTCTTTGATATGCCCGTTTCATCACGATGTTTTCCAACATAAGTGTACTTTTGTTTATGCCATTACTGATTGATGGTAGCGACTATAAACAATACAGCGCTCGTAGCGTAGTTTGACTATACTCTATAAAATTTAACTTGATCTCTGCGACAGTAGAAGATTGACATTTTTAGAGTTGGGATAGTGGTGGAAAAAATCGATTTTCAAACAATGTTGTAATGAAATCGAATGAGTAGTTGAAAGTGAGAAATTGGATTTCATTTACTTACTATTATTTAAGATCAAGTATGTACACATGTAAATAATGTTATGATATTAATTATATACTCATAATAATGTAACGATAGTATTTATCGACGTTTTTCACTATTATCGATGCTAATGTAACATATAATTGGGTTTACTTTAATTACACATGTAAAAAATGTCATGATATTAAAATATACAAAAAATTAATGATAAATCAAGTTTTATTTAAAATATCGTCAGTATAAACTATCGATATTTTAATTAAAACTCTGTGGTCACGATCATTCGTCGCCCATCACTAATCGGCATGCCCACAAAGTATGACATTGACAGTACTGTCTGTACTATTAAGAAATTCAGGACTTCATAGGCGTGATTTTTCTGACAGCTGTCGCAGAGATCAAGTTATATTTTATAGAGTATAGGTGTTTGTCAGCGATCACCGAAATTAAGCAACGTTCCGCACGGTCAGTATTTGGGTGGGTGACCGCGGGTGGCAATTTCCAACTGAGCGCTACCGTGGCTCTGATAACACGCTAAATTGTATACTGAGCGCCACACAAATCGACGGAAGTTATGCGCAGAGCGCTGCGCAAAAGCCGAAATATAGGCATTCGCAGGAGCAAGAGTAACGAGACGCTGGAGCACACCCGCCCGCCAAACTCATGCCTCCCGCGCGCTTCCTAGGCACTATCACATGCGGCGTCGGTATTGTGCACACATGCGCAATAATTAGCCAATCACGGCGAAGTGTCATCTGCGGCTAACTTCTCATCTGCCGATTTGTGTGGCGCTCAGTATAAGCAAAAAAGATATAATAATACTACGTGCTTAAAGAATAAATGACTTAGTTCTGACTCTAAGACTATACGTGTATAGGTTCCGGTTGTTTTAACCTTTTAGCCATGTCAGAGGCACTCAGGCGGCCTAAAAACTGACACCAGGGCTAGCCACCTGGCTTATATGAACTTAGGTACTTACTTTATTAGCAATAAAACATATAATAGGTACGTATCATAGATAAATGATAAGATAGATAAACCTATACACCACAGATAGATGTGCGGACCATCGTATCCTACTGACACGAAGACTTTTTACCCATAAACGATGCAGACGCTTTCAGATGTGCCGAAATATTTGGAACTCCAAACAAATAGAAATCTCTTCAAATACCCCAGAGTTAGTTTTTTATCTGCCTCGGTGGATCAGTGGCTAGAGACCCTGACTTCTGGATCAAAGAGGCGTGGTCTCGATCCTCACCCAGGGCAAGCATTTATGTGATGAATATAGGTGTTTGCTCTGTGTCTGGGTGTTATTTAGGTACTGTACAGGGTTATTTCTAATCAATTAGCATCCTCTTAGGGGCCTATTCTGTACATCAAAACTAACAACTTTATTTTGTTCTGCAACTTTTGTCAAAACTCAAAAAATAATTTTGTTTTTCTATACAAAAATATCGTTCATCCGCCACAAAATGTAGGAAACAGCTGTTTTTTTTTTTAGTTTTGACATTTGCAAAACAAAAGTTGTTAGTTTTGATGTACAGAATAAGTCTCTAAAAGGATGCTAATTGATTAGAAATAATGTATATATAAGTATATATTTAAAAATATGTAGGTATATGTATGTAGTATATCAGTCTCTGGCAGCCATATCACAAGCTTTGCTTAGTTTGGGGTCAGAGACCGTGTGTCAGATATCCCCTAATATTTATTTGTTTCAAAATTGTTTAAGACCAAGATGCCTAGCCTAGTAGAATCTAATGTCATATTATCCAATTCCCAGGTCCCAATTCGGCCTTTACCAAGTGGATTTCTCGTCTCCAGAAAGAACGCGCACGCCGCGCTCCTCCGCCGCCTTTTATAGAGAAGTTATAAGACAGCATTCAATAAATGTCACTGTTCCGTTACGGTAGAATTAATAGATATTAAATAGCTTTTTATTTAGATTTATAATCGATACGATATCTGTAAACTTTATGTTGTCAAGTTGCTGCAAAATAAAACAAACACCGCCATATCAATAAACGTAGTAGTAGTAACTTTAGAAGTAGTCATTTTCTCTTCTTCTTCTTTTGTTTGGCGTCGCATTGTTGTGCATTTGCCAATGTCAAGTATAAAGTTTTAATAATTTTTGTTATTTTATCAAAATAGTCACTGTCGAAGTCACGTCATAGTCCAGTAAAGTCGCGGTCAAGTCCAACTATAGTCCAAGTCATACCTCAGTAAAGCAGTGGATACTTTACTAGAGGCGTCTATGGAGTTTTGGTGACAACACGAAATGACCTGATACGTCACATTATATCACTTGCCTACACTCATGCACGTAAATCAGCTCATTATCAACGAAATACCACAACTTTTAACTAATTATCACTGAAAAAACCCAAGTTTAACAAAATAATACAATGAGGTGACATGACTTTTCCGCGTTCCCACCAAAACTCTGTCTTTTGTCTCTAAGAATTAAAATTGTCAAAGAAATAAATAGACAAAAGACGGACTAACTAAACCAAAGTCACGTTGGTTTATTTATAAGGTGAACAGGGTATTATTTGTACTAAGTTTGTATGTGATTATATCTCTACAAATATTGTGTAGCATTTGTAATTATACTCAAATAAATAAACTAACCGTGAGATAGCCGTGGTGGTCAAGAGGTAGTGACACCCGCCTTACAATCCTGAGGTCGTGGGTTCAAATCCCAGGTCCCGTACCAATGAGTTCTTTGGAATTTATGTACGGAATTTCACACCACTGGCTTTTCGGTGAAGGAAAACATCGTGAGGCAACTACATACGTCCGTAGAAGAAATTCGATGGCGTATGTGAATCCACCAACCCGCTCTGGGCCAGCGTGGTAGACATGGCCCAATCACCCTTCGTGGGTAGGCCTATGTCCTGCAGTGGACTATTAAAAAGGCTGGTACAGTACAGTAGAGTAAATAAACTAACAACTTTAAAAAAATATGTAATGTATTTTATCGTTTAAGTACCTACCTAACTTACAATAAGGTGACTGTGGTTGGTGGCAGATCTGTACCGAACCTGTACTTTAAATATTAAATAACCTTAGAATATTATCACATTGCTATTTTTTTATTTATCAACACTAATTATTTAATCCGCCACTTTGGACGCTATTTAGGGCAATATTTTGAGCGCCATTTTGAGTGCCATTTTCGGCGTCATTTTGCTCAACATGGTCGCCATTTGGTGTGCCAGTCTTGACGGCTGTGTATCGATGTTTTTTATTTTCCTCTTGTGCTCGTCGTTTCACTCGGCATCCGATGAAGGCAGCAACCACCACCACTATCACCACTATCACCACTATCACCACTAAAATAAGACCTCCCTTTGGAAGTGTTATTTTAGTGGCGATAGTGGTGGTGGTCATCATATTTATGATGTTGCGCGAATTGTTGTCTTGAGGAGTGGAGGCCTTGGTGGTTCTGAAACAACCGAAATGACTTTATTTTACAATAGGTGATAAATATTCTTCATCTTCTTCGCTGCTATAGGACGTCCACTGCTGTATGTCCAGCATCCCTAGCATGGCAAAGGGATAAAACCATTTTATCTACTTTTAATATCAGTTGTCAATTTCAATTCAAATCTAATTTGTTTCCACTCTGAGAGGATAAATAGGCGGAAAGACAATTTGTTTCTTTGCCATTCTAGGGGTGTAGTCTGTAGTGATCGTCGACTTGGCATTTTTTCTATGGTAGTGATCATTTTTCCTTCTCCCTAAATCTCCAATCCTTATTAATAAGCTCCAAGTAACACAACGAGCTATGGAGAGGGCTATGCTCGGAGTCTCTCTGCGAGTTCGAATCAGGAATGAGGAGATTCGTAGAAGAAGCAAAGTTACCGACATAGCCCAGCGGATTGGCAAGTTGAAGTGGTAATGGGCAGGGCACGTAGCCCGGAGGACTGACGACGGATGGGGTCGAAAAGTTCTCGAGTGGAGACCACGCACCGGCAAGCGCAGCGTAGGACTTCCACCCACAAGGTGGACGGATGACCTCAGTAAGGCCGCAGTCTTATTGGAGATCTATAGGGGAGACCTATGTCCAGTAGTGGACGTCCTGTGGCTGATGGATGGATGAAAATCTCCAATAAGACCGATATACGTCGGATAAATAGCTAGTCGTTGTCTGCTAAATTATGAGAGGTAGAACTTCTAATTCAGGCACCATCGATCGAAAGTAAAATACGAAAGTAATATCTTCGAAGTAGAAACTAAAACGAAGATTTCTCTCAGTGAAGTGAGAAGTCTCGCAGTGAAGTTGTAACAAGTACACTTACACGTTAGCAGTGAAGTTTTGGCTAGTATAATTACACTTTAGCAGTGAAATTTTGGCAAGTATAATTACACGTCAGCAGTACAGTTTTGGCAAGTATAATTACACGTTAGTAGTGAAGTTGTAACAAGTATACTTAGACGTTAGCAGTGAAGGTGTAACGAGTTTACTGACACGTTAGCAGTGAAGTTTTAAAAAGGATACTTAGACGTTAGCAGTAAAGTTGTAACAAGTACTTATACTTTCATGTTATTTTTAAACTTTCGCGATTTGAGCACATTATCATTAATCGTCAGGAGAGAAAAAGGTATTTAATTAATACATGTCTCATGTTTTATTGCGCGATAAGTCCAGTATTAATATAGTAGGATGAAGTGTACTTACACGTTAGCAGTGAAGTTGTAACAATAAGTATACTTACACGTTAGCAATGAAGTTGTAACAAGTGTACTTACACGTTAGCAGTGAAGTTGTAAGGAGCGTCCAGGGACCGAGTCTTTATAACGCTGTTATAATATTTAGCTGAAGCACGGGCTGTGCGCGTGCGCTGCGGAGAGTTGAAGTCCACCTCGTACAGGCCGAACTTTATGCTGGAAACAAGAAAAAAATACTTCTATACAGGGTTACTGGTAATCAATTATCATCATTTTAGGGGCTTATTCTGTACATCAAAACTAACAACTTTTGTTCTGCAACTTTTGTCAAAACTAAAAAAACAGCTGTTCCATTAACTTTGTCGAGGGTAAGCGATATTTTTTTATGGAAAAGCCACAGAAAAGGCCCTATTACACAGGGCACAGAAGGAGCCTCTTCATACAAACCTAGACTTAAACATGTAAAAATACAATTTGTACCATAGACAACTTTTGAGTGAACTTGCCACTTGAAATAGGGATTTCAAACACATGATGAAAAGAATTGATTCCTAAATTGATTCGAGTCTAGGATGACGTTTGAAATAAAAAAAAAAAAAAAAAAAAAAAAAAATGTCTTATCACATGATAAGTCCGGCTGGCTGAAATTTCGATTAATCTATTCACATCTTGATTCGTTTTAATAGGTGGATTTATGTAATTATAAATACGTTTTTATCGCTCATTCCAGAAGTTATAAACAAAAGTCAATTACACTATTAAATAACAGCTGGCAGCCTTAAGTACCGCTAAATTCGATCTTTTGTCTTCCAGAAATAAAAAAAAACATTATTTATGAATCATAAACCTAAAAAAAATACATACAGACGAACATAGAATCTCTTCCTTTTTTTAAATCGGTTAAAAATGTGAACATATCACGTGATGCTGCTCCATATTGTTAAATCGATCTAAAACTAGTAGTTCGATCCACATTGACCTTGCGACCTTATTCCTTTACATGGCCGGCCGCCCGGGTCAAAATCAATTTTGACCTTAAAGTTAATCGATTTGACGAGTCAATATTCAATCTCATACATTATCCGACATGCCTAACTGACCATAGAGATATTTTCCACTCTGTTGACATTGTCAAATGATTTCATTTTCAATATTTTGCTTTTGCTTGTAAATTACATAGAAAGATATTTATTACTTACCGGTGGTAGGTATGTGACAATGCCTTTCGTTATTTCTTTTGAAACCGAGTAATTTCGGCAAAATGGAATGATGCAGTTTACCATATTTACCTCGTTGCATTGAGACGCGAGCGCAACGCCAGTCTAATGAAGACTAGTTATTGGTTTGGTGTATTTCTATATGATTGGTTGATATTGGTCGGCGACATTTCATTTTGTACGATTAGGTGTCTTCTTGAAGGTCGCTGGGAAAAGCATTATTTTTGAGTTTTGACAAAAATCTTTAAACAAAATTGTTAGTTTTTATTTATAGAATAAGCCCCTAAAAGGTTGCTAATTGATTACCAATAACCCTGTATAATTACAATTAGATAACGTTATTGACCAAGCAAACAAAGTGAGAAAAGCCTCCTCGATAACTTTGCTTTTGTCTGTACGGACGTTGATTCTCCTCTACTGACAAGTCGCTTTTTCAATGAATCTCGACAAAACTTGGTACACTGGTTCTGTAACCGTTTGAAAGTAGCGCCAATGTGCAATGAACACTTCGAGCAAATATCTATAGAGTCATGATCGTGCAAAAGAAGTGTCCGAGGCAAAACCCTGCCCAAGCTACGTGTACCTAGTGTGTAAGTGGGCAGGCTTTTTAGTTAGTCTTACGGCGATTGCAAGCCGACTACAACGCCGCGTGATGCCAAAGTGCTCGATTACAAGCACTAATTAAGTGACATAAGGTCGATATTCAAGAAAACGGGTCATTGTGAATTATTTTATGCTAATATCTAAGTCGGTATGTATGACGGCGCTCGGACATATTTTACTACTTTCACTTAGGAACTGTGGCTCTGTAGATATTTGCTCGAAGAATGAACAATATAAAAGTAGGTACATATTGTCAACATGATTTAGTACTTATTCTCAGGGCCAATAAATCTGATCATGTATTTAAGCAATTAAAATATTTTATGGTAGAAATTGTGCTATAAATACGTAGGTTACTGAAGCCGTGGTGGTCTAGAAAGCCGTGGTGGTCTAGAGGTAATGACACTCGCCTTTCAATTGTGAGGTCGTGAGTTCAAATCCCGGTCCCGTACCAATGAGTTCTTTGGGATTTATGTACGGAATTTCACACCACTGGCTTTTCGGTGAAGGAAAACATCGTGAGGCAACCTGCATATGTCCGGAGAAGAATTTCAATGGCGTATGTGAATCCATCAACCCGCACTGGGCCAGCGTGGTGGATATGGCCCAATCACCTTTCGTGGGTAGGCCTACGTCCTGCAGTGGACTATTATAAGATTGATACAGTACAGTACAGTACAGTACTGTGCCGAATTGACTCCTAAGAATTGGAATTAGGATAGGATTGCTTATGATTTTCTTACTTGTATCCTTGGATCCACTCGAAGTTGTCTATTATGGACCACGCAGTATACCCGGTCACGTTCACGCCATCTTCTTTGATTGCTAACAGTACCTAGAATGATTTTATTTGGTCATTAGTGCGATTTTAGTTCAGTTTCATTTAGTTATATGAAAGGCGCGGTTCTACCAAATATATATGTTAGTCACATTTGTTGACATTTTGTGGTTTTTATATACTACGGGACTAATCGCGCACTAAAATTACGAGATTAATAAATACCTCATCCTAACCTAATTTTAGTGCGCGATCAGTTCCGTAGTATACAGGGTTATTTCTAATCAATCACCACCCTTTCAGGGGCTTATTCTGTACATAAATTAACAACTTTTTTAGCATTGACAAAGGTCGTAGAACAAAAGTTGTTAGTTTTGATGTACCTACCGAATAAGCCCCTGAAAGGATGCTAATTAATTAGAAATACGAGTAACCTTGTATAGAAATAATGTATTCAAATCGCAAGCCGTGGTGGTCTAGTGGTAATAACACTCGCCTATCATTCGTGAGGTCGTGGGTTCAAATCCCGGTTCTATACCAATAAGTTCTTTGGAACTTATGTGCAGGAAAACATCGCGAGGCGATTGAATACGTCTGTAGCAGAAAGATTCGATGGCGTATGTAAATACACCAACCCGTACTAGGCCAGCGTGGTGGATATGGTCCAATCACCCATGGTCGTGGCCTTCTATTGCATTTTAAAAGCCTAGTGCAGTACAGTTTGAAGAGGGTTTGAACGGAAAAAAAAATAATAACATGAAATTAATTTTTCCATACAAAATGTTCCCACGTGTGAAAGTTGCTGTGATTGGTCGACAGTGGCGCTAAATGCCATCGAAATTATAATCGACATAACTAGTATGATAGATGAGGTGATATAAAGTTCACTGGGTCAGCTAGTCACTACCTCAGAGCAAATAAATAAATCAAGAGAGAATGTTGTGAACAAACAAGTGTAGCCAACCAAAACTACGCCTCGCCGTGTAAAGACAATAACACACACATACAGATAACTATGAAACTACGCCTTGGCTTGTAAGTCAAACTATGGCAATACAACAGCGGCGCAACAGCGACGCACTCACACATGTATAAAAAACCGGCTTTATTTGACTGTTCAACGACGTTCCCTCTGGATTTTTTTAATTGCTCTGAGGTCACTACATAAAAATCAGGACGGCTGTCAGATTTTTTGTCAGTTCACCATAAATAAAAATAATACTATCTACTCTTAGTATGTAAACTGACCTGTTTCATATAATTCTTGTAATAGTATATCCTGTCCTGATCGTCCAGGCCTCCAGAGGTCCCTCGGCCGCCCTCCGTGATGAGGATGGGGATGTCTCCGTACTCCCGCTTCAGCCAGGACAGCGTCTTGCGAAGACCTTCCGGGAAGAACTGGAATGTCAACGATATAAATGTAGGCTAGGCGGTCCGGTAAGTGAGAGTCTACTAAAATCGAGACTCAAAGAGGCAGAAGCAGCCATATACAATAACGTCACTTCCCAAGTCATCAGAGTGACCATGAAAGGACAGCATATGGCAGCTTACAGTGCAGAAAGTGGTTTCGTGGAGCTGAATGAGAGAGAGACGGAACGAATAAGAAGACCGAAATACGAGATACCATCGAACGACCCAATTGTAGTCACCGCCAAGTGCACCAAGATAATGCTGGACGATGGAGTCCTTGAGATGGCTAAAACCATTGAAAGAGGCTCGGACGTCGAGGCAGGCTGGGAAAACTGGGTGGTACCAAAGATACAATGGGTCAACAGGGTTCCAGGTTGTGGCAAGACAACATGGGTGATTCGACACTTTGATGTGGACAAGGACGCTATCATCACTACAACAACAGAGGCAGCAAAAGACTTGAGAGAAAAGCTATCGCACATAATAAGAGATCTGGTAAAATTCAGAGTGCGAACCATGGCTTCATCCCTCGTCAATGGTTTTGGAAAAGAGAGCTTCAGCCGCCTTTTGGTAGATGGAGCTCTAATGAACCACTTCGGAGCCATAATAATGGCTGCAAGGCTGTCTGGTGCTAGCGAACTTGTCCTCATTGGAGACGTCAGTCAGCTGCCTTATATCGACAGAGAAAATCTCTTTGAGATGAGGTACCATCGCCCGACCCTGGTTGCAAACATTACACAGGAGTTGCTTTGCACATATAGGAACCCAATGGATGTCGCGTATGCGTTGAGGTAAATATACTCTGGTATATATTCCTCAGCTCCCCGTATTAGGTCTCTTGAGCAGAAAAGGTTCAAGGGGGCACAAATATCCAAAACCCTCCCCAACACCCTTTTCTTAGTGCATACACAGGAAGAAAAGGAGATCCTCACCAGCCAGGGTTACGGAGAGGGCGCAGGATCACGTACCCTTACCATCCACGAAGCTCAGGGACTAACGTACGAGTCGGTAATCGCCATCAAAACTAAGCCTGGAATGAAGCTACACGAGAGCGTGTCACACGCTGTCGTTGCATTATCACGGCACACTGGAACCTTCATTTACTACGCCGACGACACCGAAGATGATGCCATCAGCCGATTCGTGCGGCGTGCATCTTCCGCGTCATTGAGGGCCATCAAAGAGTACAACCTGCAGATGGCCATCAGAGATCGGAACGAGGCAGTGATGGAGGCTCTGGGCCGGGAGGAGGCAACAGAGATGTTATAGAAGGACATGGGAGCGATCACAAGCAGAGTTGAAACCACCGAGTAACACACGGAGTCGTAGCCTTGGACTCTGCGGATGATCGCTTTTACAGAACTTCGGAGAGTGCAGAAGGCGGCTGAGCCCTAAGATTGGGTTGTAGGGTGACTAGCGCAAGGGTACCTGAGACGGCTTGGGCCGTCACCCGGCGGGGGAGACCACAGGGCACACCGCTTGGGGTGCCCGGGCAAGTGGGCACCCCAAGCTGTGTGCCCTGTGGCCCTAATGGGTTGAGCTTGTTGACTATTTGGAGAGAATCTAACCGATCTTCTGACAGATCCTGAGGGTGGTTGTGGCACTAAAACGTGGTCTCTTACTATGAGGACTTATCTATTCTAAGCTCGGAGTTTCTTTGCGAGATAAAATCAGAAATGAGGAGATCCATAGAAGAACCAAAGTTACCGACATAGCCCAGCGGATTAGCAAGCTAAATTGGCAGTGAGCAAAGTACATAGCACAGAGAACTGATGACCGATGGATCAAAAAGTTCTCGAGTGGAGACCACATCCCGGCAAGCGCAGCGTAGGACGTAGACTCACAAGGTGGACGGATGACCTCCTTAAGACCGCGCTGGAAGCAAGCCGCTGTCTAGGAGTCGATGTCCTATAGCTGATGGATGGATGATATATGGAAAAATGGTAAATTTCATATGAGTAAATAAAAAAAAATCTATAGCGAAATTTCGACATTTGCAGTGTGATTTCGCGCGTTCTACTTGGGTTCCCATTTTCAATCTCCCAGGAATCAAAAAACAATCACTGATCCATTACAATAGGACTTTTATTACAGGAATTTTTCAACACCAATAAATCGATGAATACATAAATGATTGAATTAAAAAGTCAACTAACATTGAAGTAGTCCATAAAGATGGGCCAGTCGGGATGGTTTTCTATCTTGGCGTTGAACAGCGGTGCATCTCCAAACGGCCAGGGTGTTAGAACTTCGCCTTCCTTGGCGCGACGGACCATTTTACTGTTGTAGAAATTCAAAGCGTAGAAGTCGTAGCTTCCTGTAAAAATTGATACAGAAGAAATTATCGTAAGTACCTATTTGAATATCTTTACATAAGATTCCCTCTAACAATAATTATTTTTCATCATCAGCATTGGTGGAATAATCGCGTAACATATCTAATCAATCGCGTAATACGTTGAAGCAGAGGCGGCACGAGGCGGGTCGTTAGTTTAACATAACTTATTTAATATAAACGCGTGAGTAATCTCTACCCACCTTTACGAGACTGCGACTGAATAGAAGCCCATGAATGATGATTTGAGCATGTCTACGCTGCTTCAGTACATAAAGTATAACAACTTTAAATATGAAACCAGCCCTCAAGTCATACAGGTAAAAATACAAACCTTTTACTAACTCGATTTCTTCCTTGGTAAATGAGGGTAGTATGGACCAGGGGTATCCCTCTTTCTTACTGAAAGCAGCGAGCGCTTTCTCCACGGCCGGCGGCCAGCCTCCGTTTTTCGAGTAGATGGGGTGTGAAAAACGACCTTCCTGCAAGTTTTTAAGTATTATTTTCGCCTGCACTAGCTGTTGAACATGTGCCACTTGAACGTATTGGGCCATTTCCACCACGCTGACTTTTGCAGATTAAGTCGAGTGACGCGTGGGGATGCTTTGGGGCGACGTGTCTGGTGATAGAGTTAAACCACTTGAAGGTCTCTGACTGAATTCCTTTTCCGTCCATTTGAAGGTTTCATTCAAATGTTTTCCTTTACTATAGAAATGGTTGTGGTAAAATCCGTATCCTAGCTCGAATCTAACTTAATGGCGTCTATAAAGTTAGCTACAGGCTGTGTAAAACCCCACTTGTAAACACCCGTTAACATATGATTTTGCTACTGCGCAACGACTCTCTTAGTGCTCAGAGGGCTAAGTGCGAGATTTTCGCTCGAGCTTGATCGCGTTAACGCTTGATGTGATTTCTATGGAAATGGCACAGCGCCATCTTGTGTCACGTACAGAAAACTGAATAGTTTGTTAGTGTGAGTATTTTTTACGGTATTGTAACGAGCGCCAAACCGATCGAACACGAGCGCGGCAACGTCTGTGATTGGCTAATTCACGCGTGTGTGTCAATGTGCTCGCATGTGTGCACGGCGTGCTCGGTCAACGTGAAGTAAAAGTAATTCGATTTGCAAATCTTCCACTTGACACTCAGAAGCCATTAAGTTTGCTTCGACCCTAAATATTGCCAATAATTACAAGCTTGAAAAGAACTTAATTTCGCTGACTGAAGGTAACTCAACAAAACTATTTGTATTATTATTTTTCGCAAAATATGGCAAAACCGCCTTCCATCATGTACAAAATTTAAATATTTCGCTCAAATTATTAACATTTGATTTTTTTTGATTTTTCAAAAACGGATCAGCAGTGGTTTAAATTACTGTGAAATTTAAATGGGACCACTTTGGAAGTATACCCTTTCGAACTTAATAAGATTTTTTTTTCGTTTCACAATTGGCGAATTAAAATTATCGATGAACATACGCAAAAAAATACATACAGACGAACACAGACCCTCCTCCTTTTTGGAAGTCTGTTAATTTATTAACCACCTTCAACGGGAGTTAATTTAAACTTATTTTTCCAACTTGACACGCGCAAAATATATACGCCTGGACCATGCCTGGACGAGGTCTGGACATTCCGATGTCAATGTCATTTAGACATTTTTATGTTTATAATTTTATACTTGTTTATAATCATATATTTCTTTAGAATTTTACATATTCTTTCGTATTAGTTTATTTAGATATCTTTGGGAATTTGTATATTTTATCGTGTTTTATACTCAAATCGTAAGACATGAACAGGCCCGTAGTGCACTCCCAGGAAGACGCCGCCATCGACTTGGTGGTGAATGTGTTAAACGCTGCGAAATCTAAACTTGGATTGCGGCAAAGTTTGAGCCAGCTTGCGAGTGAGTAGGTGCCTCATATACCTACAAGGTGCTGCTTTGCAAAATTCAGTTCTGCAGTTGGTAAGGCAACACCTAATGCCTATCATTCAGGCACGACTTTTGGCGGGAACGCGAGAAAATCATGTCGCCGCATTGTGTTATTTTCTAAAACTTGTGTTTTTTTTCAGTATTAATAGTTGTGGTGTTTCATTAATAATAGCTGAAATACATGCATGAGTGTGGGCAAGTAGTATAATGTGGTAAAACATCTAATGTGGTAAAATGTGGGAAAAGATCTTTTTGTGTTAGGGAAAGAAGTCTGAAGATCGATTGAACACCTCTCATCTAAAAATTCAAGGACCCAAAAAACCCATCTATTTATCTGAGCTTCTTACCGCAAAAGCAAAGTCGCTTCTCTACTTGGCGCGTGACTTTTCAAAAACAGAAGGATACGACTATTGTTGGCCATCAAATGGAGTGATATACTTACGCAAAAATGATAAAGCGGCCCTAATACGAGTAACTACAGTAGTAGAGTAGTACACTGTTCGCGGGCTCCAACTGGACCTTTTCGCTGACTGTCTAACGGATAGAAACCAGTGCGTCAAGCTAGATGACACCATTAGCGACCCAAAAACCATAAATTACGGTGTTCCCCAAGGTAGCATAGTAGGCCCAACTCTTTTCCTCTGCTACATAAATAAGCTCTGCAATTTAATTTTAGAGAACGGTAGAGTTGTCACTTTTGCTGATGACACGGCGCTCCTCTTTCGTGGAAAAACCTGGGAGGAGGCTTATAATCACGCTCAAAACGGTTTCGATAGGGTTGTCGACTGGTTAAATAAAAATTTACTAAGCCTCAATATCGAAAAAACTAAAATAATACCCTTTTCAATTTTAAAGAGCACACAACCGCCTCTCTGTCGGAACTTAAATGTATTCGCTCACGCGAGTCTCGATAATACCCAGTGTCGGGCAAATGAATGCACATGTATACCTCTAGAAAGAGTTAATACAATTTGCTATCTTGGGGTCATTATCGATAGTCAACTTAACTTAGCAAGCCACATAAAAACATTAGCAGGTAGAGTCAGAAAGCTGATCGCGGTATTTAGGAACATAAGGCACGTTGCTGACAAATATATCCTAAAAACGACGTATTATGCACTTTGCCAGTCTTTGATAATGTACTGTATCGAAGCGTGGGGCGGTGCTGCTAAAACACATTTGTCAGCTTTGGAAAAAGCCCAAAGAGCAATATTAAAAGTTAGCAACTTTCTCCCCTTCAGATACCCAACCTTAGACCTTTATCGGGAAACGGGCGTGCTTACAGTCAGACAACTCTTTCTATTGAGGATTATTTTAAAACAGCATAAGTTGTGTCCACAAACCTCAGAAACTAAAACTCTCACCAAACGTCGTACCGATAAGGTGTTCAAAATACCTAGCTCCAGAACGTATTTCAAACAAAGATTCTTTTCCTTCCTTGGGGGTTACATCTATAACAAACTATCGGAACAAGTGGAACTAAGAAAGCTAAATAAATTTTCTCTGAAAAAAACTCAATGGGGATAGGGTAGAGCAATCCCTCGTGTGGTGATAGACCATCACAGACATAAAGTGAGATTACAACAAAACATGACATGTTTAAAGTACAACCTATTTATTTATATTTCTCGCAGTTATAACATAGCTGATAGCAGCAGCCATAAGGCCTTATGGCTGCAACGACGAAGAACGACCGGGGTAACATTGTCAAAGTTGTATTTTATGCTCATTTTTAGGGTTCCATACTTCAAAGGGCCGTGGTGGTCTAGTGGTAGTGACGCCCGCCTTACAATCGTGAGGTCGTGTGTTCAAATCCCGGTCCCATACCAATGAGTTCTTTGGAATTTATGTACGGAATTTAACACCGCTGGCTTTTCGGTGAAGGAAAACATCGTGAGGCAACCTGCATATGTCAGTAGAAGAAATTCGATGGCGTATGTGAATCCACCAACCCGCACTGGGCCAGCGTGGTGGATATGGTCCAAACACCCTTCGTGGGTAGGCCTACGTCCTGCAGTGGACTATTAAAAAGGCTGATACGGTACAGTACAGTACAGTACTTCAAAAGGAAAAAACGGAACCCTTATACGAGTAGGATCACTTGGTTGTCCGTATGTCAAGACCTTTTATTATAACAGAGAGCCGCAATGAGTTCATCAGCAAGGCCAAAGTATCCGTGAAGGACCTGCAGACCCCCCTGGCTATGACCTGCGAGCAGTTCATCTCAGATACCATCACGAAGACGTGGAAGTTAGCTGACACGTTCAAGTTCTTTGTTCGTTACGTTGGCTGTTCGAAGGACGAGAGTGCGGATTTTTTATATTATGAGGTTGGTACACTACACCAGAGTCGGTTAGAGAGTAAACCAGTGAACGTTTTTAGGAGTTTTTTTTGTTAGTTGACCACGTGATGTTTTTCAGTAATTTTTCGACACTGCTCTTTTTCTTTGGTACCTAATACAAGTTGAAATTTTATGAGAACAAACGGCAACGATGGCATCCAGCTGGCAACACCTCAAAAAACCGCTAAAATTTCATCCATTTGGTGATACGTGCATCTGTTTGGGCAGGCAGTGTAGCTTTTTGTCATCAAATCTCATTTGATGATAGAAAGCCACACTGTCTCCCGCCTATGGTGGTCAAAACCAGTGGGTCAGCCTTAGAATCATCAAGTAGTGTATCATATACCAAAGATATCCTTGTTATAATTTATGTACGGATTTCCCACTGACATTTTGGTGAAGGAAAACATCGCAAACCTACAAATTATATAAAACACTGTGTTCCTTGTTGTAAGTGCCATTTTGATTGCAGGCAGTGTTTAGCCAACCTACTCCAGCCTATCCAGTACCTCAGGCTACGGTATCTGTTTTCTTCGAAATTAGAGAGAGACATTTGGAGCCAGCAGAAATTGGAGGAGCGCCTAAGGTAATTATATGACTACAACATTTTATTTACTGTAGGTTGGTTTTGACTAGATGACTTGTCGACTATCCAGGTTCACGACTTCTTGGTGTGGTTTACGTGCCTCACTAAATCCCATTAGAGCTTGATAGATTTTATTCTTACACCTATAACGCTTATCATAGATCGCAGTATGGTGTTTCAAACGCATTAATATTTAAAACAGACAAAATGTCAAGTCGATACGCGATCCTATCTTTGAATTCCAAGGATAACGCCCGTAGCACACACCCGCTGCGAAACACAAGCAAATCCGCTGGATGAATTCCGCTGCTATCAAATGTAGTTTGATTTGGGGAACTGGGCGTCAGTTTAGTTAAGGGCAATTGGGGCGAAATATAGTTTCGTTTTTAATTTTATCGACTTCCACAAACACGTGCGAACATGGTTAGGTACAATTATATTGTGATATCATATTATTGTTGTATTATCTATATTTATTATTATATATATATTTATAGGCCTGTTATTGGATGTTTATAATATATGTATTTATACAATTAAGTTTAAATATATGTTTGTGCTGTTGGCAAAAAAAAAAAAGAAAACAATGCGGCACCAAGAAAATCGCAGCAAGTGTGGCTGGCGTCGGAGCTGATCGGAGAAACTGCGCGGGGAAAGAGATAAAACTATAGTCAAATCTATGCATTAGAACAGGAAGTTTCGTTAGTGTTCCGCTTCTCTTATATATCTACAGACAAGAAATGGCGAAATCACTGCGGTTCCGCTTTTATGTTTCGCAGCGGAGGTGTGCTTCGGGTATATTTGAGCCTTCATTGCCTTTTGAAAAATTTTGAAGCAGAACTTCTGGGTCTCGGTAAGGCTGCTCTTTCTCTTGCATAAATATAGTAAATATTTTCAGATGACATTCAGAATAGAAGGACAGCACACCAGCCACGACGTGCGCAATGTGCTGCTGACAGCAGAATGGCTCCTCGCTGTCATCAAAATGAAGATCAAAGTCTATCGGAGAATCGAAGCTCTCAACACGTTCTAGTATCTTCGTTCTAGGATGTTTTACTCAAATGCATAATGTTCTGCGACAAACATCGATATACGTTAGCACTGGGAGTTTTTTTATGGGCTTACTGGTGATTTTAATTTAGACGAGTCGTATACAATTTTTGAAAAAAAAAAATGTTTGATTTACTTTTCAATTGGGAGTTTGTTTTAGGTAAAAGTAGGTAAAAAACCTTAAATTTACCAATTTTGGGCACACTAGTGCTTAATGAGATTTTTTTTAAATTCTAGATTTTAACATACTCCGAATAGCCAGTAAATAAGTGTTCATCTGTAGTACCATTAAAAGTTAATGTAATCTATGAAACGACGCGAGTCGTTGCGCAGTTGTATATGTCATCGGAGATGAGGTGTGGGATTTGGTGCGGCTTGTGGCTACCTTCACAGACGCCATTAACTTTGATTCGGTCGGCCTATACTTAAGTCAGAGTGAACTAGAGAGAGCAAAATATACATAGAAAAGAGCCAAAGAGTGCGAGAGTGTTTTATGTTCTGTTATGGACGTCCTACGGATAATCTACTAATGTTATAAACGCAAAAGTTTGTGAGTATGTATGGATGTTTGTTACTCTTTCACGCACAAACGGCTGAATTAATTTTGATAAAATTTGGTTTGAAGGTAGCTTAGACCTTGGATTAACACATAGGCTACTTTTTATCTCGGGCTAACGCGGGTAACACCGCGGGGCGCAGCTAGTATGATAATGATTACAGAAATAAGATTTAAGGTTGCCTAAGGTACCTGGAACTCTCTCATGACTTTCGCTGTCTCCTCTTCCGTCTCGTCCGTAGGTTCCATCCACACGACATGCTGGGCGAGGGAAACCACACCTGAACGAGAAAAAAGCATTTACGCATAAAATAATACAAATTGTTACCATAATATGAGAACAAATGAAATTCTTTATTAGCTAGCCCAGTCGTATCACAGGAAATGATAGATATTGCCCGTGACACCACTGAAAACAGGGTAGTGTCATAAGAAATGTACTTTTACCCGTAGCACTACTAGTAATGTCA
Source organism: Hypomecis punctinalis (assembly GCA_949316475.1). NCBI lineage: Eukaryota > Metazoa > Arthropoda > Insecta > Lepidoptera > Geometridae > Hypomecis > Hypomecis punctinalis. The sequence goes on from OX438816.1 coordinate 17,659,199, forward strand.
CGGGAATGTAAAATTTCCCTTCTCTCTACTGGTTGAGCCAAGCAGTGAGTCACGAAAGATAGACGAGGTTTCGTATGGTACCATACTAGTCATCCATCCATCCATTAGCCGTAAGACGTCCACTGCTGGACATAGGCCTCATCTATGGATTTCCAACAAGGCCGATTGGAAGCAGCCTGCGTCCAGCGCGTTCCTGCAATCTTTATTATATCGTCACTCCACCTAGTCGGTGGACGTCCTGCGCTGCGCTTGCTGGTCCGTGGTCTCCATTCGAGAACTTTACGGCCCCATCGGTCATCTGTTCTCCAAACTATGTGCCCTGTCCACTGCCATTTTAATTTGCTAATCCGCTGGGCTATCTCGGTAATGTTGGTTCGTCTACGGATCTCCTCATTTCTGATTCGATCTCGCAGAGAGACACCGAGCATTGCCCTCTCCATAGCTCGTTGGGCTATCCTGAGCTTATTCATAAGGCCCACAGTCCGTTGGGTACCATACACGTAGTTGTTCATACATTAGGAATAGGCCGAACCAAATCAAAAAAGCTTGGCAGCTTTGATGTCAGCATCATAATCTATCTAATGTACTCATATTACACATATTGCGGTGGCGCTGCCAACGCTATAAGTTGGTTAAAATGATAAACACTTCACAAAGTCGGCGCGGAGGTAGTACAGCGGTTTAGCTCAGTTGGGAGAGCGTCGGGCTAGTGATCCGAAGACGTAAGGTTCGAGTCCTGCATTCGCGACGAATTTGAAATGTTTATCACAAAAATAACTCTTGGAGATGAATCTAGTCTGGAATGCACTAAACAATTAAAGAATCATTTAATTACATATTACCAACCATACTAGTCATAAATTATACTCGTATATAAGTTTACCGTTGTATTTAGGCTTGAACTCTTCATCATAAATCCTCCAAGCTTTTGCATGTGCCATCAGCAAGTTCTTATTGCAGATGTACGCTCCTACAGGATTCAAAATGCCAGGCGGTATAAAATCAGTCATATAGGGGAGATCGCAGACCAACCAGGCTTCGTTGATGGTGATCCAGGTCTTCACACGATCGCCGTAGAGAGTGTAGGCCACTCGAGCGTAGTCAGCAAACCAGTCGGCTATTAAAGGGTTGGTCCAGCCGCCTGAAATTATTAACGACAATTATTAATTAGGTACTAGTTTTACTCGCGACTTCTCAATAAATCCTTACTTTTTCCTGGGCAATAAGTTCGTATAGGCCGGGTGGGTAGTCCTGATGTCAGTTTTCTATTCGTTGCTTTGTTGCTGGGTGGAAAAGTAACAAAAAAAAACAATAAAGCTTAGACACACGGCGGGTGCGGGTCGGTCACGGGTCGGGCTTGGTGCGGGGCGGGAGTACGGCGAGTCTCATCGTGCCTGTTTCATTGAACGACAACACACAGAACGCGTGCGCGGGTCGGGCGCGGAGCGAGCCGTTTTGAGTGTTCAGTGTCGTCCATTGAAACAGGTACGAAAAAGATGTCATCAGTCTGAATTATTCTAAGGCCTTATACAGAAAGAAAGCTGGCAGCCTATCAGCGCTTATAAGAATCGATTCATGCAGGCAACCGGCGCAGGCATTTATATGAACAAGCGTCGATAACCGCTGACGCCGAACGTCGTCGTCCAGAATGGATCAGCGCCGATAAGAGCTGGTGATCGGCGCTGGCTACCAGCTTTCTTTCTGTTTACAGCCTAATGCTGGGCAAATGCACTGTTATCTATTTTTATATTCTTAATTAATTATTCATATATTTGCCAATTGCCGTGTGACAAAAGTCCAAATTTCAAAAATTGGACTTAAAAACATAGTGCCCGAAGGATGACTATCTTCCAGAATGTATGACCTCTCCTGTTCTGGTGGTCCAGTTTATGCCCAATTCATAGGTAAGTACAATGTTTATCCGACTGTTTGTTTTATCCGATTTTATTAGAATGCATCCTCTTTAAAAATAGTAGGTAACTTTAAAAGCTCATATCATGGAGACACATGAATAACATTTAGGTATAGGGTTTTCTCACCATCGATATAGATAATAATTATATTAAAGTAAAGGTATGATTTGGCCTATAAATAAAAACCTCAGAAGCATACCTAAGTTCTGCAGACTCTGAGGCAGGTCCCAGTGGTAGAGCGTGATAACGGGCTCGATCCCCTTTGCCAGTAGACCGTCGATTAGGTTGTTGTAGTACCTCTTGCCATCTTCGCTGATGTGGTCTGCGAACCCACTCGGGAGAAGTCTCGTCCAGGCTATGGATATTCTGGAACCAACATTCACCATCTTGCTTACTTACATTTTAAAAGTGATTGGTGAGAAAGAGAGCTACAGTGGGTAAATGACAAAGGAAAATCTATTTTTTTTTAGTAAATATCTTCAAATGTCTTTGGTTTGGTGCAGTTGTAAAAATGTTGTCCTCACTTTACTCTTGTTGGGAGCTGCCCCTTAAAAATTACTTAATTAATATTTTAAGATTGAGATTTATACTTCATCTACTATCGAAATATAAAATTTTATACTGTATACAGGGTTATTTCTAATTAATTAGCATTCTTTTAGGGGCTTATTCTGTACATTAAATCTAACAACTTTTGTCAAAACTAAAAAAAAAATCAGCTGTTCCTTGCATCTTGTCACGATATTTTTCCATGTATCAAATTATTTTTTTTACTTTTGACAAAAGTTGTGTACAAAAGTAGTTAGTTTTGATGTACAGAATAAGCTCCTAAGAGGATGCTAATTGATTAGAAATAACCCTGTATAGGTGTTTGGTTCATAACAATGTGGATGTTTGGTAGGCTTTGTGACATTCTGACGGACACAGGGAAGTTGTAAAGGTTTTTTTATTTTACGGAACCATAAAAACTAAGAGGCATGAGATGCACTACTGCATGTGTTAGTACATAAATACCTACTTAGCGAGATATGATGGCCCGTGTTTTTATTGACGGAAACAGTAGAGATAGCATTGGCTGATCTAGATAACGTAAGGCTCTTATGTAAGTAAAAGTATCATATAATAAGTACAGGATTAAACATATCGTATTATCCATATTATTTTTTTATAGTAACGATGATATAAAGCAAAAGCGATAACGGAGTGCGAACTCCGAAAGGAGCAATACTTCTCCACCAACTGTACTGTACAAGACTTTTTAATAGTCCACTGCAGGACGTAAGCCTACCCATGAAAGGTGATTGCGCCATATCCACTACGCTGGCACAGTGCGGGTTGATGGATTCACATACGCCATCGAATTTCTTCTACGGACGTATGCAGGTTGCCTCACGATGTTTTCCTTCACCGGAAAGCCAATGGTGTGAAATTCCGTACATTAATGTCAGGAGTTTTTTGGTAGAAGAAATGAAGAAGAAATGTGCTTCAAATTAAACCACTACAAGTTGAAGTCAGGGGTAGTAGGAATAACATGTTAAACATGGTTCTCTCCTTGCCCTGTACTAAGTCGAAAGATGGTGATCATCATTTTGAGCAACTTTTACTACGGGTCAACCCGGAATTCGATAAAAAAATCTGCTGTTTCATATTGTCAATTCCGCGTTGCAATTTTGTATGGAACGGCTAATATTTTTTTCTGGAATACCGCGTTACCCCATAGTAAAAATTGTTCATAATAATGCTCCTTTAACCCCCTTTTGGATTAGTACAGGGCAAGCAGATAACCCTGTAAATTTGTGCTCCGAGCTTAGTCCTGTGAGCGACGCGATTCCATTATGTTCTCACCAATAGAAATGTGCTCCAAGTTCCGCCACTATGTTGTCGTTGTCTTGCTACAAGACAGCTGGTCTAGTAGGTAGGTTGCAAGCCACGTCTCTTGTACTCCCGTGCTGTTGTCGGCTATAGAGCTAGAAGTCCTGTGTGTGAAGCGGTTCCAATATGGTCTCACCTGTAGAAATGGTCACTCTCTGGAGACGTCAGTTTACGAGCCGCTCCACGCCACCGAGGTTAGAGAACGATGGCGCAAGATCGTTTAAGAGAAGCTTTTGGGAGGTAATGGTCACGACCTCACGACCCTCGGACATGAGAAATTCTACGTGAGGGGGAGAAGGCAGAAATGTACTCTGACTTCAGCAACTAACTTGACATCATCCTGCCAGAGATGGTAGGAGTAGCAAGCCACGTCTCCTGTTCTACCACCAGCTATAGAACTGGGAATTCTGTGTAAAGCGATTATGTTCTCACCTATAGTGATGTGCTCCAACTTCAGCCACTAAGTAGACGTTTTCTTGCCAGAGGTGGTAAGAGTGGCAAGTCACGTCTCCCGCGCTGTTGTCAGCTACGAAATCTTGTACCTACGTGAAGTAGTCTCTTTATGTTCTCACCTATAGTGATGTGCTCCAATTTCAGCCACTAAGTTGACGTCTTCCTGCCAGAGATGGTAGGAGTCACAAGCCACGTCTCCCGTGCTGTTGTCAGCTATGGGACTGGGAGTCTTGTGTGTGTAGCGGTCCCATATGCTCTCGCTCTTGTCTGGAATCATAAACATAGCAAATTATATTTTAATTAGTATTATAACTAGTAGCTTTACAAACAGTACATCTCGCGATACTCGCCTTGCATTTCTTTGACTGAATCGTGATAAGCCTGTATATCTCTACTCGATTTCGTTCATATTGGCAAATCATCCAAATATTATTGAACCGGTACCCTAAGTACTCGCTAAGACGAATCAAACGAGCCGAAACTCGATGGGTTTGCGTCGTTTCGTTACAGAGTTCCTAGGACTACCTTCCAGCTTCATCATAAAACCCTGGTTTCTATTGAAAGACAAACTACTCGTCAAGACGATTCAAATGTGCCCAAACTCGATGAGGTTGTGTCGTTTCATTGCAAAGTTCCTTTGGCCACCTTCCAGTTCCATGATCAGATCAGCACCACGTCATCATAATATTGCATTGTCACGCAATTTACACATGTACTTATGTATAATTTCAGCTCAATCGGAAAAAAAAAACTTGTAATTATAGCGCTTACCGCTGACATTCCAAGCGCCTTCCACCTGGTAAGCTGCTGACGCCACTCCGAACTTGAACCCTGGAGGGAAGGTCAGGTCTTCCACGGCACACCACGATACTGCTACGAAAGCGCTGGAAACCCATCACAACATTTGATTCAAAATAAAGATTTGTTATTTTTTACAACATTTATATAAAAACAAAATACTATAAAAAACTTAAACCTAGAGTGCCGCCGGCAGTGGGGCGGAGCCCAAGTACCGGTGGTTGGGTCTACAGAGAGAGGAACCTTCTGACAATGCGCGCCGTGTCCAGGACGACCGTCTTCTGTATCTGACCCTTGACCCAACCGTCTAGCGAGAGCCTCTTAAGGTGGTGGTCGAGACTCTTCGCTATTAAGCCGTTTACCGACACGACTATCGAAACAAAGATCGTCGAGTTCATCCCACATGGCGGTAAGCCTTGTGAGCCAAGTCAAGGTACACTCATTACACTTAATATTACCGTCACGATGTAAAATAATATAACTTATCTGATTTATTGAACGGTCTATAATGATCATCAGGGGAGTCATCCCTTGACATCTGACGATGAAGTGAAGAGGTAGACAGTGGTCTGTTCACCGTTTAGGTACGGCTAACCAATTGTATTTGGATTCATGGAGATAGGAGAATGACGAGAGAAAGTTGTACAAAATATAAAAGATACCTAAGTATATTTTGCATTTAATGTGATTTGTCGTTTCATCCATAGTACCTACAGCCACTGTTTAAAATAGGCTTCTCCTATAAATCTCTAATAGACCTGTCGGAAGCGGCTTACATCAAGATTCAAGAACGATTACTGATTACATGATTTAATTTCTTGTTACATTTACTTTCTTTGGCCGTCGATGTAGGGCGAAATACGCGAAATTCACGATGATTTTTAAAGGTTTGGGTAAAACGTGCATCGCCACGCCAAAATCTCAAGCAAGGTCAGTGGTGATTATTTTATATGTAGTTTAAAATCAGCGGTCTCTTTAGGTACAATTAAGCATTGAGTTGATAATATCAATCTAATGTTCATGGGAGTGTTTATCGGATTCATGCGTAAGATAACTTTTTTCTTTCCACTTTCTTTCCTGACATGCAGGGAGGTGCAAGTAGTACACCACCTTGCACCCCGCTCTCGGCGCCCATGGTGATTACTCCGTCAATTATGAACCGATTTTAAAGATTATTTTTTTGTTTAGTAGATCATAATTTTGCAGGCGCTTTCTTTTTAATTTTATCGAATTCGGCTTGGCCGTTTTTAGAACATCAACAGTAATGTGAAAATTACTACGCCGATGACACAACAATCCGCGCGAACTATTCGAATTCTGTACACGGTTGAAGTCGGTTTAGCCATTTTTGGCGAAAAATAATTATCAATATAAGGAATATATTTTATACTAAACTAGCGGACCCGGCGAACTTCGTTTCGTTTTCCGTAAGAACCTTGTACAGAGTATTAGAAAACTACAAAAAAAAATAAGCCAAATCGGTCAAGCCCTTTTCATGATATGTCGTGACAACGGAAAACGGGTTTCATTTTTATATATATATATAGATATAACGGGACTAAACTCACGTGTACGGATAGTCATAACGACTATAGTTTCAGTCACGTTCGGCGACCTTTCTCAAGTTGGCGAGTGCTAGCACGCGGAGCCGTATCTTCTTCGGTATCTTCTTCAAAAAACGATTGAAAATACGTGGAAGTGAATGTCGTGCAAGTTGTTATGAAATACAAAATATTGTTTTGCGGAAATTTCAAAATGAAAATATGATAAAAGCCACATATACTACTAGACTAGGTCTATAAGAATGAATTAGGTATTAATAAAATATATTAAGAAATGGTGTTTCTACGAGATTGAATCAGGAATGAGGAGCAGCAAATTGAAATGTCAGTGGGCAAGGCACATAGTTTAAAGAACGAATGGCCGATGGGTCCGGAAAGTTCTCGAACGGAGCCCACGTACCGGCAAGCGCAGCGTAGGATGTCCGTCCACCTGGACCGATGATTCACGTTATTAATTCTGATGCTCTTGGTAAGCGCGCGCGAAATTCTTGTTTTTTGGCATTTTCGTTCAAACAGTTCGTTGTAAGTTTCTGTATCTGTACCAGCCTTTTTAATAGTCCACTGCAGGACGTATACCTACCCACGAAGGGTGATAGGGCCATATCCACCACGCTGGCCCAGTGCGGGTTGGTGGATTCACATACGACATCGAATTTCTTCTACGGACGTATGCAGGTTGCCTCACGATGATTTCCGGTAAACCGGTAATTATTTATTTTTTGCCAAATAATAACTGACGTCGACCGTGTTCAGAATTTGAATTGTTGTATCATCGATGTAGTAATTTTGACAACATTGTTGTCAAACACGATTCAGCTTATTTCGATAAAATTAAGGCAAGCCACCAGTGAAGAAACGGAGAAAAACGTTTTGCTAGATCATTTTTTTTAGATATTTACTACTAAATATCGGTCTTGCAAAAAAATATACGATATACTTAAGAAAATTGCCTAAGTAATGTGCTAATTTGTTACGCGATAGGGTGTACTTTACTCGATCATAAAAAAATCCAAAACAGCTTAATGTAAAAGTCTAAATCGAATTACTTAATAATGAAATTTCTGACTTTCCTTATCATTTTTATATGGAAATGTTTCTCTTTAAATATTACAGAGAACCTGCTAAAATTTGGGTTCCAACGAAATTCCTATATTTTTGAGTTTTGATGTACAGAATAAGCCCCTGAAAGGATGCTAATTGATTAGAAATTATACTACTTTACTTACTATTAATCTTATGAATGATTATTGTATTTTGTGACTTATAATTTTTGACAAATTATCAATAAAATGTTTATCTGTTTATCTGAAATAACCCTGTAACTGTATATACTCGTCGAATTGAGTACCTCCTCCGTTTCGTCGGTCAAAAAGACTGTACACTGTCACTGTACGGCACCGGGATGAAACCTCCAACTTCACGATTTTAAGGGAAACGATGTACCCCACACACAACACAAGACATCACATAACCTACAGTTAATTTAATTGTACAAAATGTGTTTCTTATTGCTTTTCTTTACATTAAAACAAGAAGTTATCAATATTTCCAATTGGCTTTACAATTATATTTGTTTTATCGACTCACCTAAAAGCGAGCACTGTCAACGATAACATATTTGAAACTACCTATTCCGTGTAGGTACTTACCTAATCAATCGATTCTGTAGCAAATGTACTCACCAATACTTCGAGCAAATATCGACAGAGTCACAATCGTGCAAAAAAGTGTCCGAGCCAAAACTCAGCCCAAGCTACGAAGTGGGCAGACTTTTTAATTAGTCGAAAGGCGATTGCAAGCCGACTACAACGCCGCGCTATGCCTAAGTGCTCGATTGCAAGCACTACCTATAATTAGGTGACATAACGTCGCGATTTGAGAAAACAGGTCATTGTGAATTATTTGATGTATACAGGGTTATTTCTAATCAATTAGCATCGTTTTAGGGACTTATTCTGTACATTAAAACTAACAACTTTTGTTCTGCGACTTTTCTCAAAACTAAAAAAAACAGCTGTTCCATACATTTTGGTATTAGGTAGTCATGGTGGAAACCTGGAACCGGGCTCTTAGAATACGGTTTCGGTATCCGCTGTCTGTCGTAAGAGCCGACTAAAACGAAGCTCGACGAAGGTTGTATTTGGGGATCAAACCATCCATCCAAACAAGCTCTGGGAAGACAACGGCGCTGTGTGCCCTGCACCGCTGTACACAAGAAAGCTGTTATTACAAGCTTACAGAGAGTGAAGATCCATGTCATAACAAGGAGCGTAATACACCTCTAAAATGTCTTATACTTTTCAAATTAATACCTGTAGTATGCTATTCGACTATAATTTATGTATAGAATAGAATAGAATAGAATAGAATAGAATATCATTTATTGTCATAGTATATCATTTACACATTTTTACTTAGTAAAATAAATTATATAAATGGTTCTACCATGGACTCGTCACAATTACAGTAATTTTATTTAAGTACTCTTATCTACCCTCACAACAAGAAAAAAATATACTTAGCTTGGATTAGATCAGAGAACGAAACATAAACAAAAATATTAGTTTTAACTTCCATGATTCCCTCATTGGACAATAGGTTTGATCATAATATAATTGTTAGTTTTTGAAAATTGTCAGACATTAATAACAAATATGTAGGTATTGTAGGTACACGAATTCACTATATACAAATAAAATCAAAATGACTCAGCTCTGTACAGAGGCATCGTTAAATTATTATCACAATAAAATAATATTTAAGAAATTCAGTCCTATAATTTAAAATAAATATGGGTATATAGGTACAATTAACTAAGTATACGTGTTACGAGATTGCTCCGCCCAATTATGGACTAAACAGATTTTGATGATTATTTTTTGTTTGGTAGATCGTACGTCAAAAGTCCCCAGTCACATTTAAATTTTATAGAAATCGGATGAGTCGTTTTTGAAAAATCAACGATAATGTTAATAAAATACTGCATCGATGAAACATCGATTCTTGCTTTTCGAATTCTGTAAATGGTTGAAAGTCGGCTGTACCATTTATGGCGAAAAATCAAAATTGAAGAAATGGAATTGAAGGCAAATATATCACTACATGGGAGGGCTGGATTACTTTCGATAACATTCTTTATCGTGAATAGATAAGGGAATAACAATATCAGGAACAACATTATAGGCATTAAGTACATTCTGTTGATAAATATTTTGATAATAAGGTACAGTGGGTGATTAACGCCCACCTAACTTTAATTTCAAATATTTTTGGTATTTCAATAGTTATGGAAGAAAAACACCTTTCTAAATAAATTATGTTTATTTATTCTACATATAATGGCACATTACAGTGAGTTTTACTCATAATACTTATTAATAGCCTGCTTTTTAAAAAACATTTATTTGGGCGTTATTAAAAAGTATGCGTCCATTGACGCCCGTTTTTTAAACTAAGCTTTAATTAAACAACTAGGTTTAAAACAAAAAAAAATTAGGTAACTTACGAAATCTTACTTTGTACTATCGTGATTACACTAAAAATAAACAAATAAAATCAACATTTAATATAGACTTTGCCCAACTTAAGAATACACCTCATAACACGTCGTATCTTTGTATTTAGTCATATTTAAGGAACTTTTTAATAATTTTCAAATAACCTATCGTGAGCACAAGGCGTACTAATCATTTTTAAAGCAGAATTAAGATATTTTTTAAATGTTCATTGGGCGCAATTACATCGTTAGTGGGTAATAACGCCCAATAGTAATAAGTATTAAAAAAAGTCTAGTCAATAGAGTTCGACTACTCTGTCAAAAAAAGTATTAACTGTTTATATAACAATTAAACTAAAATTGCCAGATAATCATAATAAAGTATGTCTTACATAAAATAGTCAGTCTGAAGTTACATTAATCAGTCTTATAGAAACTATACTTTTTTTTAACAATATGGACAAATAAACTCTATATCACATTCGGAGAGGCCTACGCATTCCTCATGGTACCATCTCTTACATACTATGCATTGCGCCATGTCTAACTCCTCTATCTCACCACAAGCATTACAGTACCAGACTTCATCGCTATTCCCGTTCATCTTCTTTTTATTCTTAGTCTTATTTTTAGTGTCTTTCGCTTTGTTTTCTTTTTCACGTCTTTCTTCTAATTTCTTCTCACTTATTTTTTCTTCTCTTTTGTCATTCGTCTTTTGTGTTTTAGAAATGTGTAGCTTTTTCTGCTCTTTCTTAGTTTTCTTCATGCTACTGTAATTTTGTTTATTAGATTTTTTAGTTTCAGTTTTATCATTGAATAAATCCTTAGTGATTCTTTGCCCTTTATAGTTCATCGCTTTCTTACGTGGTTTTGAAGATTTATTTTTTGCATAATTAGGCGTAGGTAGGAATTGTTGAAATTGCGTTTTATTCTCTTGTTGTAAACTGGCTAATGGTACGTTGTCTTCATCTAGGTTGCAAGTTTCATTTTGAATAGGACAGATCATTTGTTTTTTCGGTGTTTTTGTTCCTTTGTTGAGATGACTGTTGTCTTCATCTAGGTTGCAAGTTTCATTTTGAATAGGACAGATCATTTGTTTTTTCGGTGTTTTTGTTCCTTTGTTGAGATGACACTGACTTCCATCTCTTGATGATTCGTCTGATGTGTAGTTATAGATATCATCAGCAACATATTTGGATTGATTGAAAAGAGGCCTAGTAACGAATGAATCCAAATCAGAAATCGTTGAATCAGAACCCGGATCGTCACGTAAAGATTTTTGTAATCCTGAACAGCTGGGAACGGCCAGATCATGTTGTCCTAAATGTTTATCGCCATTGTAGTGTGAGGAATCAAATTGAGAAATACCAATTAAGTTGGTATCTGGTATTAAGGAAGGTGAATCACGATCTTCTTCTATCATAACTTGTGATTTAAGGTTCGGCCAAATTGATGCTATGTCAGAATTATCGGATGACGAGCTGTAATCCACAAGACGGGACTTAACTGGGTTAATATTTTCATTAAGTAAGTCAGATTTTCTCTGAATAGTAGATAACTCAGTAACTAAAGCCAAATGGTGATCATGATCTTCATTAATGTCATCACTATCAGTGCTATCATCTAATGAGTTTAAAATGAGATTCTGCAGAGGTTCCTGGGTTCGCGGGCATGGCATTTCCGACAAAACAGATGGGGCAAATGCTTCCTCTGGTATAACTTGGGGATCGAAGGGAAAGAGACCGGTTGCCTTGAACCCATTGACTATATTGCTGTGCGTCATACACTTGGGCCAAACTCTAGTAAATATTTTATTGAATGTAGCTTTTGTGAGTGTTCTGTCGGCGCTTGCACATAAATAGTTTAAGACTTCTTCGTCCCAATGATGTTCAAAAGACTTGTTTACGGACTTATCCAGAGGCTGTAACTCATGGGTTGTATTTGAAGGAAGGCAGTATAGCACTATGTCATTATTATCAGCTTCTTCGAGTGCTTCAACTGATAAGTGACACTTAGCGCCATCAAAAACAAGTAAACATTTTCCCGCAACTTTGTATTTGGCTAGGTGCTGGATAAATTCTACAAACAAATCGGCAGTCATGGACCCTTTCGGCGCCATTCTTACTAAAGTTCCGGCAGGTAAGTTTTCTGAAAGGTCTGGTCTTTGTCTTTGCCCTTTAAAAAGAATCATGGGAGGAATCGCGGTTCCTATGGCATTAACACACATTGCTATGGTCACATTTTCGGCATGTTCGGGTGCAATAAGATGTACTCTTTTACTTCCTTTCTCCGCAAGTACCGTGTGCTGGTTGTGGACTGTAATTCGGCAACCCTTCTCATCCATGTTGTATAGTCTTTCAGGATGTTGAAGAATATCTAATGGTTCGTATATTTCTTTTACATTCTGAAAATGTTCCCTAACTATTGCTTTGTTAAGTTTTTGAGCTCGCGCTGGGTTTAATATTTGTGGTTTTCGTTTAGTGATCGTTGGGTTTCGCTTTAAAAACTGCCTTAGCCAATCAGCACCCGCAATCCTTTTTGTAGAATTGAAATTATTTTTTATGTCAAATCTCTCGCAAAACATAAAGGCTTGTTTTCTGATAAATTTAGGTGTGAGAGGTATTCCGATTTTTGCAAACCTTTTGATTCTACCACACAAATCATTTTCCTGAGCCTCTGTTAAAATAGGTTTTCGTCCCATACGTTTTACGTCTTGGCCGGTTTTCATATGGTCCCTCAATGTTCGTCGCGGAATGTTATACTTGAGAGATATGGCTCGCTGACTTAATTTCCCTTTTTTAACAGCTCTCAAAGCGGCTTTCAAATCGTCTTCTGACCAAGATTCTCCCCTCTTTTTACGAGGCGACATCTTTATATCTAAAAATATAAAAAATAATGTAATGGAAATATTTCCTTTATATGTCAATATATATCTTATTAAAAATATCTTAAAGCATAAACAATGAAGTATAAGAAAACAATATTTGAGGTTATATTGATCGCGTCGATAATTAATTTAATGTTCAGTATATCAATGTATAGGTACTCATTTTTTTAGTAGTTTCTGAAATTAGAAATGCTCTATCTATGGTTATGGTTATAACGCCCGTGTAGTGTAATAGCGCCCAACCGTTATTTTAACGGGCGTTATTACCCAGCTGGGCGTTATTATCGGACGCTGATTCAAATGGCACGTTTATGGAAAAAAACATAGAAATCTACGCCAAACATTCAGGCAATAGTGAACTAAGTTTATCTTGAAGCAATTAAATCTTAAAAATTAACCCAAAACGCAAAAAAACACATAAAACCACTCACAATTTCGTTCCGGTACTTTTTATAACAGTGTGGTACATGTCCGATCCTGCCGGAACGCGGCGTCACACTGCCGCGGATAATGGCGTGAGCGCGTCGCCGCTTGTTTTGCGGTTTCTTATTGGTTCATTCTAAGTGTGCGTGGAGTAGTAACGGAATATTTTTATATTTAGTATGTTTTCTGCCATCTGGGCGTAAATGCGCAGCGGGCGTTAATCACCCACTGTACCTTATTATGCTGCTCATTGTTGCTAACTTTTTAGATTATTTATTATCTTGCATAGATTAGATATCTGTTATGTTATTCTATATCTATTCTATAAGTATGTACTACTATACTGTACAGGTCTTTTGATAGTCTATTAATGAACATAGTCCTACCCACGAAGAGCGGTTAGGCCATAGTATCTATGGTAGACCATATCTGACTTTTTTGCGTTTGGCCCTTCGAGCAAACATCTACAGAGCCACAGTCCCGAAGTGAAAGCAGTAAAAAAATGTCCGAGCGCCGTCATACATACCGACTTAGATGTTTACATTAAATAATTCACAATGACCCGTTTTCTCGAATCTCGACGTTATGTCACCTAATTAGTGCTTGTTACCGAGCAATTTGGCATCGCCCGGCGTTGTAGTCGGCTTGCAATCGCCTTTCGACTAACTAAAAACCCTGCCCACTACGTAGCTTGGGCTGAGTTTTGGCTCGGACACTTATTTTGCACGATTGAGACACTATATAGATATTTTCTCAAAGTTTTGGCCCCATAGACAAAGATACTTAAATCATTAAGTCACTTATAGAAACACTTAGAGTCTTGGTACCTAAACAAAATCATATTATACACCTTGTTAAAATAGCTTTTTTTTATTATTCTTGTACTGCACTAAGTAAGTACCTACACAACAGTTATAGACATGTTTTTTTGTACAAAAAGTTATTTTGTTTATTTTAAAAAGTAACTTTATACAGGGTTATCTAGAACGGGTGTTCTAAGCCGAAACGAGGTCATTTAAACCATCATTATGGACACCTTTTTTTTATGAGGTCAACCCAAAATTCGAGAAAAAAAATCAGCAACTATAATTCGGAATCAAAGAAACGGGTTTTGAACATTTTTGTATGGAAGCTGGCATATCCACCCGCCGCCATTTTGTTTTATGTTATAAGTTTCCGCGCGCAATGAAAGTTGTATATATGGGTAGGGGATACTTATACAAACAATAGATGTTCATCTCTCTGCGGGATCGAATCAGGAATGAGGAGATCCGTAGAAGAACCAAAGTTACCGACATAGCCCAACGGATAAGCAAGTTGAAATGGCAATGGGCAGGGCACATAGCGCGGAGGACTGATGACCGGTGGAGTTGAAAAGTTCTCGAGTGGAGACCACGTACCGGCAGGCGCAGCGTAGGACGTCCACCCACAAGGTGGACGGATGACCTCATTAAGACCGCAGGATCGCGATGGATGCAAGCCGCTTCCAACCGGTCTTATTGGAGATCCATAGGGGAGGCTTATGTCCAGCAGTGGACGTCCTTTGGCTGATGGATAGATGGATGGATGGGCAAAAATTGATTTGCATGGGTCAAAACTACCACGTAAGCCACGCAGATCACGACCACGAAAATCAAAATAAATCCTTTAAGCTAAAACTATACAAAACCTTTTAAACAAATAAACTGTGTTTACGTTACTTCATATTTGTTCGCTACAATACTTTACTAAATAAATAAATTTACAGAGACCAGAGATAATTGTACCACGCAAATCAAAGTTTTGAGAAACCAAACCCACGTAACAAGGTTCTTACCTCTATTTTTAAAAACTCGACGCACTATCACTCAAGTACTCTACCCGGCAGTCGGAGCGCGACTAGTTGTTATACTTATATATCATAAGCTTTGCTTAGTTTTTGGTCAGAGACCGTGTGTAAGATGTCCCTTAATATTTATTTATTTATTTAAAAATTGTTTAAGACCAAGATGCCTAGCCTAGTAGAATCTAATGTCATATTATACAATTCCCAGGTTCAATTCGGCTTATACCAAGTGGATTTCTCGTCTCCAGAAGGAACGCGCGCGCTTCCCCACCGCCTTTTATAGAGAAGTTATAAAACAGCATTCTATAAATGTCACTGTTCCGTTACGGTAGAATTAATATATATTAAGTAGCTTTTTATTTAGATTTATAATCGATACGATATCTGTAAACTTTATGTTGTCAAGTTGCTGCAAAATAAAACAATTAAAAAACGTGGTAGTAGCATAGGTAGTAATAACTTATGGAAGTAGTCCGTCTTTTTCTCTTTTTCTTATTTTGTTTGGCGTCGCATTTAATGCACAACATTTGCCAGTGTCAAGTATAAAGATTTAATAATTTTTGATATTTTATCAAAATAGTCACTGTCGTAGTCACGTCATAGTCCAATAAAGTCGCGGTCAAGTCCAAACATAGTCCAAGTCATACCTCAGTAAAGCAGTGGATACTTTACTAGAGGCGTCTATGGAGTTTTGGTGACAACACGAAACGACCTGATACGTGATGATGATGATGATTATATATCACTTGCCCACACTCATGCACGTAAATCAGTTCATAATCAACGAAACACAACTTTTCACTAATTATCACTGATAAAACCCAAGTTTAACAAAATAATACAATGAGGTGACATGATTTTTCCGCGTTCCCGCCAAAACTCTGCCTTTTGTCTCTAAGAATTAAAATTGTCAAAGAAAGAAATAGACAAAAGACGGACTAACTACACCAAAGTCACGTTGGTTTATTTATAAGGTGAACAGGGTATTATTTGTACTAAGTTTGTATGTGATTATATCTCTAGAAATATTGTGTAGCATTTGTATACTCAAATAACTAAACTAACAATTTTAAAAAAAATATTTAATGTATTTTATCGTTTAAGTACCTAGCTAACTTACAATAGGGTGACTGTGGTTGGTAGCAGGTCTGTAACGAGCCTGTACTTTAAATATTAAATAACCTTAGAATATATTTATCACATTGCGATATTTTTATTTATCAACACTAATAATTTTATCCGCCATTTTTGACGCCACTAAGAGCAATATTTTGAGCGCCATTTTGAGTGCCATTTTCGGCGTCATTCTGCTCAGCATGGTCGCCATTTTGTGTGCTAGTCTTAACGGCTGTGTATCGTTGCTTTTTCTTTTCCTTTTGTGCTCGTCGTTTCACTCGGCATCCGATGAAGGCAGCAACTACCACCACTATCACCACTATCACCACTAAAATAAAACCTTCCTTTGGAAGTGTTGTTTTAGTGGCGATAGTGGTGGTGGTCATCATATTTATGATGTTGCGCGAATTGTTGTCTTGAGGAGTGGATTCCTTGGTGGTTCTGAAACAACCGAAATGACTTTATTTTACAATAGGTGATAAATATTCTTCATCTTCTTCGCTGCTATAGGACGTCCACTGCTGTATGTCCAGCATCCCTAGCATGGCAAAGGGATAAAACCATTTTATCTACTTTTAATATCAGTTGTCAATGTCAATTCAAATCTAATTTGTTTCCACTCTGAGAGGATAAATAGGCGGAAAGGCAATTTGTTTCTTTGCCATTCTAGGGGTGTAGTCTGTAGTGATCGTCGACTTGGCATTTTTTCTATGGTAGTGATCATCTTTCCTCTTCTTCTTGCTCCCTAAATCTCCAATCCTTATTAATAAGCTCCAAGTAACACAACGAGCTATGGAGAGGGCTATGCTCGGAGTCTCTCTGCGACATCGAATCAGGAATGAGGAGTTTCGTAGAAGAAGCAAAGTTATCGACATAGCTCAGCGGATTGGCAAGTTGAAGAGGCAATTGGCAGGGCACGTAGGGCGGAGGACTGATGACCAATGGGGTCGAAAAGTTCTCGAGTGGAGACCACGCACCGGCAAGCGCAGCGTAGGACTTCCTCCCACAAGGTGGAAGGATGACCTCAGTAAGGCCGCAGTCTTATTGGAGATCTATAGGGGAGGCCTATGTCCAGTAGTGGACGTCCTGTGGCTGATGGATGGATGAAAATCTCCAATAAGACCGATATACGTCGGATAAATAGCTAGTCGTTGTCTGCTAAATTATGAGAGGTAGAACTTCTAATTCAGGCACCATCGATCGAAAGTAAAATACGAAAGTAATATCTTCGAAGTCGAAACTAAAACGAAGATTTCTCTCAGTGAAGTGAGAAGTCTCGCAGTGAAGTTGTAACAAGTACACTTACACGTTGGCAGTGAAATTTTATCAAGTATAATTACACGTTAGCAGTGAAATTTTGGCAAGTATAATTACACTTTAGCAGTGAAATTTTGGCAAGTATAATTACACGTCAGCAGTGAAGTTTTGGCTAGTATAATTACACTTTAGCAGTGAAATTTTGGCAAGTATAATTACACGTCAGCAGTGCAGTTTTGGCAAGTATAATTACACGTTAGTAGTGAAGTTGTAACAAGTATACTTAGACGTTAGCAGTGAAGGTGTAACGAGTTTACTTACACGTTAGCAGTGAAGTTGTAACAAGTATACTTAGACGTTAGCAGTGAAGGTGTAACAAGTACTTATACTTACATGTTATTTTTAAACTTTTACGATTTGAGCACATTATCATTAATCGTCAGGAGAAAAAAAGGTATTTATTTAATTCATGTTTTATTGCGCGATATGTCCAGTATTAATATAGTAGGATGAAGTATACTTACACGTTAGCAGTGAAGTTGTAAGGAGCGTCCAGGGACCGAGTCTTTATAACGCTGTTATAATATTTAGCTGAAGCACGGGCTGTGCGCGTGCGCTGCGGAGAGTTGAAGTCCACCTCGTACAGGCCGAACTTTATGCTGGCAACAAGAAAAAAATACTTCTATACAGGGTTACTGGTAATCAATTAGCATCATTTTAGGGGCTTATTCTGTACATCAAAACTAACAACTTTCTTTCTGCAACTTTTGTCAAAACTAAAAAAAACAGCTGTTCCATTAACTTTGTCGAGGGTAAGCGATATTTTTTTATGGAAAAGCCACAGAATAGGCCGTATTACACAGGGCACTGAAGGAGCCTCTTCATACAAACCTAGACTTAAAAATGTGAGAAATACAATTGTACCATAGACAACTTTTGAGTGAACTTGCCACTTGAAATAGGGATTTCAAAATACATGATGAAAAAAATCGATTCCTAAATTGATTCGAGTCTAGGATCACGTCATGTCTTATCACATGATAAGTCCGGCTAGCTGAAATTTCGATTAATCTATTCACATCTTGACTCTTTTTAATAGGTTTATTTATGTAATTATAAATACTTTTTATCGCTCATTCCAGAAGTTATAAACAAAAGTCAATAACACTATTAAATAACAGCTGGCAGCCTTAATATAATAAATAAATAAGCTTTTAATTTCCTTAAAACATAAACAATTTAATTAAACATAACATTAATTAAACTATAGTATAAGGACCGCCAGTAGCGGTAAAAGCCTCCTCCAACAGCTTCCATTCCTCTCTCTTCCGCGCAATTCTGGACCACAGCTTCCCAGCAACTTTGACAATGTCGTCATGCCATCTTTGTTGGTGCGGTCGTCCTGTCTTCCGTTTCATGCCTCTAGGGACCCAGTTTGTGATGATTTGTGCCCACCTTTTGGCAGCCTTAAGTACCGCTAAATTCGATCTTTTCTCTTCCAGAAATAAAAAAAAACATTATATGATTCGTAAACATAAAAAAATACATACTGACGAACATAGAATCTCTTCCTTTTATTAAATCGGTTAAAAATGTGAACATATCACGTGATGCTGCTCCATATTGTTAAATCGATCTAAAACTAGTAGTGACTGACATGGCCTTTCTTTTCTTTTCCTTTACATGGCCGGCCGCCCGGGTCAAAATCAATTTTGACCTTAAAGTTAATCGATTTGACGAGTCAATATTCGATCTCATACATTATCCGACATTCCTAACTAACCATAGAGAAATTTTCCACTCTGTTTTGTCAAATTTTCATTGTCAAATGATTTCATTTTCAATATTTTGCTTTTGCTTGTAAATCAGTTATAAAGATATTTATTACTTACCGGTGGTAGGTATGTGACAATGCCTTTCGTTATTTCTTTTGAATTCGAGTAATTTCGGCAAAATGGAATGATGCAGTTCACCATATTTACCTCGTTGCATTGAGACGCGAGCGCAACGCCAGTCTAATGAAGACTAGTTATTGGATTGGTGTATTTCTATATGATTGGTTGATATTGGTCGGCGACATTTCATTTTGTACGATTAGGTGTCTTCTTGAAGGTCGCTGGGACAAGCATTATTTTTGAGTTTTGACAAAAATCTTTAAACAAAATTTTTAGTTTTTATTTACAGAATAAGCCCCTAAAAGGTTGCTAATTGATTACCAATAACCCTGTATAATTACAATTAGATAAAGTTATTGACCAAGCAAACAAAGTGAGAAAAGCCTCCTCGATGACTTTGCTTTCGTCTGTACGGACGTTGATTCTCCTCTACTGACAGGTCGCTTTTTCAATGAATCTCGACAAAACTTGGTACACTGGTTCTGTAACCGTTTGACAGTAGCGCCAATGTGCAATGTACACTTCGAGCAAATATCTATAGAGTCACGATCGTGCAAAAGAAGTGTCCCAGGCAAAACCCTGCCCAAGCTACGTAGTGGGCAGGCTTTTTAGTTAGTCTTACGGCGATTGCAAGCCGACTACAACGCCGCGTGATGCCAAAGTGCTCGATTACAATAAACACTAATTAAGTGACATAAGGTCGATATTCAAGAAAACGGGTCATTGTGAATTATTTTATGCTAATATCTAAGTCGGTATGTATGACGACGCTCGGACATATTTTACTACTTTCACTTAGGAACTGTGGCTCTTTAGATATTTGCTCGGAGAATGAACAATATAAAAGTAGGTACATATTATCAACATGATTTAGTACTTATTCTCAGGGCCATTAAATCTGATCATGTATTTAAACAATTAAAATATTTTATGGTAGAAATTGTGCTATAAAATACGTAGGTTACTGTGCCGAATTAACTCCTAAGAATTGGAATTAGGATAGGATTGCTTATGATTTTCTTACTTGTATCCTTTGATCCACTCGAAGTTGTCTATTATGGACCACGCAGTATACCCGGTCACGTTCACGCCATCTTCTTTGATTGCTAACAGTACCTAGAATGATTTTATTTGATCATTAGTGAGATTTTAGTTCAGTTCCATTTAGTTATATGAAAGGCACGGTTCTACCAAATATGTTTGTTAGTCACATTTGTTGACAACATTTTGTGGTTTTATATACTACGGGACTAATCGCGCACTAAAATTACGAGATTTATAAATACCTCATCCTAACCTAATTTTAGTGCGCGATCAGTCCCGTAGTATACCTACAGGGTTATTTCTAATCAATCATCATTTTTTCAGGGGCTTATTCTGTATATCAAAATTAACAACTTTTGTTCTACAATTTTTATTAATTCTCAAAAAAAAGTTGTTGTTTCATAGATCGATAGATATCGTTCACCCTCGACAAAATGTATGAAGCAGCTGTTTTTTTAATATTAACAAAAGTCGCAGAATAAAAGTTATTAGTTTTGATGTATAGAATAAGCCCCTGAAAGGATTAGAAATAACCCTGTATAGTAATAATGTGTTCAAATAGCGAAAGTTTAAAACCAACAACATTTTATGGGACAAGCCGTGGTGGTCTAGTGGTACGCTCGCCTATCATTCGTGAGGTCGTGGGTTCAAATACCAAAATATCGGTTCTATACCAATAAGTTCTTTGGAACTTATGTGTAGTGCAGGAAAACATCGCGAGGCAACCTGAATACGTCTGTAGAAGAAAGATTCGATGACGTTTGTGAATACACCAACCCGTACTAGGCCAGCGTGGTGGATATGGCCCAATCACCCATGGTCGTAGCCGTATATCGCATATTAAAAGCCTAGTGCAGTACAGTTTGAAGAGGGTTTGAACGGAAAAAATAATTAATAATGACATGAAATTATTTTTTCCATACAAAATGTTTCTACGTGTGAAAGTTACTGTGATTGGTCGACAGTGGCGCTAAATGCCATCGGAATTAGAATCGACCTAATTAGTGTGATAGATGAGGTGATATAAAGTTCACTGGGTCACTAGCTGATAGTCACTACATAAAAATCAGGACGGCTGTCAGATTTTTTGTCAGTCCACCATAAATAAAAAGAATACTATGTACCCTCAATATGTAAACTGACCTGTTTCATATAATTCTTGTAATAGTATATCCTGTCCTGATCGTCCAGGCCTCCAGAAGTCCCTCGGCCGCCCTCCGTGATGAGGATGGGGATGTCTCCGTACTCCCGCTTCAGCCAGGACAGCGTCTTGCGAAGACCTTCCGGGAAGAACTGGAATTTCAACGATATAAATGTAGGGTTTTCAACACTCGTCGACAATTACATTAACTTTTCAAAATAAGCCAACCACAATAGAAGCTATGTGGCAAATGTGTGCATAGACGATGCTTTTGGCACTTTTTTATGAATGACTTAAAGCTGTTGGCCTCTGAGGCCTCTACCCAGCTTACCGGACTTGGGAGAGTGCAGAAGGCGGCTGAGTACTTAGGCAGGAGTACTTTGATGAACGGTCTCGATTTGTAGGCATTTGGTACATAACTGTACAGTGTCAACTTCCTCGTTACCCATGGTTTGATAATTGTGACATGAAGAGGCAACAAATTGTATCTTTGTTAAGGCTCCGCGCCGGGCACATTCCGGGCAACCAATTTAAATACCTGATGGGAAAAGTGGACTCGCCACTTTGCTGTACCTGCGGGCTGGTCGAGGATGTACATCATGTTTTGTCGGAATGTGTCCGGTACGGAGTCCAGCGGAATATGTTAAAGCGAAATGACTCAGCAATCTGGGTGTCTGTAACAGTATCTTGGCTTCGCCTAGTTCGGGGGAGGCTGGGATACTGTTGCAGATTTATTCCCGGTTCCAAAGTTACGAATGCGCTTGTGGTCATTAGTGTTAGATATAATAACAGTGAATGTAATTAGTGTAGTCTTACGGGGTGACATTGTCATTGTTGACAAAATCCTTCTAAAATAAAGATTTTAAAAAAAGGCGCCTGAGCCCTAAGATTGGGTTGTAGGGTGATTAGCGTAAGAGTACCTGAGATGGGTTGGGCCGTCACCCGGCGGGGGAGATCAGACTTGCCCGGGCACCTCAGAAGGGGTGTGCCCTGTGGCCCTAATGGGTTGAGCTTGTTGACTATTTGGAGAGAATCTAACCGATCTTCTGACAGATCCTGAAGGTGGTTGTAGCACTAAAACGTGGTCTCTTACTATGAGGACTTATCTATTGCTAAGCTCGGAGTTTCTTCGCGAGATCGAATCAGAAATGAGGAGATCCATTGAAGAACCAAAGTTACCGACATAGCCCGGCGGATTATCAAGCTTAATTGGTAGTGAGCAGAGTACATAGCGAGGAGGACTGATGACCGGTGGAGTCGAAAATTTCTCGAGTGGAGACCACGTACCGGCAAGCGCAACGTAGGACGTCTACTCACAAGGTGGACGGATGACCTTCTTAAGACCGCACTGGAAGCAAGCCGTTTTCAACCGGTCTCAGGAGATCCATAGGGAAGGCCGCTGTCCAGCGGTGGATGTCCTATAGCTGATGAATGGATGATTATAGAAAAATGGTAAATTTCATACGAGTCCTCTACAATAAAAAAAAATCTATAACGAAAGTTCGACATTTACAGTTTGATTTCGCGCGTTCTACTTGGGTTCCCATTTTCAATCTCCCAGGAATCAAAAAACATTCACTGATCCATTACAGTAGGACTTTTATTCCAGGGATTTTTTAAATACTAATAAATCGATGAATACATAAATGATTGAATAAAAAAGTCAACTAACATTAAAGTAGTCCATAAAGATGGGCCAGGCGGGATGGTTTTCTATCTTGGCGTTGAACAGTGGTGCATCTCCAAACGGCCAGGGTGTTAGAGCTTCGCCTTCCTTGGCGCGACGGACCATTTTACTGTTGTAGAAATTCAAAGCGTAGAAGTCGTAGCTTCCTGTAAACATAGATACAGAAGAAATTATCGTACCTATTTGAATATTTTTACATAAGATTCCCTCTAACAATAATTATTTTTCATCATCAACACTGGTTCAAAATTGGTGGAAAAATCGCGTAACATATCTACGTACAAAAATACATACAGTCGAATTGAGAACTTCTTCTTTTGAAGTCGGCCAAAAAATGATGCTTTTTTGTATGGAATACTCTAACTGTGACGCAAAATGTAAACATCACTACTATCACTACTACATAGTATAAAACAAAGTCGATTCCCGCTGTCTGTCCCTATGTATGTTTATGTCTTTAAAACTACGCAACGGATTTTGATGCGATTTTTTTTAATAGACAAAATGATTCAAGAGGAAGGTCCATATATATACATATATATATATAATACGCCGAAGCCGAGGCGGGTCGTTAGTTTAACATAACTAATTTAATATAAACGCATGAGTAATCTCTACCCACCTTTACGAGACTGCGACTGAATAGAAGTCCATGAATGATGATTCGAGCATGTCTACGCTGCTTTAATACATAAAGTATAACAACTTTAAATATGGAACCAGCCCTCAAGTCATACAGGTAAAAGTACAAACCTTTTACTAACTCGATTTCTTCCTTGGTAAATGAGGGTAGTATGGACCAGGAGTATCCCTCTTTCTTACTAAAAGCAGCGAGCGCTTTCTCTACGGCCGGCGGCCAGCCACCGTCTTTCGAGTAGATGGGGTGTGAAAAACGACCTTCCTGCAAGTTTTTAAGTATTACTTTCGCCTGCACTAGCTGTTGAACATGTGACACTTGAACATATTGGGCCATTTCCACCACGCTGACTTTTGCAGTTTAAAGTCGAGTGACGCGTGGGGATGCTTTGGGGCGACGTGTCTGGTGATGGAGCTTTAAACCACTTGAGGTCTCTGACTGAATTCCTTTTCCGACCATTTGAGGGTTCCATTAAAATGTTTTCTTTTACTAAAAAAATAGTTGTGTAAATATCCTTATCCTAACTCGAATCTAACTTAATGGCGACTATAAAGTTAGCTACAGGCTGTGTAAAACCCCACTTCCAAACCCCTGTTAACGTATGATTTTGCTACTGCGCAACGACTCGCTTAGTGCTCAGAAGCCATTAAGCTTGCTTCGACCCTAGATTGCCCATACTTACAAGCTTGAAAAGACTTTCGCTGACTGAAGGTGATTTGCCGTTTGTTCTCTTTTACAAAACTATTTGTATTTTTATTTTCGCAAAATATGGCAAAACCGCCTTCCATCATGTACAAAATTTGAATATTTCGCTCAAATTATTAAAAGGTGACGTCCACAAGTGGTATATTATGCAGAGAAAAATTGAACCAAGATGGTATACTTACACATAATTTGAAAGCTTGTTTTATGGGCTTCCCAAAAAATTTTAATTTAGATTTTTTCTTACCCCACCATTTTTTTTTAAATGCGATGAATAAATTGTACGAAAAATAACAATACAGCTTATTACTTTTTCTAGTTTAGCAATAATAAAGTGCTCCTATCGTTATTTTACTTGCATTCGTAGCTGATTCTTACACATTCAGATCTTAATTTGCTAAAATTAAAAATAATAACCTACCAGTGTGACCAGTTAGCAGGTACAATGTGACAAAAACACTTAAAAAGTGTGTCTAATGGGTAAAAATGCTTTTATTTAACTATTTGGAGGTTACTTAATCAGGGTTGATAGAGATCAACTTCCTATTGAGCCTAATATATTTATTTATCCTAAAAAGTTCAAAATTAATTTTAAAAATATCGGAGGGCTCTTTTTTGTTTTTAACAGTTGTAATAGACTCAGAAAAACATGAACTTTCTCGAATTGTAACGAGTGTTGAGGTTAGAATTTTTGATTATTATTATACCTACCAGCCTCCATACATTTTGTGGACATGTCATTTGATTTTATTTTGATTTTTCAAAAACGGCTCAGCTGTGTTTTAAATTACTGTGAAATTTAAATGGGAGGAGAGTATACCCTTTCGAACTTAAAAAGATTTTTTCTATTCGTTTCACAATTGGTGAATCAAAATTATCGATGAACATAATACGCATAAAAAATACATACAGACGAACACAGATCCTCCTCCTTTTTGGAAGTCGGTTAATTTATTAACCACCTTCAGCGGCAGTTAATTTAAACTTATATTTACAACTTGACACGCGCATAATATATACGTCTGGACGAGGTCTGGACATTCCGATGTCAATGTCATTTATACATTATTATGTTTATAATTTTATACTTGTTTATAATTATATATTTCTTTAGAATTTTATATATTCTTTCGTATTAGTTTATTTAGATATCTTTGGGAATTTGTATATTTTATCGCGTTTTATACTCAAATCGTAAGTCATGAACAGGCCCGTGGTGCACTCCCAGGAAGACGCCGCCATCGACTTGGTGGTGAATGTGTTGAACGCTGCGAAATCTAAACTTGGATTGCGGCAAAGTTTGAGCCAGCTTGCGAGTGAGTAGGTACCTCATATACCTACAAGGTGCTGCTTTGTAAAATTTAGTTCTGCAGTAGGTAAGGCAACACCTAATGCCTATCATTCAGGTACGACTTTTGGCGGGAACGCGAAAAAATCATGTCGCCGCATTATTTTCTAATAGTTGTGGTGTTTCATTAGTAAAGTCTCCACTGCTTTATTGGAAAAATAATAATCAAAGAGAAGATAAGACGAGGCGGTCTTGAAGGTTTTTAGCCTGCCCAAAAAATGGGCGAATTAATATAACAAAAAATCATTCAGGTAGGTCATTAGGCACGATAGAGGACTCAATAGGGGTAGGATAGAGCAACCCCTCATGTGGTGATAGACCATCACAGATAAAAATGTGAGATTTCAACAAAACATGACATGTTTATAGCATAGCTAATACGACCGGGGTAACATTGATAAAGTTGTATTTTATGCTCATTTTTTGGGTTCCGTACCTCAAAAGGAAAAAACGGAACCCTTATAGGATCACTTGATTGTCCGTATGTCAAGACCTTTTATTATAACAGAGAGCCGCAATGAGTTCATCAGGAAGGCCAAAGTATCCGTGAAGAACCTGCAGACCCCCCTGGCTATGACCTGCGAGCAGTTCATCTCAGATACCATCACCAAGACATGGAAGTTAGCTGATACGTTCAAGTTCTTTGTTCGTTACGTTGGCTGTTCGAAGGACGAGAGTGCGGATTTTTTATATTATGAGGTTGGTACACTACACCAGAGTGAGTTAGAGAGTAAACCAGTGAACGATTTTAGGAGTTGTTAGTTGACCACGTGATGTTTTTTAGTAATATTTCTAAACTGCTCCTTCATCTTTGGTACCTACCTAATACAAGTTGAGATTTTATGAGAAGAAGCGGCAACGATGGCATCCAGCTAGTAACACGTCAAAAAGCCGCAGCTATTTCATCTATTTGGTGATACATTCATCCATTTGGTGAAACGGGCAGGCAGTTGCTTTTTGTCACGAAGTCTCATTAGATGACAGAAAGCCACACTGTCTGCCGCCTGTGGTCACTAATATGTATAATAGAGTAGTTGACTGGTATTGAATTAATTAAAAGTATTAGAATTAGTGAATTCTGCAATTAATTATGATTCGTAAACTGTAAAAATAACAAGAACGAAATACTATCAGAAAATCAGTTTGGGTTCAGAACTGGCAAATCGACAGAGGACGCTGTTGTGGGATTTGTCAATCAGGTCACAAGCAATCTCGATTCGAAGAAGAAGTGCCTAGGTATATTTCTCGATCTGGCCAAGGCATTCGATACGGTGTCCTGGCCAATCCTGTTGAAGAAACTAGGGCTTCTGGGGATAAGAGGGATTGCACTGAAATGGTTCATATCTTATTTAGCTGACAGGAAACAAAGAGTACGCATTTCCAATCAGCTCAGTGACTATGAGGCTGTTTCATATGGAATTCCACAGGGAAGTGTGCTTGGTCCCACCCTGTTAATAATCTACCTAAATGACTTATGCCAAATGAAACTAGAAAAAGGTAACCTCTTTGCATTTGCAGACGATACTGCATTGGTATTTTATGGTGATAGCTGGAACGAGGTGTTTGATATAGCACAAAAGGGCATGCTTCGTATATCTTGCTGGCTACAAAATAACCTGCTTATGCTAAATGCAAGCAAAACGAAATATATGGCTTTTCACATTACCCAAAAATCACGTCCTCGAGGTTTCAAACTTCAACTACATTCATGCAGATCACACACGGGAACAATTTGCAATTGCCCTGAATTGGAATGCGTGGAGCACATTAAATATCTTGGTGATTGACCATAGATTCACATTTGAAAACCACATAATGACATTGCGAAATCGCCTCCGTAAGATGCTGCACATCTTTAAAAGATTAGGTACTGTTGCAGATACTAAAACGCTACGAATTGTTTATGTGGCCTTGTGTCAGTCGGTGGTTAGTTACTGCATTGTTTGCTGGGGTTCTGCTGCTTTGACTCGCTTCATAAAAGTAGAAAGAGCTCAAATAGCCATATTGAAAGTGGCTTACAAAAAACCTTTTAGGTATCCCACATACAAACTCTATCAGGACACCAAATATCTCACCGCTCGCCAACTTTACATCATCGCTGTAGCACTTCGATTCCACAAAACTGCCATGACAAACACCATTCGCACCAAGAAAAAGTCCGACCGTCGTAATTCCTGGCCACTACCCGCTACAAGAACTGTATTTGCACAAAGTTGCTATTTGTTTAAAGGACCATTTCTTTATCAAATTCTTGACAAGAAACTGGAAATATTGGAAACGTCACGATTTATTTGTAAAAAAAAGATCACTGAGTGGTTATTTACCTTAGATTTTAACAAAACAGAAAATATACTCAAAATAGTAAAGTAAATAAATTAATTTTGAATTACCTTATTGGGTTATAGGCCAGAGTAGAAGCCTTGAAAAATAATGGAAAGTGAAAAAAAATAATAGTAGGATGAAACCCATTAGAAAAGGAGGGGAATATTATAAAAATAAAAGCAACAATAATTTACGGGCGATCTGAGGTCGGGAAGGGGATGAGGGGGGGGTTTTAAGAATAAAAAACGGTTTTTCTCGATTTCCGGCAAAACTAAAAGTCCTATCGAAAAAAGTCAAATCGCAAAGTTGTAGGTAATAAAAAGGTCTAAAACTTTTGTTTTGACACTTTTTTCACATAACCTCAAAATTTATGTGAAAAATCTAAAAAACCAAGTTTTTGGTTTTTTATGTTTATCTTTTACAAAAATCTTTTTTTCTTAACGAAATTTGGTGAAAACTTACCTTTTTATGTCCCAAATACGCTGTAATTTATTTGATTAAAAATATTAATTTTTTTCACCTTATTTTGAATTAATATCGAAAAAACGCCAAAAGCCTACCCTAATTTTCAATCGAAAATTCAACCGTCAAAATATCAGCTTTTTTCAAAAAGTTGGTATGTTTTCTGTTTGTTGAAATCTCTACTTTCCGATGGTGAAAAAAAATATATATGTTACTATAGTAAATCTTCTCAGAAAATGCAAAAAATCGAAGCCCACGACACAGGTCGCCCTAGTGTGGGATCTAGTGTACAACTTATTTTGTGTTAATTTTTAAGATCAATAAACGTTTTTATTATTTATTATTATTATTAATTAAAATTTGCTAATCAAGTTCAGAGATATAAGCTTGTAAAGATTTTGGTAGGGATAAAAAGGGGATGCCTTGTCCCTTTCCTGCAAAGCATAACATAGTATGGCAAATGTATGACACTTATGGGCCGTGACGTCATAGTCTTGCGCTCTTTGTCTAGCAATAATATAAAATATGCTTGAAACTTCTTTATTTTTAAGTTGATTTTATTTTTGTTTTCGTTAATTGGCTATTTATGGTTAGCTTAGTTACAAGAGGACATAAAAAAATTGTATTGTACAAGCGTCATGCCACAGACTCAAAACCAGTGGGCCAGACTTACAATCGTGAAGTGATCGTGGTGAAGTAATGTATCATAATTTATCAAAGAGATCCTTGTAATAATTTATCTACGGATTTCCACATCACTGGCATTTCAGTGAAAGAAAACATCGCAAACCTTAACAAATAATATAAAACACTGTGTTTTAAAGTGCCATAATTTTGATTACAGGCAGTGTTTAGCCAACCTACTCCAGCCTATCCAGTACCTCAGGCCACGGTATCTGTTTTCTTCGAAATCAGAGAGAGACATTTGGAGCCAGTAGAAATTGGAGGAGCGCCTAAGGTAATTATATGACTACAACATTTTATTTACTGTAGGTTGGTTTTGACTAGATGACTTGTCAACTATCCGGGTACACGCCTTCTTTGTGTGGTTTACGTGCCTCCCTAAATTGAGCTTGATAGATTTTATTCTTACATCTGTAACGCCTGTTATAGATCGCAGTATGGTGTTTCAAATGCATCAATATTTAAACAGAAAAAATGTCGCAATCTTATCTTTGGATTCCAAGGATAACGCCCGTAGCACACACCCGCTGCGAAACACAAGCGAAACCGCTGGATGAATTCCGCTGCCATCAAATGTAGTTTGATTTGGGGAACTGGGCGTCGGAACGTCACGCGTGTCAGTTTAGTTGAGGCAATTGGGGCGAAATATAGTTTCGTTTTTAATTTTATCGACTTCCACAAACACGTGCTAACACGGTTAGGTACAATTATATTATGATATCATATTATTGTTATATTGTATTGTTGGAAGGTAGACGAGTAACAGCCGGCGAATGATATAAAAGGCGGTGCGCAAACGCCGCGCCGACACTTTGCCTCGAGCCACCGTCGTGGAAACATCGTCCGATATTTCATTTCTCTTTAGTTAAATTGTGTCGAATCGCTGTCCGATTGTTAAACTTTTGATTATTTTTGTTGAATTATAATTGTCAGAAGTAATTCGGTGTTTTATTTTTGAAATAAAATCAGTTCAAGTATCCAAAATCAGAAGTGGGATAGAATCTACGTTTCACACGTTGTTCTATCTCACTACTCTGCCCACATTATGTTGCAAAGAAATGTCGGACAATGTAATGTCCATCGAAATAGTAGTTTGCGCAAAATCTACATAAAGGTAGTTGCCTAAGAGCGAAACTAGGCGCGAGTTAATAGTGAAGTGAAGTGTTGAGCAGTGCTTGATAGCTCACAGGGTTTGTCAGTTCCCGCAACTCGCAGGCCTCGCCGCCTAACCGGTGGGCATGCCGCCCTCAGCAGGCTTCGCACCTGTTCGGTGGGCATTGCTACCTGCCACCTTTGCGATGTCGGCTACTCAGCGGGAATCACCGTCATCAGCAAGCCTCGTCGCGCTCAGCGGCGCTAAGCACCAAGAGAGGCTGGTAAACTGTTTGTGGCAGACAACGGTCAGGTACAAGTTCACGGTACCAGATTGCATTGTTGATGCAGTACACTTCTTCAGAATGTTGGTGAGAGCTATCCAT
Organism: Hypomecis punctinalis; assembly: GCA_949316475.1. Classification (NCBI taxonomy): domain Eukaryota; kingdom Metazoa; phylum Arthropoda; class Insecta; order Lepidoptera; family Geometridae; genus Hypomecis; species Hypomecis punctinalis. The sequence continues at coordinate 17,690,201 of OX438816.1, forward strand.
TACTTTTACATTTTACGTTTATGCCCATGTTTACCAATGGCAAAATAGACCGTGCTAAGTACTAGACTACCGACTTTTTACGAATCGGGTTTTGTTTAAATTATGATTCAGGCCCTTGTGTAAACATTTATGACGGGTGAGTGATCGTACATGGGGTTATTTTATTGCGAACACGAGCTATTTTATCGCGATTGTTTTGTTCAGAGTCAGGAACACGACTCGATCAAAACTACCCTACTTGTCATTTTTTTTGCTGTGTAGGTTACGCATTAAACATTTTGTGAAAAATAATAATGAAAGCCTGGTATGTGCCTTTAAATAGATGTTGTGAAGTTCAACTCATAAGGCAGGCATTGTTTTTTCGTGGTGAATTTGTCCGCCTTTCTGCGAAAGTCAACTGACATTATTTGACACTCATTTAAATCCTAAACGTGCTTATAGCCGGGATTCTAATGTAAAAATTGTTTTGGTGAAAAAAGATAACGCGTAGCATAAGCAACGTTGAATTTCGATGCAAAATGATCAGCGTCGCAATGCCTTTGTGTTTGGTTTTGGAATCTCGTAGTCTTGTGAAATAAGAACACTTGTGAATTGTTTTAGTAAAGAAAAAGCTGGTTTCGATAGATTGTTTTTAGATTTTAAATATGACTTGAGATAGGTACGGGGTTAGTCCCGTCAGATGTTGGTTGGGGAACTGTAAATTCTACTTTGTGTGATTTCGGAATGATTATTTTCTAGTGAAAGAAACTGAGCCTTTTAAAATAAAAGTCAAGGTCAGGTGTGACCGAGCTCTGATAAGATCTAAGTTCTACTTATGTAATTTTTCACATGTAGTCGAAGACAAAAGTAGCAGGCAAGTAAAGCAACCATCAAAGCCGGCAGTTTGTGCGTTCTGATGGGTTTTATTTGAAAGTATTTACTTAGGGTTGTTTTTATCAAAAGTATTATCTGTGTAGTTGCCGTGACAAACTTATTAAACGCTTCTTCTCTGTTTGTAGTTGTGACGCTGCAGCGTTTCCGATAAAACGCGGGAGTGTGTCTCATCGAGATCACTGAATGTGATGGAATGTGGCCCAGTTGTGAGTGCTTAAATGTTTGATTTTGCACTGGAAAAGGTAAAATGTTTGGTGACCTGTCGACTATAATAAGTCGTAGCCTTGAACGTTTTACACCATCGCCCGGCAGTCCTGAAAGTTTTGGTGACAAGTTGTGTTGTTGATAACTTGTCAGGACTACACCCGAGAGACATGGGTAGTAGCTAGATTTCTGCGTAGCCAAACGTAGCCGCTTCTTTTGATTGAAAAGCCGATCGCAAAACTAGTTTTTCAAAATAACCGGTTACTTTTTTCTTGCTAGGCTAAAATAAATCTTAACTAAGTCGAAATAACGGTGAAATTTAATTATCATGGCACCATAACCAGAGAAAAAACTGGTTTTCTTCGAGCAAGCTAAATTGAACCTTCTCTAAAGAGAACTAAAGTTGATTCTCCACTAACTGTGTATGTAGCTGTGATTAGTTCTGGACCGTCGCCGCGTAGCCGTCGGTGTCGCGTGGGTTGCGACGAAACTGTTTGGTTTTTAGTAACCAGAAAAGCCACGACACGAGCGCGACGCGACGTAGCTAGCTAGGTTATTATGTGTAGCAGTTTTTCGGCTATGTAGCTAGAAACAGTTTTATAAAGCTGCTACGATACGTAATGCCCAGTCGCCCACTGCTAACACCCGATAAGCGATAACTTACAGATGCAAATAAAGATTTCTAATTTTAATATGATCTACTGTTCGTGCAATATTCATTTACTGGTACAATTTGTAGGGAGTACTATACACTGATAAACTTGTAATGATCAAATAATGATCAAGTTTGTGCCCGATCAATTGAAGAGTATGAACGTAACCTGCCAAGTGTATTGTTACGTCTCGGTCTGTCTATAGAAGTACCTACGTTTAAAAATGTATTGCTTATTATGCATTATGTATTGCGTATTTCATCTGCACTGTGTTAGCTTTTTAATGGTCCACTGCAGGATGACGGGCATACCCACGAAGGTTGATTTAAGGGTGATGTTCATCTATTTGAAGGGAAATGTGCCCCCGAACGATTAACGTAAAAGCTTTGCAATTGTTTCTGAGTTAGATGATTATTGAGAGACCTTGTTAGTAATTGACACGTTTTATGACACTAGTAGCGGCTCAGTGGTGATGTTTTACGTTTCATAGTTCTAATTTTGTTTTCTTTGGTTTGTCTCAGATCGATCGGGATACGGCTTCACGCAGTGCCTCTGTCCCTGGGAAACGAGTAATGCTTCACGTCGTGCCTCTTACTCGGTGCGGGATACTGCTTCACGTAGTGCCTCTGTCCCTGGGAAACGAGTAATGCTTCACGTCGTGCCTCTTACTCAGTGCGGGATACTGCTTCACGTAGTGCCTCTGTCCCTGGGAAACAAGTAATGCCTCACGTCGTGCCTCTTTCTCGGTGCGGGATACTGCTTCACGTCGTGCCTCTGTCCCTAGGAAACGAGTATTGTCTCACGCCGTGCCTCTTACTCAGTGCGGGATACTGCTTCACGTAATGCCTCTGTCCCTGGGAAACGAGTAATACTTCACGTCGTGCCTCTTACTCAGTGCGGGATACTGCTTCACGTAGTGCCTCTGTCCCTGGGAAACAAGTAATGCCTCACGTCGTGCCTCTTTCTTGGTGCGGGATACTGCTTCACGTCGTGCCTCTGTCCCTAGGAAACGAGTATTGTCTCACGCCGTGCCTCTTACTCAGTGCGGGATACTGCTTCACGTAGTGCCTCTGTCCCTGGGAAACGAGTAATACTTCACGTCGTGCCTCTTACTCAGTGCGGGATACTGTTTCACGTAGTGCCTCTGTCCCTGGGAAACGAGTATTGTCTCACGTCGTGCTTCTTACTCAGATACTGCTTCACTCCGTGTTTCTGCCCCTGAGAGCGAGTAAAGCATCAAGTCGTGCTTCTTGCTTGGTCGAGACAGGCTTCACACCGTGCTTCTGTCCTTGGGAGCAAATAAAGCATGAAGTCTTGCTTCTTGCTTGCTCGGGACATGCTCTGCGCCGTCATCTGTCTCTGTGAGCGAGTAAAGCATCCATTCGTGCTTTTACTTGCTCGGGACAGGCTCTGCGCCAAGCATCTGTCTCTGTGAGCGAGTAAAGCATCCAATCGTGCTGCTTAATTGCTCGGGATAGATAGATTTCACGGCGCCGCGCCGTAGCTCACTAGTTAAGTATACGCCTCTTGACATTTTTGCTGTTTTTTTGGCTAAGTAACGATTGTTTGTTTCTTTTTTAGTCATAACACAGGATACACTTCAAACGTATTTCTTTCTTGGTTATTTAGCCGTAATCATAGTCATGGTTACAAAGTGCCTTTGATGAAATTTTGCTTTGCTGCCCTGATCACCCGGATACTCTAAGAGTGAATTTTAATAAGATTTGACGAATCTGAACTGAGATTTATCCGTGTCCATTACAAGAAATGTTTCTTGACAGACTTTGCAAGGCGATACTTGTAGACTTCAATTTTTTTTCGGTTCAGTTTCATGTTTAATGATTGAATCTTTTTGAGCAAGAAAAACTTCATGTCTGGATAGTTTTTGGCTTGCCTTCAAGCCTTTTCTATGATTTCGTACATATGCAAATCGTTTTCACGTTCTGTACAGATGCTGACCTAGAAAAGGAAGAAACTACTTCGGCTGCGGCTGAGCTACAGCCACAAATTGAAGTCTAGCTGTTTCCGGTACCAGGGCTGTGAAAAGAAAATGAACAGGTTCCGTCTGGACCTGCACGTCTGGGTTGCATAGAACTACCAAGAGACTTCTACTCAAGCATGGCATATGAACCCTCCGAGCCTGAGCACCATCTAAGCTTCGATGCCAATGCTTGAGACTGGCCTGCAGAGCTAAGGGAGACCGAGGACGGTCTCATTTATCAAGAAAGGCCGTGTTGGAAGGTAGACGAGTAACAGCCGGCGAATGATATAAAAGGCGGTGCGCAAACGCCGCGCCGACACTTTGCCTCGAGCCACCGTCGTGGAAACATCGTCCGATATTTCATTTCTCTTTAGTTAAATTGTGTCGAATCGCTGTCCGATTGTTAAACTTTTGATTATTTTTGTTGAATTATAATTGTCAGAAGTAATTCGGTGTTTTATTTTTGAAATAAAATCAGTTCAAGTATCCAAAAGTATTGTAATTTTTTGTCTTTACGCTGGTAATTTATTTAGTTTGTATATTTCTTTTTTATACTTAGATGTGGTAGAATCGACTTGTTTTTTTTTGTTTGTTTTCTGTTTATAAATAATTTATTGGATTAGGCCTGTTATTGGATGTTTATATGTATTTGTACAAAAAAGTTAATATATTTTTGTGCTGTTGGCAAAAAAAAATAAAACACTGCGACACCAAGAAAATCGCAGCCAGAGCGGGCAAGTGTGGCTGGCTTCGGAGCTGATCGGCGAAACTGCGCGGGGAAAGAGATAAAACTATAGTCAAATCTATGCATTAGAACAGGAAGTTTCGTTAGTGTTCCGCTTCTCTTGTACGAGTATATCTACAGACAAGAAATGACGAAATCACTGCGGTTCCGCTTTTATGTTTCGCAGCGGAGGTGTGCTTCGGGCATATTTGAGCCTTCATTGCCTTTTGAAAAATTTTGAAGCAGAACTTCTGGGTCTCGGTAAGGCTGCCCTTTCTCTTGCATAAATATAGTAAATATTTTCAGATGACATTCAGAATAGAAGGACAGCACACCAGCCACGACGTGCGCAACGTGCTGCTGACAGCAGAATGGCTACTTGCTGTCATCAAAATGAAGATCAAAGTCTATCGGAGAATCGAAGCTCTCAACACGTTCTAGTATCTTTGTTCTAGGATGTTTTACTCAAATGCATAATGTTCTGCGACAAACATCGATATACGTTAGCACTGGGAGTTTTTCTATGGGCTTACTGGTGATTTTAATTTAGACGACTCGTATACAATTTTTGAAAAAAAAAAAAAGTTTGATTTACTATTCAATTGGGAGTTTGTTTTAGGTAAAGGTAGGTAAAAAACCTTAAATTTACCAATTTTGGGCACACTAGTGCTCAATGAGATTTTTTTTAAAATGCTAGATTTTAAAATACTCCGAAAAGCCAGTAAATAAGTGTTCATCTGTAGTACCATTAAAAGTTAATGGAGTCTATGAAACGACGCGAGTCGTTGCGCAGTTGTATATGTCATCGGAGATCAGGTGTGGGATTTGGTGCGGCTTGTGGCTACCTTCACAGACGCCATTAACTTTGATTCGGTCGGCCTATACTTAAGTCAGAGTGAACTAGAGAGAGCAAAATATACATAGAAAAGAGCCAAAGAGTGCGAGAGTGTTTTATGTTCTGTTAGGGATGTCCTACGGATAATCTACTAATGTTATAAACGCAAAAGTTTGTGAGTATGTATGGATGCTTGTTACTCTTTCACGTGCAAACGGCTGAACCGATTTTGATAAAATTTGGTTTGAAGTTAGCTTAGAACTTGGATAAACACATAGGCTACTTTTTAACTCGGGCTAACGCGGGTAACACCGTGGGGCGCAGCTAGTATGATAATGATTACAGAAATAAGATTTAAGATTACAGTACCTGGAACTCTCTCATGACTTTCGCTGTCTCCTCTTCCGTCTCGTCCGTAGGTTCCATCCACACGACATGCTGGGCGAGGGAAACCACACCTGAACGAGAAAAAAGCTTCATTTATACATAACATAATACAAATTATTACCATAATATAAGAACAAATGAAATTCTTTGTTAGTTAGCCCAGTCTTGTCACAGGAAATGATAGATATTGCCCGTGACACTACTGAAAACAGGGTAGTGTCATAAGAAATGTACTTTTATCCCTCGCACTATATCTTAATGTATGTAAAAATATGTGTGTGTAGGTATAATATGTAATAAGCTTGTATTTATAAGGGCACGATGGGGCTGGCATGGACTTTCGGTCCAAAAGCTTCCAAAAAGAAATTGAATAAAAAAAAAATCCCTGGCACTACTAGTAGTGTCACGGGAATGTAAAATTTCCCTTCTCTCTACTGGTTGAGCCAAGCAGTTGAGTTACGGGAGATAGACGAGGTTTCGTATGGTACCATATTAGTCATCCATCCATCCATTAGCCGTAAGACGTCCACTGCTGGACATAGGTCTCCTCTATGGATTTCCAACAAGGCCGGTTGGAAGCAGCCTGCGTCCAGCGCGTTCCTGCAATCTTTATTATATCGTCACTCCACCTAGTCAGTGGACGTCCTGCGCTGCGCTTGCTGGTCCGTGGTCTCCATTCGAGAACTATACGGCCCCATCGGCCATCGTTCTCCAAACTATGTGCCCTGTCCACTGCCATTTTAATTTGCTAATCCGCTAGGCTATCTCGGTAAAGTTGGTTCGTCTACGGATCTCCTCATTTCTGATTCGATCTCGCAGAGAGACACCGAACATTGCCCTCTCCATAGCACGTTGGGCTATCCTGAGCTTATTCATAAGGCCCACAGTCCGTTGGGTACCATACACGTAGTTGTTCATACATTAGGAATAGGCCGAACCAAATCAAAAAAGCTTGGCAGCTTTGATGTTAGCATCATAATCTATCTAATGTACTCATATTACACATATTGCGGTGGCGCCGCCAACGCTATAAGTTGGTTAAAATGATAAACACTTCACAAGGTCGGCGCGGAGGTAGTACAGCGGTTTAGCTCAGTTGGCAGAGCGTCGGGCTAGTGATCCGAAGACGCAGGGTTCAAGTCTTGGATTCGCGAAGAATTTGAAATGTTTATCACAAAAATAACTCTTGGAGTTGAATCTAGTGTGGGATGCACTAAACAATTAAAGAATCATTTAATTACATATTACCAACAATACTAGTCATAAATTATGTATAAGTTTACCGTGGTATTTAGACTTGAACTCTTTATCATAAATCCTCCAAGCTTTTGCATGTGCCATCAGCAAGTTCTTATTGCAGATGTACGCTCCTACAGGATTAAAAATGCCAGGCGGTATAAAGTCAGTCATATAGGGGAGATCGCAGACCATCCAGGCTTCGTTGATGGTGATCCAGGTCTTGACACGATCGCCGTAGAGAGTGTAGGCCACTCGAGCGTAGTCAGCAAACCAGTCGGCTATTAAAGGGTTGGTCCAGCCGCCTGAAATTATTAATGACAATTATTAATTAGGTACTAGTTTTACTCGCGACTTTTCAATAAATCCTTTTTGTTTTCCTGGGCAAGTAAGTTCGTATAGTCCTGATGTCAGTTTTAAGCCGCTTGAAAGCCTCTGACATGGCTAAACGCTAAGTTGTAAATGCCACATGCAGTCACCACCCATCTGAAGACTGACCGTGCTGATAGCTATTAACTTTGATGATCGGTAACGAACACCTACGCCTACCTACCCACAATCTACGCTATGAGCGCTACTAAAAAGTGGCCTATGACACTTTCCTACCTTTGAACTATAGCCATGCCAAAAATCAAGTCTATTCGTTACGTTGTTGCTGGGTGGAAAGGTAACAAAAAAAAACAATAAAGCTTTATACATACGGCGGGCGCGGGTCGGGTGCCGTATGTGTGAATCGGCCTTAAAGCTTTAAAGGTCGATTCACACATACGGCGGGTTCGGGTCGGACGCGGGTCGGGCGCGGTGCAGGGCGGGAGTACGGCGTGTCTCTTCGTACCTGTTTCAATGAACGACAACACACAACGCGTGAGCGGCTCGGGCGCGGGGCGGGCCGTTCTGTGTGTTGTCGTCCATTGAAACAGGTACGAAAAAGATGTCATCAGTCTGAATTATTCTAAGGCCTTATACAAAAAGAAAGCTGGCAGCCTACCAGCGCTTATAAGAATCGGTTCACGCAGGCAACCGGCGCAGGCATTTATTTGAAGAAGCGCCGATAAGCGCCGAAGTGCGCCGAACGTCGCCGTCCAGAATGTATCAGCATCGATAAGCGCTGGAGATCGGCGCTGGCTACTAGCTTTCTTTCTGTTTACAACCTAATGCTGGGCAAATGCACTGTTATCTATTTTTATATTCTTAATTAATTATTTATTTATTTGCTAATTGCCGTGTGACAAAAGTCCAAATTTAAAAAATTGGACTTAAAAACATAGTGCCCGAAGGAAGACAATATGTCTACTTAACTAGCTTCCAGAATGTATGACCTCTCCTGTTCTGGTGGTCCAGTTTATTCCCAATTCATAGGTAGGTACAATGTTTATCCGAATGTTTGTTTTATCCGATTTTATTAGAATGCATCCTCTTTAAAAATAGTAGGTAACTTTAAAAGCTCGTATCATGAAGACACATGAATAACATTTAGGTATAGGGTTTTCTCACCATCGATAGATAATAATTGTATTAAAGTAAAGGTATGATTAGGCCTATAAATAAAAACCTCAGAAGCATACCTAAGTTCTGCAGACTCTGAGGCAGGTCCCAGTGGTAGAGCGTGATAACGGGCTCGATCCCCTTTGCCAGTAGACCGTCGATCAGGTTGTTGTAGTACCTCTTGCCATCTTCGCTGATGTGGTCTGCGAACCCACTCGGGAGAAGTCTCGTCCAGGCTATGGATATTCTGGAAACAACATTCACCATCTTGCTTACGTACATTTTAAAAGTGATTAGTGAGAAAGAGAGCTACAGTGGGAAAATGACAATGGAAAATCTAATATTTTTTTTAGTAAATATCTTCAAATGCCTTTGGTTTGGTGCAGTTGAAAAAAATTTTGTGCTCACTTTACTTGTTGGGAGCTGCCCCTTGAAAATTAGAATTTTAAGATTTTAAAATTGAGATGTTTCTACTATCAAAATATAAAAAAATATACAGTATGCAGGGTTATTTCTAATCAATTAGCATTCTTTAGGGGCTTCTTCTGTACATCAAAACTACCAACATTTGTTCTGCAACTTTTGTCAAAACTAAAAAACACCAACTGTCCCATATATTTGGTCTCGAGTGAACGATATTTTTCTATGGAACAACGCTTTTTTTTTAATTTTGACAAAGATCGTTGAACAAAAGTTGTTAGTTTTGATGTACAAAATAAGCTCCTAAGAGGATGCTAATTGATTAGAAATAACCCTGTATAGGTGTTTGGTTCATAACAATGTGGATGTTTGCCAGGCTTTGTGACATTGTGACGGACGGACACAGGGAAGTTGTAATTTTTTTTATTTTTCGGAACCATAAAAACGAATATAAGAACTTCTTAGTCCCATGCCTCCTGGCATGAGATGCACCACTGCATATTGTGTTAGTACATAAATACCTACTTAGCGAGATATGATGGCTCGTGCTTTTATTGACGGAATCAGTAAAGATAGCATTGGCTGATCTAGATAACGTAAGGCTCTTATGTAAGTAAAAGTATCATATAGTAAGTACAGGATTAAACATATCATATTATCGATTTATTTTTATAATAACGATGATAGAAAGCAAAAGCGATAACGGAGTGCGAACTCCGAAAGGAGCAATACTTCTCCGCCAACTGTACTGTACTAGACTTTTTAATAGTCCACTGTAGGTAAGCCTATCCATGAAAGGTGATTGCGGCATATCCACTACGTTGGCACAGTGCGGGTTGGTGGATTCACATACGGCCATCGAATTTCTTCTACGGACGTATGCAGGTTGCCTCACGATGTTTTCCTTTACCGAAAAGTCAATGGTGTGAAATACCGTACATTAATTTCAAAGAATTCTTTGGTACGGGACCGGGATTTGAACTCACGACCTCACGATTGTAAGACGGGTGTTATCACCACTAGACCATCACGGCTCTGTCAACTGAACCTTGACTAATAGCTGCAGAAGCTGTGCTGGTTTAGTAGGAGAAAGTTCACGTTAGAAGCGTGAAGCTTGGGCGTGGGTTTAAACCAGGTCTTGTATTGGCCGAATCAAATTTTTTGGCGGCTGTGATGTTAGCTACAAGTTGCGGATAACACAATCCTGACTGAAGCTCACTTAACGTCTGCGCGGGGATTGGGTTTCATGCAGATGGAGCTAATTTCACAGGCGCTAACATGTTTTTTGAGTCTATATCAATGAGTTCTTTAAAATGTTATTACATAACAGATAAGCATCAAGACGACAGGAAATTTGCTTCAAATTAAACCACTATAAGTTGAAGTCAGGGGCAGTAGGAATAGCATGTTATACAGGGTTATCTCCTTGCCCTGTGCTAAGTCGAAAGATGGTGATCATCATTATGAGCAACTTTTACTATGGGTCAACCCGTAATTCGAGAAAAAATCTGCTGTTTCATATTGTCGATTTCGCGTTGCAATTTTGTATGGAACGGCTAATATTTTTTTTGGAATACCGGGTTGCCCCATAGTAAAAGTTGTTCATAATTATGCTCCTAATCACCCCCTTTCGGATTAGTACAGGGCAAGCAGATAACCCTGTAAATTTGTGCTCCGAGCTTAGTCCTGTGAGCAACGCGATTCCATTATGTTCTCACCAATAGAAATGTGCTCCAAGTTCCGCCACTATGTTGTCGTTTTCTTACTAAAGACAGCTGGTCTAGTAGGTAGGTTGCAAGCCACGTCTCCTGTACTCCCGTGCTGTTGTCGGCTATGGAGCTGGAAGTCCTGTTTGTGAAGCGGTTCCAATATGGTCTCACCTGTAGAAATGGTCACTCTCTGGAGACGTCAGTTTACGAGGCGCTCCACGCCACCGAGGTTAGAGAACGATGGCACAAGATCGTTTAAGATAAACTTTTGGGAGGTAATTAATGGTCACGACCTCACGACCCTCAGACATGAGAAATTCTACGTGAAGGGGAGAAGGTAGAAATGTGCTCCGACTTCAGGAACTAACTTGGCATCATCCTGCCACGTCTCCTGTTCTACCACCAGCTATAGAACTGGGAATTCTGTATGAAGCGATTATGTTCTCACCTATAGTGATGTGCTCCAACTTCAGCCACTAAGTAGACGTTTTCTTGCCAGAGATGGTAGAAGTCGCAAGCCACGTCTCCCGCACTGTTGTCAGCTTTGAAATCTTGTACCTATATGAAGTGGTCTCCTTATGCTCTCACCTATAGTGATGTGCTCCAACTTCAGCTACTAAGTTTACGTCATCTTGCCAGAGATGGTAGAAGTCGCAAGCCACGTCTCCCGCACTGTTGTCAGCTATGAAATCTTGTACCTACGTGAAGTGGTCTTGTTATGCTCTTACCTATAGTGATGTGCTCCAACTTCAGCCACTAAGTTGACGTCTTCCTGCCAGAGGTGGTAGGAGTCACAAGCCACGTCTCCCGTGCTGTTGTCAGCTATAGGACTGGGAGTCCTGTGTGTGAAGCGGTCCCATATGCTCTCGCTCTTGTCTGGAATCATAAACATAGCAAATTATATTTTAATTAGTATTATAACTAGTAGCTTTACAAACAGTACATCTCGCGATACATTTCTTTGACTGAATCGTGATAAGCCTATATATCTCTACTCGATTTTGTTCATATTGGCAAATCATCCAAATATTATTGAACCGGTACCCTAAGTACTCGCTAAGACGAATCAAACGAGCCGAAACTCGATGGGTTTGCGTCGTTTCGTTACAGAGTTCCTAGGACCACCTTCCAGCTTTATCATAAAACCCTGGTTTCTATTGAAAGACATGAGGCTGTGTCGTTTCATTGCAAAGTTCTTTTGGCCACCTTCCAGCTCTATCATCAGATCAGCACCACGTCATAATAATATTGCATTGTCATGCATAATTTCAACTCAATCGGAAAAAAAAACTTGTAAGTATAGCGCTTACCGCTGACATTCCAAGCGCCTTCCACCTGGTAAGCAGCTGATGCCACTCCGAACTTGAACCCTGGAGGGAAGGTCAGGTCTTCCACGGCACACCATGACACTGCTACGAAAACGCTGGAAACCCATCACAACATATGATTCAAAATAAAGATTTTTTATTTTTATTCCACTTATTTGTTTATCTTAAATTTAAGTTTTTTTTACACCATTTAATTTACTATAAAAAAAACTAAACCTAGAGTGCCGCCGGCAGCGGGGCGGGGCCTAATTACCGGTGGTTGGGTCTACAGAGAGAGGAACCTCCTGACAATGCGCGCCGTGTCCAGGACGACCGTCTTCTGTATCTGACCCTTGACCCAACCGTCTAGCGAGAGCCTCTTAAGGTGGTGGTCGAGACTCTTCGCTATTAAGCCGTTTACCGACACGACTATCGGGACAATGATCGTCGAGTCCACATCCCACATGGCGGTAACCTTGTGAGCCAAGTCAAGGTACACTCATTACACTTAATATTACCGTCACGATGTAAAATAATATAACTTATCTGATTTATTGAACGGTCTATAATGATCATCAGGGGAGTCATCCCTTGACATCTGACGATGGAGTGAAGAGGTAGACAGTGGTCTGTTCACCGTTTAGGTACGGCTAACCAATTGTATTCGGATTCATGGAGATAGGAGAAAGACGAGAGAAAGTTGTTCAAAATATATAAGATACCTAAGTATTTTTTGCATTTAATGTGATTAGTCGTTTCATCTTTCGTCCACTGTTTAAGATAGGTTTCTCCTATAGATCTCTAATAGACCTGTCGGTAGCGGCTTATGTCAAGATTCAAGAACGATTAGTGATTACATGATTTAATTTCTTGTTACATTTACTTTTTTTGGCCGTCGATGTAGTGCGAAATACGCGAAATTCACGATTATTTTTAAAGGTTTGGGTAAAATGTGCATCGCCACGCCAAAATCTCAAGCAAGGTCTTTGGTGATTATTTATAATATGTAGTTTAAAATCAGCAGTCTCTTTGGGTACAATTAAGCATTGGGTTGATAATATCAATCTGATGTTCATGGGAGTGTTTATCGGATTCATGCACGATTCATGCGTAAGATAACTTTTTCTTTCCACTGTCTTTCCTGACATGCAGGGCGCCGAGAGCGAGGTGCAAGGTGGTGTAAGCAGTACACCACCTTGCACCTCGCTCTCGGCGCCCATGGTGATTGGCTGATTGCTCCGTCAATTATGAACCGATTTTAAATAGAGCTTTTAGAGATATTTTTAGAGCATAAACAGTAATGTGAAAATTACTACGTCGATGACACAACGATCTGCGCGAACTATTCGAATTCTGTACACGGTTGAATTCGGTTAAGCCATTTTTGGCGAAAAATAATTATCAATCAATATAAGGAACACATTTTATACTATATAATTATAACGGGACTAAACTCACGTGTACGGATAGTCATAACGACTATAGTTTCAGTCACGTTCGGCGACCTTTCTCAAGTTGGCGAGTGCTAGCACGCGGAGCCGTCTCGCGATGCACAAGGAATATGGTTTACATCGTGATATCTTCGATATCTTCTTCAAAAAACGATTGAAAATTCATGGAAGTGAATGTCGTGCAAGTTGTTATGAAATACAAAATATTGTTTTGCGGAAATTTCAAAATGAAAATATGATAAAAACCACATATAAAACTTAAGCACTAAATGGATAACTCAAGGTTCAGCGTAAAGATAATGGATACGAGTAAGTAGACTAAAAGTGAATTCATAATTGTACACAACAAGGTACCTAATAGATTCAGATTCAGATATTTATTTATTTAGTTAGGTTACTGTAAAAGGAACTAACAATCACAGAAAACCGCGGAATCCTAATAGAATACGAGAAAGTACAAACTACTTAGGTCTATAAGAATGAAGTAGGTATTAATAAAATATATTAAGAAATGGTGTTTCTGCGAGATTGAATCAGGAATGAGGAGCAGCAAATTGAAATGTCAGTGGGCAAGGCACATAGTTTAAAGAACGAATGGCCGATGGGTCCGAAAAGTTCTCGAACGGAGCCCACGTACCGGCAAGCGCAGCCACTTCCGTCCACTTGGACCGATGATTCACGTTATTAATTCTGATGCTCTTGGTTAGCGCGCGCGAAATTCTTGTTTTTGGCATTTTCGTTCGTTCGTTCGTTCAAACAGTTCGTTGTAAGTTTCTGTATCTGTACCAGCCTTTTTAATAGTCAACTGCAGGACGTAGACCTACCCATGAAGGGTGATCACCACGCTATCCATCCAAATCCAAAAACAGCTCAATGTAAAAGCTAAATCGAATTTCTTAACAATGAAATTTCTGACTTTCCATATAATTTTTATATGGAAATGTTTCTCTTTAAATACTACAGAGAACCTGCTAAAATTTAGGTTCCAACTAAATTCCTATATTTTTGAGTTTTGATGTACAGAATAAGCCCCTGAAAGGATGCTAATTGATTAGAAATAACCCTGTAACTGTATATACCCGTCGAATTGAATACCTCCTCCGTATCGTCGGTCAAAAAGACTGTACACTGTCACTGTACGGCACCGGGATGAAACCTCCAACTTCACGATTTTAAGGGAAACGATGTACCCCACACACAACACAAGACATCACATAACCTACAGTTAAAGTAATTGTACAAAATGTGTTTCTTATTGCTTTTCTTTACATTAAAACAAGAAGTTATCAATATTTCCAATTGGCTTTACAATTATATTTGTTTTATCGACTCACCTAAAAGCGAGCACTGTCAACGATAACATTTTTGAAACTACCTATTCCGTGTAGGTAGTTACCTAATCAATTGATTCTGTAGCAAATGTACTCACCAATACTTCGAGCAGATATCTACAGAGTCACAATCGTGCAAAAAAGTGTCCGAGCCAAAACTCAGCCCAAGCTACGTAGTGGGCAGGCTTTTTAATTAGTCGAAAGGTAATTGATAGAGGTACACAGGAAAGCTGTTATTACAAGCTTACGAAGTGTGAAGATCCATGAGATCCCAGTTCTCTCTGATAAGTACAGATGGAGGCCACCGAGGGGGTTTTAGTGGAAAAGTCCACATAAGCCGGTTGCACTTCAACATAACCGGGTATCTGTTAAAGATTATAAGAGTATGCTATTCGATTATAATAATTGATGTATACAATTAACTAAGTATACGTGTTACGAGATTACTCCGCCAATTATGGACTAAACAGATTTTGATGAATATTTTTTGTTTGGTAGATCGTACGTCAAAAGTCCCCAGTCACATTTAAATTTTATCGAAATCGGCTGAGTCGTTTTTGAAAAATCAACGATAATGTAAATAAAATACTGCATCGATGAAACATCGATTCTTGCTTTTCGAATTCTGTAAATGGTTGAAAGTCCGTTGTGCCATTTTCACTGCATGGGAGGGCTGGATTACTTTCGATAACATTCTTTATCGTGAATAGATAAGGGAATAACAATATCAGGAACAACATTATAGGCATTAAGTACATTCTGTTGATAAATATTTTGATAATATTATGCTGCTCATTGTTGTTAACTTTTTAGATTATTTATTATCTTGCATAGATTAGATATCTATTATGTTATTCTATAAGTATAAGTATGTACTACTATACTGTACAGGTCTTTTGATAGTCCATTAATGAACATAGTCCTACCCACGAAGGGCGGTTAGGCCATATTATCTATCTACCATATCTGACTTTTTTGCGTTTGACTCTTCGAGCAAACATCTACAGAGAGTTCCGAAGTGAAAGCAGTAAAAAAATGTCCGAAAGCCGTCATACATACCGACTTACATGTTTACATTAAATAATTCACAATGACCCGTTTTCTCGAATCTCGACGTTATGTCAACCAATTAGTGCTTGTTACCGAGCAATTTGGCATCGCCCGGCGTTGTAGTCGGCTTGCAATCGCCTTACGACTAACTAAAAAGCCTGCCCACTACGTAGCTTGGGCAGGGTTTTGGCTCGGACACTTATTTTGCACGATTGTGACACTATATAAATATTTTCTCGAAGGTTTGGCCCCATAGACAAAGATACTTAAATCACCGAGTCATTTATAGAAACACGTCGTACCTAAATAAAATCCTTGTTAAAATAGTTTTTTTTTATTATTTTTGTACTGCACTAAGTAATTACCTACACAGCACTTATAGACATGTCTTTTTCGTACAAAAAGTTTTTTTTATTTATTTTAAAAAGTAACTTTATACAGGGTTATCTAGAACGGGTGTTCTAAGCCGAAACGAGGTCATTTAAACCATCATTATGGACACCTTTTTTATGAGGTCAACCCAAAATTCGAGGAAAATATCAGCAACTATAATTCGGAATCAAAGAAAGGGGTTTGAACATTTTTGTATGAAAGTTGGCATATCCACCCGCCGCCATTTTGTTTTATGTTATAAGTTTCCGCGCGTAATGAAAGTTGTATATATGGGTAGGGGATACTTATATAAACAATAGATGTTCAGTACTATGATACCCTGAAATGTCACGTTCTCTAGATATTTGGATGTAAAGATCGCAAAGTTCTCGTACAGCGCTCTTTACATCTAATTATCTCGAGAACGTGACACTTTAGGGCAATATAGTACAAAATATTTATTGTGTGTATAAGTGTCCCCTTCTCATATATACTAAGTACATCGAACGCGGAAACTTTGAAAAAAAATCACAACGGCGGCGGGTGGATATGCCACAAATGTTCAAAGTAGTTTAAACCCCTTTATGAAACAGTTGTTTTTTTTTTTGTTCGAATTTTAGTTTGGCCCCACAGTAAAAGTTGTAAACAATGATCGCCCCCTTTCGGCTCAGTACTGGGCAAGCACATAACCTGGATAACCCTGTAGGTCAAAGTCAAAGTCAAGTCAAAATCAAATCATTTATTGCAACATATGAAATTAGGTACATACATACAATGTGTTAGTCTGCCGGTGTCGGAGCCATAGCGGTGACATCTATGGCAAACTTTGCTATGAGACCAACTCTTAAGACGTAAAAAAAAACTGCTGTTCCATACGATTTTTATAGACTTTCGACAAAAAGTATGGAATTGCTTTTTTTGCGTTTTCAGAGTTGATCTCATATTAAAAGTTATCCAACATTTGCAACAAATACGTCGGGCGTGGGTCGGGCGCGGTTAGTATAGAATTATAGATTGCGCCAGAAAAGTTGGCGTCAAAGTCAAAGTCAAAATTTTTACTGCAGTTTGCATGTTACAAAGGTGGTATTGATATAATATAATCATGACTCAGTCCACGTTTGATGGCAGTAGGTACTACACAAGACATTGGCGAAATTGTGAAACACCCTCACAGAAGCCACAAACAAGAATTGAATTGAACTTGCCTATGCAAGGCGTGCAACATTACTGACAGTTTTATTTATTATTATGAAGTTAGCTACAACCTGCGCAATAGCCAATCAACGTGCGGCTTTGTGTGAGCTTCAGTCATAGATAGTAGCCAACTTCACATCCGTCAGCTTGAGTGGCGCGGCCTATACTTGTTTCAATAAGGCTCCGACACTGGTAGACAAACACATTATATTTTATAATATTAATTAGCGGTAGTTTTCACGGTGACATAATTTGACCGTGTTCTTTCCTTGGTCTTTCGTGCTCGTCGACACCGCGTGTATGCTACAAATGCTGCTGCTGCGGCCACAACCAGGGCTACAGCGACGATGATGATGACCCACGTGTAGCTTGATATGGGTTCTGATTCATCACTGAAATGCCAAGATTAAATTAAAAATAAAAAAAAAATGCTTATGGTTTCTCTTGCTGCCTCTTTCAATACTGGTAACCTATTAGACCCAACTGCAATTCGTCTAGCTATCAGCTTACGCTTAGTGCAAGGTATTGTGATGCCCATCGCTGTCAGTGTGGTGCTGCAGTTAACCAGCTCGGTCACCACGGTCTCTCTTGCTCAAGAAGCGTTGGTCGGATTGGTCACCATGCCAGCCTTAACGATGTCATACGCAGGCCTTTTGCCACCGCCAATATCGCAGCCGTACTCGAACCGAGTGGGCTCGCGCGTGGTGATGGCAAAAGGCCTGACGGCTTGACGCTGGTCACATGGAAGTGTGGACGGCTTTTAGTATGGGACGCGACTTGCGTGGAAACTTTGGTGTCGTCAAATCTTTTTGAGACTCAGAGTAGGGCTGGAGCGGCGGCCAATTCAGCGGAGCTGCACAAGCTGTGCAAATATGCTAACCTCGGTAGTGGTTACATACCTATTTGAGCCATTTGGAGTTGAGACATTGGGTCCGTGGAGGCCGGGAGCTCATATGTTTTCAAAAGTCTTTCTGAGTGTCTGGTGGACGCGACGCGTGACCAAAATGCTGGTGTTTATTTGGCTCAGCGTATAAGCATTGCCATTCAGCGTGGCAATGCTGCCAGCATGCTGGGCACGCTGCCAACTGGCAGTGGGCTTGAGCATTTGGATTATCTTTAGACCTTCAAGGGTCTCTGAATGATCAAATGGCTTGTTATTTAGTAGTAGTTTATTTAGTTTTGGATTATGTAGGTCTTGTAATTTAGTGGTAGGTAGTTAATAAAGGCACTTGCCCTCTGTAAAAAAAAACGCAGCTAACAAATGAGCTGGTAGAAACGACTGAACCGATATTGATAAAACATATCTAAGAACACTTCCGAGCCACTTTTTGGTGCTATCTTATTCCATAGGAATTTTAAAAATTTTTAGGACAAAACGTTGTACCTAATACTTTTCGACGCTTAAACTGCATATTCAATGCAAAGTACATATTAAGTCGATCTCCCCTCTGTTGCTTCTGGAAGGACTGACAATCCTACAAACACACTTCCGGATTTATACGATTAGGAAGAGTGATATGAGCCATAGGGCCTATGTCCTGCAGAGACCGTCTTATGGGTAATTGATGGATGACAATCCGTCATGAATTGAAAATCCGTGGTGGTCAAGAGGTAGTGACACCCGCCTTACAATCGTGAGGTCGTGGGTTCAAATCCCCGGTCCCGTACTAAGTTCTTTCGAATTTATGTACGGAATTTCACACCACTGGCTTTTCGGTGAAGGAAAACATCGTGAGGCAACCTGCATACGTCCGTAAAAGAAATTCGATGGCGTATGTGAATCCACCAACCCGCACTGGGCCAGCGTGGTGGATATGGCCCAATCACCCTTCGTAGGTAGGCCTACGTCCTGCAGTGGACTATTAAAAAGGCTGGTACAGTACAGTACAGATGGATGACATACATCTGAATGACAGTATCTTCGAGGACCACAGGTGGGTCTGGAACTCGCAGAGAGTGCGCGGCTATAACGCTCGCGTAGTAGTGGGCTGAAGCGCGCGCCGTGCGCCGCCGCTGAGGTGACTCGTCCACTTCATATAGCCCGAATTTCAACCTGGAAACAATACATCAAAATCATTACGTAGAGGGCGAATCATATAAGTCGGCGGATGTGAAGGCAGCTTCAAGCTGCACGAAACCCAATCAACGCGCAGCGTTATGTGCGCTTCAGTCAGGATTGGATATTGCGCAGCTTCTAGCTAACTTCACATCCGCTGACTTATATGATTCGGCCTATAGTTTAGATCTGTTCACTCACGAAGGCGCGCCCCTCCATATTTATTGAATGTAGTTGTACGACAGTGTAACCCTCTAACCTAAGTAAAAAAAAGTAAGTTCGTATAGGCCGGGAGGCTAGCCCTGGTGTCAGAGTTTTTAGGCCGCCTGGAGGCCTCTGACATGGCTAAACGGTTAAAACAACCGGGACCTACAATTTAACGTGTCATCCGAGCCACGGTAGCGCTCAGTTGGAAAATGCCACCCGCGGTCACCCATCCAAATACTGACCGTGCGGAACGTTGCTTAATTTCGGGGATCGCTGACAAACACCTAGTCAAACTACGCTACGAGCGCTACGCTTCTAACCTAAGTGATCTTTTTTTTTTGTTACTGTCTGTACTATTAGTACGTAGTATTATTATATCTTCTTTGCTATTAGCCTCTACACGCACACTAAGGCGTTGTGTACAAACGAGGTCTACGCGTATAAATGCAAACCAATAATTTACTGTGGAAGGGCGCGACTTTGTGAGTGAAACGGTCTGTACCTACTTGCAAAAAAAAATGAAACATATCTTTTTAAAAATACTAGCATCTTGGAAATCATGAAGCAGAGTACTAGACAAGACAAGTAAAAAAGCCCAAACACGGGTCTACCTTGTTTAGTACCGGAGTTCCTATGGCCACCTTCCGACTCCATCATCAGATCAGCTCCATATTATTGTATTGTCACGCAAAATACATATGCGTGCAAAATTTCAGTTCAATCGGAAACCGGGAAGTTGGTAAAATGTAACTTGCAAGATTCCACCTGAACTAACGTAGGTACATCCATTGCAAGTTAAATACAAGCTTGTAAAAACAAAAAAAAGTTAAGAGATCCAGTAACTACAGGTAAACACAAATAGACTGATCTATTTATTTATACTCTTTAAAATTTAACTTGATCTCTGCGACAGCTGTCAGAAAAATCACGCCTATGAAGTCCTGAATTTCTTAATAGTACAGATAGTACCTGTCAATGTCATACTTTATGGGCATGCCGATTAGTGATGGGCGACGAATGATCGTGACCACAGAGTTTTATATAGAGTTTTATTTAAAATATCGATAGTTTAGACTATAAAAATATAATAATAAAAAAAATAAAATAAAAAGCCTTTAGTGAGACCCTATCTCACTAAAATATTCACTGCCGTTCTGGAAATGATCTTCAGGAAACTTGATTGGACGAATAAAGGGCTAAACATAAACGGAGAAAAACTCAGCCATCTACGCTTTGCCGACGACCTAATCCTGTTTTCAGAAAGTGCAAAATCATTAGAAATAATGCTACAACAACTAGCAGATGAAAGTGACAAAGCTGGGTTATCCATGAACTTAGCTAAAACCAAAATCATGACAAACTCTTTACAGACAGCGATTATAAAAGTAAACGATGAGCAAATAGATTATGTAAATGAATATGTATACTTGGGGCAGCTCATATCCACCGAAGACTGCAAGAAAAAAGAAATAGAAAGAAGAATAACTAATACATGGAAGCGGTATTGGTCACTTAGTGAAGTAATGAAGAACAAAGAAATGCCAATGAGAGAAAAATGGAAGGTATATAATACATGTATTATGCCATGTTTACTATACGGGTGTCAAACTTAGGCCCTGACAGAACAATTGTCAAACAAAATTAAGATTTGTCAAAATGGAATAGAAAGAAGTACACTAGGAGTGAAAAGGAAAGACAGAGAAAAACTTATAGACATAAAAAGTAAGACAAAATTCAAAAATGCCTACACAACATTCAAACGGAAAAAATGGAGATGGACAGGACATATGCTAAGAGAAAAGAAAGAAAAATGGACAAGACTATTAACTGAATGGTGTCCACTTGATAGCAAAAGAAAAAGAGGTAGACAAATCAAGAGGTAGCCATCTACGCTTTGCCGACGACCTAATCCTGTTTTCAGAAAGTGCAAAATCATTAGAAATAATGCTACAACAACTAGCAGATGAAAGTGATAAAACTGGGTTATCCATGAACTTAGCTAAAACCAAAATCATGACAAACTCTTTACAGACAGCGATTATAAAAGTAAACGATGAGCAAATAGATTATGTAAATGAATATGTATACTTGGGGCAGCTCATATCTACCGAAGACTGCAAGAAAAAAGAAATAGAAAGAAGAATAACTAATACATGGAAGCGATATTGGTCACTTAGTGAAGTAATGAAGAACAAAGAAATGCCAATGAGAGAAAAATGGAAGGTATATAATACATGTATTATGCCATGTTTACTATACGGGTGTCAAACTTGGGCCCTGACAGAACAATTGTCAAACAAAATTAAGATTTGTCAAAATGGAATAGAAAGAAGTACACTAGGAGTAAAAAGGAAAGACAGAGAAAAACTTATAGACATAAAAAGTAAGACAAAATTCAAAAATGCCTACACAACATTCAAACGGCTAAAATGGAGATGGACAGGACATATGCTAAGAGAAAAGAAAGAAAAATGGAGAAGACTATTAACTGAATGGTGTCCACTTGATAGCAAAAGAAAAAGAGGTAGACAAATCAAGAGGTGGGAAGACGACTTAAAAATATAGCGGGCCCAACATGGACACGTACGGGAAAGGACAGAGAAAAATGGAAATCTTTGGAGGAGGCCTTTGTCGGAAGTTTAGACTAACGATATTTTAAATAATACTTAATATTTATCATTAATTTTATTGTATATTTTAATATCATAACATTTTTTACATGTGTAATTAAATTAAACCCAATTATATGTTACATTAGCACCGATTATAGTGAAAAACGTCGATAAATACTATCGTTACATTATTATGAGTATTTAATTAATATCATAACTTTATTTACATGTGTACATACTTGAACTTAAATAATAGTAAGAAAATAAAATCAAATTTCTCACCTTCAACTACTCATTCGATTTCATTACAACATTGTTTGAAAATCGATTTTTTGCACCACTATCTCAACTCTAAAAATGTCAATCTTCTATGTCAATGTCACTGTCGCAGAGATCAAGTTTAATTTTATAGAGTATAGTTTCATCTAAGGTGGCATCAAAATTACCTAAAATAAACATTTCACTAAAGGATGATCTCCTATGCAAAACTAACTTGGCAATTGCCTATCGACACATACGGTTATAAAGTTATTTAAGAAGGCTCTATACTTCGAAAACTGAGTAAAATTGCGAAATACCTATAATTATAATTTTTTACTTTGTAGACTAAACATTATTTATATGTTCAAAATATGTGGCTCACAGAGAGTACTCAAATGCGGTACCTCGCAGATTTAAAACAATTTTAAAATTTATATTCCCAACTCAGTTTTTAAGATACAATACAATAGACTTTATTAACACTACACCATATATTTTGCACAACAAAGAATAAATAAATATCAAAAGAAATAGAAGAAAATTATCTATCACACGCGGTCGTATCTATTTTCTTTGAGTCGCAGTTTTCCTATTGTTCCTGTGCCTGTCGTATTGTAATTCTTTTGTCGTTATTTTTATTCAGCAAAACATTAATAGCTCGCTTTTAATGGGTAGACCAGTTAAACATTGGACTTTTGAAAATCGAGTACATAAATGTAAATAAAGATTTGGAAAACAGCTTACGAATATCTATCTCTCCATTCGAAGTTATCCATGAGACTCCACGCTGTGTACGCTGTTACGTTTACGCCATCTTCTTTTATTGAAAGCAGCACCTAAAAATGATACATAGTTAACTATTAACTTGCTAAGTTCTAATATCATGGACTCCGAAAAGTTACTCTATGAAGAACAATTGTACTACAACGATTCTGAAGACCCTAGATAAGAGGAATGGAAGGAGAAGAACCGATGAGAAACTCGATACCATCAGTAGAGCTTACCAGCCATTGCTAGATCTTCAACAAGCACCTAGATCAATTACGGCAACTGCCTCTCAGCGCCTCATCACCAGAACAATATTTTTTTATCGGGCAAAAGTGCCATATTAACTACATCAAAATACAATACTACTTTATGTGCTAAAACTATATACACTACCACTACATAAAAAGCAATTGGATCATCCATTTACCCCTGAAGGTCTAAAGATAATTCAAATGCTCAAGCCCACTGCTAGTTGGCTGCGTGCCTAGCATGCTGGCAGCATTGTCACGCTGAATGGTATCTAGTTGAGCCAAATTTTGGTGGAACCAGCATTTTTTTCAGCATTTTGGTCACGCGTAGCGTCCACCAGACGCTCAGAAAGATTTTTAAACAAGATGAGTCCCGGCCCCCACGGACCCAATGTCTCAACTTGAAATTGCTCGAATACGTAACTTTCGATAGCGAGCCACTTGTGCTGCTCCGGTGAATTGGCCGTCGCTCCAGTCCTACTCTGAGTCTCAGAAAGATCATCTTTTATACCTTAATCCAAATCAAAGTTCTTGCCGTCTGTGAACACGAAGCGATTGGTTGAGCAGTAGCAACATATTCATATGCTAGCGTCGCATGAGAGGAGCGTGTGCGCAGCTTGTAGTTAACTTCACAAAAAGTTTTATTCGGCCTATACCAATATTATTCTCGTATGCTTCTACAATCGACTTTCTAGCCCTAGGACACAAATATTTTCTACCTGCTTCAGATGCTCCTTATAATAAGTAATTCTTCCGACATCATTTAAGCCTTTCCTCGAGGCATACCCGTTCTCCATAATGAGGACATTCAGATCTCCGTACTGATTCTTCAACCAGGCCAACTGCTTCCTGAGCCCTTCGGGATTCACCTGGAATCATAAGATACCAACGTTAGAAGATCCAGAAGAAATAGTGTTTTAGATTGTGGTGGACAACACTCATTCCCTCATTATCCCCCCTGGGGGATCGAGGGGGAACGAGTGTTCTCCAACCAACTTTTACTATGTGACTAGCTGACAAATAGCAAAACTCACGCTTTGGAATTTGGTACCAATTGCTAAACTGACCTCTAAAAGTCACTTTGCAAAAACGACACCTTATCTAACCAGCCAGGAGAAGTTTTATATTCGCAACAATATCGTCCTTGTCCATGAATGTCATATGTGGTTTCTAATCGAGATCTTTACGGTCGCAATTATTGGTGCAATACTGGGTTGTACTGTATTGTAGCGGTCTTTTTAAAAGCCAGTGTCGGGGAGCAGCGGTACTGGTGCGAGGACCTATGTCCTGCGATCGCAAACACGCTTGCCTAGCGCGGCGATTATGGGCAATTTCCCCTCATGGACATACAATAAACGACCAAGCCTCCAGTCCCCGACGGCTCCGCTATCCTCTATGGTTTCCCGATAGATGGATTCATTTGGAATCAACTATATTAAAAAGATAATCGGTTTAATCGTCTGCCAATGCGTCGTCTTCACTATGAATTATCTGGGTTAAATTATTGGTGTAATAGGTAGATTAAAAGTCAGTTCATCTCACGTATAGCCAGCCAGCAGCAGTCTTATTCCAGGTGGGGGCGTATTCGACGATAACATCCATGTCTCTGCAGTCGTCCAGCGGCCAGGACTTGAAGATTTCTCCAGGGCGGGAATGGCGGACCAGGCGGCTGGTGTAGTAGTTCAACGCGTAGTAGTCGTACGTCCCTGGAAGGTATCTTTATCATTACTATCCTTACTAATATTATTAATCTGAAAGTGTGTTTGTTGTTTTTACACGCAGGAACGGAACAACGAATCGACTTGATTTTTGGCATAAAGACGGAAAGTGACAGGCATTTTTGACCAACGAACCACCGGATGAGGTTCTCAATTCGACGCGTATATTTTTTTTATGTATAACCACAGATAACTTTTTTTCGTAGTAGTCCGATATCAATAATTATTTTTTTATTGGAATTATTTTTTTATTATTAATTTATTATAAGAATATAGGTACTTCGAATTTGGTCCCATTTAAATTTTATCGAAATCGGCCGATAAAATGCTACGTCGATCCTTGCGAAATATTCGCGAATTCTGTACACGGGTAAAGTCGGTCATGCTATTTTTTGCAAAAAATAATTATATCCCAGAAAAAAAAGTGTACTATAATACCATGCAGGCAAAGACGCGGGCAAAAGCTAGTTACAAATAATTCACATATGCTATCGTATTTCATCTATGGACAAATGCAGGATTCCTCACGACGTTTTCCTTCACCGTAAAGCCAGTGGTGTGAAAATTTTTACATAAATTCTTCTTTTTCTTCGTGTCGATGGTTCTATGGTGATAGATCTAGACTGTGATGATCTATCTAGATAAGCTTTGGCCAGTGGTTAGCGACTGCTACTCCAGGAGGGGTGGCCTCCACTAGGTCACTCAGTGTGCAGGTGTTTTTGGGCCCTAAGGACAGGACAATAGGTGTTGCATTGTCTGCACAATCGCACTTCACTGAGATCATATCAGAGAAACCCCATTTGGCCATATTAAACTTGCATCGGCCAACTTGGGTCCGGAGTCGATTCAACGACTTCCACGTTGGCCACGCTAAGTCATTCCCTGGGGGAGTTCTTCCGCTGGCTCTAAGTATGTCTTAGTCTGTACATAAATTCTAAAGAACTCATTGGTATGGGACCTGGATTTGTATCTACGACATCATAATTGTTAGGAAGGTGTCACTAACAATAATTATTTTTACCACAATGAGTATACCTTTAACAAATTCAATTTCTTCTTGACTAAAAGGTGGCAAAACAGTCTGTGGATATCCCATCTTTCTGCTGTTTTCTGCTATGACCTTCTCTACAGCCGATGGCCAGCCTCCTTCCTTGGAGAAAATGGCATGTGAACTGCGAACCTAAAAATTATAAAATAATTACCATTTTTGTCAGAAGCTTTCAATGTTGTGTCATCATTATCATCATAATTTAAGCTTGTTAATTTTTTTTAACTCATTTCAGGACTGACGCAAAAAATGCAATGAAAAATGTGTCGTTAAAATTATTCAATAGATAGGTGATTGAATCAG
This sequence comes from Hypomecis punctinalis, assembly GCA_949316475.1. Classification (NCBI taxonomy): domain Eukaryota; kingdom Metazoa; phylum Arthropoda; class Insecta; order Lepidoptera; family Geometridae; genus Hypomecis; species Hypomecis punctinalis. Next base: position 17,716,634 of record OX438816.1, read on the forward strand.
ACGTTACTTTATGTATAACGCGGTCACATTAACTCGACGCATTGCATAAATTTTTAAGCAATTTTTACTCGATCTTAATAAACAGGTAGAGACTTATCTTTTATAGAAACTGGTTTGGAACCTCTCGTTTCGGGAGTCCGACTCGCACTTGGCCGGTTTTTTTTTGCACACCGTACTTGAGCGCCAAAATAACGTCACATGGTCAAGCGTCTAGTTAATGTGACCGCGTTGTAAGTTCATCTTCAAATCTTTGCTGAATTAATCTTTAGTTGTAATTTATTTCAAGTTTGAATATTGTGACTCTTAAACTTATATGCTTAAATCTCAGTTTCACCAACCAAAACCGACATAGCTCTGCTAATTAGCAAGTTGAATTGGTAGTGGGTAGGGAGGGCACACAGTTCGGAGAACTGATGGCCGATGGGGCAGTAAAGTTCTCGAATGGGGACCGCGCAGCGGCAAACGCAGCGTAAGACCAACTAGGTAGACCGACGATAAAATTAAGACCGCAGGAACGCGCTGGACGCAGAACGCTTCTAACCGGGCTAATTGGAAATCCATTGGGAAGGCTTATGTCCAGCAGTGGACGTCCTACGGCTGATAATGATGATGACTAGCATCACTATCAGTTTTGATACTTGCCATGTTCAGTCTCATCAATTCAGCAAGAGGTTCATCTTCTGGTTTCAATGGATCCATCCATAGCAGCTGACTGGACAGAGAAATCCTTCCTGGAGACGACGAGATAAAAAGCAATCAACATCAAGACGTGAACATAGAAAAAAAAACATAAAATGTCTGTCGCTAAAACCTGCGTACTTATTACTATAAAATAAAATAAAAAATAAAAATAAACATACGATTGACTAGAAGACTTTACGGTGATAATTAACCCGATTACAGAGGCGCCAGCGTAAATTAATTAGCAACGTAAAAAGCGTTCTCTCTGTCAAATGCCTAAAGTGAAAAAGAAACAGAACTATGCTATTTATCTAATATAGTTACGATGGCGCCTCTGTAATTGGGCTTAAAACTTTGTACCTACTCCTTTCTGAACTCCTGATCATGCATGCTTACAAAGGTAGATGAAGAGGAGAAGTTTACCTATGGCAAAGAAGTCATTCGCAAATCCGTCCAGGGAATATGCCATGTCACAGAAGTTTACAGGCTTATTCATAGTATAAAGTTAGGTTGAAATTGGGCATCGCGATCATAAAATCAACACAGGATAGATTGAATAACTTACCACGGTACTTATACTTCTTTCTAAATTCCTCATCATAAATCCTGTATGCTTTTGCATGCGCAAGCAGCGCGTGCTTATTACAAAGGAATGGAGCTTGATCTATGTCATAGAAGTCAGGTGCAAATCCGTCCAGGGAATACGCCATGTCACAGAAGATGACTGGCTCGTTGACGGTGATCCAGGTGTTGACTCGGTCACCGTAGAGAGAAAAGACCACGCGGGAGTAGTGGGCGAACCAGTCAACTACCAGCGGGTTGGTCCAGCCCCCTGGAAAACCAATTATGTATATTTTTTTTAGTTATATTTTAAACTCCACGGATACCGAGTTCCGTGAAATTTGTCAGATCTTACAATATTTTTGCAATAGATAAGAAAAAATTGTTTAAAAAAAATTGTTCACGCATGGGTACTTTCCTTAAGTTCTCATGACCCGGGTGGCCAGCCTTGGTGATAAGAGTATTTTTAAGCCACCTAATTCACCTGAAGGTCTCTGACAGCTAAACGGTTGAAACAAATGAGACCCACAATTTAATTTGTTATCCCTGCCACGGCAGAGCTCAGTTGTAAATAACATAGTAACGCAGAGTCAGTCTTTGGATGGGTGGTCATGAGTGCCGAACGTACTTGACTTCGGTGATAGCTAATAAATACGTGGCGATATGCGTAGTTGAAGTTGAAGTGGCAATGGGCAGGGCACATAGCGCGGAGGACTATGACCGATGGGGTCGAAAATTTCTCGAGTGGAGACCACGCACCGGCGCAGCGTCGGACGTCCACCCACAAGGTGGACGGATGACCTCATTAAGACCGCAGGATCGCGCTGGATGCAAGCCGCTACCAACCGGTCTTATTGGAGATCTATAGGGGAGGAATATGTCCAGCAGTGGAAGTCCTATGGCTGATGGATTGATTGATGGACGTAGTTTACCTAAATTCTGCAGACTCTGTGGCAGGTCCCAGTGGTAGAGCGTAACGACGGGTTCTATGTCTTTCGCCAGTAGACCGTCGATCAGGTCGTTGTAGTACTTCTTTCCGTCTTCGCTGATGTGGTCTGTGACACCTCCGGGTAAGAGGCGAGGCCAGCTGATAGAAAACCTGGAATAAGGATACTGGATATTATAATACAATACAATGAACTTATTTTCACAACGAATTTGGGGGTATCTGCCACATCTCGAAGCGGTTAGTCGATTTTTTGAACCCTCATAGCTTGAGTTTGAAGTTATACATGACAAAACAAACTTTAAATAAAAAATAACAAACAACAATCCGATGGAACAATAGGTAACCTTATCGCTTGCAGCAATTTCTTCCAGGCATCCTAAATTAGTATGTAGTGAAAGTAAACTAAATTACAACCATAGGGAGAATGTAGTCAATCGAGAAAATCCGAAGGAGATGCATTGATTTAATATGGCATGAGTTAGAAAGAGATATGACAAATATCTCGATTCGATCTCGATTCTCGAACTAGGTAAGTCCAGCTTCAATAAAGAGGTCAATCGCCGAATTCAACTCGGCTGAGCAGCGTTTGTGAAATTGCGTGGCGTCTTTTCATCCGATATACCTCAGTGCCTCAAGACTAATGTTTTCTATAGTTGTGAGATACCAGACACACAAAGAAAGTTTTGTTACCGAACCAAGGTTACCGACATAGCCCAGTGGATTAGTAAATTAAAGTGGCAGTGGGTAGAGCATATTCAGAAGAACGGGTGGCCGATGGGGGCGAGATCACGGACCAGCCAGCGCAGCGTAGGACGTCCACCGATTACATAGACTGACGATATAATAAAGATCGCAGGAACCGGCTGGATGCAGGCCACTTCGAACTGGCCTTGTGAGAAATCCTATGAGAGGCCTATGCCCAGCAGTAGACGTCCTGCGGCTGATGTAGGGATGGATCGGTCGAAACTTGAACGAACACGCCATCCCCCGCGCCTTACGTAAAGCTAACAGAATGTAGTGAATTTGATTGGAAATCGTGGTGCGTTTCTAGTCCAGAGATAAACCGTCCCAGCCTAAGACGGATTAATTTCTGAAGTATAGAACCTATGTAGTTGACCTGTAGAAATGCACCCCCAGTTCAACGATCATTTCGATGTCTCTCTTCCAGTTGTGGTAGGAGTCGCACGCCACGTCGCCCGAACTCTGGCTCCTGGTATATGCCTGATGGGTGTGCGTAATCCGATCCCAGATAGATTCAGCTTTGTCTGAAAAAGAAGTACCATAATTATTTTTTGCAAAAAATTGCATGACCGACTTCAACCGTGTAGTCCGTGTACAGAATTCGCGAATACTTCGCACGGATCGATGTAGCATTTTTCACACTATTGTTGATTTATCAAAAATGGCTCAGCCAATTTCAATAACATTTAAATGAGATCAAATTCAAAGTGTACTCTTTCCGATAAAAAAGAATTATCGAAATCAAACCACTATGTAAAAAGTTATGCGTGAGTTAAGCTGGGTTCCCACGGTGCGTGATATCGCGGACGGACGCGGACCAGCTCGCACGACGCACCGTGGGAAGGGTCTCGTCCGCGGTAGCACAAGCCGTCTGTGGCGGTGTGCCGGTATCCGTCGCGAGGCGGTAACTTCAAAGGTGCGGTGCGATGCGATATAAGTTTTTCCGATTCATTCCCCATGGTCCCACCGGTAGGATCACAGGACAGGGAATATTTTATGTCTTCGTAAAATTTCGTGATGAAAACAGAAAATAAAATTAGATATTTAGTTACACTGACCATAAACGACTTTTGTTGTATGCTGATATCCACCAGGGACGAGGTTTTCTTTTCACTTTTCTAGATCGCATAATTTGGTTACCACAGCCGCAGCTGCAGCTACGATACATTCTCTTTCACTTTGCATTTCGAAATGAAGCTGTCAAAAGATCTACACAGACTGACAAGAACCGTTGGAAGAGCCCTGTCTGTGTGCGTTGCCGTCCGTGGTCGTCGGCTGTGCGCATTATCATGCACCATGGGAACCCAGCTTTACAATTAAAAAAAATATAAGCGTCGAAGAGAATACCTCTTCCGTATGTCGGTCAAAAAGTACAATAATAACATGTGACACTGTGATTTAATTTGGTTTAATTATATTATATTAAAGCCATTTATTTCATATCCTTATATAACATACATTTCTTATATATAATGAATTCACACAATTGTCAGTGAAATTTACAATAAGCCCGATTATAGAGGCGCCAGAGTAAATTTGATAGCAACGTAAAAAGCGTTCTCTCTATCGAATGCGTAAAGTGAAAAAGAAACAGAACTATGCTATTTAGCTATTATAATTACGATGGCGCCTCTGTAATCGGGCTTATTGTGTACCTATTCACTTCCTTCTAATACTTTGTAAATGTATCTATTCTCTTTCACTTTCTTCATGGATAGGAACCCCTCTTTGGGTGTAGGCCTCCTCCAGCTCGTTCCAAATTTCTCTATCTGGTGCTTTTGCTCTCCATTCTATTCCTGCCGTCGCTCTTATATCGTCAGACTACCTTTTTCTAGGTCTTCCTCTTCCTCTCTTGCCAATTGGCCCATACCATCTTGTTGCTTCAATTGTCCATCTTTTGTCACGGTATCTCGCTACGTGGCCCGCCCAACGCCATTTTAATTTTAAACTATAATGTATTGCATCTATCACCTTGGTTTTACTTCTAATTCTTTCACTTTTATGTAGCTTTATTTGGATTGTGTTTAATTTGGTTAATAAAATAAAATAAATTTAATATTAAGTGACATCTTACACACGGTCTCTGATCCCAAACTAACCAAAGCTTGTGATATGGCTGAGACTTAGGAATACTTTTACATATTTTTAAATACATACTCATACAGACAATCCAGGAATAGACATCCAGCCTCAGATCAAGCACCTATGTTCATCACAAAAATGCTACCCTGGGCGGGAATCGAACCTACACTTCTTTGACCAAGGGTTACTAACCACTGGGCCATCGAGGCAATCAAATTAAAAATTCAAAATAATTTATTGTCACAAGATACAAATTATACAACTTCAACATTGTACACTATTCCCCAAACTGGGTACAACAAAGCACCCGTATCTTGGGGCCTAGGCGTTCTCGATATTATGTGCATGTAACAACAGAATTTATTAAAATAAACATTTGGTTAAAAAAATAAATAAAGTAATTTATTAAATTGGCATCGACCCTTGTACAGTTCATTATTATTATTTTCAGTCGTAGAATATCCGCTATTGGACATATGCTTCCCCTATGGATTTCCAATAAAATATGTTGAAAGCAAGTTGCATCCAGCGCGATCCTGTGCTCTAAATTAAAAAATTGTTTATTCATGACTTCGAAAGCTACGTAGGTCGTAGTGGGCAGGTTTTTTAGTTAGTCGTAAGGCGATTGCAAGCCGACTACAACGCCAAGTGCTCGGTTACAAGCACTGACTAGGTGACATAACGTCGAGATTCGAGAAAACGGATCGAATGGAGACGAATGCTTGGGGTATCGTGGACTGGATTTCGCACCAATGTCTCGATACCTCAAGAACTCGGCATTAGGCAGCGTCTGTCGGCCACAGTACAATCTCGTATACTTGCATTCTTCGGACACGTTTCGAGACGAGGTAGCCAGTCCTTAGAGCGTCTAGTCGTCCAGGGCAGTGGAAAGCACAAGACCGCGCGGAAGGTCGCCCATGCGATGGACCGACCAAATCAAATCTGCTGGAGGGCCGGTGCATGAGTGTACCAGATTGACATCTAATAGAGAGAGATGGCGAGACATCGTGAGGCGTATTACATCTGCCTCTACCACCACAAATACTACGTGATGACCACGACCGCTCTGTCAAGAGCGTAACGACTAAGTTGGTATGTGTGACGGAGCTCTGACATTCTTTTTACTTCTTTCACTTAGGGACTGTGGCCTGTAGAGTGTAGATATTATTTGCTTGAAGTTCATGTAAAAATACACCGGGTTTTTGATTAGATCATTGGTCCAACGCCATGGTATAAATCCATCTTACGCTGTACTTGCATGCCCATTAAAAATAGATAAAAGCGACCTTACCGCTGACATTCCAGGCACCTTCCACTTGGTAAGCAGCCGTGGCGACCCCGAACTTGAAGCCTGGAGGGAAGGCCAGCTCATCGGCACTCTCTGCAGCCGCATTGTATAACGCCCTGATCACAACGGTTTTATTATTAATCGAGCGTAAGCGAAGATCTCCGTTTTAGACACGGAGATTTTGCTTTCGTCTGTGCAGCCGGGCTAGGATGTCCACCACGTAATTTTTCTTTCGACGTGTCAGGACAATACTGAGTTAAGGCAAAAGTTAAGGAGTCATGGGGTAAAAGTGGCATATATGTAGGTACTTATATACAGGGTCATAGGTATTAAACCCAAAACCTTTTAAGGACGGGTCTAGTACATCTACACACATAACTTTTATTCTACGACTTTTGGAAAATCACGAAGAAAATATCAGCTTTTTCATACCAAAAGTTCGTCAACACGCTGAAAAAAATGGTGAAGCGAAATGTTTTTTGCGAGTTTTCATAAGTCGTAATACAAAAGTTGTTTGTCTAGACGTACTAGACCCGCCCTTAAAAGGTTTTGCGTTTAATACCTTTGATATAATCGATTTGGCATTTTCATATGACCCTCTATATGCCACTTTTTCACACGATGAAAAAAGAGTTCTTTTCGTGGCTTTTCGTAGTCGCATGTTGGTCTTCTGATCTTGGTTTTTGCGGCAGTGAATTTAGCTATAAGCAGCGCCAAATCCAATCCTAGCGCAGCTGCGCTAGGATTGGATTTGGCTTCACCAGCTTGTGAAGTGCCAATTTGGCCATACATATACATAGGTTAAGGTTTATTCATAAGCTTATATGCAATTGTTTTGACTGATTAATTAGAAATATGTTTTGAATTGTTGATTATCTTGTGTTCCTATATTTTTTAGAATATTTTTTAAGTACCTGTTATGTACATAGTTTTTTAGGTAAAGTATAAAATGTAGCGTATTGGATTTTGTGTATAATCTGTAAAGCTATATTTTACTGTAAATAATAAATAAATAGTGAACATCTTATCGCCTTACCACAAAAGTTTTACGCACGCTTTAGACAATGTTTAACAGTACAAATTGCACGGCTAAGCAGTCTTTAAAGCGTGTTTAAATCTTTTGTGGTAAGGCGGTAAGATGTTCACTATGTATATGTACCTCTAAATATTATCCGATTTGAGTGATTTTTAGAGTTCCGTACCTCAAACGGAAAAAACGGAACCCTTAAAGGATCACTTTGTTGTCCGTCTGTCCGTCTGTGTGTCTGTGTGTCTGTCAAGACCTTTTATCTCAATAACGCGTAAAGTTAACGAGTTGAAATTTAAACTGTATACGTATATCTGCGGTATCTTGCAGTTGTGAAAAAACTATACCCCTCAGTAAACTTAGAAAAAAGTTAGAGCCGTTTATGTCCTAAAAAACCGCATATTTCGACACTCACAAAAATCAAAACCTATAGGGTACTTCTCGTTGACCTAGAACTATAAAATTTGGCAAGGAGCATTGTCTTAGAGTACACATATAGGAATAAATCTGAAAGCTGTACATTTTTAATTTAATCACAAAAAATAGGGCCTCAAACCTCAATGCAAAAAAAGTGGGCTATAATTTAAAAGTGAATTAATTGTATCATGTGGGGTATCATATGAAAGATCTTTTAAAGCACAAGCTAAAACAAATTTTCACTTATTTTTACGATGTTTAATTTTCCATCAATGACGAGAAATGTAAAAATATAATTAAAGTACGGCGCATGACGCTCCACACAGTCACGAGTACATCTCGTGATACGACGCATTCCTATATAAGCTGCCAGTCCCTGCGCGACACTCAGTCTCGGTCGAGCTGCGGCTGCGCGCAGTTGTCGTCTCGACTCGAGACGCCCACATTGGGAAATGGTATGTGGCAATAGGCAGGCGCTGTCGTAGTGGTCATACTTACTTACCCGGCTAGCATACGGACCACAAAATAATTCTATCGACGTGTCAGAATAAGACAGAGTGGCCGGGCTACCATCTCAGACCAAATAAAAAACAAGACAGAATGTGTGACTCAAGTGAGGCCGATTTTTTATACATGTGGTGAGCGAGACGAGCAAAGGCTTAGCGTGTATGTGTGTTATTGTAGCATCACTAGCATACGGACCACGTAATAATTCTATCGACGTGTCAGAATAAGTTTCACACTTCAATAAAACTCTTTTTAGTGGTCGTATGCAGGTCTAGTAGGAGCGGGTAATGGGTATCGCTTTTTACCGACTTCCAAAAAAGAGGAGGTACTATGTTCATGTGTATATATTATTTAACCGATTTAAAAAACCTTTTTTATTTCAAAAGGGTAGGTGTATACCTACCCTTTTGATATAAAAAAGGTTTTTTACCTAGGGAGTATTCCCTAGGTGATCTCATTTAAATTTTATCATTTTATCGAAATCGGCTGAGCCGTTTCTGATAAATCAACCTACACGGACGACACAACGATTTGTGCAAACTGTTTGAATTTTGTAAACGGTGGAAGTCGGTGGTCCTATTTTTAGCGAAAAATAATTACATATACATATCTATATCAAAATATCGTATCGAAACTACTTACATAATATATGTATATTATATATATTATATCGAATTTTGAAACTAGATATACAATATATCTATTTAACTGGGCTTAGAACTGGATGCATTAATCTTATAATGTAACATCATAAATTAAGATGTTTCTTTGAAGAGTACAGACATTTTCAGATGGATACAGGGTTATTTTTAAATAATTAGCATCCTTTTAGGGACTTATTCTGTACAAAAAAACTAACAACTTTTGTTCTATGATGATGAACTAATAATGAACAACTTTTATACTAAGCGCCACACAAATCGGCGGATGGAAAGTTATGCGCAGCGTTCTGCGCAAAAGCCGAAATATAGGTTAGCGCGGGAGCCAGAGAGTCGAGACGCCGGGGCACACCGTCCCGCCAACATCATGCATCCTGCGCGCTCCCTACGCCCGAGCTCACTACTTCGCCATTTGTATAGGCAAAAATAAATGTCATCTGCGGCTAACTTCTCATCCGTCGATTTGTGTGGCGCTTAGTATACTGTGGCAACCAACTACGAAATCGAAAAATAAAACCGATGCGACGTCTGTAAAGTGAATGACAAGCTGCGCCAATCCTTACTTGTCATCATCGCTGACTTATGAATTAGCTACTCTCTTCGTGTTCACTGACGCCATTAAGTTTGATTCGGCCTATACCCAGATCATAATTAAGGAATACACCTGTCATGTGTGTATTTTTATAAGGTACAAAATAGTGCTCCCACAGACAGTACAGCGGGGTAAGGGTAGGTACAGCGCAAAAATTGTGTGGCTCGATACTCAATAGTGAACTTTATTAAACTGATAATAAATCTATACAATACTTCAATATGTTCTCTCGATAGAAACACTGGTTTGTCTGTCTGTCCGTCCTTCTGTGTGTCACCTTCCATCTCGAGAACGCGTAAATATATTGAGTTGAAATTAAACCTATATACGCAAATCTATGGTTTCTTACAGCTGTGAAATATTGAACTTCTCGGTTATCATGAAAAAAGTTAGAACCGTTTAAGTCATAAAAGCCGAATATTTCGACAATCACAAGGGAAGCAAAACCTTTGTAGGTTTTGCTAATAATAAAGGGTTCAAGTTTTAAAGGGAGTTAATCGTAAGTATCATGTACTATCATATGAAAGAACTTTATTAGCACGAGAATAAAACAAGTTTTAATTCTTTTTACGACATCTGACTTTCCATTTATAATGAAAATTGTAAAAATAATCATTAATTTTGACCTTTTGGTGTGTTTTAAAGGACTAATGCCATGTAGTATACTTTCGCGTTAACAATCGATGAGCAGCTTCGCCCTAAGGTTCCAACTAAACTTAGTTCCCGATTTTCAGGATTTGTATGGAACCCTCGGTGAGCGAGCCTGACTCGCGCTTGTCCGGTTTTTTTTTTTTATGTAATCAGCACTTCAATAGCTAGATTTAAACGTATATATTTTTACAGTTTTTTATATTACCTTAAAGTTATAAGCCTCAGTCATATTTTTACGCAAAACTTTGTCGGAAAAGTGTAAAGAAAATAAAAACTTTTCTTAAAAAAATAGACGTACAAGCGTGTAATATTTTTTACTCGAGCGATTGACACCAAAACATAACTTTTTGTATCAATTTAAGGGGTGAAATTAGTTTTCTCCCGCAACGTAAATGTTATCAAAAATGCACCGTGATTTTTCTCGATGTTCTACAGAAAACGCGAATACCTACACTGGTCGATTCAGAATTGTACTCAGATCGTCAATTAACGCGGAGTTTTATGTGAGCTTCAGTCAAGATTGGATATTGAAAGAAAAAAAGAACGTTTATTTCGTGACATACATGAACAAATACAGCTAATAACAAGAAAAAATAATCGAGCAAACAACAAACAGACGTTATTACTCATGATTCTGCCTTTAGATACCTACTTATCTGGATATCTACACACCATGAAATTTGATTCAATAGCAAAGTCAAACCGCTTAGTTATCAATGCAATGTGGTCAATTATGAAGACGCCGTCCTAAACTTATTGGCAATTTTTAATATTGCTGTTTCTTTTTCACTATATTATTATGCATTTGAAAGAGAGAAGCATATTAATATTCTAATTTTTTATTAAATTTAGGATAGCGCCTTCATAATTGGCCACAATATTGTACTATCTACCATTATCTACTAATTATTATTGGTATTTTTCTACTAATAGGTAAAGAATGAGATAATGTTTCGCAGTAAGTATACACTTGATGCAGACTGTGCAATTGTGCATTACCTATGTATATACAGTCCACCAACTGTGCAAACATTGATTTTAATAATACCAAGATAAAAATGTGTTTTACTGTTTAAAAAGAAAATAATTGAAAAACTTTAAGTACCTATTTGATTTGACTAACAGTGACTTTTTTTCATCGCGTGTAAGTCCACGCTTTACCACCAACTCGCCTGATGGTAAGCGACGTCGTGGTCGAAGATGAAGCACGCAGACCTAGAAGATACCTATTCACTCTGACCTTGAAAAGATTTAGATTATATCTCTTAGGAAACAGGAAAGCTGGAAGACTGTTCCATTCCCTGGCGGTACGAATCAGAAATGTTGGGTCAAACCGCTTCGTACGTATCTAAGGAAAGCCGACAGTGTAGGGGTGGTAGTGAGGCGTCCTCCTACTTGTCATGTAGTAAAAAGGGGATGGTAGGATAAGGTCGCGCAGCTCAGATGCTCACTCTCCGAAATGAATCCTATAAAAAATGGACAGACTCACTACCCTACGGCGATGCTCCAGGCTATGAAGTTTTTTTTATTTTTTTTATTTTGAGTAGGTTCGCGTTTGACTACACACTGCCTGATGTTAAGCAGATGTGCGGTCTAGGGTGTAGCACGCTTACCTAGAAGATACCTATTTACTCGGGATTTGAAGACACTCACGTTGTACTTTAACGGGAAGACAGACCCAGGCAAAGCATTCCACATCCCGTCTGTTCGTATGAGGAATGAGGATTCGAAACGCTTGGTTCTAACACGCGGAATGTCCACCATAAAAGGGTGGCGCTTTGGTCGCGTCCGTCTAGCCGTACGATAGAAGAAAGGGGCAGGGGGGACCAGATTGTGCAACTCCTGGGCGCACTCTCCGAAGTGTATCCGGTAAAAGACCGACAAACACGCTACCTTGCGACGATGCTCAAGACTTTGCAGCTGCGTCTTAGTCAAGGTGTCGTTGTCAATCAGCCTCCTGGCTCGACTCTCAATCGACTCCAGAGCCTCCAGTTGATATTTGGCAAAGCCATTCCAAAGGTGAGAGCAGTATTCCATGCAAGACCTGACTTGTGCTTTATAAAGACTAAGCAGTTGCTCAGGTGTGAAATACCGTCTCACCTTAGAGAGAACACCAAGTTTTTTGGAGGCTAATTGGGCTTTGGACTCTATGTAAGAGCCAAAGTTAAGAGAAGATGAGAGTGAAACGCCTAATAGTTCCAAGCTGTCAGTCACCGGAACGGAGACACCACGGAAACCGGGAGACAATTAAAAGGGTCTCTTTTTGGCCGAAAACAGACAGCCTTGAGTCTTTGTGGCATTAAACTTGACCAGGTTAGCATCACCCCAGTCGGATACCGCCTGCAGACTCAAGTTGAGCCGTTCAACCATAGCCTCTCTGTGTAACTCGATCTGTGGCCCGCTGGTTCCTGCATCGGATGTGTAGCTCTCCACGACTGTACTGTCATCTGCGTACCCAAAGATCCCGGGCTTAAGCAGATCGTTGATATGCAGTAGGAAGAGTGTCGCAGAGAGCACAGATCCCTGAGGAACACCGGCATTGATAGCCATTTGGTCTGACGAGCAGCCATCAACGACAACTCGTATCGACCGATTCCTCAAGAAATCTGATATCCATGTGCAGAAATCAGCAGACAGGCCGTAAGATGGAACCTTGCCAATAAGGCTCTCGTGCCAGACCCTATCAAAAGCTTTGGAAATGTCCAAGGAGACAGCCAACGCCTCCCCGTGCTTCTCCATGACCTCACTCCAGATGTGTGTGGCGTACGCTAGAAGGTCCCCAGTAGACCGGTTTCGGCGAAAGCCGTACTGGCGGTCACTGAGTAAGTCATTCGCTTCCAGGTAGGCCAGGAGCCTGTTATTTAGAACACGTTCCATACTCTTACAGAGTATAGACGTGATCGAAATTGGCCTGTAGTTGGCAGGGTCGGCACGGCTGCCCTTCTTGGTTACAGGTTGCACGTTAGCAAGCTTCCAAGATTTGGGCACTTGACCAGTCTTCAGAGATAGGCGAAAGAGGCGAGTCAGCACAGTCGACAGCTCAGGCGCACAAGTCCTCAATACAATGGCCGGAATACCATCAGGGCCACTGGCTTTGTTCACATCTAGACTGCGGAGAACTTTGAGGACCTCCTTTTGCCATATGTGTATTTAACTCATTACAGTGTCACAGTTTGGCAAAGTTGGAGGTCTCGTACTACCTGGGTCTAGACGCGAAGACTCAGCAAATTGAGATGCAAATAAATTTGCTTTCTCCACCGCGGTATGGGTCAGCGAACCATTGGGTTTCAGCAACGGAGGCAGTGAGGGGCGGCAGAAGTTCGCTTCAACCGATTTAGCTAGGGACCAGAATGCCTTACTACCCGCAGGGTAAGAAACAAGCTTGTTTCCTATTCGACTAATGTGGTCAAAGCGAGCCCTCCGCATAACCTTTTTGCAGGACTTAGCAGCCCTATTGTATGCCTTCTTCCTCAGACAAACGTCCCTCAACTTACGGTTTCGAGCATCGACCCAAGCCAGGTATGCCTGATGCTTTTGCGCTTCGGCGCGTCCACATTCAGGCCCAAACCAGGGCCGAGCTTTGCTAGACAGAGGCACGTCCGAAAATGGGATGAAATATTCCATGGCAGTACGTAGCACATCTGTCACGGCATCCGCGCACGCAGAAGGATCATCGGAAGAAAAACAAACAGGCTGCCAAGGATAAGAAGCAAAGAAACACCGCATCTCATCCCAATCAATTGAAATAGCTATATTTGTTCGTAAACATCCAAAATTATTCCGTACAGCTAATGACAAATATCCAAGGAGTACAAAATATGGAAAAAGATTAGTTTTTGAACGCCCCCCTAGACTGACATTATACCAAAAGAACAGTTATGCTATGTGTATCACTGTGTATAACCAGTTACCAATAGTAATAAAAGAACTGCCATATAGTAAGTTCCGTAAAAAACTTAAAATGTGGTTAGCAGAAAAATGTTTTTACAACTTAAGAGATTTTTTTGTAAAACGTAAATAACAATTGACATATCAGATCGAGATAATTATCCGAATGTATTGTGTATCTTAACGTTGTATAATTGCATATTATGACATTATTGAACATTTTTTATTTGAATATTTTAATATTGTGACATTATTGAACACTTTTTTATTAATTTAAGTTTTTTTTTTTTTAATTTGACATTATTGACACTTGATTTATATACATATTTCTTTATCATGAGTTATGACATTGTCGTATATTTCACATGCCAAGGAATGGCAAAATAGATTGGACAAATCTTACAAAATTAACACCCTAATTGTACTCTATTTTTTGTGAAATAAATATCATTTCATTTCATTTTCATTTCAATCTGCTGACTTGTACCGCCACACGCGCCGTGACCCTTTGGGACTGGGGTCTGATGGGGAGTGGAGTAACGTATCTGTGCTTGATCCAGAGTAAGCAACTGCCCAGAGAAATACCGCCTAACCTTGTTCAGAATACCCAGCTTCATACCAGCCAATTTGGTTCTAGATTCTAGGTACGTGCCGTAGATCAATGTGGGAGCATTGAAGTATAATACACGAGAACTGAAGATTGTTGTCTATGACGACGTCAGCCAACTGCCGGCGTACGCCGGCGAAGCGCGCCGACCGGCCTTAGTCGCGATTAAACAAAATGGTTGAATATATCAGACGTCAAAATACTATTTAAAAAATTAAAAATGGGGAAATGTGTAGTCAAAACCTCTTAATCCCGTTCTCAATTTCTTCATAAAGCTTCTGGAATTTATTTCCACAAGTAAATACGGTTTACACTATTCGTATTAATTGAAACTATCACATATAATATCATGATTTTAAAAGTAAATAATTTTACAGTTGGTGATGCCAGGTGAAACATAATTTTGTTTCCCCATAATTATGGGAGATTTCGACTAATCGATAATAACTTTTTTGATACTTTAGGATATGCGCAGACAAAGTACGTAAAGATAACGATAAATAATGGATAAAAGCCATTAGAATATTACGAAAAGAAACTGACTGGATAATAATAGTAAATAGTGAAATAGTAAAATTACAATAGATTACAATATAACTTCAATAAATACTAAAAATACAAGAGTACAAAGATAATAACAAATCCGGTACCTAGATTAATGGGCGGCATTAACGTCTACAGCGATTTTAAATAATACTAATAATCATTACTATTTCTATAATTATTGATAGTTATGAATCAAGCAGCAGAATCAGGCTTAAATAGGTTACGTTTTGTAATTATTAGTTTAATCAAATAGCTCGACGGCAACAGGTATCTATGTCCGGAGATTGAAGTACAGGTATAGTATAACATATTAGGCTACAATTTTCAAAGAAGTTTTACGTGATACAGAGATACTGAAAAAGCGCGCGCTGCGTGGTATAGGTATGTATGAGTGACACAGACTGCACGCGGGCCGTGCGGGGTGCGTGGTAACTAGTGGTAAGAGCTTACGAACTCGGGCGCGGGTGGCGGTGTGGCTATGCTAGCTGTTAGTCTGCTATATTTATTATTGTTTACTCCAACGGTTCCAGAATAAAAAAAACATCACTGTAATTTTCAAAACAATATATTGTAGATTCTTCATGCAATGCTTTCGAATTTTCTTAAGGAATATCCTGTCCTACAATATGACACGTTTTTGATAATTAAGTATTATTATGGCGATAATTATTTTAATTATCAAGAACGAATAAATATTGGTCGGATATATGAATACAATATTCTATGTATTATAACTTTATTCATAATTACATCATATTATATTTGATTTTGATTAATGACTCAAATTCATAATGTTATTACTAAAATGTTGATTATTAAAAATATCGGTTTGTATCACTGACATTGAGAAGATATCGTAACATTTTGGGGAAATTACAATCTAATAAACTGGCACCCTAAGTAGGCATTGTCCGACTAAATTTAAAAATATTGCTATTTCTGTCATTTTCA
This sequence comes from Hypomecis punctinalis, assembly GCA_949316475.1. NCBI lineage: Eukaryota > Metazoa > Arthropoda > Insecta > Lepidoptera > Geometridae > Hypomecis > Hypomecis punctinalis. Next base: position 17,732,781 of record OX438816.1, read on the forward strand.
ACGTCTTACCGTACTTTAGCAACTAGTGTAACAGGGATAGAGATATGATTCTTTGATTACCTACCAACGATATTCGGGCGGTTAATGTGTCGCCATGCCTAGCAACGCAGTTGTTTGAGTCTGCTTATCTAGACATTAAACATCATTGTGTGGGAGTAACTGTTAGCCCCAGCAGTTCAAGGCGGTCTGTCACTGTTAAAGGAGTATCTCGAAATATAGGCGACGACAGTGCAAAGGGATACTTTTTGCGGAGAATAGACAGGCCTGGGTTTTAGAAGCGTAGAATTTGACGAGATTTTCGTCACCCCATTTAGAAACGGCTGCGAGAGCCTGAATCATTCGCCATGTCTACTCTCAACGTTTGTGATTCCTAATTTGTTGCTCTTGGATTGAATGTGTACTTTTGAACAACTGTTTTCACATTTGATCCTATAGCAATTTTAAAAGTCATATTACTTAGTAATCAATGTATTGTACTACTTTTCTACTAATAGAAAAAAAGAGACAATGATGCACAGTAATTACATAATACAGACTGCAATTGTGCACTTTATTATTGTTCACCAACTGTGCAAACATCGCTTTCGCAGTCTGTCATTCTGCTAAAGTACAACATAGGTATCTTCATATCTCAAGTAAATAGGTATTTTCTAAGTAAGCGGTACATTCTAGACCGTATATCTGTTTAACATCAGGCAGTAAGTATATAGGTGGTCAAAGTTTTTGTTCCGTATAGTTTTGCTTTTGACTACATACTGCAGATATTATGCACTCTAGGGTGTAACACGCTTTTGCCCTGATGCCGAGGCACTAGAATACGGCATTAGTATCACTTGCCTGTAGTAAGAGCCTACAAAAATGGGACCTCTGGGCTCGTGGGTGGTCAGAGGTGGGGCTCTAGCCATCCACTCAAAAGGTCTCGGGGAGGACGACACCGTGTGTGGCAACGCTGTCGTTAAGGACAGTACAAGCCTGGTTTTATCACCAGGCCAGTAGTCGTATAAAGTGGTGGGAGCACCGGTGCGTTCCTTTGGAAATCCCGGAGCTCCCAAGAAGGCACAAAGGCTGGCCAGCGAGGAGGTTTTAGTGTGTACAATCATTCATAACCCGACTGCACCCCAAAGCTGTCGGGAATCTTTCGAAGATTTCCCACGTAAAAAAAAATCGACCAATTACGAGTCAGACTCGCGCACAACGGGTTCCTTACTGTATGGGTACCCTTAAATATTAATTTTTGTTTCTCTATCTCTCTCTCTGTTTTGATATACATCATCTGTGAAAGTTCATAAGATACAGCCTGGTGACAGACAGGCAGACGGACGGCGGAGTCTTAGTAATAGGATCTCGTTTTAACCCTTTAGGTACGGAACCCTAAAAAGGGTGTAAGCGTGTTGTAACACGCTTCCCTAGAAGATACTTATAGTACCTATTTTTTTTAGGTGAATTATGCAATTCAATATAATTCCTAAACACTTCCCAAACACACACGCCCGCAAAAAACCTTCAAAATATCTAATTCATTTAGATTGTAACAATACATTAATGTCGAAACATAAAATTATTCAAACAATCCGCCCCTAATTGTTCTCGGGGCAACGGTCCCCAAAGAACTGGCCGCATTACTTCGTTGAATAGCAATAGCCAACGTTTGCTCCAGGAAACAGCTGGAGCGGGGGTCACTACACTTTTCTCTAATCCGCTGGCCAATCTGTCGCATCAATATCTTGGCCTCGGCCCCCCAAGCGCCCAAAGTTTCAACTGCGATGGGCGCAATTGCGCCTCCAAAGCCGCATATTTTTTACGCTTCCTACACGCAGCGTCCTCAGCAGCCGCCGCTGAGGAGTGGATGGAGCGACTTAGGTGACAGGCGGCAACAGTGCTGATGCACGTGGCATCCCACACCAGGCACTTGCCATTCTTCCACGGCACCAGAGTCAGCCTATCCGGTCTCTTGCCATCAGACCTACTGAGACCCGGCAGTACCAGAACGCAGGGAACATTTGCCGAGACAAAGGCTCTTCGGACTATGTCGTTGAGGGCATGGTAACGTGGAAACCTTCCTGTACACCGACGACAACTCAACGTATGGTGGCCATCGGCCTTCTCTACAGAACCGCAGATGCAAGTATCTGGTTCACACACCTTGCAGCTCAAGCGGAAACCTACTGCCACGCGCAGAGTCATCAAGCATATATCTGTCACCTTTGCACACGTCGGTAAACTCTTGTCGTGGTCTTGTATGCTAAGCTAGCAGGTGTGAAGAAGGAAGAGCGTGTAACCATGCCCCGGATTCTGACCGCGACACAGCCCTCAGTCTTGCCAAATCTGCCCCGGGGCGACCTCGCTCAACAGTTGCCCCTGAACTCGTTTAGCTACCTATATTTAGTTGCTTACCTATTTTAGAAAATATTCAAACCTTATTTCACTACTAATTCTCATCCTCACAAAAATTATAAATCCCAAAGTGAGTTTGTTGGTTTGTTACTCTTTCACGTGGCAACGGAGCAACGGAACGACTTAATTTTTAGGATAGATATAGTTCAAAAGTTGAAGAGTGTGACATATGCTACTTTTTATCCCCGAAAAATAAAAGGTACCTCTGAGATGGCATAAAAATGAAAGAGGGCGCCAGCCGCGGACAAGAGGTAGTTATGAATAAATTATAATCATAAATTACTTACTTATACAAGAATATTATGCATGCGCTTAATGACTCGTTGAAAGTAATTTATAATAAGTTCCTACTTAAAAATTATGTAGGTAGGTATGTGTCTAGATTAATTTAAAATTAAACAAAATAGAAATAGGTAGATATATAGATGTATAGGAAATAATGCAAAATAGCTATTATTCTAATATTATCTACAGCAACACAAAATACAAAAAACAAACCACTAAGTATTGAATAGGTAGTTAACTTTCGAGAGCGTTTATTAATCTTTTTAAAAATTACAATTTAATTAATTCTAAACTTATTTTAATTGTACCGATGCTAGGCACGTCTTAACCCTAGTGAAGCTGATACTAAACTTGTTTAAACCTACACCTTAAGTTCTAATGAAAGCTCGGGCTTATCTATGCTGACACTGCGTCTGGGCTGCGGAATGCAGTGGCGTGATATCGCGTGGGTGGTCGCAGTATAAACATAGAGGCTAGTTCGGGGAACGTAACGCCTTCCCCCTTAGACCGAAGTTATCGGAAAAATGCAGTTTTTCCGAGAACTTTGCTCTTTACAATTTCCCGACATTTTCTTATGCTACTAAAAGGGGAATTGGTACCCCATTAACATTTTCTTCAATGTTCTGCTCCATATTGTCTCTTCGCATGAAACACTTATATTTCCACCAAATGGCGTACACTAAAATGACCATAATCACCATATATAACACTATGGTGGCAACACTAACACTTTTCACACTAATTTCGCTGTTTCCGCGGCTGGGGCTTTTCTTCACTAATTCGTTGAGGCGTTGAATGGCGTCCAGGTCCACACTCTTAAGGCTTACCGGATCGGCATTCGCTTCGACGATTTTCTTGTTGTCGGGTAAATTGGGCAGGTTAACTATAGGTACCTGCTTATAATGCGGCATATCTAATGAATGAAAACGGTGTCCGTAGATCAATAAGTTATCGATGAAGACGTCGCACGGCTTCTGTATAGTTAATATATATGTTCCTCGGATTCGTTCCTGTGTTACGTCATCTCCACATCTCTGGGCTATGGTTTTCTCAATTTTACAAATATTATCCACATGTTTCGGCTAATTTTCTGGATTTTCACGTTTTCCAGCTCGACTCGGTGGGGGTAGCATTTCGTAGCATTCTGTTGAAATCGCATTAGCTGCTCCTCACAGGTTTCCGCTGTGTGCATGGCTAGGGCTTTTTCTGGGCATAAAAATTCTCTAGCAGTTATCTCTCTGCATTCCTGGACTATTGGGTGGTACTTATTACCTTCTACTATTAGGTAAGGGAATTCAGGGATAATGGCGTAAACTTCTTCGCTAGGATCATGGAACACAGGGAGTGGGTACAATTTGAAATAACTATATGTAGTGTTATCAACTAAAGGTACATTAATTATAAATATAGCATCAGTATCTCCAGCATATGTCTTTACCGTAAATGTCTCTTCTAAGTTTACTAAATTTTGCTCATTTACTGGATACATCGATTGTTCAACATTACTTATTTCCTCTAATAACATTAACCTTAGTGGAATTAACTATATGATCTAACATTTCAGAAATGATTGTTATTTTATTAGATGTCGCGGTTTCGCGGCTATGTAGGTCTGCTATAAGTGTATTAAAATGAACGGCGTCGTCATGGTCTAAATTACTGTATCGATCCAGAAGGGCCTGGGTCGATGTCCATAACATCAGAAGTAGGCAGCACCACCTGTGGAGGACGTTTAACATTTTTAAGGGGAACCTTGGTCTTCCTGTTTCTGACTTCCACGGGGACTACGTTCCTAACTACTTCTCCTGTAACAACTGCTTTTTGGTATTTCGGTTTATCTTTTGCCTGTCTTTTATTTACAGCTTTTGCGAAAATTACTTTTCCTGTTTCCAAATTCGGTCCTATTTCTCCACCTCTTTTCCTAATTACATTTTCTTTTTCTTTGCTCATTTTTAGGGAAATATGTTTGTATAACTCATTAATCCTTTTTCTGTGGTCTTTTATTAATTGTTGCTTATAGGCTTTATCGAAGTCTGTATCGAAGGCAGAGTTTACTGAGGTGTGCCCAAATACAATTTCAAACGGAGTTAAATCGGTAGCGCTATGTATAGCGTTATTGTAGGCTAGTATAGCATAAGTCATTACGGAGGCGGCATCTGTATATTTTCTCTCATATTTAGCTATGCGGTAGATTTCTATAAGGGTGGAATGGAAGCGCTCTACCATTCCCATAGAGTTCGAGTTATTGGGTGTTCCGATATGTAGTTTAATTTTATGTAAATCTGTTAATTCCTTCATTAGTTCGTTATTAAATTCAGTTCCGGGGTCACAACTAATTTTTCTGGGGATTCCGTAAAAACTGAAATATTTTAGTAATGCTCTAACTATTTCCGGGGTAGATCGGGACGGTACTTCTAAAGCTTGTCCTAATTTGCTGAAGGCATCAATAATTGTGAGATAATGTTTCGACTCTATTGAGAAAATATCGATGAATATTTCCTGAAATGGGGATTCTTGAGTTTCCGTAAGTTGTAGTACCGGTTTAATGGGTTTACGGTCATATTTGGTAGTTTTACATTTTTCGCAAGAATTTATAACAGCTGCTACTGTTTCCTGCATGTTCGGCCAGTAATAGTTTCGTTTGATTCTTTTAACTGTTTCTGATATGCCTCTATGACATGTTTTACCGTCGTGTATCTTTTCTATTAGTTGCTTTTGCTCGGTCTCATCTGTTACATTTACTACGCGTTCGGTGCATTCATAAAAGTTAACAGTGCCTTTCTTAAATAGAGTAATTATCGTTTTTCCGAAATCGCGCCTGTGTTCAAATTTTTCAAAATAAATAAAATATTTAACTTTTGGTTTTACGTATTTCTTCAAAAATTCTTTAATTATTTCTAAGTTATTTATTGGGAGAAATACTTCCAGGATTTTCTGGTGTTTTGTGGATAAATCGGTTACTTGCATATCATTTCCAAATTTCTGAAAAACTAATATTTGATTTGGTTTCGTGTCTACGGCTTCTTGCAAAATGGGAATACCGGGTGAATCTAAATCTTTACCTGAATGAATAGTTTGGCTGTGGCTAGATTCGGTTTCGGACCTAACTTGCCAATGGGATTCTTTACGTAATAACTCTTCGTTAACGTCTTCGTCGTCGGATAAGCTTATAGGGCTAGCTGTAGCGGTTCGATTCGAGTCGGAAAGTATAATAGTGCCAGAGTCACTGTCGTTCGATCTGTTAGTCGTTTGTTCGGTTGGTCTATCTAAGTTAACTATCATAGAGCGGTCGTCGTTTTCGTCGGATTCCAGGGCATTTACCTTAAGTCTAGATAAAGCGTCGGCATTTGTATTTTTGCGGCCATTTTTGTATTTTATATCAAAATCGTATTCCTGGAGACGTAATCTCCAGCGCGTTAATTTACTTCCTGGTTCTTTAAGTTGGTAAAGCCAAAGTAAAGGTCTGTGGTCTGTTACTATGTCGAATTTGTGCCCGTAGAGGTAGGGGCGGAAATGTTTGGTCGCCCAAACTATAGCCAATAGTTCTCTTTCTATTGCGCTATACTTCCTCTCGGTTTCTGTCAGCGTTCGGCTGGCGTAAGCTACAGGTTTATCTGAGCCTATGGTACCCTGAGAGAGAACAGCGCCGATGGCTACTTCTGAGGCGTCTGTTGTGAGGATGAAAGATTTCGTCATGTCTGGGTACTGTAAAATTGGGGCATTTACTAATAATTCTTTACATTTTTGGAAAGCTTCTTTGTATTTTTCAGTAATTTCTACCTTTTTACCCTTTTTCAAGCAGGCGGTTAGGGGTTGCGTTATTTTGGAAAAGTCTTTTATAAATCTACGGTAATATCCTATAAAACCTAGGAATCGCTTTATTTCTGTCTGAGTCTCTGGGAAAGGATAGTTCAGTACTACTTTTATCTTGTCGTTATTTGGTTTGAGTCCGTCTTTAGTCAAAGTATGTCCTAGATATTGTACTTCTTTTCGGAGGAATTCGGATTTGTCTAGTTGTACCTTTAGGTTAGTTTGTCGGAGTCTGTCAAAAACTTTTCGGAGTTTTTCTAGATGTTCTACTAGACCACTTGAATAGATTAATATGTCGTCTAAGTAGACAAGGCAGTGTATTCCTTGTAGACCTCTCAACACATTATCCATAGCGCGTTGGAACGTCGCTGGTGCGGTCTTTAAACCAAAGGGCATTCTAAGGAATTCGTAATGTCCATTTTGGGTAGAAAATGCAGTTTTTTGTCTGTCTTGTTCTGCAATTTCGATTTGGTGGTATCCGGAAGCTAAGTCAAGAGTTGTAAAATAGCTACTTTTACCTAATTTGTCAAATAAGTCGCAAATGTTGGGAAGTGGGTATCTATCGTCAGTCGTAATTTCGTTAAGTCTGCGGTAGTCAATAACCATTCTGTATTTAGGCTGTCCGGAAGCATCCATTTTTTTTGGAACTAGGTGAACGGGGGCGCTCCAGGGTGAATGTGACTCCTGGACCACATTGTCCCTGAGTAGTTTATCAACTTGTTCTTTAATTTCCTGGGCTTGGGCTGGAGCCTGTCTATACGGTTTTATATAGATAGGGTCCTCGTTAACTGTCCTAATATGATGTTTAACTTGATTTGTAAATGTCAGTGGTAAGTTTTCACAGTAAAATATATCTTTGTATTCCTTACATAAGTCTCGTATTGCTTTGTTTTCTTCATAATTTAAATGGTCAAGTCGTAATTTTTTCAAGTTTTCTTTCAGTAAGTCATCTATGTCTACGTTGGTCATGTCGTTATTGTAATTTACGTCGCAAATTTCATTTTCCTCACTAATTTTAGTCACTTTGAACGGTTTTGTCACTGTCATAGTCATGTTTCTGTCTGATGCGTTTTGAATCACGGTTGTCGCGAAATAGTTTTCACACTTAACTATGGCTGAGGGCATACGTATGTTTTCTGAAAGTTGGGTAAAATTGATAATAGCGTCGCCATTTTCCAAATTCACGGGTAATCTTACTCGGTGCTCTGAGCGTGCTTCTAAATTTATTATGTATTCTCGGTCGTAAATTATAGGTATAGCGGTTTCTTGAGTTTTCAGAATTTTCCTGCCTAAATCCATGTTTGCTTTTAATTTCGACATAAGGTCTAATCCAATTACTCCATCGTATTTTCTGTCTACGTCATATATGAAAAATTTGTGGAAACCGGGTTTGTTAAAAATTTGAAAATTCGGAATTTTCACGACTTCGTTATGGGTGCTGGTAGCATGCGTACTAGTAACTGTAAAAGGTTCGTATTGCTTTAATTCACTGTAATACTCGTTAGCCTTTGTGGGGCTTATAAACGATCTAGTACTCCCTGAGTCTAGCATGAATTTTCCATCTATGTCTGGTATGTATATGTATGGTAGTTTTAAGGTGGCGTCATAGTTTAACTGAATTATTTCGGGTTGTTTGGGGAGGCTGTCATATAAAAATTTTCGCTTTCAATACCTTCGTCGGCGTTTTCCGCTGCATTTTCCGGGATTTCCTCGGGTTCCGGGAAATCATATGTAGGGTATTCTTCATAAGGGTAAGGGTCGTAGTATTGTGCATACTCACCGTATTCAGCGCTGTAGTCCTGCGCGTCTGTAGTGTACATCTCATTAACTGGATGTCTAGGCGGGTGTGCAGGGGCAGTGCGCATTGTGACGTCATTGCTCCCTAGCTTTGGTGCTTGAGGCTGTGGTAGGCGGTAACCAAATTGAGCTGGTAGTGGGCGGTACCCAAATTGACCAGGCTGAGGGCGGAATCCAAATTGTGCAGGCTGCTGGGGTCTGAATCCGAACTGTCCAGGCTGCTGGGGTCTGAATCCGAACTGTCCAGGCTGAGGGCGGAAGCCCTGTGGACTTACCTGTGGCCCGAAGTTGGGTTTGAATCCAAACTGCGGTCTGCTTACTGCTTGGTGCTGTGCAGGCTGTCTAGGCGCTGGCGGCACATATAAATTTTGGTTTCCGGGAATTCCAAATTTAAATTGTGTGGGAATTGTCGGTTTGAAGTTATTTTGGGTTTGAAGCGGCATCGAATTTTGGGGCCTATTCAATAATTTTGAACGGAGGTTATATTGTTCGTGGAAATTAACTTCTTCTAAAACAATTTTCAAAGCGTCCTCAAGAGTCGCAGGATTTTTAAGTCTGACAATTCGAACCATGTTTTCCGGTAAATTGTATAAAAATATGTTAAGCGCGGTGTTGTCGTAAATAATTTTCTTTGCAATTCTCATTTCTGGCGTGTTAGTTTGAAAAACTTTGGAAAATAAGATAGCACGAACATCTTGAATTCGGCTACAAAAATCTAGGTAGGTTTCATTACTTCGTATTTTTAATGACTCGAGTTCTATTGCGACACAACCTTCGCTACGAGGGTCTCCAAAGTGTTGCACAAGGACTTCTCTCAGGTTATCGTAATTTTCAAAATCGCTACGCTCACTGATAACAGCGGCGGCTTTTCCGGTTAATTTACTTGTGATGTATTGCATCAAAAACTCATTACGGGGCTGTGTGCCTTGGAGTTGACGCAATACATACTCGCATTTTCTCAAAAATAAATTTAGCAATTTTGTCTCGCCATTGAACTCGGGAATCAATGATAGTACTTCTTTAGGAATCTGAGCTTGTGGTAGAACGGGTAAAGGCAAAGGGCCTCTGTTTTCTTGAGCCATTTTAGTAAATTAGGTAAATAATCTGTTTACCTTATTATTATACACTTAATTACTTAATTCACTTAAATTACACAAATTTCCAAATTAAAACAATAGATTCTATATCGTAATAATTTTTTTGGAAATTAATAAACTATATAAACTAAGTAAAGTAGTTACTTAATTCTGTGCAATTCTCGTCACAAAATACTTAATTACTTAACTATGCGCAGTTTTCGTCGCAATTACTTAATTAATGTGCAGTTTTCGTCACAAAATACTTAATTACTTAACTATGCGCAGTTTTCGTCGCAAATACTTAATTAATGTGCAGTTTTCGTCACAAAATACTTAACTATGCGCAGTTTTCGTCGCAAATACTTAATTAATTTACAAAATTCAGGGAAATGATGGGAAAGAAAGGAAGTAGAAGGATTTTACTTGTACTCACAGTCCAATCGCCATGTTTCTCTGTACTGCTCGAAGTAACGTATTTCTTTGGTTCGAGGATAGCTGGTTAACGGGTGCACTGACTCTAGGTTTTTCTAGGTAGGCCGTTAAAACTTTTTGCTGCCACGCACTAGAGAATTCACTATTTGAGAAATATACTCCGCGATGACAACAGCCAGCTATCCTACCGGCTGCGCCAGTTAACTTTCGAGAGCGTTTATTAATCTTTTTAAAAATTACAATTTAATTAATTCTAAACTTATTTTAATTGTACCGATGCTAGGCACGTCTTAACCCTAGTGAAGCTGATACTAAACTTGTTTAAACCTACACCTTAAGTTCTAATGAAAGCTCGGGCTTATCTATGCTGACACTGCGTCTGGGCTGCGGAATGCAGTGGCGTGATATCGCGTGGGTGGTCGCAGTATAAACATAGAGGCTAGTTCGGGGAACGTAACGAGGTAGATACTAAAATAGCGTCATAGGTATTACCTATATACACATATTTAATATCCTCCGTATGAAACAATCTTCGAACAGGGAATGAACCATAGAGGCATTATTTTTGACTTTCGAAAGACTAGGAACGTTAGTGCGTTCACTGTACGGATGAGTTTATTTAACGTTCCATTTTAAGATATCCTCTTTTGCAGGTTACCGTTTCTTTTAAAATAGCCGTGTCCAGCCTCTTCCGTGGGTACTAAAGTATTGCGTGAAATGGATACAATCAAAAAAATATCCATTTCACGTACTGAGTAAGAGCAAAAGCAAGCATTGCTGATCTGTGTTAGTGCAAACAGGATAGAGAAGTTTCTATCAGTTCAAAAATTGAGCTCCAGGGGCTCTATAATTGAATTCTTAGAACGGCTGAACGTGTACGAGTCAGGTCACGAGACCGAATAAGAGCAGGGGATCGATTTTTCAACTTCGCACGCCTTGGTCGTATACGGAACTTGTATGGAGTATTCGTAACTTCCATAGATAATATATGTAGAGTATTTTTATATAATCTGTCAAAGCTCAGTATACGTTCCCATGTCCCAGTCGTACAAACACCTACGATCTCTATATTGTCTATGGAAGTTGCGAGTACTCCACACAAGTTCCGTATACGACCAAACCGTGCGAAGTTCAAAAAACGCTCCCCTGGAGACTCATTTTTGAACTTCGCGACAGGAAATGGAAGTTGCTTGGCGCACCAATAGCGCTTGGAAGAGCTATTGGTCGATGAAAGACCTCATGAAAGGTAACCTACCACTATCACTAAAGAAAAAGCTTATGGGCATACGAGTACATATTCTCCCCATACTCACCTACGGTGCACAGTCTTGCTCTCTGACTAAACATGAAAAGTCCAAGCTCGGGGTATGCCAAAGAGCTATGGAGCGCAGTATTCTTGGAGTGAGTTTGGTTGACCGTATCAGAAACTCAGAACTGCGCTCCAAAACCAAGATCCTAGATTTCGGAGAGAAGGCTGGAAGTTTGAAATAGATTTGGGCCGGACACATCTGCTAGCTAAAAATATATCCAAACATACTAAAAAATACCGACCTCCGCAAATATACGTACAAAAATACAATTCATTACAAATATTCAAAACAGTCAATAAATAATTATATTAAAAGAGTATTAAACTACCTACTGATTTTAGTCACAACGCGCGTCGTCCGTAAGCCACGTTTCAGCCGTCTCAAAGACTGTGCACACTCCTAAGTCGCGGCTGTCAGTCGCGTCCGTCAGCCGCGTCCGCAAGTATGTTTCCAGCTTTATCCCGACGATGCTGTTTTTAAACTTTCGCGATTTGCACAGTATCTTTATATAACGGGACTTATCGAGCAATAAAGCATGAGATATTATTATGTACTAATTAAATACCTTCTTTTCTCACGTCGTAGGCATAAGGATAAATAATGAAGATGTCCTGTAGTGGATGCCCTACGATTGGATAATGAATTATTATTATATACTATGGACTAATCGCGCACTAAAATTACGAGATAAAGAAATACCTCCTCTCATCCCGACGTTTCGGCCGAGTTGCATCGACTCGACGTATTTATTTATCTCGTAATTTTAGTGCGCGATTAGTCCCGTAGTGTATAATAATTTTGTGTTCAAATCGCGAAAGTTTAAAAACAACCTGGATAATGAATTATTGAATAGGTAATGAATTTATTTTTTAAATTGGTAATTAATGGGAAGTAATTTTTTTGAATCAATAGATTGATTCGAATGACCTGTGGAATGCCTGTGGATGATACTGACAAATTATATTGATTTGTAGCAATGTAATTTCTTGTATTGCATTATTTTGTGATATCTTGAAACGTATGCACATATTTGTGTTTAGATTTAAATTATTTAAATTGTATTTCAAACATTGTTATTTGACGATTCTAAGTGCAATTATTGTAATGTCTACCTGATAAAGGAACTTTGACTATGACAATTTAAAAAAAATGTACTCACGTTACAATAATAAGCACCAGCTGTAGCCACCACATGATCACTAAATGAGAATTTTTATAAACAAGTAGGTATAATGTTTTATTATCGCACTTCTATACAATAGCTATACAGGGTTATCACTTAATACTATACAATAGCTAAACAGGGTTATCACTTCTCAAAAATAGCTATACAGGGTTGTTGGTAATTTACGCAACTGTTTAGAGACGATTTTAGTTAGTCGAGATGATCAATTTTTACTATGGGGCCCACCACGGAATCACAAAAAATATAGGATGTTTCGTACAAATAATTCATAGGTACTATACTTATCGACAAAACAAGACTTGTTTTTAATTACGATTTATTTAGGTTTTTCCTATAATTAAAGTAGTTCACAATGATGAGTATACAGGGTTGCTTTTGATCAATTAGTATCCTTTTTAGGGCCTTATTCTGTACATCAAAACTAACAACTTTTGTTCTGCGACTTTCGTCAAAACTAAAAAAAAAAAAAATATTGTTCCATAGATAAAAATCGTTCAACCTCAACAAAATGTATAGAACAGCTGATTTTTGAGTTTTGACAAAAGTCGCAGAACTGAGTTTGTTTTTTGTCACGGGTGAATAATATTTTTCTATGGAATAACAATTATTTTATTTGAGTTTTGACAAAAGTCGCAGAACTAAAGTTGATGATGTACAGAATAAGCCCCTAAAAGGATGCTAATTGATTAGGAATAACCCTGTATATCGCATGACAATGCAATAATATGGTATCGTGGACTTGATCTGATGATAGAGTCGGGAGGTGGTCATAGGAACTCTTGTACTAAACAAGATAGACCCGTCGTGTTTGGGCTTGTTTTACTTGTCTTGGCTAGCACTCTGCTGCTACATGATATCCAGGTTCTCAAATGCTTGTTTTTTCAAAAATTTATACTTTTAAAATATATGTTACATTTAGTTCTAAGAGAGTTATTGAAGACTGTATGTGGAAAATAGCGCTAAGCATGTAGTGTATATCTAGCAACCCTAATTAAGAAAAAAAAAAGATTGTACGCTCGAAATAAAAAGATGGTTACCGAATTGGTGTATTTAATGGTTTATCGTCGCAAATACTATAAGAACCTGCAATTAAAGTAAATTAAACTACAAACGAGCCACTCGGAGAGTGCACAATTATGGCGACCGATGCGAATAGCAAGATTTGCGGCGCCGATGGATTGAAACGCCAACGAAAGGTACTGCGAACATTGTTCACGAAAAACTGCAACAGTTTAGAAAAATTACTCGATGATTTGCCTGACGAACTGCAAGTTACAGCACAATACTTGAAAGTGAAGAATCTATACATGCAGCTGAACGAGTATGATCTTCAAATCTGATCATTATTGTGTGAAAACGACGAAACAGAATTACAAGAAGAAATGGAGGGCGCCTTTGAGTATAAAACGAGGTGGATAGTGCTCGACGTAAAATATCAACGTGACGCGTCCAACCGACCGAATCACGTTAATCCAACAGAAAACAAAAAAGAAAAGCGCAATTTCAAGCTGCCTACGCTACAATTTGTAACATTTAACGGCGATTTAAAGGCGTGGCTGCCATTTTGGGCACAATTTCAAACAATTGATTCGGACGCAGATATCGACTTGTACGATAAATATCACTACCTACTACAAGCTACAGAGGATGGATCGGATCCAAGAGCACTGGTACAAAGCTTTACACCCACATCATATAATGAATGCATCAAACATCTGAAAGCGAGGTATGCCCGAGAAGATTTATTAATACAAGTCTATGTGAGAGAGTTGTTAAGCTTTATAAACAAAACACAGAACTTAAGTCTGACAACAATGTTTGATAAAATTACGGCCATGCTAAGAGCACTTGACACACTGGGAGTCACCAAGGACAAGTTCGCTGCATTTTTGCTTCCTATGGTAGAATCTGCTTTACCCCAAGAACTTCTGAAAATTTGGGAACGGACTAAGACAGAAGATGAAGATGAACTTAACAGCTTACTAAAGTTCATACAAAAAGAAGTAGAAGGGGAACAGAGGATCTTATTAGCACAAAAATCTTTTGATAACATTACCAATACAAGAAGCAGCACAGAACGACCAACAGTGCCTACAGCCAGGTGCTTATTGACCAACACTACTAAACCAACATGCATATGGTGTGATAAAGATACACACAACAGTATAGAATGCTACAAAATGCAAAAGATGAGCATTGAAGAACGAAGAGCTCACCTAAAAAATATAAAGGCCTGTGCAATTTGCCTGAGAAAAGGACATCACCCAAAAGTATGTAAAGTAGCTGTGAAGTGCATAGTATGCAACCAACGCCACTCAGTAGTCTTCTGCACAGGCCAGGAACAAAAGGCTAATATCAAGATTTCTAATGCAAGTGTTTCCCCCAAGCCATCTGAAACAAGTGAGAGATATGTATTGCAGGAAAGCTCGAGTATGAATATGTCTACTAGAACAAAACAGAACACACAAACCACATTATTACAAACTGTGAGTGTGCTCATCAGTCATGGTGAAAAACAACTACGAGTACGAGCCATGTTTGATAATGGTTCTCAAAGGTCGTACATTCAAGAGATGTGGCACGAAAACTCAACATTCCTGCTATAGGTAACGAAAGTTTATCTTACACACTATTCGGCGGCATTGGAATTCCATCTAAGACATACCAAGTCTATGATTTGAATGTTACAAGCTTGGATAGGGCATATTCTTTCAATATGACAGCTTTAGGACAGACATGTATCTGCCGAAATGTTCCTAAATATAAAAATGACAACATATCACACTTGCTTACTGACCACAACATTACACTTTCAGACAAGGGCACACTTTCTGACGATATAGGCTTACTTATAGGTGCTGATTTTTCAGGTTTGGTGCTCACAGGTGATATGGTCAAACTGCATGACTCGCTAGTAGCAATTAAAACAAAATTTGGCTGGACTCTTCAAGGAAAAATTACAAGTCCTACCAACACTGATGTACAAGCAGCTCATGTAGCAATGTTTTGTTCTGCAGATGTTAATAATTTTTGGTCGTTAGAAACTTTAGGTATTCGAGACCCTGTGGAGACCAAGACTAAGCAGCAGAATGAACAGGAGGTGTTGGCGACGTTTGAAGAAAATGTGACAGTGAATGAAGAGGGCCGCTATGAAGTTCTTCTTCCCTGGAAGGTAGGTCACGATGAATTATTAAATAACCTTGATGTAGCTTCACGACGGTTGCAATCTGTAACAGATAAATTGAGAGCTAATGATGTTTATGACGAGTATGACAAGGTTTTTAATGAATGGTGTGACAAAGGGATAGTTGAAGTAGTCCACGACCCTTGGGAAAACCTAGAATCTTCTCATTATTTGCCGCACCGACCTGTAATCAAAGATAAAAGTCTAACTACACGAGTTCGACCTGTATTTGATGCGTCTGCCAAAGACAAAAATGGTAAGTCTTTGAATTTGTGCCTCGATAAAGGGATCAATATACCCAAACTGGACTAGACAAGATACCCAAACTGGACTAGACAAGATACCCAAACTGTTGAATGGGTTTAGAAAGAGGGCTATAGGAGTTACTGCTGACATCTCTAAAGCTTTTCTGCAGGTTTCAGTATCGCCTAAAGATAGAGACAAGCTGAGATTCTTATGGTGGGATAAGGAAGGTAACAGGAAAACATACCGACACCTCAGGGTTGTGTTTGGTCTAACTTGCAGTCCATTTATACTGTCTGCCACGATTCAACACCACCTAAACCAGGTAAATGATGATCTTAGAGGCACTTCTGATATATTGGCCAACTCATTCTATGTGGACAACTGTCAAACAAGCTTGGATTCTGAAGAAGCAGTGAAGATGTTCGAGGCAGAGTCTAAGGTAATAATGAGTCAAGCTAAATTTGACCTCACACAATGGGTGACAGCTCCTCTACCAAACCAGAAAGAAAATACTGTGGTGTCTGTGCTGGGCCTGGAGTGGCATACATTAGAAGACCAACTTGGTTGCAACATTCAAGACCTTCCACCACTCTGCAAGCTAGGTAAGGTAACCAAAAGAAACCTACTCTCAATTACTCAGAGAATTTACGATTTGATAGGCTTTACAATGGCAGTCTAGCTAGCTCTAGTCTAGCTTTACTCTAGTACCTCGTCTGATTTTAAGAGAAACATGGCGTCGCAAATTGGACTGGGATGAAAAAATACCAGATGACCTGAAAAGAAGATTTATTAACTGGTATAAAAGCTTACATAATTTAAAACAATGTAAGATACCCAGACGTCTCACAGCGACTCCATTTGATAAAAGTTCATTGCAACTTCATTTGTTTACAGATGCTAGCCAAGATGCATATGCTGCATGTCTCTTTTTAAGAGCAGAATATAATGGCGTTGTATCTGTTAGAATGATCTCAGCTAAATCTCGAGTAGCACCACCCGGAAAAATAACAATCCCTCGTCTAGAATTATTAGCAACTCTAATTGGGTCTAGACTTTTAGCAGAAGCACGCAAAGACCTAAAGTTAGATTGTGAAGAAAAATGCTGGACTGATTCATGTGTTGCCTTATGCTGGATTAAAAAAGAATTGCCTTGGAATACCTATGTAGGAAACAGAGTGAGGGAAATAAGACAAAATACAAGTGTTGATAACTGGTTTCACATTTCAGGCACTTCAAATTGGGCTGACCTAGCTTCCCGAGGATGCGATGCGGGTCAGCTGCTGTCTTCTCGCTGGCTGGAGGGACCAACATGGTTATACTCTGCACCTAGTGAGTGGCCGAAATCACCTTTTGTCTTGAACGACGTGGAAGCCAGGTGCGAGCTAAAAGTAACAGCGACCTGTATAACAGACAAAGACTCTGATGATGGTATGACCAACAGGCTATCCTATTTTTCAAAATACAGCAAAATTATACGCGCTGTGGCATGGATACTCAGATTTGCACACAATGCTCGCAAAGAAGCCAAAATAAGAGGCGAACTAAGCTATGAAGAATATGAAGAAGCAGAGAAGAGAGTGATAAAAATTATACAGACTGAGAATCGAGAATACATAGAAAAGAAAATCCAAGGAATCTCACATTTCTATGATAACAATGGACTATTAAAAATTAAAACTAAGCTGCTACTTACCAATGTTCCACAGATCACAAAGTTTCCTGCAGTACTGCCAGCGAAGAATGACATCACCCGGAGACTGGTCGAGCAGCGTCACTTGCAGCTGCAACATGGTGGACTTAACATGGTATTAGCTGACTTACGTACTCAATATTGGATCATAGGAGCACGAAACCTGGTCAAGTCCATCGTCGCTCGTTGCACCATTTGCAAACGCCATAGAGCCAAACCTATACAGGCACCGATGGCTCCTTTACCGATTGAGCGCACACAGTGCAACGCTGCCTTTGATGTTACCGGAATTGACCTATGTGGTCCTCTGGAGCTCCGTAACGGCGAAAAATCTTGGATTGTGATTTACACATGCGCAGTTTATCGCTGTGTACACTTTGAAATTACAAAATCACTGTCGACTCAAGATTTTCTGATGACGCTACGACGTTTCATAGCGCGCAGGGGCAGAATCAGTATGATAATCAGTGATAATGGAACTAATTTTGTTGGGGCTAAAAACCTTCTTGCAGGACTTGATTGGGATGAAATCCAGAGACAATCCACGATCCATCAAATAAAGTGGAAACTGAATGCGCCAACAGCAGCATGGTGGGGAGGTTTTTGGGAGAGACTCATTCAAATCTTGAAAAATCTACTGAAAAGAGTTCTTGGACAATCTTCGGTCACATATGTGGAACTTGAAACAATTTTGTGTGACTGTGAAGCCACCATTAACTCACGTCCATTGACCTATATTGAAAATGAGAAGCTGTCCACACTTGAACCCATCAAGCCCATACATTTTCTTCAACCAATACCTCACACTGATGTCACGGATATAGATGCCATTGATTCAAGTAGTCTAAACAAAAGGCTACGATACCTGCAAACTTTGAGAGAGAATTTAAGACAGAGATTCAAGACAGAATATTTAACCACCTTGGTGCAGAGAGGAAGAGAGAAAAGAGATAATTTAAAAATAGGCGATATCGTTTTAATTGAAACAGAAGGCAAAAGAATTCAATGGCCCTTAGGAGTGGTCGAAGAGATTTTTACAGGTCGTGACGGTATCGACAGAACAGCGAAAGTTAGAACGTCCACGGGTTATAAGGTACGTCCATTTCAGCGCTTATATCATCTCGAAGTTTCAGATCCTCATTTAGAGCTACCTGTGAACAAAAAGAAGGTCACTCCTGTTACGGCTCTTCAGCCAGATGATGGTGCCACGACATTAGATTCGGTCCCGGCTGACGCTCCCCCTTCTCGTGATCAAGCAAGAGTCACTGAGAAAACCACTCGTTCGGGGCGAGTTGCAAAGATCCCCAGTAGGTATCTCATTTGAACAATTCATTAGGTGAATGGTTGATTTTTTTTCTATATCTATATCTCATTTGAACAATTCATTAGGTGAATGGTTGATTTTTTTTCTATATCTATATCTCATTTGAACAATTCATTAGGTGAATAGTTAATTTTTTTTCTCCATACTGTACACACACACACTCGATTACACATTTTTACACTTCCACATTAAATCTCATGCACCAATTGTTGTCATTAGTAATTGATATGATATTGTTTGTCCTAAAGGTGGTTTGATTCTACATGATGTGTTTAAAGTATTATATTCTTTTGTTAACATATTTTAGTTAAGTCAATATGTAAAAATTCCCCCATATCTATTTTTTCTGGGTGTGGAGGATGTGGAAAATAGCGCTAAGCATGTAGTGTATATCTAGCAACCCTAATTAAGAAAAAAAAAGATTGTACGCTCGAAATAAAAAGATGGTTACCGAATTGGTGTATTTAATGGTTTATCGTCGCAAATACTATAAGAACCTGCAATTAAAGTAAATTAAACTACAAACGAGCCACTCGGAGAGTGCACACTGTAGAAGAAGAAAGTTAATTTTTATCTTAGCCTAAGCTAGTACCAAAGTATCTATTTTGATTGTAGTTGTGAATAGCTAAAAAAATTGTACATAGTTGTTCTTAATATATGTGTCGGGGTCTGCGAGTGATCGTACTACTGCAGCGGGTGGTTTTATTGACCTGGTATCACTTGGTAATCAATTTAACAAGAATTATCGAGGATGGAAACAGATTTCAAAGTCAATGGATTTCCACGGGTGCAATCCGCCTCGCGCTTGGAATGGCATGATGTTTCTCCGTCATCTGTCAAAGTCATTTCATTCCGACACAAGCATGCAGTGTTGCCACGTGCGACCCCATTCGGGTGATACCCACTTTAAAATCATCACTATTGCTTTCAACTAAAACCAGCTATGCTGTCTCACTCCGTCATATATAATAGGTATGTAGTTCCATCCGCGATGAGGGTAGACGGAATCTCAAGTATTTCCGGTAGCTATGCAAGGCCAGGATGGTCCTGTTTTGGCTTGGTGCGACTCTATTCTCGGGGTCTTCTTCCTCTCTTTTCTAGGCCCTATCTTATTCTCTTCTTCCTCCTTGGCCAGGAGGAGATCACGAGCAATGGTACGCCAGGTACGTAAGTCAGGGGGCGTACCGGAGCAATGTTGTTGAGGTGAGGGTGTGGCCCGTTGTCAGCGCGGTCGTACATGCCGAGCGCCAGAAGGACCACGAACTCTCTCACCGATTCAATCTTCACGTCCCCAGCGATGACATCATTGCGTACGTACCGGCCGGCTCCTGTGATCATCCTCAGTGGGACGTTTTGTACTACTTGTAGTTTCTTACTGTCACTGGTCGAGCAGAGAGCATACCATGCCGGCACAGCATACGTTTTGTCCGTATATAGGTCTTAAAGATACCAATCTTGGTTTTTATGGACAGCTTAGATCGCAGCACCGGTCTGAGCGATGCTCCTGCTGCCTTTGCCTGGTGAACGGCATGAATTGCCTGTGAGCGCACACTCAGTCACTGGTTTATAAGGACGCCTAGGTACTTAACGGTCTTTTCCCACTTAACGTCCTGACCTCTAAGCTGTGACGGTGGTAATTTGGCCCCATGTGCGCGACTGGACAGCAAGGCGGCCGTCTTCCCCACATTGACGGCCATTCGCCACTTATCCAGCCATTCCGGCAGGATGTCGAAGACTCTCTGGATCCTGTAGCGATGGTTGCTCTTCTGGACGATGCGATGTTGACGCTATCGTCTTCGAAGAGGGGCGCATGACTCCCCTCTCTCCTGGCTGGAGGTTTTCCAGTACTGGTGTGTCATCTGTATTCGCGACGTAGAGTAATAGGGTGATGTACAAGTTCCCTGAGGTACTCCCGCGACAATTCTGCATCCGGAGCTGACGAACACGTAGAATTGGCGCGATATGATAGCGAAACAAGTGCGGTGGATATCGCAGGGATTCCCCGATGGCTAATAGAGGTCATATATTTTGCTAATTAATATATCTCAGTATTAAATTAACAAACAATAAAAAATACATAGAAACATGAAGATTTGTCTAAATAGGAGGCGCTGCATGGGTTTCGCACACAAGCGCTGCCGTCGCGGCCCTGGCTAGATCAAGTAGAGTGTAGTTTTCTGGCATACGCAGACAATAGTTAAGACCTAGCCTTAGTCCTTAAAACTATTTTTATTGCCGCAAAAATAAGTTTTCGTAAATCAACGGTGACTAATTCAGCAACAAATTGCAAATTACTCAAATAAATTTAAATTTATCGCGTTGTCTTTAGCGTGCGTGTAGCATATTAAAAGTTCTTCCATCAGATAACATATTGTGTACCGTGATTTCGCAGACGGTCGTCAAATACATGATTCGTCAAATCTATACTCGTCAAATCTATATTTGCCAAATTCGCGACACATCAAAACCTTAATTAGTCAAATAAGGGACTGGTCAAAATCTATGTTTGTCAAATACCTACTCAATTCGTCAAATTCTTAATTAAGCAATACTTTATTCGTCGAATGAGCTTTTTGTTAAGCTCGCTAACCATTATTTTGTCTAAGCTGGGTACATACGTTATAATAAGATCTCAGGTTCAAAATGTTATGATCAGTGTAATATAAATAGTAGGAGGTTGTAGTGTGTGAGTAATATTTCATATTTATAGCCTATTGTCTATAACCGAACCAATTTCAATAAAATAGAAGAAATAAATGTATATACCCGTAACTAGACTAGATCAGCGTAGTGGATTTTATTAACACGCTTTTATTTGTTTCACTTGTACGTTTGCTGGATTGCTTGTTTGCTTGCTTGTAACCAACCCCTTTGAGCTCGATTTTGACCTACTTTGAGCGATCAGATTTTCTATAAACTTTGCACACCTATCAAATACCGATAACAAAGCATTTACAAAAAAAACCGGACAAGTGCGAGTCAAGCTCGCACACCGAGGGTTCCGTACAAATCCAGAAAATTTCACAAAATTGGGAAGTAAGATGTTAAAATCTCTATACTATAACCATCGAAAAAAAGTTTTATTTTTCACTTTTCTCGTCATACATCGAAAATTACACATTGTTAAAATAATTAAAAACCTGTTTTAGCACGTTTAATGAAGCTCTTTTATATGATACCTTACATGATACGATTTACTCAATTTGAATTCTAAACTCACATTTTGTGAGTTTTGTGACCCTATTTTTTGTGATTAAAATTTAAATAATATAATTGTCTGTCGAAAACGTGAATAGTGTTGTATCATGGCGTCTTGAATGACAAATCCAAACTTCTTGGCGATGATGTTTGGCGTGACGTAAAGCCGGATCCAGACGAGTGTAACGTGTAATGTAATTTACCGTGTAATGTAACACGAATTCTACGTGTGGACGTCACTACGAGCATTACATGTAACGCTCGCGCTTAGTAAAAGCCGGACCAGCTATCACGACCTTCCTATTCGGCATGTTCATAGCAACTGAGTGGAAACAGGTTTTGAAATAGTTTCGCGTACATAATTCGCTTTGAATTCGTGTGCCGTCCACACTGTTAACGCTAAATTACACGTAATGTTACATTACACGTTACACTAGTCTGGACCCGGCTTTACACTTTCTGATTGGTGTTCGCTGTCACGTAATTTAATGCCTATTTTGTTAGAGATTATTTTGTATAATATTAATAATTATTTATTTTTATGAAATATACATTTATTTTTCCATAACTACATCTCTTAATTAATAAATATAAACTATAATACAAAAAAATTGTTATTAGTGCCTTAGTGGACACAAGCCTATTCTAATAGTTCGCTTAAAGCCGGAAACATACTATCGGACGCGGCTTACGGACGCGACTGACAGCCGCGACTTGACATCAGGTGTGCCAGATCGCTCTCGGACGGCCGAACGCTCAAGGTCGTCCGAAGGTGACGTCCGCGACTTATGTCCGATAGTGTGCACGGCTCAGTGTACTTTCATAGTCTAGGTCGCAGCAGCGTCTGATAGTATGTTTCCAGCTTACATCGTTTGCTAATAATAATATTTTTTATTATTCAATGTGGGCAATTTTGTAGGCGCCATCGTAAATTAGCAATTTAAAATATTATTTACAAAAAAAAAAAAAAAAAAATCATTTATCAAGCATAATGTTTACATAAACCTTAAAAGTAACTTAGAGCTAGACTTTAGAAATGCTAAGTAGAAGGTTGCAGGTTGATGGCGGGCCCTGCACTAGGAGAATCCTGTATCGCAGGGTCCAAAACATAAGCGATTACCAAATAAAGGGGTATAGGTGCGACTTTAAAGTTAACTTACTATTTTATTGGGTGATTATAGACAATATAAAATTAAATCAAAAAGTGACAAAATAACACAAGAAGCGCCACAAAACAATTGTGTGTGTGTGTGTGTGTGTAACACCGCAATACACAAGATCTCATGAGAGTCAAGGTTTGCAGTGTTACACGTGTGTGGGTGTGTTTCTCTTTCAAATGCACATATCTATTGAAAAAGGAAGGAATAGCAATATTTTATGTTGCTATTAAGTTTACGATGGCACCTTCAAAATCGCCCACAATACCTTAAAGTTGCAAATGTGCGAGTGAGAACTGGTTTAAATCTTTTTCATCACATCTATTCGAAAAGGACTACTTGGTTCGCCTTAGAGTGCGCCCAACGGAGGTGTTTTCATAAGGAACTTTACAAGTGCGCCGGAATTATCTTTGCCGCTCACTTTTTGAATTTGGAACAAATAAGTGCGACGGAATGATCTTTGCCGCGCACTTTTTGAATTCGGAAGTATTTGTAATGTTAGTGTTCAGCGCCAAGAAAATGAATGAAAAGAATGTAAATATAAGTTTTCATTTGTTTTATTATTAGATACCATTTAATTTCCATTTAGTTGTTACTCTGCGTTTTATTAAATAATAATACTATAGTAAAATATGAGGCGCCTTTTATTTTCTCATAGAGGTGATGAAAAGTAGAGTGTACCACTCGGGCGCAAAATATATTTTTGGCTCGGGTTATAATTGGTACAAATTATGTATTTATATATTATGTATGTATTTATGTATTTTATATGTATTTTTACACATAGTATATTTATAAGATATATAAGTATAATATTTGTCACAGTATGTATACACTGCCGATCGTATTCCTATTATTTATTTTTTCTCCAGCCCATCCAAAGGTTGCCTGGTAGAAATCGCCAAAAGCGATAAGGCCGCCATTGTACAACATCTGAAAAAATCTACATTAATGTATCTATTATACGGTGTGCAATAAAGATATTGTTTGCTAGAATCCCTCACTTCGCTCTGGATTCAAAAGAGCGCTCTCGCCGTAAAAATACTATTTTGCTCCATATGATACAATATACTATAGTACCATTAGCAAAGAAGATAATAATACTATGCCATAAGTAAGTAGGCACTTGCCTACATGGAACTCGGTAAAAACATGGAAAATAAAATCAATTATTAAAATAAGCAAACCAATTAACATTGCTAAATGATATATACCTATTATTACGAAGGTTTATAATATTTTTATAATTATATCACTTACATACAGTAGAGAGAGTATGTAAATATATATACGCAAGCCGCTTTACCACAAAATATTTAAACTTTGTTTAAACGTGCAATTTGTACTGTTAAACATTAAATTAAATAATAATAAATAAATATTTTTAGGACATCTTACACACGGTCTCTGACCCCAAACTAAGCAAAGCTTGTGATATGGCTGCCAGAGACTGATATACTACATATATACTTAATTTTAAATACATTAAATACATACTTATATAGATAGTTACTAAATAACACCCAGACACAGACCAAACACTTATGTTCATCACATAAATATTTGATCTGGGTGGGGATCGAATCCACGCCTCTTTAACCAGAAGTTAGAGTCACTAACCATGCACTGAGCCACCGAGGCAGTCGAATTGCTTAAAGACACATTGTTTAAAGTGTGCGTAAAACTTTTGTGATAAGACGGAAGGTGTTATTTTTGACCGACGAACCACCGGAGGAGGTATACAATTCGACGCGTATACCTATATAAATATACTAGTTTTTACCCGCGGCTTCGCCCGCATGATATTTTGATTTTTAACGCAATATCGATATAATTTATAGCCTATGTGTTATTCTGATATATAAGCTATATTACTGTAAAGTTTCATCTCAACCCGTTCAGTAGTTTTTGCGTGAAAGAGCAACAAACATCCATACATCCATCCATCTATCCATCCATCCTCACAAACTTTCGCGTTTATAATATTAGTAGGAAGTAGGATATTACTGTAGAGTTTCATCTCAACTCGTTCAGTAGTTTTTGCGTGAAAGAGTAACAAACATCCATACATCCATCCATCTATCCATCCATCCATCCATCCATCCTCACAAACTTTCGCGTTTATAATATTAGTAGGATTTTTAATTTATAACCACGCATAACTTTGTGTATAGTAGTCCGATTTCTATAATTCTTTTTTATTTTAATGAGTATACTTCGAAATTGGTTCCATTTAAATTTTATCGAAATAGGCTGATTCATTTTTGATAAATCAACAATAATGTGAAAAATGCTACATCGATCCGTGTATAATACCTAATTTGCGATCTAGCAACGCCCCAGCTTCGCACAGGTGTATTATACATATAAACATTTATCTTGAATTACTCTATCTATTAAAACAAACTGCATCAAAATCTGTTGCGCAGTTTTAAAGATATAAGCATACATGGGGACAGACAGCGGGAAGCTACTTTGTTTTATACTATGTAATGATTCTGTACACGGGTGAAGTCGGTCATGCTATTTTTTGCAAAAAATAATTATATATTCTTAACATTAAATAACATTGAATTTATGAAAAGTGTGAGAAAAGAACAAAATTTACGAAATACCTATTTCTTTCTTATGATAATTACCTACCTTGATTACCTAGATTTATTCCATCCCACTAATTTTTTTATGGTAGAGCAAGTGTCTGACTCTATTGATCGAGAAATTATTTTTTTCATTTTCATCTCTTGACTCGCTCTTGACCGGTTTAGTTCATACTCTCAAATCTTGGTAAGATGTATAGGTACAGGGTTATTTCTAACTAGCTGCCCGTCCCGGCTTTGCCCGGGTATGATTGGCTATACATATACTTACCACGTAATGTAGGTATGCGCCACACACATGCTAGACATACCGGATGAACCATTATGATGAGTTAAAACCTACCCAAATCGCGAGAGATTCCGTAGTCTTAAACTGTTCGAAGTTTATGAAAAAGAGATAGTAGGTATTGGCATATCTAAATAAAAGTGAGTTCGTATGTGTTGGGTAAGAAAATGACAATGATGAGAATGAAAGCGACGTTAAAATATTACAGACCCACAGTCTATACATTCTACCCATGTAAGTTAGTTTCTTGATCTTGTCTTCACTCGAGAATTTTGAAAAACATTGGACATCAGTTCTACTTCTACGAATTGTGTGCCCTACCTAAGGCCTCTTCAACTTGCTAACCCAAAGAGCTGTGATGGAAGGAATCGAAGCGCTGGCATCCAACGTGTTCCGGACGTCACGACCATGCAGATCTTAGATTCACGTGAAGACGTTCGCTACACTTGCCAATACATTGTCTACATTCGAGAACTTCCCATCCATCGACAATTCGTTTCACATACTATGTGTAGGGGCGTAGCTACCGCAGTATCAGCCGTGTCAATAATACGGGGCTCCCGGGCTACAGGGGCCTTAACGTATGTAAGCAAAACCTAGTAAAATGTTATCCACAAAGTTGTCCTAAGAGGCAGAAATTTTACAATAACTGAAATCGTCTTCAGCTAGACTTACTTAGCTGATATAGGTAATTCTATTCATTATAAATTTCCCGAAAAAAAAGGCAAGAAAAGTGTATATTTCATTTGAATTGTTTGGCTAGCTCAATTTCTAGGAGGAAGTGACAACTTATAAATAACCGTCTTACCACTAAAGTTTTAACAGTACAAATTGTACGGCTAAACAGTGTTTAAATTTTTTGCGGTAAGGCGGTATATATTTATTTCAATTTAATGCAAGGATATTTGTTTCTTTTGTGAGAAATGAGTGATTTCGGCTCCCCAACTATGTTTGATTCTGGGCTCCTCCAAGGCACGCTACGCCACTGCATACCTATTTACTACCAATAAAACATAAATCGACACACTAATGGCGGAGATATATAACTTTGGTGGTCTAGTGGTAGTAACGCCTGTCCTACAATCGTGAGGTGGTGGGTTCAAATCCCGATCCTGTATCAATGAGTTTATTTGGAACTTATGTACGGAATTTCAAATCATTGGCTTTTCGGCGAAGGAAAATATTGTGTGGCAATCTGCACCTACCCACACTGGGCCCTGGCACCGGTGGTGGATATGGCCCAAGCACCCTCCTCAATTCTCAATGACCCGTTTCCTCGAATCTCGACGTTATGTCACCTAATAAGTGCCTGTAACCGAGCACTTTGGCATCGCGCGGCGTTGTAGTCGGCTTGGAATCGCCTTACGACTAACTAAAAAGCCTGCGCTCACTACGTAGCTTGGGCAGGATTTTGGCTCGGACACTTTTTTCACGATTGTAACTCTATAGATATATAATATTATGCTCTAAGTGAATTTTGTATTATGTACATTGTACAAAGTACATGAATTGCCAAGCGGAGTGAGCGGCGAAACGAAACTTTTATAATACTTACATTTTTGAACTCGTAATATCTTTGTAATAAAATGTCTGAATTAAATAATTTAAAAAGTTGCATAAAGCTATTGAAACAGTCTTGAATATGAAATAATTTATTTTGATAAGGATTAATACCAAGATACAAATTAACATCCTTTTCCTGCGACGGTATTTCAATTAATTTTTAAGAATAAAAGAACAGTTATTACGGCTTAACTATAATAGTTAGATATATGCTGTCGCGACATTTTTTGTAAATTATGGTGTGTTCTATAAAGTCGTAGTACATTATTTTATTCCATCATCAACAGTTTTCTCAGCGCACGCGACGTAAGTAATTTTTCAGGTCTTTTTTACACCTTATGTTACATTATTGGAGTTTTAGATCCTTAAATTAAAAAAAATTAGGGATCCTTAGATCCCTAATTTTTTTTTTTAAATATAATATAGCCTATGTTACTCGGGGATATATAGCTTTCCAAAGGTGAAAGAATAAATCGGTCCAGTAGTTTCGGAGCCTATTCATTACAAACAAACAAACAAATCTTTCCTCTTTATAATATTAGTATAGATTAATTAGCATCTTTCTAGGGGCTTATTCTGTACATAAAAACTAACAACTTTTGTTCTACGACTTTCGTCAAAACTCAAAAAAAAACAGCTGTTCCTTACATTTTGTCGCGTGTTAACTAAATTTTTCAATGGAACTACAATTTTTTTTTTAGTTTTGACAAAAGTTGTAGAACAAAAGTTGTTAGTACATCAAACACTGTAATGTACTGTACATAAAAATGTACAGAATAAGCCCCTAGAAGGATGCAAATTGATTAGAAATAACCCTGTATACTTACTAAACAATCTTTCCAGAGATTATAAAAATCGACTGATAAAGGTGACGTCCACAAGTGGTATATTATTCAGAGAAAAATCGAACCAAGAAGATATATACATCGTTTGAAAACTTGTTATATGGGCTTTCCAAAAATATTAAATTTAGATTTTTTCACCCCTCCATTACTTTTTAAATGTGAAAAATAAATTGTATGAAAAATAACAATACAGCTTATTATTTTTTCTAGTTTAGTAATAATAAAGTGCTTCTATCGTTATTTTACTTGCATTCGTAGCTGATTCATCTCTTAATTTGCTAAAATTAAAAATTATAACCTACCAGTGTGACCAGTTAGTAGGAACAATGTGACATAAAACACTTACAATGTGTGTCTATTGGGTAAAAATGCTTTTATTTAACAATTTGGAGGTTATTTAATCAGGGTTGCTGGGGATACTCTACCTATTGAGCCAAATATATTTATTTATCTTAAAAAAATCATAAATAATTTTAAAAAAATCGGAGGGCTCTTTTTTGTTTTTAACTGTTGTAATAGACTCAGAAAAATATGAACTTTCTCGAAATGTAACGAGTGTTGTGGTTAGAATTTTTGATTATTATTATACCAACCTCCATACATTTTGTGGACATGTCCTTTAATAGAGTCTGGCTAACGAAAGTTGATACTGACAAAGCGCGGCAAATTTAAAATATATCAGTATGGCAGCCCTAAACTGAGAGGGAAACACTTTCTCTCACTCACACGATGTAGCATTGTTACCATACTGCGATTTTGATTCTTCCAAATCTTTGGAGGAATCGCAAAAAAATCTTTTTTCAAGCTTTAACTAGTCGTGTAGGAGATTTATATTCATTACGTTAATTATTTTTTGTTTTTTGACGTTATTAGTATGCCAAATTGAGGCTTCGCATTGCTCTCCAAATGATCCAAATGATTTCAACGCGTACCTATCTACTTCGTTACGATGAAGATTATAATAATATAATGAATAATTTTGTTCAGTTTAGTACATGAAGTTTGAAAAAGTTTTTAATACAAGGTAAAATACCCCAATTTAAAGGTAAATCCACGATGGTAGTAGCACCGTGTGTTGTCATTTAAAAAGTTTGCGAAAAATTCCAGTATCAACTTTAGTTAGCCAGACTCTAGCGCAGCAGAAAATTCTATTTAAGGATCCTATACGCGTTCGCAGTTCAAAAAAAAACGGGGACCTTTTTTGAACACGGATTGCCTCGGAACGTATACCTACGGAACTTTGACAGTGACAGTTCGAAAACCATTCGCCATATTTGTTTCGTTCGTTTTATTTTTAATTAACGTTCCGTTTTACGGTTTTAGCTTATGTAGTCTATGGATTTTTTTGAAATTGCCATGTTAAGTACTAAAGTTCTGCGTGAAATGGAAATTTTAAATACATTTCGATAAAAACCACTTTTTTTATCGTAAAGTCTTATTCGTAAAGATAAGTATTAGTCGTGTCACAGGAAATAATATTGCCCGTTACACTACTGTAAACAGAGTAGTGTCATGGGAAATGTACTTTTACCCGTAGCACTACCAGTAGTGTCACGGGAAAGTAAAATTTCCCTTCGCTCTACTATTTGAGCCAAGCAGTAGGTAGAGCCACGGGGGATAGACGGTTCCTAGGCGTTCGAAGATCAAAAATTGCATCACAGAATATAAAAACCATGGATGTATTTGTATACCTACACCATCTTTGGTAAAAACCTTTTATGGCAGAAACAAGGTATATAGTCATTTCTTTTTTATTTCAAAAAGTGTTTAGAATTAACAGAATCGATGCGCAGCGAATGTGTCCGTATAATGTTGCTGTAATAGGAAGCCGAGGACCGCGGCGTGCGCGTGCGCTTGTCTGAGTCGTAATCCACCTCGTACAGGCCAAATTTTACTCTGAAACAAATTTTTCAACACAATCAATCGTAGAAATAAAAATCATGAAAACCAGTTCACTAATAGCAGAAATATCGTATCTCTAACACATAAAATCGCTGATTAAATGCGAAAGGGCCATTAATAATTTTTAGGGTTCCGAAGGGAACCTCAAAAGGAAAAAAATGTCAAGAAGCATTGTCTTACAGTATAAATATAGGAATAAATCTGAAAGCTGTACATTTTTAATTAAATCACGAAAAAAAATAGGGCCAAAATACAAAAAAATATAGGCCCAAAATTCAAAATGAGTAAATCGTATCATGTACCTATCATATGAAAGAGCTTCATTAGAACAGCTCTTTTAGCTGTTAAAAACGTTAACAAAAAAACTTTGTTTGATGCTTATTTACTGATGATGATTATTTATTTAAACTGCCGAATATTGTAAAAGATACTAATAATGTTGACATTTTTAAATTTAGACTTAAGAAATTACTAATGGATAAGACATATTATTCTATACAGGAGTTTTTAAATGACAAATCTTTGTGCAAATATAATGTTTAATGTACTCATACATTCAATAATGATGATTTTGCATGCCATGATGCTAGAGCATGGTGCACATAATTATGTAACTAATTTAACACCTACGAGTACATTTTACCCATGTCTCTGCAAAATAAATATTTTGACTTTGACTATTTATCCTATAGAGATTTCAACATTACAATTTTGTGAAAATTCCAGGATTTGTATGGAACCCTCGGTGTGCGAGCCTAACTCGCACTTGTCCGGGTTTTTTTTTCTAAAATTGTGTTTCGACTAAAAGCCTTCAGTGTGTTACGACAGAAACGTACAGAAACGCAGTCTCTTACTAAGTGCTATATTTTTAAATTCCAAGTTGCCGAACGAGCTATGGAGATGCCTAAGCGTGGTGTCTCTCTGGTAGTTCTAATAGTTCAAATCAGAAATGAGGCGAATCATAGAAGAAACTAAGTTACCCATTGTTTCTTACCCTTACCCAATAATCACACAAAAACATAGGTACTTACTACTATTTTATCGAAAGCGTTCTAAAAAATCCAAAAATTGCAAAAGGGATATCCAAAAATGGAAGGTCGAAATACAGTTATTAAATGAATTTACAAGTTGATTATAAATTCAGAATGAATAATTTAAATATTGTCTAAAAATATGACAGTCTGAAAAAAATTACATCTAGGTACTAATATTATAAAAAGCTAAATATTGTGTTTGTGAGGTCACTCTGATCTACCGATTTTGAAAATTCTTTTATCAATTTTTGTGGAGTGAGATTTACCAAAATACGCGGGCGAAGATGTGTAAAAAACCTAATATAGTATATTTAGTACAAAGATACTCCCTTTAGTATTTTGTATTTCAGTAGCTGAATATTTGATACGATAGATGAAACAGGCGTTTTGCCTTTACACAAAATTCAAGTGATTTACACGCATGTATATTTAGAGTCACAATTATGTAAAAAAGAGTCACCTTGCCCAGGTTACGTAATGGGCACTTGGGCAGGCTTTTTAGTTAGTCGTAAGGCGATTGCAAGCCGACCACAAAGTACATTATATATACGAACAACGTCGCGCGATGCCAAAGTGCGCGTACAAGCACTAATTGGGTGACATAACGTCGAGATTCGAGAAAACGGCTTATTGTGAATTATCTAAGTCAGTATGTATGACGGCGCTCGGACATTTTTTACTAAGTACTTTCACTTAGGAACTGTAGATATTTGCTCGAAGGATTTATATAAATAAATCGTAAAGGACATTATAAAAAACCAATAAAACTATTATCAGCTATATTGGACCTTACCGGAATCCGTCCATCCACTCGAAGTTATCCATCAGCGACCAGTACGTGTACCCGGTGACGTTCACTCCATCCATCTGGATTGACAGCAACACCTGGGAAACGAGCCGCAAAAATTAATTATATAAAGTCCGGTATTTATGTTTAAATTGTCTTTAATTATATAAAAGAGAAATACAAGGCTTTATAAGAAGTCTCGCGGACAGGGCCGCGGAAGATGTCGCGGCGGGAGACGTAACACTCTGCGCGTGCATTCGCGAGAAGCAGCCTAGGCGAACTGTCTGAGCCGGCGCAGGGACCCAAGCGCGGTGAGCTAGCGGGGGTGCGACGGCGGGGAGAAATCTGCCGGCCTGACGGGGAGAACCAATGGTGTGCGTGAGTCGCCGCTTTTTACCTTATATGGCCGTGCACTCGTATCTTTGCGACGGCCCCGCTCCCCTCGCCCCTCACACCCGTTGCCTACAGCAACGGGAATATTTTATTCGCGCTACAATTATTATATTTCGCAAAAAATGGCAACCGACTCAGCCATTCAGAATTAGAATAGTTCGTACGAATTGACATAGTGATTTTTACATTATTGTTGATTTATCAAAAATGGTTCAGCCAATTTCAATAAAATTTTAACGGGACCACTTTTGAAGGATGTTCTGTCAAAAACAAAAAAATATCTGAATAGGATTACTCTGTAAATAGTAATTATGCGTAGTCATAGTAGATCTGTTTTGGTCTTTCAACTTTTAAGTTGCGAAAAAAACAGATTTTCCATGTGTTTTGTTGAGAGCCGATACGCCTTACCTTGTTGTTGTGTTAAGGACTTTCTTAGGTATATAACTCGTAATTATGAACAACTTTAGCCAATAAACTCGGCTAAACCTCTTGGTTGGTTGGATGAATTTCGGTTTTCTTTAAAGTTCTTAGTTTGGGGTCAGATGGGGATAAGATGTCTCAAATACTTATTTATTTAAAGATTTTAAAAACTTAATAAAAAGGCCTTGACATTAAAGTACAACGTCCAGCCGGGCTAGGATGCACTCCACGAAATATTTCTTTCCATGTGTCATAACTAGAGAGCGCTATGGCAAAGTATATATCTGTCACTTTTTCACACGTCGATAGGAGTTCTTTTCGTGGCTTTTCATGCTGGACTAGCTGACAGCTTAATCATAGCAGGTGTGCAATAAATACATCATACCATGGCATTATTTAAGTTAGTATAATTAGTTACATTACACCATTAAGTACTTAACCAAAGTTAAGTTTGGTTAAGTACTTAATGCATTACACTGATTTCACCCCAGTAAATATTGAAAAGAAGCTGAAGCATAAGTTGTGTTTTGTGAAAGTTCGGTTGTTTCTCACCTGTTCCAGATGATCCCTGATGAAGTCCTGTCGCTGCACATCGTTGAGCTGGCTGCCAGCGGTGGACATGCCATTCTCCGTGATGAGTATCTCCAGGTCTCCGTATTGGTCTTTCAACCAGGACAGCTGCTCGCGAAGACCCTTCGGGCAGTGCTGGGGGCACAGGTAATTAAATGTAAAGACATCAATATCTAGATCTGTATAAGTGTGTGGATACACACTAGTACAGATGCTTTTGCTTATGATGGCATCATGCGTATACCTAAGCTATAGGGACAAAAGGATCTCCAAGGGCGGATCCATATTTTTTTCTGGGAACAACGGGTGGAGGGGCAGAAAAATCTATCTTCACAATTTCAGCCAGAAATACACAAGCGATTCATTCATGTTCTTGCTGTTATTTTATTCATATATTTTAACAATTCTGATAAATTGATTTCCTTTTAAAATAATATGTATCTCCACAGTATACAAAAATACCGTCTGGCTTTTTTGGCTTCGCCCCTCGATTTGGATTTGCGTAGGTCTGCACAGGAATGCTCAAGGGCGGATTTAAGGGCGACCACGATCCCGGCAATCATTCATTCATTCATTGGTGATATGTGCCCTGATTATTGCCATTTTAACTTGCTAATCAGCTAAGCTATGTACAGTAAAATCTAACCGTGTAATAGTTCATTTACCAGAAGTTTATTTCGACGTACCACAGTAAACCGAGAGACTCCGTAAGGCAAGTTAGGGTCCACCTCCATCACTGCCCTGAGCTCTGGTATCCCCTGCATGAAGAGAGAGTCCACCTTCTCCCCAGGCTTGGCTCGCCGCACAAAACGACATGTGTAGTAGTTCAGGGCGAAGAAGTCATACGTTCCTGAAGATATAATGGAATAAAAATTGAAAAATAATAATTTTCGGTTAGTATAATGAAATTATCACCGAATAATAATAATATGTATACACCATTTGGTTGCTTATTGCTCTTAGAAATACGCTAAAGAAATTAGATTTTAATATACGTAGGAGGATATAAGTAGGAGGACCTCTTTTCAAGCTAGTTCGTTTTAAGGTCTATAGCTATTAAAATAAGACCTTATCTTGTAGCAAAAACAATCATGAGTTCCTGAAATTAGTTTTTATTTTAATAAAAATATTTATGTACAAGGGAGGGAGGAAAATGAAATTTTTTTCAACTTCCTACTTTCCTAAAGATAACCTGAAATAAAATTTGCACATTTTATAAATAGATTCTAATAGCTGAATTCAAGACTACTCCTATGATGTATAGTTTATTGGGACTATTCATACAAAAATTACGAGAAATCGCGATTTTAGTAGGTAGCGGCGGAAATTAAAAAAAAATCGCGCGTGGCCGGACCAGTACGCGTTGTCGCCGGAAAGCGCTGGGACGGCCGAAGTGTTATACAAGAATAAAATATAAGAAGTATACAAGGTATTGATTCGCAAAATGCAGGGGGTGTACCTATACTCATACCTACTCATTATTACTATAACCTACTTGTATGAGAAAACTCGGAATCTAACTTCTTGGCGTACCTATGTGAAGTTAACGTCAAGCTGCGCAAAACCCAATTTTCGCGCTGCTAAGTGTGATTCGGTCAGGGTTGGGTTTTGCGCAGCTTGTGGCTAACTTCACAATCACCAAGTTATATTAGACCTACGAGTATTCCAGGAAAACATACAAACCTCTAATAAGCTCTATCTCTTTCTTGCTGAGATCTGGCAGGCGGGAGACATCATATCCTTCTTTGTTGCTGATCTCCCTCATCAGTTTCACGGTGCTGGCTGGCCAGCCACCTTCCTTTGAGTATATCGGGTGGCAGTAGCGCCCAGCCTGGAAAGGAGGAATTTAACTTCGTTAAAACAGGTTGGCGAACCCTGCCGCGTAGCACTGCAAAAAGAGACATTTTTAGGACGCCTGAACACGTCGAACAATTGTCCTGGAAGAAGAGATGCCGCCTGCACCCGGCGGTTGCAGGTCGTAAAGACTTCTATTCCAGAACATCCACAACGCCATGACGGCCAAAGTTATCAGATTGGCGGGGTTGAGGGGGCTGAGAGAATTCACCCGACCTCGCGGACGAGATTTTGTACTAGCGCCTCCCTTTAATTGCCCTACAGCTAGAGATGCTGTAGCGTCCAGCCTCGGTAATGAGGTTAGCCTCGAGGCCGAAACCTACCTCCAGAATGGGGGAAGAATAAATCATTATGAATGAGAACTGGGGTTAATATGAGCTAACGAGTTTTGCGAGCCGCGAAGCGTTTAGTTGCAAAAATTGGTTAAAAAGTTAAGACGGTAAGCAACTTTCATACCTTTGTTATGAGTAGAGTGTGGACGATTTATGAGAAATTCTCCGAATTGCGGTGAATTTTGACTTCCATTGGGTGTTGGTGTGGGGATTGATTTTGCAATTTGGCGAGGTAATTTTGGTGAAGTCAGGCTCCACACTGGGAGCCAGACAAAAGCCATACAATTTGTCAAAAAAATCTATATCTCTCCGCACATCACTTTGGTTTTCGAGGAATTAGGTAAAATGGCATCGGCAACCTTAGTTATGAGAGGACGTAGGACTGATGCTTGCAGTTGCAGTTAGTCTTTTGGCTGAAATGATGATGAACTTTACTAGGCTTCTAGGATACTTACAGTGAAATCGAGAGTCAATTTTGCGAGAGAACCGAACTGTACCGTAGCTGCAGAGAACCAAACCAAATTGTTCGATATGGATACTCTCCCTGAAAGTAGACATCGAGCGATATTTTTTTATCAAGATTTACTTAATCTAAAACTACATAAACTACTACTACATATCAAGCTATTGGATCATCCACAGAACCTTGAAGGTCTAAAGATAATCCAAATGCTCAAGCCCACTGCCTGTTGGCAGTGTACCAAGCATGCTGGCAGCATTGCCACGCTGAATGGCAATGCTTACATACATATATTAATGTGTAAGTGTCCATAAATTAATGTAGATAGTAACTTTCTTATGATTTGGGTTACCTATTTTGAGGGGAATTTCCCAATTTACGAGAATTTTAACCCCATTAGGGACTGGAAAGTTAGCTGTAAGCTAATGAAATGTAAGCATTAGCGATAAATTAATGTGTATGTGTGTTAAAACATAAAATAGAGGTAAAATATCTTACTAAAAAGATATATTAGAAAATAATTATTGAGTAGAGAAAACGGAGAAGACTTAACACCATTTATAATTACTTTATTGGCAGCTGAAGTGAAAAAAATAACCTGATTTTACCGCATCCTATAATTCCCCGAATAATAATAACTTTCAAGAGCTATTTTATCAGATCCACTTTATCAGATAGAGATTTCCAAAAAGACCCAATAGAAAGCGACTTGTATCCAGCACATTTTTTGGGTCCAAATCAGGTCATTTGTTCACATTGGGAGTTGATGTCCTACGCTGCGCTTATATGTACAATCGAAGTTCAGTACGGTCAGTCTTTGAATGGATCACCTATTGAGCGGGTGACATTTACAACTGAGCGCTACGGTGCCTTGGATGACACATAAAATTTTAGGTCCCAGTTATTTTAACCGTTTAGCCAAGTCACAGGCCTTCGAGTGGCTTAAAAACTCTTCCACCATGTCACCAGGGCTAGCCACCCGACCTATAGGAACTTACTTTACCGGTACAATATGTTCCACTTACCATGATACAAAGGCTTGAACTGCTTGTCATATATCCTCCACGCCTTCGCATGCGCTAGCAGCACATGCTTGGTACATAAAAACGGAGACACCTTCTCATCTATGTATCCTGGAGCTAGTATCCCGGTAGTGTAAGTCAGGTCGCAGAGGATGTTGGGCTCGTTGATAGTCGTCCAGGTCTTCACGCGGTCTCCAAAGAGGGTGAAGACTACGCGAGCATAGCTGGCAAACCAGTGCACTATTAGAGGGTTGGTCCAGCCACCTGAAAGAAGAAAGTGAGGACTGATGAGTTAAATAAAGATATAGCGGATAGACAATTTAGGCTTGATGACTAAAAAAATATAAAAAGTTCGTCAAATAGATTACCAGAAAATGTTAGACACGTATTTTTTGTCATTTAAACAAAAAAATATAAAAGCCCGTCAAAGTTCTGCGTGACGTCAGTCATATATAACTTTATAGACTTCTATCAGCGAAGTGACATCACGATCCCCAATCACAAACTTAGACAAGCTTTATCTTTGATTATTGTTTGATTGGCAAAAGAAAAAATACGTGTCCAATATTTTTTGATAATCTAACTCATGGACTTAATATCTATATAATAGTTGTTACGGCGCCTTAGAGCTGCCTGCTTTTTCTATCTACCCGCACTTGCCGACTCCTATGTCCTGCTAGTCAAGCATGCGACCACGAATAGCCACGAAAAGAACTCATTTCGACGTGTGAAAAAGTGACAGATACATACTTTGCCATAACGCTGTCTCGTTCTGACACTACGAACGAAATAATTCGTGACGCGCATACTAGCCCGGCTGACCTCATTTTTCCTAGACGACGACCGCCTAGGTACATTTCGTGGATAGGTGAGATGCGCTGTTTGCTTTTGCGAACAGTCTGCCCTTGACCGCCGGACAGGGTGCATCCATCACCGCTCCACGTACTTGACGTGTGCCCTAGCACCGTCTCGTCAACCGCATTCCTATATACGCAATTGTGATACGTCTCCCGGACGTCGTGTCATCCCGCGAATACAGTCCACTCACGCCGCTTCACGACTGCCTGAAGAAGGTACCCAGGAGCAACCAGGATCAAGGTTCTGCAGTTGTGCTCACCGATCCGGAGTATTCAGATTAGTCGTCGTCTTCCCGCACCCCTTTGTGTCCCGCGCGATCTGCCATAATACTTGGTGGCCGCGCTAACAATAGTTACCTGCTCATCGTGCCTATTTAACTAATTCTATGAAAAATTGTATTTGTTGGGGCCGTCGGTAATTTTTGATAAAGAGGATATTTCCTTCAAAAGAAAGGAAATTGTAACGCTAGTTATCAACCTATTTTGATGGTATTTAATAACCAACATTGTTTAGTATCTAAATCCTAACAAGAGTTTGAACGAAATCGGCCCAGAGCTATTTTGCTATTATAATTACGATGTACTGTACTATACTGTACCAGCCTTTTTAATAGTCCACTGCAGAACATAGGCCTATCCCACAAAGGGTGGTTGGGCCATATCCACCACGCTGGCCCAGTGTGGGTTGGTGGATTCACATACGCCATCGACTTTCTTCTACGGACGTATAAAGTTTGCCTCAAGATATTTTCCTTCACCGAAAAGCCGTGGTGTGAAATTCCGTACATATATTCCAAGGAATTCATTGGGACCGGGATTTGAACCCGCGACCTCACGATTGTAAGGCAGGTGTCATTATCAGTAGATCACCGCGGCTTACTAGACCACCGCGATAACGAAGTTACGATGGCGCCTCTAAAATTGGGCCTGTTGTGTCTATAATTTCTTCAATTCACGCACCAAGGTCCTGCAAGTTCTGCGGCAAGTCGAAGTGGTAGAGCGTGACAACAGGCTGGATGCCCTTCTCTAGCAGCGCGTCGATCAGGTCGCTGTAGTACTTGCGACCTGCCTCGCTGACCACGTTGCTGTACCCAGTGGGAAGTATCCGCGTCCACGCTATGGAGAATCTGCAAAAAAGGTGACGTCCACAAGTGGTATATTATTCAGAGAAAAATCGAACCGAGATAATATATACATCATTTGAAAGCTTGCTTTATGGGCTTCTCAAAAATTTTTTTTTATCCCTCCGTTTTTTTAATGTGAAAAATAAATTGTATGAAAAATAATAATACAGCTTTGTTTTTTTCTAGTTCAACAATAATAAAGTGCTTCTATCGTTATTACTTGCATCGTAGCTGATTCTTCCACATTCATCTCTTAATTTGCTTTAATTAAAAATTACAACCTACCCGTGTGACCTGAGATAGTAGGTACAATGTGACAAAAAAACACTTAAAAATTGTGTCTAATTGGTAAAAATGCTTCTATTTAACAATAATGGAGGTCAACTTAACCAGCGTTGCTAGAGAAAAACTACCTATCGAGCCAAATATATTCATTTACTTAATAGATTCAAAAAAAAAAAAAAAAAAATTCGGAGGGCTCTTTTTTATTTCTAACTGATGTTAGAACTCAGAAAAATATGAACTTTCTCGAAATGTAACGAGTGTTGTGGTTATAATTTTTAATTATTATTATACCAGCCTCCATATACATTTTGTGGACATGTCCTTTGGTTGCCTGTAAAGTAGGTTTACGGACAATAATTTTACGTGCTAACGTCATAACAAAATTGATTGAATCAGGCGTTACTTTGCGGAAATTCATCTTCAAATCTTTGTTTTAAATAGAAATTTAAGAGTCATCACGTCCGGTGTCCTGAAGATGCCTCGTTGAGAGGCGAAACACGTATCGAATAATTAGAGTGTAGTGCAGTGAGAATAGAAGGGTGTAAATATTAATTGTTTTCACTATTTTCACTAAATTTTGTAATACACATTTCTTTGTTTAATTTTTAACGGATTAATTACAATATTTATTTCTAATAGAGTGCAGTGAAAATAAGAGTGAAATTTATTATTATTTTCAGTATAATTATTGTAATATTATAAATTGTATTTTTTTAAATGATTCATTTATGTATTAAATAGGGCCCTTAAACTTATTTGCCTACATCAACATAGCGGAAATACAATAAATATTTATTCAAAACAAACGTCATGAAAAACATTGTTGAATAAACAATAGGTCTTCTGGATATTTTTTTTTCCATTTTGTGATGTTAAGATCATGTACCTATAAGTCATATTGCCGTGTTAAAACGAAGTTCGTTCTAACTCACTTCGTTCGCTCGATCAATTATGTAATTAATTAGTTATATCGAGCTGTTGCAGCTATGTGATACAAAAACAGGTTTTCAGGTCGATGCTCTAACAAATATAATTATGCTTATACAGGGTTATTCAGAAGTATTCAGACGTATCAAGCCAAAAGAGGTGATTTGGACTATC
This sequence comes from Hypomecis punctinalis, assembly GCA_949316475.1. Taxonomy (NCBI): domain Eukaryota; kingdom Metazoa; phylum Arthropoda; class Insecta; order Lepidoptera; family Geometridae; genus Hypomecis; species Hypomecis punctinalis. The sequence continues at coordinate 17,773,305 of OX438816.1, forward strand.
ATAATGAACAACTTTAGCTATAAAGTATACATTACTCGCGTCGATTCTGAGTTGCATTTCTGTATGGAACATTTGTTCCTTTTATTATTTCAGGTTCATTAGTAGGGCGGGGCCAGTTGAGCATAGGGGCAAGTTGGGCAACCGAAATATCTTGCAAACTATTCACCGTACGCATAGGCATCTTATGGCGGAAAGAAGGAGTCGCGGAAGGGGTTATCACCACGCGATCGCTAGTGGCGGCTGGACGAACGAGTAAAACGCCCTTGCGTTTTGTTTATTTTGTGACCAAAAAGTAAAAACGTCGTGTATCGTAAGTTTTCGTCTGTATTAGTTATTTGTCATCTGTTTTCAATCAGGTAAGTGTTAATTTTTCAGATAGTAATTATTGTACTTTTGGTTTGTCGAGAGGTTCTGGGAATAATTCTTACGATTTTTTTATAACGTCACTTTTGTTTTAAAATTCTGGGTTGGGATTAGTTGAGCCATAGTTGCAATTAAGTTACAATGACCATTAATTATTATTTTATACTACGGGACTAATCGCGCACTAAAATTACGAGATAAATAAATACCTCCTCATCCCGACGTTTCGGCCGAGTTGCATCGACCGTGGTCATGGGTAGTATAAAATAATAATGTGTTCAAATCGCGAAAGTTTAAAAACAATGACCATTAAGTTCCAAAGATCTAATTATATTTTTCAAAGATATACGCTATATGGGTAATACTATAAACATTTAAGTCTGATTTTAAACAGAAAGACTGAATGTAATGCTGAAGTTAATCTTAAGATACGTTAATGTTTTGTTGATTCTAGTTTTGGTTAATTATTCAAACATAATTACTTTAAGTTTTGTTGTTCTGGAACTAAAAGACTCTAGATAAAGAACTGATTGTCAAACACATATTTTACTTCATCTCTAGCCAAAATTGAACCCATGGTTTGGTTAAACAATCTTAGTGCTCAACTTACCCCATACCCTTGCTCAACTTACCTCACCCATGGGGTACATTGAGCATACTTGACTTTCTGCATTTAAGCAGCTGTAGCTCTTAAATTCGACTTGTTACAAAAAATACTATGGACACATTTTACTAAGGGATAAATGACTAATCCATCAAGCTACATGACAACTCATTGAGACTTATTATTGAGGAGCTATATCCGCTCAAGTGAAAAATTGCTCAACTAGCCCCGCCCTACCCTATTACTTCATTATTAGCAATTTTTATTATGGAGCTATCCATAGTAAAAATTGCTAATAATGAAGGTCTGAATCAGCCCTTTTCGGATTAGTACCATTTATTCAAATAGTCTTGTATTTATGTGTATCGAAAGCTACGAAGTGCAGTTACAATCAGTCAAAAAGTAACAAAGTGATAAGCATTTTTACCAACACTTCAAACATGCACAATTAATTAATTTCAAAGATAAGCTAATAAACGTTCAATCGGAAGTTGCATTATATTTAGCATATTATATTTAATTGTTTTAATCCGTGCATATAAAAAGCAGCATTAAAGAAAATTTAATGAAGTACTGCACGGTGGTTCATCAGCTCAACAGGTTCAAAACTCATCATGTCTAAGAATATCTTTGTGCTTTTTATCGTCGTCATACTTATTGCTACCGTAAGTACCTTCCTAAAATATCAAAGTTTTATATTGTTTCCATTTTTTGGGTTCCGTACATCAAAAGGAAAAAATGGAACCCTTACTATAGGACCACTTTAATAAGACACGACGTTGTTCTCTTGGTGCATAATCTTCTATTACAACGTGTAATTTTTGATTTATCTACGGAACCGTTAAGGAAACACTTTGTTGGCCGTCTGTTTGTCTGTCCGTCTGTGTCCTACCATCTCGAGAACGCGTGTTCAGTGACAATAAAGAAATGAAAATCCTTTTGTCGGTGTGTGTGTGTGTGTGTGTGTGTTTAATGGTCAAATCTAGTATTTAGATAAATAATTGAGATTTTACGCTCTTTGATATATTAAAATTACCAAAAAAAAATTCATTTTTCAAAAATATTTTCATCCACAGAGTATGCAGCTGGATTTAGGCCAGATTGTGAAAGATTCGGTCGATAGAGTAGACAAGTTAGTAGATGAAACGGTATCAACTGTCGGAGGACTCGGAGGTAAGATCTTAATAAATCATCAGATTCATCAGCCTGTGTCGACCCACTGCTGGGCAAAGAATAAATGATAATAATCTTCTATAATGTAAAAATGAATCACAAAATGTGTTGGTAAGCGCATAACTCAACAACGCCTGGACCAATTTGGCCAATACATTTTTTTTAATGTTCGTTAAAGTCCAAGGATGGAGAATAAATCGAATAATTGCCGGGAAAAACCTTAAAAACAGCCCTTTTCTTTTTTCCATACCTACCTACAAACGTTTTCTAACTAAAATATAGAGTCAATCTGAACTTTATTGCTATTTAAAGTTCATATTAAATTAGGTCCCAGAAAGGTGGCCAAAGTTCGTGGAAGCGAAGATACTTTGGTTATCCGAGCTGAACCCCACACACCGCTATTACCAGGGTGACGGTTCTGCTCAGAATATTTGCCCCGACTAAAAAATAGGTAGGAACAAAAAAACTGCCACATTTCAAATCTTTTTCACAGAACTAAGTCTGTCGGGTCCACGGAACAGCAGAACTAATATCTTCTGTGGTCGGGTTCACTAGTTAATAATAAATTGAACGGCAATGCTGCACGAAATAAATACTAATACTAGGTACTTATCATTTTGGTGACCCGTCGCGTCCAAAATAAGTATTTTCCGGAATATTTTTTATTATTAGGGTTCCGTACCCAAAGGGTAAAAACAGGACCCTATTAAGACTCCGTTGTCCGTACGTCTGTCCGTCTGTCTGTCACCAGGCTGTATCTCATGAACCGTCATAGTTAGACGTTTGAAAAATATTCAAAGAATATTCAGTTGTTCAGTTGCACCTCAGTGCCTCAAGTCGAAAGTTTTCGACCAGTGTGTGTTGCCAGTGATGACTTATGGCACAGAAACGTGGTCTCTCACTATGGGCCTTATTAGTAAGCTCCAAGTAGCCCAACGAGCTATGGAGAGGGCGTCTCTCTGCGCGATCGAATCAGGAATGAGGAGATCCGTAGAAGAACCAAAGTTACCGACATAGCCCAACGGATAAGCAAGTTGAAATGGCAATGGGCAGGGCACATAGCGCGGAGGACTGATGACCGGTGGAGTCGAAAAGTTCTCGAGTGGAGACCACGTACCGGCAAGCGCAGCGTAGGACGTCCACCCACAAAGTGGACGGATGACCTCATTAAGACCGCAGGATCACGCTGGATACAAGCCGCTTCCAACCGGTCTTATTGGAGATCCATAGGGGAGGCCTATGCCCAGCAGTGGACGTCCTTTGGCTGATGGATGGATGGATGATTCAGTTGTATATTAATTTGAAAGAGTATCCCATAACAGTACGGAACCTTTGATACGCCAGTTCGACTCCCACTTGGCCGATTATTTTTATACTATGGGACTAATCGCGTACTGAAAATACGACATAATCACGCAAATTGGTCGAATCGTCGGGATAACGAGGTATTTATTTATTCCGTATTTTCAGTACACGATTAGTCCGTAGCATATATTATGTGCTATTAACCATCAATATGAATTTTAAAACAGAAAAATTGCCAAGCCGATCGCTACTACAAATAATGAATGTGCTGAAATCGCGAGAACTTAAATTTTTTTTTCATGCTTACAGATCTGGTGAAAGATGTCGTAACGGAAAAAATAAAGATCTAATGAGTTTTCTACAGTAGGTACCTATTTCCAGCTTTTTTTTATATCACATATACCTTTCTTTGGCTCTTCCAAGTGGGAACCTACTTATTGAATATTAATAAACAACTTTTGGGAAATAAACTGGGTGTAATCTCTTTATAGTTTTTACTTATTTTATTAAGGTCTAACGTTTCGATTTCGATGGAAGCCGTGGTGGCCTAGAGGTATTGACACTCGCCATGCAATCGTGAGGTCGTGGGTACAAATCCTAGTCCCGTACCAATGAGTTCTTTGGAATTTATGAACGGAATTTAACACCACTGGCTTTTCGGTGAAGGAAAACATTGTGAGGCAACCTGCATGCGTCCGTAGAAGAAATTCGATGGCGAAATGTGAATCCACCAACCCGCACTGGGCCAGCGTGGTGGATATGGCCCAATTACCCCTTCGTGGGTGGACTATTAAAAAAAAGGCTGGTACAACGTTTCGATCGGTAGTGAAATTCAAATTTTAAAATTGATTTTTAATTTTTTTTTCCTTGCTATTTAAACAATGATCTTTGGTAAAAAATAAGCTACTTTTTCAATGATACCAAGGTTGTATTGTCTTTAGTTTAACTACACTTGATCATCGACTGATTTTGACTAGCGTAGACCTAGTTTTTGGTTGATGCATACACTAAAAGTGGTCCCATTTAAATTTTATTGAAATCGGCTGAATAATCTGAAAATTACTACATCGATGATACTGATCCTTGCGAGCTATTTGAATTCTGCTAACAGTTGAAGTCGGTTATCCCATTTTTGGCGAAAAATAATTAAGTAGGTAGGTACATACTAACAATAAGTAATCTAATCTATCTATCACAGGGGCGACTTTGTGGCAAGTCGTCGGTGAGTGGCGACACCGCGAACCCTGATTCCCTGGGGCTAAATGAGACCCCTGACTCCTCTCTTGCCTTAACCGGCCGGTTTGGAGTGGAAACCGCAAGAGCTAAGAACCTAAGCTCCAGGGTGGAAGTGTTAAAGGGCATAACGCCGCGAGTAGCGTCTAGTGAAAGCGCAGCACACCTCTCGACACCCTAAGCCGTCCACACCAATGTTGCCCCTCCGGTGCCAACTTACGGTAGCCTTTATGTGGGGCCCATTTAGTGGACGGCAAGTCACCACCCGCTACGAAATTTTGAAATGGGGCATATTTAGCGGGTGCCGTACCTCATTCCATAGTCTAATTTTACAAAACATTTAAATTTTCACCAAAATAGCCCAGTTACAATATTTCAAGTCATTTTATATGCCATAGTTTCCATTTCACGCTATCTTTTTTATACCTACCACTGTTTTTATATTTCATAATAAAATTGTAAAAGGGGCCTCTCAATGTTGGCTTAGGCTCCATTGATGCCTAATAAAGGACCAGGCTAAGCCTGTGATTACAGTTGAGTAATCTAAGATAAAAAAATAATTAAGTACTAATGAACAATAAGATATCTGTAGAACTGCCCAATTCAGCAGCGATTTCCACCGTCTCGCTGCCACTGATGGCAGGAGTCACACGCAAGGTCTCCATTAGTGAAGTCGGATATAACTTGTTGGGTCAGCGTGGACGAACCTGTTCCATATACTCTGACTCTAGTGCTAGCCTAAAACTAAGTAGTTATCTAATACCAATCAAATAATAATTTTCTTAGTCTTAAGATGAACAATGAACATGGACAAGACGAAAGACATGTGTAATTTCCATGTTGTACCCACTCCGATTTCTGTTGGGAACTCGGTTTTTGAAGTCGTTGACTCGTACGTCTACATAGGATAAGTAGTCCAGTTAGGTAGGTCCGACTTCAAGAAAGAGGTCGATCGCCGAATCCATCTCGGCTGGGCAGCGTTCGGAAAATTACGTAACGTCTTCTCGTCCGACATACCTCAGTGCCTCAAGTCTAAAGTGTTCGACCAGTGTGTGTTGCCTTATGATTTATGGCACTGAAACGTGGTCTCTAACTATGGACCTTACTAATAAGCTCCAAGTAGCACTACGAGCTATGGAGAGGGCTATGCTCGGAGTCTCTCTGCGGGATCGAGTCAGGAATGAGGAGATACGTAGAAGAACCAAAGTTGCCAACATAGCCCAGCGAACTGGCAAGTTGAAGTGGCAATGGGTATAGCACGGAGGACTGATGACCGATGGGGTAGAAGAGTTCTCGAGAGTGGAAACCACGCACCGGCAAGCGCAGCGTAGGACGTCTACCCACAAAGTGGACGGATGACCTCATTAAAACCGCAGGATCACGCTGGAAGCAAGCCGCTACCGACCGGTCTTATTGGAGATCTATAGGGGAGGCCTGTGTCCAGCATTGGACGTCCTATAGCTATAGACAATAGACAATTCTTTATTAAGACAAAAATAAAATTAAACATAACCACAAAGTAAACAACACAGCAAAACAAAACAAAATAAACCTCATAAACAATTACTCATAATTATTTTACAATGCTGATGGATGGGTAGATGAAAAGTGCAAGCATTTCTATGTAGGTACCGTCATCACAGGTGGTAAGATTCCCTATTCTGACACCAACCTGTGTCTACAACAGTCGTTTAATATCTATCAATAAAAGTACCTGTAGAAGTGCAGGCCAAGTTCAGCAGCCATTTCAACGTCTCGCTGCCACAGGTGGTAGGAGTCACACGCCACGTCGCCGTTGGTGAAGTCGGATATAACTGTGGGGTCGGCGTGGACGAACCTGTCCCATATGCTCTCCGCTTTGTCTGGAAAATAAATTAATAAAATAGCCAATAGGCCCAATTATGTAGGCGCCATCGTAAATTTAGCAACGTTAAAAACATCTCTATCGAATGCCTAAAGTCGAAAAGAAACAAAAATAGTCAATAATATTATTTTAAATCACGGGAATATACTCACATTAATTTTTATAGTCATTACATTCCCACACATTCCCGTGCCATAAAATATTACCTAAAATGAGTGACAATCACGTTAGTTAGTTGATTGAATCAGGCGTTACTTTGCGGAAATTCATCTTCAAATCTATGTTTTGAATTAATATTTAGTGTATTTCCGCTATCTTGTTGTAGGCAAATAAGTTTAAGGGCATTAAGTGCATTAAGGACATTTATGGAAAAAAAAAAAAAAAATTACAAACAATTACTAATATTACAATAATTATACATTTAAAAACTTAATTTTACAAAATAGATAAAATAATAATAAATATCACTTATTTTCACTACACTCTATATTATATATATTTTTAAAAATAGTACAATAATAATCCGTTAACAACTAATAAATATTATAAAAATCTTTTAAAAATAATATGACAAAATATTGAAAACACTTCACTAATAAATAACACCCTTATTCTCACTGCACTACACTCTGTTCGACACGTGTTTCGCCTCTCAACGAGGCATCTTCAGGACGTGTTGACTCTTCGAGGTCGCTCGCAAGAATGGCTCCGCACCGCGCCGTCACCCCTTATATACTACCGCCCGCTGCCTGTGTACGGTGCGTCATCACGTGATATCGTCATACTTGACTCACCCATGAAGCATCGTTTTGATGTTTCATTATCTCTAAATGCTCCAAAACGTTTAGGCGAAAACCTTTTTCACATACATGTAAAATTTGGAAAGTGTGGTTGTTTTCCAAAGTGTGGCTTGTTTCCAGTAAATGTTTCGCAAAATTTGATTTCTCTGGGTGATTGTTTCTACATGCAGCTAAGTGTTCTTTGTAACGGGTATCAAAACTTCTTCCAGTTTGTCCCACGTAAACCGCATCACATGTATCGCAGGTTAACTTGTATACTCCTGATTTTTTGCTTTTCTCTAAGGAGTCTTTTCCGTTGCACATTCGTCTCGTGTTGTGATTAGTTCGAAATGCCACATGTACATCATTTTTCCGTAGTATTTTTGCAATTTTTTTTTCTGACGTAGTTCCCAAATATGTCAAACTCCCGACGTATTTTGTTATTCTTTCGGGTGGGCATGGGTACAGCATAGATCTCGCCATGTTTCTATTCTTCTTTCTGATTAAACTGTCTATCATTTGCTTGCTGTACCCATTCGTCACTGCTATTTGATATATTATGTTGAGTTCCTTGTTGTAGGCTTCAGCGGATCTACCGCCGAATCAATAGCAATCGCAATAGCAATAGTTTATGACGTCATTTTAATCATTTGGCACCGCCTATGTGATGTCAGCTATCAATAGCTTTGCGCGGATTGCGAAAGCAGTCGTTGAATGAACAACTTTACAAAAATGTACTATTGACAGCTCGATTTGGGACCGCCTAATTATTCAAGATGGCGGAATTGCTTTCGTTGACAGCTATCGCTACTCAATGAAAGCAGTCACCACGAACCAACTGTTTTCATAAAGGCTTTGGTATTTTTTGGATTTTAACTTGGCTATTATTAATTTTGTGACGTTATTTATGTAATTCAGTATTCATTAATTCAACAGCACATGTAATAGATTACTGCTTGTGTTTAATTTTTCTGTTTTATGTGAGAAATGGCGCGAATGTTGTTGCTGGTTGAAGCTGAAGAAGAAAGGCTGAGTAAGATGCTGACTCTACGGAGGAGACAGCTGCGAGAAGAAAGCGAGCCCATGCTGCTGCCGGAGAAGACGTTTATCGAGAATTTTCGCCTTACGAAGAACAATTTTCTGCAACTTAGTGATGACGTAATTCCTCTTTTGCATTCTTCACAGAGAACAACGGCTATTAGGCCGGAGATCAAGGTGTTTATGAATTCAGTGCAACTTACATGATGTGTTAAATAGTGATAATAACAAACATTTACCCACTGTACTGTTTTACAGGTATTGGCGGCATTACAATTTTATGCTAGTGGCAGCTACCAAAAATGTGTAGGCAATGACTTCAGCTTAGGATTGTCACAGACATCTATGTCTGATTGTCTTGCGGAAGTAACAGAGGCATTGAATCATCCTCAGATCTGGAGGAAGTATGTCACTTTCCCAAAAACTTCAGCTGAATGTCATCATATGGTGAATCAAGTCATGACTCCCATGTATGGAATTGTTGTCCGGTGAAATCTGGGATACAAAGACTCCATGAGATGGGCGAAACCTACTGGTTTTTGGGTAAGTGTGGAACCTGACAAATTCAGTATTAATAAACTCATGTTTACTAATATATATACCTAATGTCTATGATATGTTTTGTTATAATTTTATTAGCCGCACCGTACGTAAAACTCAAAGTATTAGAAATGTAAGCGTCCCTGAGTCGGGCCCTGCGATAAAGGTCATCCTAGTGCAGGGTCCACTGGTATTTTGGTATATCTGTAATCTTTTGGTAAATAAAACATTTTGTATTGTATTTTTTTGTATTTTACATACTTATACTAGCTATCACTGGTTACAGACAGGAGTCCTCTAACCTAACAACAACAAGTATTTTAAAAATGTTAAATTATTACAGGTGATTCTGGTTATGCACAAAGACCGTGACCGCGAACGTCAGCCAGAGCATTCTCTGGCCACAGTCGACCAAAGACGTCCATCCGCAGTGAGGCAACAACTTGTAGACAGGCTATGGAATGCTCACATGCGCAACCATTGAAGTCATAGGTTAGTAAAGTAGAATGTATCTACATTACATTCATAATGTATATCCTAATCCTAATAATATTATAAACGCGAAAGTTTGTGAGGATGGATGGATGGATGTATGGATGTTTTAAATAAATAAATATTGGGGGACAACTCACACATGGTCACTGACCCCAAACTAAGCAAAGCTTGTGATATGGCTGCCAGAGACTGATATACTACATATACTTATTTTTAAAATACATACTTATATAGATAGTGTCTAAATAACACCCAGACACAGAGCAAACACCTATGTTCATCACAAAAATGCTTGCCCTGGGTGGGGATCGAACCCACGCCTCTTTGATCCAGAAGTCAGGTTCACTAACCACTGAGCCACCGAGGCAGAGTTTGTTACTTTCCAAATTTTCATGCAAAAACTACTGAACGGATTGAGTTGAAACTTTGCAATAATATAGCTTATATATCAGAATAACACATAGGCTTATAAATTATAATGATATATTGCGTATGCGGGCGAAGCCGCGGGTATAAACTAGTTTGTATATAATAACTATTCTACTAAGTCGCCCTAGTATAGTATAGTTTCATAATTTTATAGGATGGTGATCTATCCAGCCAGTGGAGCCAAAGCCAGGAGCGGAGCCAGGAGCCAGGAGCGGGCCGGGACCCAGGAACAGAGCCGGGAGCCAGGAGCGGAGCCGGGAGCCAGAAGCCGGAAATATATAATTTTTGTTTTATGTTCCATCAGAACAAAACTGTTGATACCGCCACTAACTATGTAAGACCTACTGTAGGGGTGTTAGGGGAGCTTTGGGCACTTTTTTACATAAACGGTGATAAAACTGTTATTTTTTATCAAAATGAAAATTTTATTTCAAATATATTAAGCACACATATTATTTGGTACCTAGTAATTACAGAACAGAATAGTTTTGGTATTGTAATCAGTTGCAAAGTTAGAAAAGATCTTCTGACAAAACCTCCCGACTGCCCAATGCTCAAAACTCCCGTACAGTTTTTACAATATATGATTTTTGATTCAGATGTAAATAAGTTGCCTGAATAATAACTCTGGAAAACCTTTCCATAAGCTGTTTATTTATTTAATCTATAAATTAGTTGAAATTAAAGAATTTATATAAAATCAATGATCTTTGTAACTTTATATAACTAAATTACACTTCCAATACATAGATATTCTAGGTTTTAAGGTATTAATTGTTATTATGCACCTTTCCTATAGCTGCAAGTTCTATAATGTTAAATTCTATATACTTAATAAAAAAATGTTTGATCTGTGTATTAGAGGTATTTGAAATAAAACAAATCCCAAGAGATGTATGTTGTTAGAACAGGAGTATTAGGGTGGTACATGTATATCCTGGCAATTCCCTCTATGATGACCCAGCTACAGTAGTGATCTCTCTCATGAGGTGAAATCTGAGAAGAGTACCTACTCCAAGCCTAGTAATTTCCTTTATGGTAGAGTGGTAGTAGATTAAATGATACTGAGCGACAGTCTACTGATCCCTGTTAGTTTAGAGATTAAATCTATGACTAGAACCCGACGATCGACGGTCTTCTTCTAGCTGCTCTGCATCTAAGGCCAGCCGCCTCTCCTCCAAGTCCAGCGCCTACTGTGGTGGACCTGTAATAGCAATTTGTTTAATGTTAGAATATGATCAAATTCTAATTCATTAGCGCCCACTGTGGTGGACCTGTAATAGCAATTTGTTTAATGTTCGAATATTATCAAATTCAAATTCATTATCTTTCTATCTAAATAATAGAATATATACAACCACTTTCACACTCATAGCTACCGCTATGGCACTGATCATTGCTGAACATAGGTCTCTTCGCTCAGGGTATTAGATAATTATATTTCATGACTGATCACTGCTGGGCGTCTGCCCTGCTATTACTGCTTCTATTCCTTCTATTATGCTCTGGCTGACGTTTGCGGTCAACTCGCGGGTATAGTGCACTGTCCGATGTGCCAATAGGCACCGAAAAAGTGACCAAGACACCAAAACATCTCTCCACTACATTCCTTGACCACCACCAATGATAAACACCTTGATCTCCGGCCTAATAGCCGTTGTCCTCTGTGAAGAATGCAAAAGAGAAATTACATCATCGCTAAGATGCAAAAAATTGTTCTTCGTACATAAATAAACTTTACTACTTTTAACTACTTTGTAAATAATAAAGAGATTAATTTGACGTCTATGTTTCGAGTCCCTATATTGTACGGCACGTATTTGGTGACACCAAATCGTGCGGGCAGGAAAGCACGGCCCGTATTTCATGTCCCATGCCACCAATTATCAGGCTGTACCATGAAGTTATAGGTAAAAATGGAGCCAACACTCCTAATACCTATTTGAAGCAAGTACCTATTTATCGCCATCTCACTCGTCTGGGGCCCAACTCTCTTTTCAGTAGGGTGATATTACTCTACAAAAACCCAGGACAGATTTATTATGTAAGCGATACAAAAATACTAGGTATACGGAGCGTCACACTAATCGACGTATGGGAAGTTATGCGCAGAGAACTGCGCAAAAGCCGAAATATGGGCCAGAATTCCACGACGCCGATAACTTAAATCATGATGGATTCAGATGTAAATCTTTAGGCACAGACTGCAAATGGCACGGATAATGGTGTGAAGTTGCGTGTAGGTATCTGTCTGTGTGCGTGGACTTCCTGTAAACTGTGTATGCCAAGGAGCCATCGGACCTCACCATCACCTTGACCTCTAAGAATGGCAAAGTTTTCTCCACTTCCATCTCATAAGTGAACTTAATGTTAGGATGAATAGAGTTGAAATAATCCACAAACTGGTCAACCCCTTCTTTGTCTGCCTTCATTACCCAAAAGTCCTCCACGGATCGACACTATTTTTCAAGAATAGTTCGTGAAGCGGTGGAACTCAAAAAACATAAGAATTTCAACCGGGGGAATGGATCTCAGTTATCGGCGTCGTGGAATCCTGTTTTCAACAAATGCAAATCGCGTAGTGTAGGTAGAAGGACATTGTTAGATACCGTGAGTGTTGTGTCGTAGTGACAATATTTCAAGTTCAAATTGAATTGGCGGTACCAGCTGTTCCACATTCCAGTCTACCCGTGACCACGGTCGATGCAACTCGACCGAAACGTCAGGATGAGGAGGTATTTATTTATCTCGTAATTTTAGTGCGCGATTAGTCCCGTAGTATACAGTAATAATGTGTTCAAATCGCGAAAGTTTAATAACAACATGGAAACTAAATCTTAAATTTATCATTATTTATATTAAAGGTAATTGAATCGGTGATTTCTAAGACCCACATGTTAAACTTTTCTTGAAATTGAGTTAACTCACAATGATTGGTCACAATTGGTGGGACACAAATTATCATGCCATACACTATCAGGCTGTACATTATCATGTCGTGAATTTTGGGTCGTACATTATTGGCTCCCCATGTTTCCCTCCAAATAAAAATCAAAATGTGAAAAATGCAAATGTCAATGCGTTTCATTTATGCGAATATGCCATGGAATTTTAAAAAATCCCATTCGCATGTATACTTTGATTATAAGTTATATTATAGAAGATATTATAGAAGAAATTCATTTGAAATGTTATTTTCTTATCCTTAATATTTTTTCAATCATATTATTGAGTAAATAAGAAATAAACAAACATTCTGCAAATCAATTGTAATTAGCGGAAACTAAACGCAGAATGTGTCAGAGCACAGATTACAAAAACACAGGTTATCTGTGAAAGCTATAAGCAATTCTCACCAAAACTATTACTTCTATGGTAGGCGGTACCGATAAGCTATTACGATTGCTTGCGAATTGCAATAGCAATAGTAATCGCAATAGTGATAGTTTTGAGTAAGGCGGTCGGCCCGCTGGAGATAGTGGAACTACCATTAGTCTATGTACATAGCTTCTAAAAGCTGCTAATTTGTGCTGCATGGGGTGATTTGAAGACTCCGGTATTGCTATATCTGTATGTGTGGGTTTTCGATAAATTTGGAATTCCAGTTTGTTATTTTTTCTTGTAATGGTAAGGTCCAGAAAGTTCAATGACTGATCGTCTTCCTTCTCTATCTTGAACCTTATCTTTGGGTGAATTTGGTTTATTCTATTCACATATATGTCCAGCGTCCAACACATTTTCTTGCGAGCGATCTCGAAGAGTCAACACGTCCTGAAGATGCCTCGTTGAGAGGCGAAACACGTGTCGAACAGAGTGTAGTGCAGTGAGAATAAGGGTGTTATTTATTAGTGAAGTGTTTTCAATATTTTGTCATATTATTTTTAAAAGATTTTTATAATATTTATTAGTTGTTAACGGATTATTATTGTACTATTTTTAAAAATATAATATAATATAGAGTGTAGTGAAAATAAGTGATATTTATTATTATTTTATCTATTTTGTAAAATTAAGTTTTTAAATGTATAATTATTGTAATATTAGTAATTGTTTGTAATTTTTTTTTTTTTTCCATAAATGTCCTTAATGCACTTAATGCCTACAACTTATTTGCCTACAACAAGATAGCGGAAATACACTAAATATTAATTCAAAACATAGATTTGAAGATGAATTTCCGCAAAGTAACGCCTGATTCAATCAACTACAAGTGTTGGACTGGTACGCAACGTCAACTGGACATATATGTGAATAGAATAAACCAAATTCACCCAAAGATAAGGTTCAAGATAGAGAAGGAAGACGATCAGTCATTGAACTTTCTGGACCTTACCATTACAAGAAAAAATAACAAACTGGAATTCCAAATTTATCGAAAACCCACACATACAGATATAGCAATACCGGAGTCTTCAAATCACCCCATGCAGCACAAATTAGCAGCTTTTAGAAGCTATGTACATAGACTAATGGTAGTTCCACTATCTCCAGAAGCCTACAACAAGGAACTCAACATAATATATCAAATAGCAGTGACGAATGGGTACAGCAAGCAAATGATAGACAGTTTAATCAGAAAGAAGAATAGAAACATGGCGAGATCTATGCTGTACCCATGCCCACCCTAAAGAATAACAAAATACGTCGGGAGTTTGACATATTTGGGAACTACGTCAGAAAAAAAAATTGCAAAAATACTACGGAAAAATGATGTACATGTGGCATTTCGAACTAATCACAACACGAGACGAATGTGCAACGGAAAAGACTCCTTAGAGAAAAGCAAAAAATCAGGAGTATACAAGTTAACCTGCGATACATGTGATGCGGTTTACGTGGGACAAACTGGAAGAAGTTTTGATACCCGTTACAAAGAACACTGCATGTAGAAACAATCACCCAGAGAAATCAAATTTTGCGAAACATTTACTGGAAACAAGCCACACTTTGGAAAACAACCACACTTTCCAAATTTTACATGTATGTGAAAAAGGTTTTCGCCTAAACGTTTTGGAGCATTTAGAGATAATGAAACATCAAAACAGAGAACGAGCTGCTGAACGATCAAACTACCGTCACATCCCCGTTGCTGCGATGCTTCATGGGTGAGTCAAGTATGACGATATCACGTGATGACGCACCGTACACAGGCAGCGGGCGGTAGTATATAAGGGGTGACGGCGCGGTGCGGAGCCATTCTTGCGAGCGACCTCGAAGAGTCAACACGTCCTGAAGATGCCTCGTTGAGAGGCGAAACACGTGTCGAACAGAGTGTAGTGCAGTGAGAATAAGGGTGTTATTTATTAGTGAAGTGTTTTCAATATTTTGTCATATTATTTTTAAAAGATTTTTATAATATTTATTAGTTGTTAACGGATTATTATTGTACTATTTTTAAAAATATATTATATTAATATATGTAGTGAAAATAAGTGATATTTATTATTATTTTATCTATTTTGTAAAATTAGGTTTTTTTAAATGTAAAATTATTGTAATATTAGTAATTGTTTGTAATTTTTTTTTTTTTCATAAATGTCCTTAATGCACTTAATGCCCTTAAACTTATTTGCCTACAACAAGATAGCGGAAATACACTAAATATTAATTCAAAACATAGATTTGAACCACGTTAGTTTCCATAATAAAATAGAAATAGTCTAATTAGACTATTGTGGATATTTTCAGATAATGTAATAAAGCTATAAAAAATAAACGTGAGTACATTCCCGTAATTTAAATTAGCTATTATAAATATAAAACGATGACGCCTTGCCGCCAGTAAGCTGTAGAATTTTTGCCTCTTAAGGTGACGCATTGATACTCTATAAAATTTAACTTGATCTCTGCGACAGTGACATTGACATAGAAGATTGACATTTTTAGAGTTGAGATAGTGGTGGAAAAAATCGATTTTCAAACAATGTTGTAATGAAATCGAATGAGTAGTTGAAGGTGAGAAATTGGATTTTATTTACTTACTATTATTTAAGATCAAATAATGTTATGATATTAATTATATACTCATAATAATGTAACGGTAGTATTTATCGACGTTTTTCACTATTATCGATGCTAATGTAACATATAATTGGGTTTAATTTAATTACACACGTAAAAATGTTATGATATAAAAATATACAATAAAATTAATGATAAATTAAGTTTTATTTAATATCGTTGGTATAAACTATCGATATTTTAAATAAAACTCTGTGGTCACGATCATTCGTCGCCCATCACTAATTGGCATGCCCATAAAGTATGACATTGACAGGTACTGTCTGCACTGTTAAGAAATTCAGAACTTCATAGGCGTGATTTTTCTGACAGCTGTCGCAAAGATCAAGTTAAATTTTATTTAATATACTGCTTCTCAAAAATCGGGTAACGTACCCCTTCACTCGGACAAAGGTGACGTCCACAAGTGGTATATTATTCAGAGAAAAATCGAACCAAGATGTTATTTAGATAATTTGAAAGCTTGATTTATGGGCTTCTCAAAAATATTTAATTTAGATTTTTTTATCGCTCCATTTTTTTTTAAATGTGAAAAATAAATTGTATGAGAAATAATAATACAGCTCTGTATTATTTCTAGTTTGGCAATAATAAAGTGCTTCTATCGTTATTTTACTTGTTCGTTCGTATTCGTAGCTGATTCTTCCACATTCATCTTTTAATTTGCGAAAATTAAAAATTATAACCTACCAGTGTGACCAGTTAGTAGGTACAATGTGACAAAAAAAAACACTAAAAAACTGTGTCTAATTGGTAAAAATGCTTCTATTTAATAATTTGGAGGTTACTTAATCAGGGTTGCTAGAGATAAACTACCTATTGAGCCAAATATATTTAATTATCCTAATAGATTCAAAATTAATTTTAAAAAAATTGGAGGGCTCGTTTTTGGTTAAAACTGATGTAATAGACTCAGAAAAATATGAACTTTCTCTAAATATAACGAGTGTTTTGGTTCGAATTTTTAATTATTATTATACCAGCCTCCATACATTTTGTGGACATGTCCTTTTACGCGGTGAGTTAGTGAGTTTTGAATTAATTACTCATAATGTACACCTTAAAAAAATACTTCTCGGTCTGTAAAATAGAAAAGTGATCTGGCTATTTTATTCGTAAAAAATAATGGGATGTTGTCGCGGATAATTCTGAGCATTCGAATTATTAAACTTTTTTTTGGTGAGAAATTTGTAAGTTTTTTTTTTTATAAAGACGGTACCTTTTCAAAATTTTGTCCGGTTCATTAAATTTTTCAAGATTTTCCCTAATCTATGATATTTTTTAAATTTGAATCAATATCATTCGTCCTCTCACATCGCACATTCAAAAGTACCTACTCGATTTGGTGTTTCTCGGCCCGATGCCTCATCTTAAAATCTGCCGCTCCAGCAACTACGCAAACGGTGTCATAAATATTTCAAACTTTGATTCTAAGCAGTAAAAGTTGAATCATACAAGTCGGCGGATGAGAATTTAGCTGCAAGCTGCAAACCCAATCAACATGCAGCTTTATGTGAGCTTCAGGATTGGATAGCTTTGTTATTATAAAGGTACCCAAAACAGGATACATTCAAGAGCTGCATTTTAAACAGCAAAAGTACAGAGCTGGAAAATATCCCATAGCTTGTAGCTAACTTCACATCCGCCGGTAGAGAAAGGGAAAAACGATAGTTCAGAAAGGGACAGGATTCTCATCGTCACCACAGTAAATACATGATGTATATATGTTATACTGTGTCGTCACTTTCGTAACAGATTAATTTTTTTGGTTATTCAAACTAATTTTGGAAGAAATATATATTTTTTGCAAAAATGGCATGACCGACTTCACCCGTGTACAGAATTCGCGAATATTTCGCACGGATCGATGTAGCATCCTATCCTTCCTACTAATATTATAAACGCGAAAGTTTGTGAGGATGGATGGATGGATGTATGTATGGATGTTTCTCTTTCACGCAAAAACTACTGAACGGATTGAGATGAAACTTTGCAATAATATAGCTTACATATCAGAATAACACATAGGCTATAAACTATAATGATATATTGCGTATGTGGGCGAAGCCGCGGGTAAAAACTAGTATTTCATATTATTGTTGATTTATCAAAGATCACTCAAAAATCAAAAAGCCGATTTCGATAAAATTTAAATGAGACCAATTTCGAAGTATACTCTTTCTAATAAAAAAAGAATTAACGAAATCGGACCACTGTGTGAAAAGTTATGCGTAGTTAGACAAAAAAAATACGCGTCGAATTGAGTACCCCCTCCGTTTCGTCGGTCAAAAACTACTAAGACGATTAAATTCTTATTTAGATTAAAAATTGGGAACTCGTTTGAAACTACGCTTTCTAAAATATTTGCCACAAAAGTAACGATGAGTGGAGTATTACATATGCCTAGTCATAAAATACGTAGAGTTACTGTCCTATGTCCACATTATAAGACTAGTCAAGATGAAACTATAAACCTTTAAAAATAGGTAACAATTCAAGCTTGAGTAATTATGACTTAATTTCAATTTTACATACCTACACGAACGCACACGTCAAACCTACAATGTAGGTAGGTACAAGCCTTTTTAATAGTCCACTGCAAGACATAGGTCTACCCATAAAGGGTGATTGGGCCATATCCACCACGTTGGCCCAATGCGGCTTGGTGGATTTACATACGCCATCGAATTTCTTCTACGGACGTATGCAGGATGCCTCACGATGATTTCCTTCACCGAAAAGGCAGTGGTGTGAAATTCCGTACATAAATTCCGAAGAACTTATTGGTATGGGACCGAACCCACGACCTCACGGTTGTAAGGCAGGTGTCATTACCACTAGACCACCACGGCCTACAATAACAATTATTTTTCACCTAATATGGCCTAACCGACTTCAGCCGTAGAGAGCGAATTCGAAGTTTGCAGGGATCAATGTGTCATTGACGTATTTAATTTTCACACTCTAGTCCGATTTTGATAATCCTTTTTTTATCGGAAAGAGTTTACTTTTTAAATTGTTACCTTTTAAATTTAGAAAAAAATAAAAGATTCAAATCAAAAATTGCTGACTCTTCCTTCCATATACATTTACGAATCTGCCGCACTAGTCAAGAAAAACTTACCGTACCGTAGGACAGCCCTTTATAATAACAGTACGTTCATGTTGCGATTGACTATTTATAATAAATTGCCGAAGATTGTAAAAGACACAAATAATATTGACATTTTTAAATTAAGACTTAAGAAATTATTAATAGACAAGACATAGATGAGTTTTTGAATGACAAATCTTTGTGCAAATATAGTATTAGTATATGATTTAATCTCACAATATTTAATGTATAACTATGATAATATTATTCGTTTACCTTTAAAATTAAGAATGATAATTTTGCATGCCCTAATGCTAGAGCATGGTGCACATAATAATGTATCTTAACACCTACATATTACCCATGTCTCCGCAAAATAAATATTTTGAGTTATTTTTTGATCGAACCCACGGCTTTTTGATGCAGAAGTCAGGGTCACAAACCACTAAACCACCGAGGCAGTCATTGAGCCACCGAGGCAGTTTGACCAAATTGAGAACCTCATTTTTTGAAGTAGGTTTAAAATAACAGTTCTCTCGTTTCGTCGGGGTAATAAAGAAGCTCTACGTACCGCTGACATTCCAAGCTCCCTCGATCTGGTAGGCAGCAGTGGAGGCTCCGAATTTGAACCACGGTGGGAAGTCAACCCGTATAGTCTCCGAGTCAACGCACACGAGACTAGAAATCAAAATATGGAATAACATACAATACAATACAACAACACTTTATTGACACCAACAAGAAAACATAACAAAAGACACAAAGACAGAAAAGGCACAAAAGGCGGTCTTATCGCTAAAAGCGATTTCTTCCAGACAACCTCTCTTGGATGCGAGGAAACGTAAATACGACAAGGACGGTGTAAACGTAAAAACAAAAATAAATAAATAATAAAAGAAAGTTACTAAAAATTTCTAATCAACAATATTTAAACTACATAATAGTAGCCATACATAAATACTTCTAATAATACATACAATAAAAATAAACATACTTATACGTAAATATATTACAAATAAATTAATAACGAGGAGTGATATGTGTATCAGTCAGAGAGAGAAAACATAGGGATTGTTTTACGGGCAAAACTGCCTTTATTAACTACAATAAGGTACAATACTAGTTTATATGCTAAAACTACCTACACTACTACTTCATATAAAGGAATTGGATCATCCACAGGTAAGTAAGTAATATAAGTAATATCTTATTCATCATCATCACCCTTGAAGGTCTAAAGACAATCTAAGTGCTCAAGCCCACTGCCAGTTGGCAGCGTGCCCAGCATGCTGGCAGCATTGCTACGCTGAATGGCAATGCTTATACGTTGAGCCAAATAAACACCAGCATTTTGGTCACGCGTCGCGTCCACCAGACGCTCAGAAAGACGTTTGAAAACGAGATGAGCTCCCGGCCCCCACGGACCCAAAGTCTCAACTCCAAATGGCTCAAATATGTAAAAATATTATAAATCCGAGAGTGTGTTTGTTGGTTTATTGGTGTGTTCCTTTTAACTTGGCAACGGAGCCACAGATTGACTTGATTTTTCGCATGGATATAAATCAAAGGTCGGTAACATAGGCAACTTTTTATCCAGAAAAAAAAATTAGAAGTTTGTAAAGAATAGCACTAAAGTCGATTTTCAGTCGATCGACATCAAATGACAAAAAAAGAGGGACAGTAACCACAAACGGTACTTCGGCCTTATTTATCTTTTTATTTAAATATTAACTTAAGAGGGAGATAGAGTTACACGCGTTTTTGTACATTTTCATCATAACATATCAGCGGTTCGACACTCTTGGCCATAGGACTTATATAGGTTTCCAATAAAATTTGTTGGAAGCGGCTTGAATCCAGCGCGCTCTTGAGTTTTTTATTGGGTCGTCTGGCCACTGATTCGGACATTTTGGCTAATAACTTTGGAACGGCTGAACCGATTTTGATGAAACATATCTAGGAACACTACAAATTACCTTTCAAACAAAAAAAAAAACAAAATAGGTTCATCAGTTCGGGACTTACGATGCCACATACGGATACACATACACACACACGTGTCAAAATTATAAAACCCCGCCTTTTTGCTCCGAGGGTTAAAAATAGCAACAACCTTAAACTTTAATGTACGATAAAGTTACGGTTATTTTAAAGCACTACAAGGTTAAATTTAGGCAAAAAATTTAGTTATGCTATATTACCTCAACACAAGCACTATTACGGAAACCATGATGTGAACTAAATTAATTTAGTTTTTATTCCGAGTAAAACCTATATATTACATTTTTCCTGGTAGTAAATGTCGCAGCAATGGTGGGAATTTAGGAATGTTACGACTTGACCAGAGCGGGCGAAAAACTTTCAGTGAACGCGGCAAATTCGCGCAAATCTTGCTTTGGTAACCTTTCGAACAGTTGTGCTATTAGGACCTACATATTTTGGATGGCACAACTAGTTGTGCGACAAGTTGGTCCACAAGAAACACCTACTTTTAATAATACTTTGGGCGGGCTGCTTAGTAAGTTGGGTGTAAGGAGGATTCAAGAATAATTATAAAACTTCGTTACCGTTAAGTTGAAAATAAAATAAAAACATCAAATTACAATAAAATCGTATTTAATTACAATTTATTTGAGTTCGTTTTAAAAAACAAGGCGTACATTGAAATACAAAAAAACTAAAAATGACCCTGAGTAAATACACATAAAAATACTGTCGAATTGAGATTCCTTTTCCAAAGTTGAAAACAATATCTATTATATGAATTATAATACTACTTGTAATCATGCGCTCAATATTTGATTATGTAAGTAAGCGCTTTTTACAAGCTTTTTTTTAACTTGTAAAGGATGTGTGTATGCAATGGATATGTACCTAAGTTCGGGTGGAATCATGCAAGTTAAATTTGACCAACTTCCCGGTTTCCGATTGAACTGAAAGGACATGTCCACAAAATGTATGGAGGCTGGTATAATAATAATCAAAAAATCTAATCACAACACTTGTTACATTTCAAGAAAGTTCATATTTTTCTGAGTCTATTACATCTGTTAAAAACAAAAAGGAGCCCTGCAATTTTTTTTTAAATTAATTTTGAATATTAAGATTTACAAATATATTTGGTTCAGTGTTTTATCTCTATCAACTCTGATTAAGTAATGTCCAAATTGTTAAAATAAAACATTTTTACCAATTAGACACACTTTTTTTTCACATTAAACCTACTATCTGGTCACACAGGTAGATTAAAAATTTTAATTTTAGCAAATTATGAGATTACTGTGGAAGAATCAGCTACAAATGCAAGTAAAATAACGATAAAAGCACTTTATTATTGTTAAACTATAAAAAATAAAAAAACTTTATTATTATTTTTCATACAATTTATTTTTAATTATTCATTTAAAATTTATTCATTAAAAAAAATGCAGGGATGAAAATATCGAAATTAGATATTTTAGAGAAGCCCAATAAACAAGTTTTCAAACGATGTATATACACATATCATCTTGGTTAGATTTTTCTCTGAATTTTCTCTGAACCACTTGTGGACGTCTCCTTTGCACGCATAATATATATATCACGTGACAATGCAATTATGTGGTACCATGGAGCTGATCTGATAATGGAGTCGGAAGGTGGCCATCTGTCGTGTTTGGGTTCGTTTGACTTGTCTTGGCTATATTTGCTGCTAGATGATATATATCATAGATCTACTCGTAAAAATCTTGTATTCTTAAAAGTTACATTTTCACAATAATTTATATCTACTACTAACATATATTCACAGTTTTACTAAGTTTTAGTCAACCAAAAAAAACAATAAACATTATTTCATTACTTTTGGTATTGTTGTTGTTTGCCTGTCGTGTTGTTTTTATCATCAAATCTGGAAAGATCGGGGGGAGAACTCAGCCCAGCAGTGGGGCACGACAAAATAACTTTTGGTTGTAAATAAGAAATTGATAAATATATTCATATTTCAATACGGCGGTGCTGACAAATGCTTTCTAAGAATTGCCAAGCATGTAGCACCTACATTATTTAGTACGGAAGGAGATAAAAAGATAAAACTCAGTAGGTGCTTTTTACGGTTACTGCACGTGTTGTCATAAAACTAATCTAACCTCGGTAAAGTGCCTAATTTGCATATACATAATGATCTAATGTTTTTATTTTCTTAAAAATAATCATATTTTTGTACCGAACTCAAAAAAAATTAGTTAATTAAATATAGCGTTTAATTCAAAGCTTAGTACAAAATATTTGGTTAAGATTATAATTTCTCACTTTTCCGGTAACATCGTCTGGTCAACCAACTCTTTAAGAATAAAATAAAACCGGACAAGTGTGAGTCAGGCTCGCACATCGAGGGTTCCGTACAAACATATTGTTAAAATAATTAAAAACCTGTTTTAGCATGTGCTAAAGAAGTTATTTTATATGATACCTTACATGATATGATTTACTCACTTTGAATTTTTAACCCATATTTTGTGAATTTTAAGGCCCTATTTTATGTGATTTAAATAAAAATGTACAGTTTTCAGATTTATTCCTAAATGTGTACTCTGAGACAATGCTTTTCGCCAAATTTCATAGTTCTATGTCAACGGGAAGTACCCCGTAGGTTTTGATTTTTGTGAGCGTTGAAATATGCGTTTTTTTACGACATAAACGGCTCTGACTTTTTTATACGGTAACTGAGAAGCTTTTCTTTTACCCAACTACAAGAATTCATAGGTTTACATATATAGTTTAAATTTCAACTCGATATCTTTACGCGTTCCCGATATAAAGAGTCTTGACATACACACAGACGGACAGACGGACAGACGGACAGACGGACAGACGGACAGACGGACAGACGGACAGACGGACAGACGGACAGACGGACAGACGGACAGACGGACAGACGGACAGACGGACAGACGGACAGACGGACAGACGGACAGACGGACAGACGGACAGACGGACAGACGGACAGACGGACAGACGGACAGACGGACAGACGGACAGACGGACAGACGGACAACAAAGTGATCCTATAAGGGTTCCGTTTTTCCCTTTTGAGGTACGGAACCCTAAAAAACGACTAAGTGTAAGGCAAGTGAACTCACTCTGAGTGAGTGTTTCAATACACGAATTTATTTGTTTCTATATAGCTACTCGTACCATCGCGTACGTTTTAATGGGTCTTTACGACGTAGGTAATATATCAAAATATCGCAGAGAACATAATTATAACAATGTATTTATTGACCAAGCCAGTGAAAAGTCTATGCTTCGAGATTGGCAAAATTTTCTTTCTACTGTACGGATGTTGGTTCTACTCTCTACAAGTAGCATTTTTCAACTCGGTTCTAGCTATATACAAGGTTATTTCTAATCCATTAGCATCCTTTCAGGGGCTTATTCTGTACCTATATCAAAACTAACAACTTTTGTTCTGCGATTTTTGTAAAACCCAAAAAAAAAATCAGCTGTTCCATATTTCATTTTCCATACATTTTGTTGCCGGTGAACGATATTTTTCTATGGAAGAATGGAATTTTTTTTTCGAGATTTGACAAAAGTCGTAGAACAAAAGTTGTTAGTTTTGATGTACAGAATAAGCCCCGAAAAGGATGATAATTGATTAGAAATAACCCTGTATACCTACCTATACCTATCCTTAGATATTTATTCGTTGGCAATTGTTATTTTCCAGGAAAATTTTCTATAAGCAGCACTATTCAACATTTTTTGAACCTAGAGAACTTTATTAATATTTTTTTGTGCTACGTCAATATTCACCCGCCTCCCGACCTCCTAAGGAATAGCAATCGTTTATGACTTCATTTTAGTCATTTGGTACCGCCTATGTGACGTTAGCCATCAAAGTTGTTTATTCAACGATTGCTTTCGCAATCCGCACAAAGTAATTGATGGCTAACGTCACATAGGCGGTGCCAAATGACTAAAATGAAGTCATAAACGATTGCTATTATGATTGCTATTGCTTAGGCGGTAGGGGGGGCAGATTTCCATAATACCTAAGTATTTGTAAAGATCGTTTAATCGGTCCTTTTTCAATTTAGCCCCTCTTTTCTAATTATTGCACCCTTTACTATTTTTCGTTGCTTTGAATTAACAACCATTCCCCAACAAGCAAGTTTTTACGTATCCCAGGCTTGCATAATCAGTAATACTATCAAATTAAAATTTTCTATTTGAGTCCAATAAACGGAAAAAAATTAAGAGTATAGTAATTAGGAAAATAGGGTTAAATTGAAGAATGACCGCAATATCTAAAATTGACTTTGATTTATTTTATTTGACTGCCTCGGTGGCTCAGTGGTTAGTGACCCTGACTTCTGGACCACAGAGGCGTGGGTTCGATCCCCAACCAGGGCAAATATAAAATGTATGTGATGAACATAGGTATTTGCTCTGTGTTTGGGTGTCTATACAAGTATGTATTTAAAAAAAATATGTATATGTAGTGTATTAGTCTCTGGCAGCCATAACACAAGCTTTGCTTAGTTTGGGGTCAGAGATCGAGTGTAAGATGTCCCCTAAAATTAAAAAAAATTAAAATAAGATTTGCGAGTTCAATCCGCGGCATATATCTAAGTTTAGCACTGAGCGAAGTTAGGGAATGGCTAGATGATATGATAGAGATAGAGCGCATGATAAGATAACTTTATTGATATTCATGGCACCTAATATTACAAAAAATAATATTACATAATATAGATTCATGAACATGCTCGTCCAGTTAAACATATTTTCACATTTTTCTTAATAATGATACTAGATGCAGAAATGCAGTGTCATCCAAAAATACCACAACATAATATTAAATTCATTGACAAAAATATACTTATTGTTAATATGTAAAACCTACCCAAAAATAATTACAAATACAAATTGCAGGCCGTATAGAGGCTTACAATTTAAAATTTAAAATTGATTTCATGGGTTTAGTTTGACGGTCACCATACGCAGCCATCCACTCCACACTACCCTCAGCGCTACACTTACGTGCCGCTACCTATATGAGAGGAATCGGTCGAAAGCAACACGAGATAGGCTTATAGAGATTCAGTTAAACAAATGCGAGGTCTACTGTTCGGTGAACTAAAAGTTTATTTCATTTTCTATGCATTAATCTTGATTTATTACATGGAAGATAAACAGCGGTAAGGTGAAGAAAACTCCTTTTTTTCTCCAACTTGTACGCGAAAGGTTAGACAGTTCTCATTTTTTAAGTTTGATAACGATCATCAATAAACAAATGCATTTTTGTTCATACACCCCCATAGGACTCATAGAATAATGCCCTCGGTATAATGCAATTGTTTATTTTTTATATTAACTACTTTTCTACTTAAATGTACAGATATAAAAGTGAATCGCGGGGCGAATCGCCCAAGACTCTTTTTGAATGCCACTTTTTGCCCCGCTCCAAACATTGCGGGGCGAATGGGGACCTTCAAAAAGAGTCTTGGGCGATTCGCCCACGGTCCGAATCGCTTGCGGGGCGAAACGCCGCAATACCCTAGTAAATAGGGGTATCTTGTAAATTCTATCGTCACAGATGGTTTCCCCGAGAAAATTCGATAGGTAATTGTTTTCACCCATATATGCCCAAGGGGTCGAAAACGACCCAAGGATAATTTGCTACTTAAAATCCACAAATGAAAGAGATAACTAAGATTTTATTTTGGTATGGCTCGTTTTAGTGCTCTTAGTCATAGGTATATAGGTTAAAATCTTCGACTACGCAAAACCCATGATACACTATTTACTTAATTGACACAAATAAAAGATTAAGAAAACCAAAACAATTTATTAGAACTAATAATTATTTTCATACTAGCTTTTGCCCGCGTCTTCGCCCGCGTTGTTTAGTTTTTTATGCCATGCCATTGGAACTTTTCATTTTTTGGGTTTTAAGTAGACTAGACGCGACGCGTGACCAAAATGCTGGTGTTTATTTGGCTCAACGTATAAGCATTGCCATTCAGCGTTGCAATGCTGCCAGCATCCTGGGCACGCTGCCAACTGGCAGTGGGCTTGAGCACTTGGATTATCTTTAGACCTTCAAGGGTATGTGGATGATCCAATTGCTTTCTATGTAGTAGTAGTAGTGTAGGTAGTTTATTGTCATTATATTAAAAAAAGTAGTTAAAAAAAAGTAGTCTATGTCACGTTTCGATCTTTAATTATATCCACTCCAAAAATTAAGTTCGTGTTGCTGTACAGTTCTCTGTTGCTGCGTGAAAGAGTAACAAACTAACGAACACTTTCGGATTTTTAATATTAGCAGATATTAAGGACTAAAAACTACCTGTCAAAGATTTTATGGTACATTTCCGTGAAAAATAAACATTTAAGTATTTCGTTGCTTTGCTATAATAATTACTTATATTCCAAGCTAAGATGTTGAAGAATTGTTAGAAAATTAAATACAAGAATTTAGACGTAGCACATACGCAATTTTCGGCAATTCGCTAAAAGTCCAGGAATACCGAATAAAATGTTTCTTTCTAATACTTGCTACGGAAGCCTACAATGTTTGACGTAGCAATTGCATTTGTTTTATTGCCATTCTTATATGCATATGGGCAATTAGGACAAGAAAATTATTTATTGCCTTTTACAAGGATAATCAGGGAGGCCCTTATAACTGGAACTATTTGTTTTAATTGTATGTCATGTTGTATGTAAATTGTTATGGTCAGCAACTTTTGGGCAGCTTAGAGTTTATTTAATTTATCGACTACCTTAATATTTTACAATTTTTATTTGCATTTATTTACGGCCTCAACTTTTTTTTAATAATCATATTTTTTAAAATATTAAATGAAATGAATGAATGACAATCTAACGAAATAATAAATAAAAAATACTTGGTTATACTAAATATTCTAGGATGTCATTGTACATATTTTTGTAAACAACTAACTACTGCTGTTGTTTTTAAACTTTTGTGATTTAACACATTATTATTATAACTTTTTTTATTTTTTATTTCGAATAGACTACGGGACTTGTCGCGCACTAAAATTACGAGATAAATAAATACGTCACCATCCCGACGTTTCGACCAAGTTGCATCGACCGTGGCCACGGGTAGACTGAGCTGACAGACTGACTGGTCAGTCTACCCGTGACCACGATCAATGCAACTTGGTCAAAACGTCGGGATGATGAGGTACTTATTTATCTCGTAATTATAGTGCGCGATTAGTCCCGTAGTTTATAACAATAATAACTACTACTAGTACTTAGGGACCAACCTCGAAATTGCAAAAAATGTACTGTTCCATACAAAAAGTTCACCGACTCTCGACAAAATGTACGGGACTGTAGGTTTTTTTTTTGCTTAAGTAAACCCTTTGCTTTCAAACCAAGCATACAGATTGCTAAGAGATACTTTTGTCAGGAACTGGTTCACCAGCAAAAATCTCCAGAACTGGAAAGATCGAGCTAAAATAAATGAAGTTTTAGTCTGCCCGTGACCACGACCAATGCAAATTGGTCGAAACGTCGGGAGAAAAAGAAAAAAGAGGTATTTAATTAATATATCTCATGTTTTATTGCGTGATAAGTCTCGTAGTAATATCCTACTTCCTACTAATATTATAAACGCGAAAGTTTGTGAGGATGGATGGATGGATGTATGGATGTTTGTTACTCTTTCACGCAAAAACTACTAAACGGATTGAGATGAAACTTTGCAATAATATAGCTTATATATATAATAACACATAGGCTATAAATTATAATTATATATTGCGTATGCGGGCGAAGCCGCGGGTAAAAACTAGTAGTAGTATAAAAATAAAACTTTTTCCCAGCAGTGAGACACAACATGCGAAAGACAAAAACATGTTGCTTACCAAAACTATTAACTGACTAACGATTTCACTGCTGACTATTTTATTACATTCCACATTTTAATATCTCCAAGTTGTGGTTAGCGGTTAATGCTCGCTCATAAATTAATGCGGATAGAAATATTTTTTGCAAAAAAATAACAATCTACGCGGGTTTATCTACTGGAAAAAATAAACTGGACTGCTTCGCTGCCCAGTGGTTAGTAACCTTGATTCCTGTACCAAAGAGGCGTGGGTTCGATTCTCACCCAAGACAAGCATTTTGTGATGAACATAGGTGCTCTGTTTCTGGATGTTATTATACAGGGTTATTAGTTATCAATTGGCATCCGTTTAGGGGTTTATTCTGTACATCAAAACTAAAAATTGTTAAAGATAACCAAGATGTTACCATAGTATGGATATCGAAGAGCGGGGTCTTCTGACACAGGTATTTTTATACCTAATAGAAGGCTCCAATCTACATTAATTTAAGAAACTATTGGTTACAGAAATAAAAACTATTTTTTTTATTTATTTTATTTTATCAAAACTAACAACTTTTTGCAACGACTTTTACCAAAAAAAATGTATCAAAGAAAAATGTCGTTCACCCTCGATTAAATCTATGGAAAAGCTGTTTTTTTAGTTTTAATAAAAGTCGCAGAACTAAAGTGTTTTGTGTTTTTGTTGTTGTTGTGTATAGTCCGAAAACGGGTATTGCTGGGTATTTAATCATATATTTGATGTCATAGCCCTGTAAAATGTACTCTCGGTAGTTCTTGTTTTTAAGTGTGTAATATGAGTTGATTTACCGACTGCTCGCGGTAGTGACGTCACCGCTGGTCCCAACATGATATTAGTGCTGGTTGTATATAACCAGCAATATGCTGAGTTGGGATCAGTTTCGTAGTAAAGCATTGGGTATCATGCTTGGTTTGTGAATTGTTTTATGTTTAGTTGTTTTCGTGTTTTGTTTCTGTATACCTAATTGTTTTGTCCCGAATAAATTTTTCTGTATTTCTGTATAAAGTTGTTAGTAAAGAATAAGTCCCTAAAAGGATGCTAATTGTTTAGCAATAACCATGTATAGGTATAGTAAGAATGCATATAAAAATATTTAGATTACCAACGCATTCTATCTGTCAATCTTTGGCAGATTTTCTTAATTTGGGTCACAGATCGTCTGTAAGATATCCCTAAAATATTATTATTGCTAATAAAGTTCATAAAAAAATGTAAGCTGTAGACAGGTAGATTATTGTTTTTGTCTGTCTTTACCGAGAGAAACGTTTGTGCTCATTTGCTCAATAGCGTGTGACACAAAGGGCTACAATAGGCATGTTGACTAAAAAATTTAGATCAACTGAAGAATATCAGATATATTAGACACGTATTTTTTATTTGGTCAATTAAATAAAAATTGATAAAGATATAGCCCGTCAAAGTTCCGCGCCACGTCACAAGTGCCAAACAAATGTATAGACATCTGTAAGAGACGTGACGTCACGAACCCCACTCCTAAACTTTGACAAGGTTTATCTTTGTCATCTGTTGTTTGATTGACAAAAGCAAAAATACGTGTCGAATAGATTTTGATAGTCTATATAACGGACTAATTATATTATTGACTTTATTACCCGGTCACCATGCCTATTGGTAATTTTGGTGAGACCACGCCTTTACGCTTGAAACTACGTAGAATGTTATATAATTAATCAGTTATTTTACGCTTGAAGCTAACTTAACATCCGCCGCCTTGTAATTCGGTCTGTAGGTACCTACTACGAGTAAGTTTAAAAAAAACTATTTCAAACTTTCGCGATTTGAACACATTATTATTTCATTTCCTGGTGTATATAAGGTGGATTGCAGCTGCGGTAGTTCCTACGAGTACATAGGTCAAACGAAGCGTAGGTACTATTGCTGAACGGATCAAAGAACATATCGCGGCAGTCAAAAACCGCCAGATAGAGAAGTCTGCTATAGCTGAGCATTTGCTTGACGGAGGTACTGGTCATTGGATCGAGCTCCACGACCCAAAAGTCCTCTCCACCAATCGACACTATTTTTCAAGAATAGTTCGTGAAGCTGTGGAAATAAAAAAACATAAGAATTTCAACCGGGAGGATGGATTTAAGTTATCGGCGTCGTGGAATCCTGTTGTCAACAAATGCAAATCGCGTAGTGTAGGTAGAAGGACATTGTTAGATACCGTCAGTGTTGTGTGTCGTAATGACAATTTTTCAAGTTCAAATTGAATCGGCGGTACCAGCTGTTGCACAATCCAGTCTACCCGTGACCACGGAATGAGGAAGTATTTATTTATCTCGTAATTTTAGTCTTGAAGTCTGACTTCGACTGCAACCGGTCATTCGCTTAAACATAATATAATTCACATCTAATGCTATAAAGTAGAATTTTATTGTTAGGTAGATATATTTAAAAAAAACCGGACAAGTGCGAGTCGGTTTCGCACATTAAGGGTTCTGTACCATACGGGAGCCACTAGGCCAAAAAATATGGTTTGTCGGTAGGAAGCCACCTTAAATATTTATTTTATTCTGTTTTTTTTTTTCGTATTTGATGTTGTAGCGACAACAGAAATACATTATCTGTAAAAATTTCAACTGTCTAGCTATCAGCCCCCCTACCGCCTAAGCAATAGCAATCGTAATAGCAATCGTTTATGACTTCATTTTAGTCATTTGGCACCGCCTATGTGACGTTAGCCATCAATTGCTTTGCGCGGATTGCGAAAGCAATCGTTGAATGAACAACTTTGATGGCTAACGTCACTCACATAGGCGGTGCTAAATGACTAAAATGAAGTCATAAACGATTGCTATTACGATTGCTATTGCTTTAGGCGGTAGGGGGGCAGGCTATCGCGGTTCATGAGATGTAGTCTGGTGATAGACAGACAGACGGACGAGCAGCGGAGTCTTAGTAATATACTAGCCTCGCTCGAAAAAACCGCCTTATTAATAAACGCATTTACTTTATAGTAGTTAGTCCATCTCTTGTCTTTTACAAGTGAATTAGAATTATTAAAGAAAATTATGAAACGATTAAAAATATTCTCATTAATATTAGCTGAACTTCATGAAATCGATTTGCTGAATCCGAAACACAAAACGAAGAAAAAGAATCAGAAATGAGGAGATCCGTAGAAGAACCAAACTTACCGACATAGCCATAGCATAGATTGGCAAGTTGAATTGGCAGTGGGCGGGGCACATAGCGCGGAGGACTGATGACCGATGGGGTCGAAAAGTTTTCGAGTGGAGACAGCGTAGGACGTCCACCCACAAGGTGGATGGATGACCTCATTCAAACCGCAGGATCGCGCTGGATACAAACCGCTAACAACCAGTCTTATTGGATATCTTTAGGGGAAGCCTATGTCCAGCAGTGGACGTCCTATGGCTGAAACGAACGAACGAATGAGAAGATTAGGTGAATATAATAATAGAAAAAAAATTACAGACTTAAGGGAAAGTATATACAAAAAAGCACCTAATACAAGGATTAGCGAGTAATGTTTGTTGAATATAAATTAATTAATAACAATAACATTAAATACATAAATAATAATTATATAAGCTAGCAAATTATACGAATAATCCGCCCCTCATCGTTCCTAGTGCAAAGGTGCCCATAACGCTTGCCGCATTCCAACGTTGGATGGCGATGGACATTCGTTCCACCAGAAACGAGGTAGAACGGGAGTCAGTTCCTCTTTCCCGAACCCTGCGCCCTATAGCGCCCTATAGCCCCCTATAACGCCCTATAGCGTCCTATAGCGCCCTAAAGCGCCCTATAGCCCCCTATAGCGCCCTATAGCCCCCTATAGCCCCCTATAGCCTATTTAGCGCCCTAACTACCCATAGTATCCACGGCAACGGTCACGATATAATAGCTGGGTACCATTGCCGCGTACTTCAACCGCTTTTTATTGGCGGCGTCCTCAGTCGCTGCCACTGGAGTAATATTATAATAAATAAATAAAATAAATATTGGGCGACATCTTACACACGGTCTCTGACCCCAAACTAAACAAACCTTGTGATATGGCTGCCAGAGACTACCTATCCTACTAATATTATAAACGCGAAAGTTTGTGAGTTTGGATGGATGTTTGTTACTCTTTCACGCAAAAACTACAGGACGGATTGAGATGAAACTGTGCAATAATATAGCTTAGATATCAGAATAACATATAGGCTATAAAGTATAATGATATTGCGTAAATGTTCCATAAAATAATAAGTGTTAAGTAAGTAGCAAAAATTCTGGTATCTGCGAGCTATTCTAGAGTGCGCTTCAAAAAATACAAATCGTTTTTTTTCCACCTCCTGTGGTAAGGTAGGGTCTCGGGTTTGAAAGACGGAAGCTGACATAGTCTACTTTTTATCCCGGATAAACAAAAAGTTCCCATGGGATAGCACAATAATCAAAATATCATGCGGGCAAAGCCGCGGGTTAAAGCTAGTACTACATATACGCATTTTAAGTATAGTACCAAAATAACACCCAGACACTGAGCAAACACCTATGTTCATCACAGAAATACTTGCTCTGGGTGGGAATTGAACCCAAGCCTCTTTGATCCCGTCAGAGTCACTAACCACTGAGCCACCGAGGCAGCCGTATAAATAATTATTATAAAGTAATTTTCTTAGTAACAGCACGCTGGCCAAATGCGGGTTGGTATAAGCCGAATCGCTTCTTAACGGCTGTGAAACTAGCTACACACTGTGCGAAACCCAAGGATCGCAGCTGTTAAGTGAACCTTCAGTCGGTTGGGCTATTCGCAACTTATAGCTAACATCACAGGCGCCAAAAAGTTTGATTCAGCCTAAGAAATGCTTACCTTATAAGATCGCAAAGCCTCTACAAGTAATGCAAGTACCGGTATGAACAATAAGTAACATCTAACGTACCTAACGTAAACTCAATGTCAATGGCAATAAGGAAATATTTTGCATAATTGTAATTACATACCACTTAGGCTTAATATTTTTAAATAATCAACTTAATATATCTTTTGTTTATTTTTCAAATTGCTAATTTTTTTGCGTAAATAAGCCCGATTTATTTACATTTTTTTGCTGTTTTCGTTTCTTTTTGTTATGACTTCCTTTGCGATAGACGACCTCGCCTTGTATAAAAAAACTAAATAGTTTTGGATTTGTCCGTGTCGTGATTAAAAATTGCCCGTCTGACTGTCTGTCACCAGGCTGTATCTCATGAAGCTACAGATATCTGGGACTCTGTGCATGAAGCTTTATAGCTAGACAGTTGAAATTCACAGATAATGTATTTCTGTTGCTATATAAGGATTGCTGTGTAGGAAATATAGCTACCTAACTCTTTTTTACACTTCAATGTCGGTGTAATAAAAAGTTGTTAAGCCCCGCTACTTACTTACTCAAAAGTCAAAACAATATTACGCCACCTTGGGATTTGTTTCTGACTGTTTGTCTTGTATATATAGTATTTATCTTGTATATAATAGATTAAGTAACTGAAATAATTATAAATACCTATTGAAAAATATTTCCTACAGTTAAAAAATTTTCAAAGTAAATAAAACATCATCATATCATCCACAGGACATTTACATGTGGGAGAACACCCAAATAAAACATCTTTATATCTATTTTATTTGATTTTTTCAGGTTATGTACCTACCTAATTAATTATTATAATAATATAACTTTTAAAAAATACAAGCTTTCATCCTGAAAAGATGCTGGATATAATGTAGTATATACCTACTTAGCAGGCTAGCAGGTGCTAGTCAAGACAAGTAAAACGAGCCAAAACACGACGGGTCTATCTTGTTTAGTAAAGGAGTTCCTATGGCCACCTTTCAACTCTATCATCATATCAGCTCTATGATACCATATTATTGCATTGTCACGCGATTTAGGTATACATGCGCGCAAAATTCAGAAACCGGGAAGTGGTCAAATTTAACTTGCAAGTTGCAAGATTCCACCCGAATTTATATACGTTAACTAGCTTAAAACCCGCGGCTTCGCCCGCGTTGTCTTAGTACATATGTACTTACTTAAAATGAAAATAACCCGCGGTTTGATCTACGTTCTCTTTCTACTTGCTTATAGTAATATCTAAAAGTCCGCGATTTGGCCCGCGTTGTCTTAATACTTGATCAAAATCACTCGCAAGGATAATGCCCACGGTTTGGCCAAAAATGTAACAGTATTTGCCTATAATGATAATAGGTGACGGTTTGGCCCGCGTATTATTAGTTCTTGCTTAAGATGGTTATTTATAGCATGCAGCATGGACTGCGCTGTCTTAATACTTGCATAAAATTATAAAAGCTTGCCGCTTGGCCTGCATTGTCGTATTACTTATAATGATAATAGCCCATGGTCTGGCCCGTGTTGTCTTAGTACTTGCTCAAAATGATAATAGCCCGTGGTTTGGCCTGCATTGTCTCAGTATTTGGTTATTTAATTTACTTGTATCTAAAGCTTATTACGGAGTTCGTGAATTTCCGGATGATAAATTGCCGAATTTCTGAAATTAACTCAATAATAAATAAATATATAAGATAAATATTGGGGACATCTCACACACGGTCTCTGACCCCAAACTAAGCAAAGCTTGTGATTTGGCTGGCAGAGACTGATATACTATATATACAGTCATGTACCTGTAGGTTGACTGGCAGATAATGCTATTTAGCGTTAAGTCCTCCTTTTGTACAAATGGTGTGCAAGAAAGTGTTCATTAGAATTTTTGAGTGTTAAATAAATAAATAAAAATACATTAATAACACCCAGACACAGAGCAAACACATATGATCATCACATAAATATTTGCCCTGGGTGGGAATCGAACCCACGCCTCTTTGACCCAGGAGTCAGGGTCACAAACCACTGAGCCACCGAGGGAGCCAATAATAATAATTGTATGAGTAAAACTATGTAAGGAATTTCACACTACTGGCTTTTCATTGATAGAAAACATTGAGGCAACCTGTATAGATACGTCCATAGAGAAAAAACCGGACAAGTGCGAGTCAGGGTCGCACATCGAGGGTTCCGTACAAACACATTGTTAAAATGATTAAAAACCTGTTTTAGCATGTGCTAATGAAGTTCTTTTATATGACACCTTTCATGATACGATTTACTCACTTTGACTTTAGAGCCCATATTTTGTGAATTTTGAGGCCCTATTTTTTTGTGATGTAAATAAAAATGTACAGTTTTCAGATTTATTCCTATATGTGTACTCTAAGACAATGCTTCTCGCCAAATTTCATAGTTCTATGTCAACGGGAAGTACCCTGTATGTTTTGATTTTTGTCGAAATATGCGGTTTTTTATGACAGAATTTTTATGAAGTTTTTCTTTTACACAACAGCAAGAATTCATCGATATACGGTTTAAATTTCAACTCGATATCTTTTACAGTTTAAATTTCAACTCGATATCTTTACGCGTTCTCGAGATAAAGAGTCTTACACACAGACGGACAGACAGACAACAAAGTGATCCTACAAGGGTTTCGTTTTTTCCTTTTGAGGTACGGAACCCTAAAAATCAATGTCGTTTGTGGATTCAGCAACCCGTGCTCGGTCGGCGTGATCACCTTTCGCGGGTAGGCCTATGTTCAGTAGTACACTATTAATTAAGGCCGGAACATGTCGAATACCTGTATTCGACATGTTTCATTAAGTCATTAGAAATTTAATTTTCAAGGCATATAGAAAAATGGCACACAAGTAGGTACCCATATCTTATTTTATTTGAGAAACACATAGAGTATTTATAATTTGACTAACTTTTACAATGGTATCAACCCCAAAATCACTTGATTAAAATCAGCTGTTTAACACAAAAAGTTCATCGACCCGCGACAAAATATATGGAAAATGTAGGTAATTTTCGCTTGTCAGGGTTGATCCCATAGAAAAAATTACGTATATTGATCCGAATGTGCGCTAAGTTTAAGACTATTGACTCACAAAATAAAAAAAAATCGTAAACTAAATTGGGGACCCATTATGCCCCATTTAAGGATAAATCATTATTATTATATTCTATTATATCCTATTCTAGATACTACATTATTTTAAAAAAACGCATTAAGTTTTGGGACGTATCTGACCCCTAAGAATTTTTTAAGGAAAATTCAGAAAAACAGGTACAGCCATATTTTTTATTTAGTCTCAATAGCATCTATACAAAGTTTCATATCAATCGGTACAGGGAATAAAAAGTTACATGCAAACAAAAAGGGCCCGTTTTACCCCGTAAGTTAGAGCTGGGTAAGTTTTCATCCTTAGTGCTTCATTATGTCGTATGATGTACGTATATTCCTCAGCGGTTTGGGTTGTAGCTTAAACTGAATAATTTTTGCCGTCCCTAAGGAACCCTATAGATTTTCCTGGATATTATTAGTTCCTGTATTGAAACATACTGTGTGCTTCCTTCATACCAGATTTCAACCATAACCGTTCAGCTGGTTGGATATAATTGACACTTTTTTCACCAACTTTGGGACCTTATTTGACCCCTTAGATGATAATAGGTTACGGTTGCCTATAATGATAATAGGTCACGGTTGGCCCGCGTATTGTTAGTACTTGCTTAAGATGGTTATTTATAGCACGCAGCATGGACTACGATGTCTTAATACTTGCTTAAAATTATAAAAGCTTGCCGTTTGGCCTGCATTGTCGTATTACTTACAATGATAATAGCCCATGGTCTGGCCCGTATTGTCTTAGTACTTGCTCAAAATGATAATAGCCCGCGGTTTAGCTCGCGTTGTGTTAATAATTAGGTACTTAAAATGATAATAACCCACAGTTTGGCCCACGTTGTTTTAATACTTACTTGATTAAAATAACAGCCCGCGATTCAACCCGCGTTATCTTGGCATTTGCTTATAATAATATCTAATAGTTCGCGGTCTGGCCCGTGTTGTCTTAAAAAATCCTTAAAATTATAATAGCATGCCGTTAGCCTGCGTTTTTGTATTACTTGTAATGATAATAGCCCACGGTCTGGCCCGCGTTTATTTTCGTATTTGCTTAAAATGATAAAAACACACAGTTAGGCCCGCGTTTTCTTGGCACTTACATAAAATAATAGTAGCTCGTGGTTAAGCCTGCATTAGGCTCGATTATGAAGGCGCCATCGTAA
Source organism: Hypomecis punctinalis (assembly GCA_949316475.1). Taxonomy (NCBI): domain Eukaryota; kingdom Metazoa; phylum Arthropoda; class Insecta; order Lepidoptera; family Geometridae; genus Hypomecis; species Hypomecis punctinalis. The sequence continues at coordinate 17,811,303 of OX438816.1, forward strand.
TTATAATAGCTAATTATCATAATTATATCTGTTTCTTTTTCACTTATAGATAGAGAGAACACTTTTTATGTTGTTATTATATTTACCATGGCGTCTTCATAACTGAGCCAATTATCGTATTACTTGCAAAATAATGCCTACGGTTTAGCCTGAATTGTCTCAGTATTTGGTTATTTAATTTACTTGTATCTAAAGCTTATTACGGAGTACGTAAATTTATGGATGATAAATTGCCGAATTTCTGAAATTAACTCAATAATAAATAAATATGTAAAATAAATAATGGGGGACTTCTCACACACGGTCTCTGATCACAAACTAAGAAAAGTTTGTGATTTGGCTGGCAGAGACTGATATACTACATATACATGTACCTGTAGGTTGACTGGCAGATAATGCTATTTAGCGTTAAGTCCTCCTTTTGTACAAATGGTGTGCAAGAAAGTGTTAAACAAATAAATAAAAATACATTATTAACACCCAGACACAGAGCAAACACATATGAACATCACATAAATATTTGCCCTGGGTGGGAATCGAACCCACGCATCTTTGACCCAGGAGTCAGGCTCACAAACCACTGAGCCACCGAGGGAGCCAATAATAATAATTGTATGAGTAACTATGTAAGAAATTTCACTTTTCATTGCTGGAAAACATTGAGACAACCTGTACGTACGTAGAAAAAATCAATGTCCTAAGTGAATTCAGCAACCCGTGCTCGGCCGGCGTGATGGATATGGCCCAATTACCCTTCGCGGATAGGCCTATTTTCAAATAATAATAGGATAATGAGGTCATCCGTCCACCTTTGGGGGTGGATGTCCTACGCTGCGCTCGCCGGTACATGGTCTCCACTCGAGAACTTTTCGACCCCAACGGTCATCAGCCCTCCGCGCTATGTGCCCTGCCCATTGCCATTTCAACTTGCCAATCCATTGGGCTATGTGTGTGGGCCAACTTTGGTTCTTCTACGGATCTACTCATTAATGATTCGATCTCGCAGAGAGACTCCGAGCATAGCCCTCTTCATAGCTCGTTGGGTTACTTGGAGCTTACTAATAAGGCCTATAGTGAGAGACCACGTTTCTGTGCCATAAGTCATCACTGGCAACACACACTGGTCGAAAACTTTCGACTTGAGGCACTGAGTTATGTCGGACGAGAGTAAGACACTACGCACTTTTCCGAACGCTGCCCAGCCGAGTTGAATTCGGCAATAGGTCTCTTTGTTGAAGTCGGACCTGCCTGACTGGACTACTTGTCCAATGTAGACGTACGAGTCAACGACTTCAAGAACCGAGTTTCCAACAGAAATCGGGGTGGGTAAAACATGGGAATTACACATGACTTTCGTCTTGTCCATGTTCATCTTAAGAGCCACCTGTTTCTATTATCCGTAGTACTTATTTTCAGTAGTGCACTATTAATTAAGGCCGGTACAGGTATTCGACATGTTTCATTAAGTCATTAGAAATTTAATTTTCCAGGCAAATGAAAAAATGGCACACAAGTCGTAATTCTAGTCAGGCATGTTCTAGGATGCTATTATACACTCATAATTTGATTAACTTTTACAACGGTACCAACCCCAAAAGCACGTGAATAAAATCAGCTGTTCAACACAAAAAGTTCATCGACCCGCGACAAAATGTATGGGAAATGTAGGTAATTTTCGCTTGTCAGGGTTGATCCCATAGTAAAATACCTATATTGATCCATATGTGCGCTAAGTTTAAGATTATTGGCTCACAAAATAAAAAAAATCGTAAACTTTTGGGGACCCATTTTGCCCCATTTAAAGATAAACTATCATTATCATAATCCTATTCTAGATACTACATTACATTGAAGTTTTGGGACGTATCTGACCCCTAAGGATTTGTTTTAAGGAAAATCCAGATAAACAGGTACAGCTATATTTTTTGTTTAGTCTCAAAAGCATCTATACAAAGTTTCATGTCAATCGGTACAGGGAATAAGAAGTTACATGCAAACAAAAAGGGCCCGTTTTACCCCGTAAGTTAGAGTTGGGTACGTTTTTCATCCTTAGTGCTTCATTATGTCGTACGATGTACGTATATTCCAAATTTCAAGCTCATATCTTCAGCGCTTTGGGCTATAGCCTAAACTTATTATTTTTGCGTATCCCTAAGGAACCTTACAGATTTTCCTGGATTTTATTAGTTCCTGTATTAAAACATGCTGTGTGCTTCCTTCATACCAATTTTCAACCATAACCGTTCAGCTGGTTCGATGTAATTGACGCTTTTTTCACCAACTTTGGGACCTTATTTGACCCCTTAGATGCGGAAAATTCGGAAAAACAGGAAAAAACGTAACTTTTATTTTGTTTGAAAAGCACTTATACAAAGTTTCAAGTCAATCGGTACAGGGGATAAAAAGTTACATACAAACGAAAAGGGCCCGTTTTACCCCTTTAGAGGTCGAAAGTTCAAAATTTTCGTCCTTAGTGCTCCATTACGTCGTTCAATGTACCTATATTCCTAATTTCAAGCTCATATCTTCAGCGGTTTGGGCTGTAGCCTAAACTTATTAGCTTAAAACTCACGGCTTCGCCCGCGTTGTCTTAGTACATTGGTAGGTTGTACTTGCTTATAAATAATATCTAATAGTCCGCGGTTTCGCCCGTGTTGTCTTAATACTTGGTTAAAATTATAATAGCCTGCCATTTGGCCCGCGTTGTTTTAGTACTTACTTGCTTAAAATAAAAGCCCGCGATTCAACCCGCATTATTTGGACACTTGCTTTTAATAATATCTAATAGTTCGCGGTCTGGCCTGCGTTGTCTTAATACTTCCTTAAAATTATGATTGCCTGCTGTTAGTCTGCGTTGTTGTATTACTTGCAATGATAATGGCCCACGGTCTAGCCTGCGTTGTTGCGTTGTCATGGCACTTACCTACTTAAAATAATAATAGCTCGTAGTTAAGGTTCAGTAGAGAGTACACTTTGTACGTTGCTTTAAAATTTACGATGGAGCCTTCATAACTGGGCCTAATGTCATATTACTTGCAAGGATAATGCTTACGGTTTAGCCTGAATTGTCTAAGTATTTGCCTAAAATAGCCCACGGATTGGCCTGCATTGTTTCCATCCATCCATTAGCCATAAGAAGTCCACTGCTGGACATAGGCCTCCCCAAAGGATCTCCGATAAGACCGGTTGGAATAGGCTAGCATCCAGCGTGATCTTACGGTCCTAATGAGGTAATCCGTCCACCTTGTGGGTGGGCGTCCTACGCTGCGCTTGCCGGTACGTGATTTCCATTCGAGAATTTTCGACCACATCGGTCATCAGCCCTCCGCGCTATGTTTCCTGCCCATTGCCATTTCAACTTGCCAATCCGTTGGGCTATGTCGATAACTTTGGTAACAGATCTCCTCATTTCTGATTCGATCTCGCAGAGAGACTCTGTGCATAGCCCTCTCCATAGCTTAATTGTTGGTAGGCTACTTGGGGCTTACTAATAAGGCCTATAGTGAGAGACCACGTTTCTGTGCCATCAGTCATCAATGGTAACACACACTGGTCGAAAACAGCATTTTCTTAGTATTTGCGTATTTAATTTACTCGTACTTGTATCTAAAGCTTATTACGGAGTACGTGAATTTTTGAATGATAAATTGCTGAATTTTTGTAATTAATTCAATACTAATAATAATTGTATGAGTGCCAATGTTAGAAATTTCACACTATTGGCTTTTTATTGATGGAAAACATTGAGGCAACATGTATAGGTACATCCGTAGAGAAAAATCAATGTCGTATATAGATTCCGCAACCCGCGCTCGGCCGGCGTGATGGATATGGCCGATGGCCTAATCGCCCTTCGCGGGTAGGCCTACGTTCAGTAGTGCACTATTAAGGCTGGTATATGTATTCGACATGTTTCATTCAGTCATTAGAAGTTTAATTTCGATTATTCTGAACTCATTTTTCCCGAGAGACATTGTGACAATCTCGCCCAAAACCGTTCACCTAGTTAAAAGTGATCGAGACAATTGTAGGACTTTCAGACGTGGTCTGACCCCGGGCAGATGAAAAAAATATATCTTATTACTGTCGAGAAACACATAGTGTATATCTAGACAGTCAGTCAGTTCAAGGATGCTATTATACTCATCATTTGACTAACTTTTACTATGGTACCAACCCCGAAATCACGTAAATAAAATCAACTGTTCAACACAAAAAGTTCATCGACCCGCGACAACATCTATGGAATAGGTAGGTAATCTTCGCTTTTTAGGGTTCCCATAGTAAATTCCATAGTAAAATACATATCTATCTATCTATCAGCCGTAGGATGTCCACTGCTGGACATAGGACTCCCCCATGGATTTCCAATAAGGCCGGTTGGAAGCGGCCTGCATCCAGCGCGTTCCTGCGATTTTTATTATGTCGTCAGTCCACCTAGTCGGTGGACGTCCTACGCTGCGCTTGCTGGTCCGTGGTCTCCATTCGAGAACTTTCCGGCCCCATCGACCATCTGTTCTTCGAACAATGTGTCCAGCCCATTGCCACTTTAATTTGCTAATCCGCTGGGATATGTCGGTAACTTTGGTTCGTCTGCGGATCTCCTCATTTCTGATTCGATCCCGCAGAGAGACACCGAGCATAGCCCTCTCCATAGCACGTTGGGCTATCTTGAGCTTATTCATGAGGCGCACATTAAAAGACCACGTTTCAGTTCCATATGTCATCACTGGCAACACACAACTATCGAAAACTCTCGTCTAGAGGCACTGAGGTATATCAGATGAAAAGATGTCACGCAATTTTCCGAACGCTGCCCAGCCGAGTCGGATTCGGCGATCGACCTCTTTCTTAAAGTTGGACCTACCTAGCTGGACTACTTGTCCTAGGTAGACGTACGAGTCAACAACTTCAAGAACCGAGCTCTCAACAAATATTGGGGTGGGTACAACATGGGCATTACACATGACCTTCGTTTTATCCATGTTCATTTTAAGACCCACCTGTCGAGAAAATCGATTGAGGCCTTCGAGCATCGTGCTGAGTTCTTCCATCGACTTCGCCATGACCACAATATCGTCAGCAAACCGAAGGTGAGTGATGTATTCGCCATTGATGTTGATGCCAAATCCTTTCCATTCCAGGAGCTTAAAGGCGTTTTCCAAAGAAGTAGTAAACAGTTTCGGAGATATCACATCTCCCTGTCTGACCCCTCTTTTTAAAGGAATCGCCTTGGAGCTCTCCTCCTGTACTCGGACTGACATAGTGGTGTTATTATACAAACACTTCAACACTTCGATGTACCGATAGTCTATACGGCATCGTTGGAGAGACTCGAGCACAGCCCATGTCTGTGTACATATATTGACCCGTATGTACCCTAAGCTTAAGATTATTGGCTCACAAAATAAAAAAAAATTGTCAACTATTAGGGACCCATTTTGCCCCATATAAGGATAAATCATTATCTTAATTCTATTCTAGATATTTCACTATATTATTAAAAAGAAAACTTTGTGATTATTTTTTATGCTTATTATAAAAATCAAATATTATTATTATTAAAAAAATATTAAAATGTCCATAAAAAGAATAAAATTACAAAATAAATATTTAAATGTCAACTAAAAGCTAAATAACGGGAGCGTGGTACGCTCTCCACGTTCGATGCAGGGGACTGGAATCCCACTCTCTCGCCGCCGAGACCAGGGAGTTGGAGGAGCGGTACAGCGCCGCGCGGGCGCAAGCCGAGCGCGCCCGCAGCAGCGCCTGCCAGCCGAGCGCGCGCCCCGCCGCGAACATGCTGCTCGCGCTGCACCACCGCGGCAGACGGAACATGGCGCGCCACGCATCGTTGTACTGCACCCTCATCTCGCTAAGCGCCGCCTTGGTGTGGTTTGTCCACAATTCTACCGTATACACGCTCGTGCAAAAACTGATAAAAAGCTGAGCTTTTACGGAGTCGCTACATCTGTGGAACCTTCTGGCCAGCATGTTGGCGCATACGGCGATGGCTCTCCTCTGCCTCTGTATGTCAGCGTGATCTGATAGGTCGGAGGAGATCATGTGCCCGAGGTACTTGACTTCTTCGACTCTAGCGCGGCGCCGGACAGCATAAGAGGAGGCAGCCGGTTACCGTAATTAGAGGCGCTTTTAAATACCATGTATACCGATTTATCCGCATTGTATTTCATGTTATGCTCCTCCGCATAACTCTCGCAGATCGCCAGTAGTTTTCGCATCGCGGATATTGACGGGGCTAACAGTACCATGTCGTCTGCGTATGGTATATGATTGGCAATGGTCCCGTTGATGGAGCAGCCTACGCCTGACTACTTATTCAGGGTTACGATTGGTCTAGCGCACAAGGAATACGGGACTTTTCCCAGAACGTCAATAGTTAGTAATTTAGTTTTTCCAAATTTCCTTAGAATTCATTTAACCATTTTAACTTAGCTTTACATTATAATTATAACTGATTAATTTAGGCTATCCCTAAGAAACCTGAAGATTTTCCGGGATAGTAATAGTTCCAGTAATAAATAATGTCGTGTGCTTTCTACATACCCGTTTTCATTCGTAACCTTTCAGCTTCTTGGCTGTAATCAATGCTTTTTCACCAACTTTATTATTCCTTTATCTGACCCCTAAGGAAGTTTTTTATGGAAAATTCGGAATAACAGGAAGAACCATATTTTTTATTTAGTATCAAAAGCATCTTTACAAAGTTTCATGTTAATCGGCACAGAAAATAAAAAGTTACATGCAAACGAAAAGGGCCCGTTTTACCCCGTAAGAGGTCGATTTTTCAAAATTTTCATCCTTTGTGCTTCATGATGTTGTACGATGTACCTATATTCTAAATTTAAAGTTTATATCATCGACGGTTTGGGCTGTAGCCTAAACTGATTAATATTGGCTATCCCTCAGGAACCCTATAGATTTTCCTGGATATTATTAGTTCCTGTATTGAAACCTGCTGTGTGCTTTCTTCATACCAGATTTCAACCATAACCGTTCAGCTGGTTGGATGTAATAGACGCTTTTTTCACCAACTTTGGGACCTTATTTGACCCCTTAGATAAGGAAAATTCGGAAAAACAGGAAAAATCATAACTTTTATTTTGTTTGAAAAGCATGTGTACGAAGTTTCAAGTCAATCGGAACAGGAAATAAAAAGTTACATACAAACGAAAAGGGCCCGTTTTACCCCCTTAGAGGTCGAAAGTTCAAAATTTTCGTCCTTAGTGCTCCATTACGTAGTACAATGTACCTATATTCCAAATTTCAACGTTATATCTTTAGCGGTTTGGGCTGTAGGCTGTCTGTCAGTCAGTCACTCAGGGAAGCCTTTTATATAATAGATATATAAATTAATTAATTAATAATTTGCTTTAAATAAAAGCTTGTAAAAATGAAAAATTCAAACCTTTATTGATGAATTTGTATTCAAATGCGTAAAGGTACCTATGACTTTGAAATTAAAATCTCGCAGACGCGCAGTTATTCGCTTTTTTAACATTTATAACTTCATAAAAAAAATACAACTTTTTCTAAAGCAAGAGTAGACTATCAGAATCAGAATCAGAATCAGAATATTTATTAGTTCTTATGGCAAGAAAAACGAATTAAGGATAAAAACAAAAAACTCAATTCACGAGTATTTAAAACGTGTCAGACAAATCCGTAAAACGTTTCATATATCTTACAACTAATCACAAAATGATTAGAACCCCGAGAAAATCACTTTCAACTTTAATCTCAAAATGAAGGGTCAAGGTACCTACAATCGCTTACTGAGGCTTAAGGGGATTATTTATATACACTAATTTCATCCATCATAATTATGTAAAGGTAAAAAATCACACGTGGTAAAACCATTAGGTACGTAGCATTTGTCCCACTAATATTATAAACGCGAAAGTTTGTGAGTTTGTGAGTTTTTGTTACTCTTTCACGCAAAATCTACTGAACAGATTGAGATGAAATTTTTACGCTACTTACATCTACGGACGTGTGCAATTTCTTCGCTATGTTTCCTTCACCGAAAAGCTAGTGGTGCGAAAATCCTTACACAAATTAGGCTATAAATTATAATGATTTTGCGTAAATTTTCCATAATAAAACGATAAGTGTTAAGTAAGTTGCAAAAATTCTGCTATCTGCAAGCTATTCTATAGTACTGTATCAGCCTTATTTTCATATAGTCCACTGCAGGACGTAGGCCTACCCACGAAGGGTGTTTGGGCCATATCTACCACGCTGGCCCTGTGCGGGTTGGTGGATTCACATACGCCATCGAATTTCTTCTACTGACATATGCAGGTTGCCTCACGATATTTTCCTTCACCGAAAAGCCAACGGTGGTAAATTCTGTACATAAATTCCAAAGAACTCATTGGTACGAGACCGAAATTTGAACTCACGACCTCACGATTGTAAGGCGGGTGTCACTACCACTAGACCACCACGGCTAATTCTAGAGCGCGCTTCAAGAAATGTCAAAAAAAAAACAACTATCGAATCGAACAACCGTCAAATCGTTTTTTTTCCACCTCCTTTATTAAGTGTGGTAAGGTAGAGCCTCGGGTTTGAAAGACGGAAGGTGACATAGTCTACTTTTTATCCCGGATAAATAAAAGGTTCCCATTGGATAACACAATAATCAAAATATTATGCGGGCGAAGCCGCGGGTAAAAGTTAGTTTAACATAAAATCTCTTTTACATTCGCCTCTTTCACATTCATCAGTAGATGACTGAATTAATGATGCTAAAAAACAAAATGAAATGAAGATCCTTCGGTCCCGACCACCTTAATTTGATTATTTGGACGACCCTTTTTCTTGTCCCAGGTGCATTAGCAGCACACAAATGAAAAAATAAATCACCATTTGGCATCATCTCAAATAAATAAAAAACGCGCAGACTTACGAGGCATTACCGCTCTGCGACGAGTAGAGTATGAAATTGGAAATTTCATCAAATAACTAGATTCGTAAATTCATTTCATTTTTTGAAGCCGTGGTGGCTTAGAGGTAGTGACACCTGCCTTACAATCGTGAGGTCGTGGGTTCAAATCCCGGTCCCCTACCAATGAGTTCTTTGGAATTAATGTACGGAATTTCACACCACTGGCTTTTCGGTGAAGGAAAACATCGTGAGGCAACCTGCATATGTCCGTAGAAGAAATTCGATGGCGTATGTGAATCCACCAACCAGCACCAGGCCAGCGTGGTGGATATGGCCCAATCACCCTTCGTGGGTAGGCTTACGTCCTGCAGTGGACTATTAAAAAGGCTGATACAGTACAGTACAGTACAACTAGATTTTATTTCAACAAAGATTAAATAAATAAATATTTTGGGACATCTTACACATGGCCTCTGACCCCAAACTAAGAAAAACTTGTGATATGGCTGCCAGAGACTGATATACTACATATACTTATTATTTTTATATACATACTTTTATAGATAGTACCTGAATAACACCCAGACACAGAGCAAACACCTATGTTCATCACATAAATGCTTGCCCTGGGTGGGGATCGAACCCACACCTCTTTGATCCAGAAGTCAGGTTCACTAACCACTGAGCCACCGAGGCAGTCAAATTATTTATTACTTATTACTTCTTATAATTACTAGCTGCCCGCCCTGGCTTCGCTCGGGTACGATTTTCTAAAGAAGACAGATATTATAAGTTCCTATTGTGCCCATATACTTACCACGTAATGTGTATACGTCACACCCATGAATAGTTGTTTTAGCGCGTTTTCATATTACATTAGCATATACCTAAGCAAATATTTTCGCCATAGAACACCAACTACTGAACATAGGGCTCCCTTATTAGATCCTACTAATATTATAAACGCGAAAGTTTGTGAGGATGGATGGATGAATGGATGTTTGTTACTCTTTCACGCAAAAACTACTGAACGGATTGAGATGAAACTTTGCAATAATATAGCTTATATATCAGAATAGCACATAGGCTATAAATTATAATCATATGTAGTGATATTGCGTATGCGGGCGAAGCCGCGGGTAAAAACTAGTCTTCCTAGGTACCATTAAAAAAGTAATGTACAATCTTAAAGAGCACAGGCCCCGGTGTCTGTGGAGTGTAACAAATCAATAGAAAAAATATATATATTGTTAACGAAGTGACCCATTCACTTCGTTAAGAATATATACATTATAGGTATATATATTTTTTTTCATTTCTATGATTTGATGTGGACAATAATGGTTGATGAACCCAAAATTCTAAATACATTTTTTTTTTATTTTATCATAGGTTACAGCAACATTACAGTATTTAACCAAGTTGATGCTGCCCTTATCAAACATGTAAAATATGAGACACAAACATTATAAACTACAATAATTATCTAAAAATGAAAACGAGGAACAAAAACAATAACTAACATAATTGATATATTCGTTTTTCACGTATTTTCAGCGCCACGTCTGTGAAATTTGCCAGACTACATAAAAAAATATCAGTTTCTTTGGCGATTTTATTCAATAACTAGTTTTTTCCCGCGGCTTCGCCCGCATGATATTTTAATTTTTGACGCAATATCATTATAATTTATAGCCTATGTGTTATACTGATATATAAGCTATATTATTGCAAAGTTTTATATCAATCCGTTCAATAGTTTTTGCGTGAAAGTGTTACAAACATCCATCCATCCATCCATCCTCACAAACTTTCGCGTTTATAATATTAATAGGAAATAGGATGTTAAAGCGCGCGACGTGCGGGCATACTTGACGAGGTTCGTCCTACAGCTAGGCACTATAATGGTGCCTCCACACACTCCAGAAGGCGGCGAGGCGAGACCCTCGCCACAAGGCGTTAGCCAATTGCTATCCACGCGAGGAATGTAGAGGCGAGACGAGGCGACTCGAGCGCACTGTCCACACACTCGTGCTCGCTTCCCCTAGTGTCGCCTTGCGGAGTGTGTGGAGGCACCATTAACGTGGGGAACTCGCGCCTCCTGGAGGTGACCTCGTCCGGCACGCACAGCTGCAGCGCCGCCAGCAATTCAGGCTGGGCGAGCTCCTCGGCAACACGCGCCACATGCACTTGTAGAGCGCAACGTCCCGCCTCACCCCCAGCTTGCAGTATAGATGAAATGGGTAGACGCCGTATTCTTTTAAGTACAGGAAGCGTGTAAATTTATTCTGGATTTTTCCACCATACTGCTGTATTTTTCTTCATGGGGATTCCAGACGATGGTGCTCGTTTCCAGCCGGCTGCGGCCTAATTTGATTTTTGTTCAAGGCAACCATCACGCCGCCATATTTTACACGCAATGTCATAAGATTATATGATCCGAAAATACAGGGTGACATGTAACTAATTAGATATACACGCTAATTGTACCTATGTGTTTTACTGAAATAAATAAATAAATAAAAGAATAGATTTCTTTAAATTGTGATTTTTACTAAAGAAAATAATAAGAAAAGCAAATTAGGCAAATAATTAAATACCGTACTATGTTTTCCTTTACCGAAAAGCCAGTGGTGTGTAATTCCGTGGATAAAGGATTTGTTCCGTTACCGGTATTAAAATAAATAAAAATTCTAACCAGACCAATGATTGCTGTTTTATAAAGAGCATTCAAATGTAATTATTATCTAATAAAAACATATTTTTAAAGCCCTGCGATATTTAGAAAATCGATAATATATATTTGGGGTATGTAACGTGAAACGGAACGGATATCTCGTAAAGAAACACGTTAATCTGAAAAATGTCAAAGCTAATTTAAAAAAAAAAGTATAATAGAAATGTCAATGTCAAAAGAAATTGATTGATTAATTTGATTTTCAATCAGTGTTGCCACCTTAGCCCTTTTGGAGCTAGATTTAAGACTGTTTACTGTAGGTAAACCTGATGTGTAATGATTTAGCCCGGAAAGGGCTATCTAGCCCTTATTTGCCCTATTTATTTTCTTAGAAAATATTATTTTGAATTTACAATATATTTTTTTAAAATAACAATTTAAAAAAAAATGCAGGGCTATATATTATTTTTTATTACTCCATGAAGCTTTAAACTTTAAGTACATTCCTAGAAAAATGGAATGATCTTGGTTAAAATTTTAATACCGAGTTCCTTGTAAATCAGGTACAACTCCTTTCAAATAACTCATTGGTAAGGGACAGGCATTTGAACCCACGACCTCACTGCGTGTGTCACGACTACTGGACCACAACGGCTGCATACCCAAGAATGAAATGACACAAATCAAAATTTGCAATCATTATAGTTCAAGAAAAAGTAGATGAAACATTCATTCATCATTGATTAATGTATCGTAAGAAAATGCAATAAAGTTTTATTTACGAGCACTAGCAGCGAGGATTGAATGCGGTTAATTTAAAAGATTGAAGTACCGGTATAAAGTAACCATTATAATGTACTAGTTTTTACCCGCGGCTTCGCCCGCATTTTATTTAGATTTTTATATTAATATCATTATGATTTATACCCTATGTGTAATTCAGATATATAAGCTATATTATTGCAAAGTTTCATCTCAATCCGTTCAGTAGTTTTTGCGTGAAAGAGTAACAAACATCCATCCATCCTCACAAACTTTCGCGTTTATAATATTAGTAGAATTGGCCGTAAAGTTTTCGATGCTGATTTCGTGGGCTGACGCTATAATAAAGATCGCAGAAACGCGCTGAACGCAGGCCGCTTCCAACCGGCCTTATTGGAAATCCATGATAGGGCCTATGTCCAGCTGTGGACGTCCTACACCATGTGATTGTATGCTAGTAATATTTTAAAAAATGAACAAGAAGTTACAGAAGAGCTCGCATTTGTTTAACTGAATCTTCATACGAGTAAGCTTACGACTCATTCTTTAGTGATTTCATTTATACTCTAAAATCTTGTCATAGGTATATAAATCTTTAAGATTGAGATACTTACGAGTACTTTGGATGACCTCGATATCTTTAATGATTCTTTCTTTCAAAAAGTAATATACTCAAGTCTCTACCTGAGACGTTCAATGTTTGATTTTCAATAACATAACATTTTTTTTGTATTTCTTAATTATTTTCCTTAAATTTAAAAAAAAAAATACGTTGGAAGACGTTAGCATCCGAGAATCAGAATTTCTTGTCCGGGTGCTAACACGTCTTTGTATATTTCACGTATTTTGGTGTCAATAAAGATTATGATTATTATTGTGATAATAGTTTGTAACAACTACTTAAATATTATGTCTAACCACTAAGTAGTTTTTTTTAAATGCTGTAGGTATACACCTATTAAAGGTGATCATATCAGATCTTTGTATACCTACCAATGTAATAGTTTAAGATTGTATTCAATAAGTTCACTGTTGGTGTATCTATTTAAATAAATAAATACCAAACAATGTTGCTAAATATTAACAAAACCGATTGATAAACAGAGCTGCAGCAAATTTGCCTCCTTTTTGCGGGAATTACTCCCTCAATTAAAAATCACCGTCGATAAAAATATCCAAATATATATAGAACCTAGTACCAATTTCCGTGGTGGTCTAGTGGTAATGACACCCGCCTTACAATCGTGAGGTCGTGGGTTCAAATCCCGGTCCCGTACCAATGTATTCCTTGTAATTTATGTACGGAATTTCACACCACGGGCTTTTCGGTGAAGGAAAACATCGTGAGGCAACCTGCATGCGTACGTAGAAGAAATTTGATGGCGTATGTGAATCCACCAACCCGCACTGGGCCAGCGTGGTGGATATGGCCCAATCACCCTTCGTGGGTAGGCCTACGTCCTGCAGTGGACTATTGTTGTACGTACTTGGTATTTTTCTGATCAATAAAGAACTTTTAAAAATCAAAAAAATCAAGTGGACTATTAAAAGGCTGGTACAGTACAGTACAGTACAGTACCAATTTCTTCAAGATTCGTTGAAAAATGCTACTTTTAGAGGGAAATCAACATCCGGACAGACAAAAGCAAAATCGTCGAGTTAAAACGGAGTCCTCACTTCCTTCGCTTCGGTCAATAAATTAGCGCAGGATAAATTCATATTATTTAAGATTGGTTGTATGTTACGAGTATTAGTTAATATTTCGGTATGCTTATTAATATTGAAATACCTATCAAAATATAAACGCATGACAGCCATTATATGCTTAGTATGGTAACTCATTAGAACAGTTTGAGCCCTGCGATACAGTACTTGTTACCTACTAGTGCAGGTCTCACAATCTAACTGTGAAACCTTATTTCTGCTTTGGTGAAGATGTCTTTTATTTGCATAAATTAACCTTAGTTTAAATTGTAAAATAATATGACTTCCTTAAATAAAATTAATATTCATTGTTAATTTAATCATTAAGGTTTTAGTAAAAGTTTTGGTAATAAGTTATTTTGTATTTTGTATACCCCTTATTTTATCGGTTATATTCAATTTCTGCCTAGCCAAGTAATGAAATGCATTTAGAATAAAATTAAATTAACTTCATCACAATAATTTTAATCCCATTAGTTCCTCAATTTATGCCATAAATTAATTTTGTTGACATTATGTTAGATGTAATAGAAGAAATAGACCTTTTGTTGAACTACTTAATAAAGGCAATTGCCCTATTAAAAAAAAAGTGAGAATAGAGTACATAATCGATATATTTTTAACCAATATTTTCCAAAATTATTATATTTTATAATAATAAGTTTTATTAATAAGCTCCAAGCAGCCCAACGAACTATGGAGAGGGCTATGCTCGGAGCCTCTCTGCGAGATCGAATCAGAAATGAGGAGATACGTAGAAGACCCAAAGTTACCGACATAGCCCAGCGGATTGGCAAGTTGAAAAGGTAATGGGCAGCGCGGAACTCTGATGACCGATAGGGTCGAACAGTCAACAACTGTTCTCGAGTGGAGACCACGTACCGGAAAGCGCAGCGTAGGACGTCCACCCACAAGGTGGACGGATGACCTCATTAGGACCGCAGGATCGCGCTGGATGCAAGCCGCTATCAACCGGTCTTATTGGAGATCCATAGTGGTCCAGCAGGTGAGAGTCCAGCAGTGGACGTCCTATGGCTGTTGGATGGATGGATGATTATATTTTAAGGTATTATTTTACTATTACAAATATAAATAAATAAATAATAAATAAATATTGGGGGACATCTCACACACGGTTTCTGACCCCAAACTAAGCAAAGCTTGTGATATGGCTGCCAGAGACTGATATACCTACATATACATATTTTAAATACATACCTACTTATATAGATAGTACCTAAATAACACCCAGACACAGAGCAAACACCTTTGTTCATCACAAAAATGCTTGCCTGGTGGGAATCGAACCCACGCCTCTTTGATCGAGAAGTCAGGGTCACTAACCACTGAGCCATCGAGGCAGTCAAATATGTTACTAAGTAATGGATTACTTTATTACTTTTCTGTAAAATAAAGTTTAGAGACTATATCAGGCGGCTTAAAAACTCTGAAACTGACTGTATTTGTGAACTTACTATATTTTTCACTAACATACACACATTTATAAGTTGGTAGCTTTTGCCCGCGGCTCCGCCCGCGTGGTATTTTGACTTTTGTGCTATCCCACAGAAACCTTTTATTTTTTATGGATAAAAAGTAGCCTATGTCACTTTCCGGCCCTTGAACTATATCCATTCCAAAATTCAAGTCAATCCGTTGCTCCGTTGCTGCGTGAAAGAGGAACACACCAACAAACTTTTCGGATTTATAATATTAGTATGATTATCATATTTTTACTACACTATATTCACATATATATTTGATATTGTACTTAACTTAACTCTCCTCTTGCTTTTTTTTTTCCGCAAACATCTAGTCATTTTTCGAACAGACGATTTGATCGGTAATGCCTGCAGCTTGCAAAGGATATGTTAAGAGTAGTAAGGCAATATAAACCAAAAGAATATCATTTAATACAGAGATTCAGTTAAAACTATGGCCGTAACTACATCACTTGTGTTTTTGTAAGTAAATTCATGATTAATTAATAAATTAACAATGATTACTACCTACCTCCTTGAAAATACATCTCGCGTGGAAAAAAATAAGTGTATTAGTAGTGTTTAAATTTGAACATACGTTTTGGCCACGTGCAGTTTGTATAATTAACTTAGCTAACAAAATAATAAAGGTATTTAAGGACAAACTACCGGTAAGACCTTTCACTTTTTCATATCTTAAGTAAAACTTAACTAAAATATTAGTTAAGCTTTTTATTTTATGTCATTAGTAGTTTAGAATGAATGAACACTTTAATGTTAACACTAAAATACAATACAGAAAAAACCAAGCGACATAAACTAGTGCAAGAAAGGGCGGCCTTATTGCTTATAGCAATCTCTTCCAGGCTATGATTATATCTTCTTTGTCCAGGCGTAGTGCAATGAGAATAAGGGTGTTGTCCAGAGGGCAGTGCAGTGAGAATAAGGGTGTTTTTGAATGTATAATTATAGTAATATTATTAATTGTGAGGGTTTTTCTTTTGATTAATTAATGTATTAAATAGGGCCCTTAAACTTATTTGCCAAAACAATCTTAGCGGAAATAAACTAAATATTTATGCAAAACATAGACGTACATATTTTTCACGTCCTATACCAATTTTATTGCCTTTTCCCGGCCCAGAGCCTCCTGACCACGAGGAAACACCCCTACATCACCGCCTCGTTCCGATCCCTGACGGCCATCTGCAGGTTGTATTCCTTGATGGTCTCCGATGACACAGACGATGCTTGCCGCACGAATCGACTGATGGCGTCATTTTCGATGTCGTCGACGTAATAGATGAAGGTCCCAGTGTACCGCGATAGTGCAACGACCGCATGTGAGACGCTCTCGTGTAGTCTTATTTTCGGCTTTGTTTTTATAACGATGGATGTTAAGGGTGCGTGATTCTGAGGCTCCCCCATACCCTTGGCTTATGAGGATCTCCTTTTCTTCCTGCGTATGCGCTAAGAAAAGGGTGTTGGGGCGGGTTTTGGATATTTGAGTCCCCTTGAACCTTTTCTGCTCAAAAGACCTAATACAAGGTGCTTTGGAAAATATACCTGAGTATATTTTCATCAACGCATACGCAACATCTATTGAGATCCATCACTATGTAGGTATATATGTATATTTCTTCCCAGGTCAGTGCTGAGTACATCATGGGCATTAGATGTAGAGTTCCCGCCCTGGTTCAAATTCGGCACGTCCACTGCTGCGTACCAGGTAGAAGGAGCTTGGAATATCAGCGGTAAGCACTAGAAGTACCTAGTAGTAGTAGTACCTACTTACTTCCTAGGTCAGTGGCAGTAAACGTAGAGTGTTCTCCCTGGTCTCAGTATGTCCGTAACTACGAGTAAATTTGACGATTTACTGTCAAATATCTGTATGTTTGAACCGTTTAGCAATGTCAGCGGACTTCTAGAGACTTTAAAACCCTGACACCAGGAGTAGGCGCCCTGTTTATATGAAATTACTTACTTTTATAAAAACAATAAGAATATTATGAAAACTATTAAAGTTTTATCAAATTTACAATAAAAAAGTTATAACGTTAAAGTTTTACAAAGTTACAAAAATCACTAGTTCACTACATAGTATAAAACAGAGTCGCTTCCCGCTGTCTGTCCCTATGTATGCTTATATCTATATAACTACGCAACGGATTTTGATGCGGTTTTTTTAATAGATATAGTAATTCAAGAGAAAGGTTTATATGTCTAAACACACCTGTGCGAAGCTGGGGCGGGTCGCTAGTATTTTGATAATATTTTGACAAGCGAAAGTTTAGAAATTTGTCCAAAAATGACCAGTGGGGCAATTCTGATAACCGATCTCGATGCTGAGGTGACACGTTCTTGAACCTCTCGCGTTTTACTGACAGTTTTTAGCTGTCAGAACTGTCAGAAAAACGAAAGAGGTTCAAGAACGTATCACTTCAGTCACAGATATCGGAACTCTGTGACTTCAGTACAGAGATCAGTTGACAGAATTGCACTGCTGGGTCTGCAAGGGATGTGTAAGTTCGTATAGGCTGGGTGGCTAGCCCTGGTGTCAGGGTTTTTAAGCCGCCTGAAAGCCTCTGTAACGGCTAAACGGTTAAAACAACCGGGACTTACAACTTAAGTATGACGTGATGTGACTTTATGTGACGTCGGAAATTTTCCAGTGTTCAATTTTCTACTAATATTATACTTCGACGCGTTTACTTGTTTCCCACGATTAAATGATAAGCCTGTTACTTACGAATTAAAAAAAGATTTTACAAGACTACGGGAAACACTTGAAACATCATGTGTTTACCATTTATTTATTTATACAGTTTTTTGTGACAAATTGCCTGTTATTCGCGGACTTTTGCTGACTTTTTCCGAGCAATATTGCATATAAGACGTGTAAATTTTAATTGTAATATGTTATATTGATAATTTTTAATGATTTATAAATATATGACTGTAAAATTAATTTCTATATTAAGTGTTATTATTTTGTTATCTTACAACTCACGGGTTGCCCCGGATCTTTGAAGGGCATTGATGGGGCCGAAACCAACACCAAGAGGCCCTTTTACAATCATTAAGTAAAAAAATACAGTTTTTGGGTGATAGGAAGAGGTAAACTATTGTAAACACGGGGAATAGGTAGGTACTTATTAGGCTATTATAATGAATTACCTATTACATGATTATAAGCTGGTCTATGGAATGAGGTGCGGCACCCGCCAAGTGATGCCTCAAATATTTAGGCGGGTGGTGACTTGCCATCCACTAAATGGGCCCCCCATAAATGCTACCGTAATTTGGCGCCGGAGGGGCAACATTGGTGTGGACGGCTTAGGGTGTCGAGAGGTGTGCTGTGGTTTCACTAGACGCTACTCGCGACGTTATGCCCTTTTACACTTCCACCCTGGAGCTTAGGTTCTTAGCTCTTGCGGTTTCCACTCCAAGCCGGCCAGTTAAGGCAAATGAGGAGTCAGGGGTCTCATTTAGCCCCAGGGAATCAGGGTTCGCGGTGTCGCCACTCACCGACGGCTCGCGACAAAGCCGCCCCTGCGATATTATTATTATTAGCCTTATTATTATTTATTATACATACGAGTATAACAAATAAACAGTATAAGGTGGGTTGACGATATCGTCAATATCGCGGTTCGAAGGGCCTTATTGTGTAAGCGCTCTGACGTTCGGCTTCGCTTTTTCTCCTGCTCGCGCCAGTTACTCACGCCACGAGAGCAAGCGGGAGGAAAAGCGAAGTCAAACGTCAGAGCGCTTACACAATAAGACCCTGGACACGATTGGCAAAGGACCGAGGCAGATGGCACTTTAAGAGAGAGGCCTGTACCCAGCAGTGGGAAAAAGATGGCTGTGGATGATGATGATGACAGCCAGTATAATAATATTCACGTCAAAATGAAGTGTAACATAAATAACAAGTATTACAAAATCACATTAAAATTATGATCATCATTATAAATAAATCATCATGATAAGAAATTAATAAAAATCAATTAAATACCCCAGTGCTTGGTACAGTAAAAAATTGATTGCGTATTAAGTAGGTATAAGAAACTATAAGTTAGAATGAGAATATTCAGGGTTATTTCTAATCAATTAGCATCCTCTTAGGAGCTTATTTTGTACATCAAAACTTACAATGTTTGTTCTGTGACTGTCCAATGCAAAGAACATTTAGTACCTAACTTTATCAAGAGATGGCGCCACACAGCAAATTAACTCGCGCAAGCGTTATGTTTGTGAATATCGGTACGGTGTTAAGTATTGAAATAAATCTGAGAGCTCTTGCATACTGCATTTGGAAAATGTAAACATTAATTTTACTAAGAGTTCCCCGCCCGTGCTCCTTAGCTATCTGGAGTTTTCTTCAGTGACTTTAGTTAAAATTTAAAAAAAAATGTTGTTCCATAGAAAAGATATCGTTCACCCGCGACAAAATGCACAAATATTAGGGGACATCTTACACACGGCCTCTGACCCCAAACTTAGCAAAGCTTGTGATATGGCTGCCAGAGACTGATATACTACATATACATATTTTTAAATACATACTTTTATAGATAGTAACTAAATACACCCAGACACAGAGCAAACATTTATGTTCATCACATAAATATTTGCCCTGGGTGGGGATCGAACCCACGCCTCTTAGATCCAGAAGTTAGGGTCACTAACCACTGAGCCACCGAGCCAGTCAGTATGAAGTTTTAAAGAAAGTTGTAGAACAAAAGTCGTTAGTTTTGATGTACAGAATAAGCCCCAAAAAGGATGGTAATTAATTAGAAATAACCCTGTATTTCTGATTTGGTCCATACTCGCATATACTTATTGTTAGGATTTAGATAGTAATTAAACTATATTGCCAAATATTAACGAAATTGGCTGATAAATAGCGCGACAGCAAATTTCACTTTCACTTATTGAAGAAAATGATAAAAAAATAACAAGTAATAAAAGTTTCAATCAAAAATCGCCGACGGCAAAAAAATCTATAATCCGTATTGAACCTGTGTACTAAGTTTCGTCAAGATTTGTTAAGAAATGTGACCTTTAGAGGAAATTCAACACCCGGACAGAAGACAGAAAAAATAGATCTCTTCAATCCTCTCAGCATGCCTATTTCCCTTGTAATGTTCCCAGACAAAGGCGAGAGCATCTGGGACCGGTTCACACACGCGGACCCGACCGTCATCGCCGATCTGACCAATGGGGACGTCGCTTGTGATTCATATCACAACTGGCAGCGCGACGTCGATATGGCTGCTGAAATCGGCACGCAGTTTTATAGGTATGTGACCCTCCTAGAGTAAAGTTCTCGAATGGAGACCTCGGACAGCAAGCGCAGCGAAGAATGCTACCAACCAAGTGGACTACCAACTAAGTGGACTGTATAATAATAATAATTAAGACTGCAGGAACACGCTTGATGCGTGCCGCTTCCATCCACCTCTATTTTGAGAATCCATAGGGGAGGCCGAAGTTTAGCAGTGGACGTTCTGTGTCTGATGGACAGGTGGATGGATGACTCTTGTGATGTCTCTAGAATCTAGCCAAGCCAGCAGCCTGTCTAGTCTGCGTCATATAGATATGGTGGTTATCTTAGATCTGACCAATGGAAATATATCGCCTGCCATTCCTATCACAACTGGCAGAGTGACGTCGACATGACTGCTGAAATCGGCACGCAGTTTTATACTCGTAGGTATGGCTCTTGTACTGTCTCCTTTCCAGATAAAGGATAGACTATAAATAGATCGGTTCACTTGGACTTCATGATGAAAGGCGATCAGGCCAATGGGGACATCGCCTACGATTCTCCACCACCTACCTCAACTGCCAATGGGGTGGTTCTCTCGGTTGAATCGGCTCATAGTTCTATAGGTATGGCTTTTGTGATATTTCTGGATATAGAAATCTGCAGGACATGCTAATTTCTAGCATGTTATAAAAATGATCATGGATATTTTGTGACCGGGTTATCTTTTGATTTTTTAACTTGTCACTTTATCAGCTGTTTTGTCATCGCGCTGCCACTTGATGCATACGGTTCTAAACTATTATCGTCCTTCATTACCCTGAAATCGTAAAAAAAACAACGGGTTGCACTCCGGGAGTTCCGATAAAAGTGAAAATTTGAACATTAGGTACGTCATCGTCATGTTGTACGTGACGTCACCTACCGGTCTCAGCAGAATACCAGCGCTGATTGTTCTCAATCAGCAATTCACGCTGAGTTGGGACCGGTTTTCGTGGCATACCGTGCTCACTTGCTGCTGCACTGTTATTCTTGTTTGTTGTTTATATTTGTTCATGTATGTCACGAAATAAACGGTATTTCTTTCTTTATTTCTTTCGGTATTTCTCATCCGTCTAACGAATTTTCGATCAGGTTACGATCTGACATGAGTTTAACATTTTTACCCCTTCCAAAAAGTGCCCAACGCCGCTAAAGAAGTTTTCACTCCAAAAATCCACTTATTTTTTTTATTGGGCAATTTGGCAAAGTTTTTTATTAACTGCCACTAAATAGAGACTTACATAATCTAAAACTACATAAACTACTACTACATAACAAACAATTGGATCATCCACAGAACCTTGAAGGTCTAAAGATAATCCAAATGCTCAAGCCCGCTGTCAGTTGGCAGCATGCCCTACAAGCTGGCAACATTGCCACGCTAAATGGCAATGCTTATACGTTGAGCCAAATAAACGCCAGCATTTTAGTCACTCGTCGCGTCCACCAGATGCTCAGAAAAACTAAAAAAAGACTATTAAAATTGAATCATAATATTTTAATCTGCAGGTTCTCAATATCCTGGCCACGGCTCCTGCCCACTGGATACAGTAATAAAGTGAGCGCAGACGGAGCGAGATACTACAACAATCTGATCGATGGTCTGCTGGCAAAAGGCATCGAACCCGTCGTGACGCTCTACCACTGGGACCTGCCGCAGAATCTTCAGGAACTTGGTAAGCGGCTGAATTTTTGGCTTCACTTTCAGCTTTTGACTCAACTTTGATCTATAGATAGTACCTAATACAATAGAACGCCGATTATTTGAATTATTTGGGATCGGGATCGTAGGTCAGTAAATAACTTTTTAACACGTTTTTATTAGTTTCACTTGTATGTTTGCTTGCTTGCTTGTAACCAACCCCTTTGACAGTCATATCTCTATATATTTATAAAAGTTTACTCGAGATTCATAATGAAAGAGAGAAAAAATATCCCAGACTAATGGATACCCTTAACAGAAATCTAAGAAATAAAGATAGACTAGTTCTGCCCAGAGTAAGACTCAGCAAAGTAAATTATTTATGTATAATAAGTTGCCAGTTGCCATCAGAAATTTATCTTATCTTGACTTTAAAATAAAAATTAAAGCATTTTTTATTAATAATGTATTTTACAATCTAAATGACTTCATGAAAATGACACTGACTGAATCTTTGTTTGAATTTTAGTATTTCTTTACATATGGACCATTTATTTTTAATTTTATATTTTTCAGTAATTATTATTTTACCCAATGTATTATTTTTTGACATTAATTGATATAATTTTTAAACACTATTATTATTTAGATTTTATTGGACTTAGTATGATTATGAATAATTATTGTAACTGACTTGCCTAATATAACGATCATTGTTATAAGGTTAATAAACAATCTGAATCTGAATCTGAATTTGAGCTTGATTTTGCCCTACTTTGTGCGATCAGATTTTGTTTAAACTTTGCACACTTATCAAAGACCAGAAGCCGATGACAATGCATTAATTAGATTAAAATATCTTATAATCAAGTGTGGTTTTTTTTAATTATATTTATTTAGACTGTTGTTATTTGAATTATTTACTTTAATTTAATTGTTATATCATATGTGACCCCCATGTCGGGATAATTTGATTATTATAATTTATGTAATAATGCAGGTGCTACTTTTAAACATTACATGAAACTTTTTCTTAATTTTAGACAAATGAAATTTAAATTAATTGCTTTAACTTTGAATCAGACATCTCGAGGTTGTTAGGCTCAATGTTTGCTGTTACGCTGTGTAGTTTCAGTAGATTTGAATATTTATACATTTTATTTTTTGTCTGATCTAACGATCTGAAACGAACCTTGTATAAAGTGATTCAAGATTTGGCCCTAATAGTAGAGATTTGAAGATGGGTAGAGATTTTTCAATGTAAAACTTCTCGCTCTCCACTAAACGTGATAGCTTATTTATTTATTAAAATATACAGTTGCACTATAGATCTATAAAAAAATAGGAAGGCTTATGTATAATAGACCTGTGCGAAGCCGGGGCGAGTCGCTAGTATTGATATAACCATAAACTTTAGAACTAAACTTGTGAAATCGAATAATTAGTACCGGTTTGTTCTCAGTGTTACTACCATTCTTACTACTAGTAGTAAAAACGGTAAACGAATTATCGTTGTTACTACTGCAGTTGAAAGTTTTTAGAACAGTAAAAATAAATTACTCGTGTTACTACCGTTACGTATGTACGAGTATAAAATTCAAAAACCAAATTATGAATTTATGACGTAAGTACCTATGTGAATTCACCAACCAGTATTAGAGGCAAAGTGGCGGAAATTGCCCAATCGCCCTTCATGGACTGGTATTCGTCCAGACTATCAAAAGGCTGTACCTACAATACATTTACAGTGATATTTTGACTCCTAGAACTAGCTTGCCCAAGACAAACGAGTTTATGAATCATTTAAGTCGGCGGAAGTGAAGTTAGCTACAAGATGCGCAATACCCAATCCTGACTGGAGCTCACGGATTGAGTTATCCGCAGGCTGTAGCTAACATCACCGCCGCAAAGGAGACGTCCACAAGTGGTATATTATTCAGAGAAAAATTAAACCAAGATGATATATACTCGTACATGATTTGAAAGCTTGATTTATGGGCTTCTCAAAAATATTTAGTTTAGATTTTTTTATCCCTCTATTTATTTTTAAATGTGAAAATTAAATTGTATGAAAAATAATAATAAAGCTTTGTATTTTTTCTAGTTCAGCAATAATAAAGTGCTTCTATCGTTATTTTACTTGCGTTCGTAGCTGATTCTTCCACATTCATCTCTTAATTTGCTAAAATTAAAAATTATTACCTACCAGGGTGACCAGTACCTACCTACTGGGTACAATGTGACAAAAATCACTAAAAAACTGTGTCTAATTGGTAAAAATGCTTCTATTTAGCATTTTGGAGGTTTTGGAGGTAGATAAACTACCTATTGAGCCAAATATATTTATTTATTAATATAAATCAAAATTAATTAAAAAAAAACGGAGTGCTATTTTTTCGTGTTAACTGATGTAATAGACTCAGAAAAATATGAACTTTCTCGGAATGTAACGAGTGTTGTGGTTAGAATTTTTGATTGTTATTATACCAGCCTCCTTACATTTTATGGACATGTCCTTTATATGATTCGACCTTCACTAGGGTATAGCAATGATTAGTATCGGGGGCCAGTGAGGACAGTTTATTTCTTATCTTTCAGGTGGCTGGACCAACCCCCTCGTAGTGGAATGGTTCGCCAGCTACTCCCGCATCGTGTTCACCCTCTACGCCGACCGCGTCAGGACCTGGATCACCATCAACGAGCCCATCGTGATGTGTGACCTGTCCTATAAAACCGCGTTAATGGCTCCAGGAATTGTGGATGAGGACTTTGCACCGTTTTTGTGTAATAAGCACATTTTGCTGGCCCATGCTTCGGCTTGGAGGATTTATGATGAGCAGTTCAAGCCTTTGTATCATGGTAAGTTGTTTGCTCTCAGTCTTATTGTTATAAATTAGCTTGTTACTTCCCAATGCTGGACAAAGGCCTAATTATTTTTCTCCCATTAAACTGGACCCACACTTCAGGGGTTCAAATTTAAGAAAAGAAATCCCGTAATTATGTCATCATGATGGACATACTAGTGTGATGATCTAGTGGTAATAACACACGCCCTACAATCGTGAATTCCGTGGAATTTAGGTTCGGAATTTCACACCACTGGCTTTTCGGTGAAGGAAAACATCGTGAGGCAACCTGTATACGTCCGTAGAAGAAATTTGATGGCGTTAGTGAATCCACCAACCTACACAGAGCAGGCGTGGTGGATATGGCCCGATCACCATTCGTGGGTAGGCCTACGTCTTGTAGTGGACTGTCAAAAAGGCTGGTACAGTACAGTACAGATGGACATAGGTGAATAGAATTAAGTTTTTTGATTTAACCCTATACATTATTTCACCTGATATAACTTAATTTTTACGTGTTTTCAGGAAAGATGTCCATATCAAATCACTTCGTCTGGTACAATCCATTGGCTCAGAAGGACACCTCATTGACGAGGCTCACAAGAGAATTTGTGGTGAGAGCAGATACATTGAACTAGAATCCTTCTCGCTCGTTCTGCCTGTTGGTTCACCAGCTGACTGTAGGCGTATACAGGGTGTTAGGTATAACAGCGTTGTCCTTTTAATGGGTTGTTCAGTATCACTTATAGATGCCAAAACCGATGTAAAAAATAGGGTTAATTTTCTCAATAATTTTGGATAACTGTCCCAAAAATATTAAAACGATGGCGCGCGCAAAAACTGATGCGCTACGTAGGTAAATAATAATTACCTACTGAGCGCTTCCATACCATGTAGGACGTGACGCCTGGGTTACCGTAATTTAATGCTGTATTTTGATAAAATGAATCTTAGAAGAACTAAGCAAGCTGTTTTACGAATTTTACAAAAACTCTTTAATTAATTCAGATCAGATCAGATCAAATTGATTTAATTTTCCACAGTTTTTCTGATAACGCTGTTAAGAATAACCCTGTTAGTATAGTAGGTACTAATGGTGTAGCTTGACTAACTAAACCTGTTCCTTAGCGATAACGGAAGTAAAAGCACCAGTGAACGGGCATTTACAGCTGATTGCTCCAAGTCGCGTCAAGTAAAAAGAACGCTGGAGCTTCAAACTGCGCACAAGGAAATTTAATGTTATATTTAAACTTTCGCGATTTGAACACATTATTATTATATACTATGGGACTAATCGTGCACTAAAATTACGAGATAAATAAATACCTCCTCATCCCGACATTTCGGCCGAGTTGCATCGACCGTGGTCACGATCAATGCAACTTCGGTCAATCACGGTCGATGCAACTCGGCCGAAACGTCGGGATGAAGAGGTTTTTATTTATCTCGTAATTTTAGTGCGCGATTAGTCCCGTAGTATATTATAATAAAGGAAATTTAACTCCTAGGGGCCGCTCAAGTATAACATAAGCACTAGGCTCTTTCTATAGGGTTGGACAGGTTTGATGACAAAATAAAAAATAGTCGTCAGATAGACTGTCAAAAAATATTAGACACCTAATTTTTCGTTGGTCAATTAAACAAAAATTGATATGCCCGTCAAAGTACTGCGTGACGTCACAAATGCCATATAAATGTATGGACTTCTGTAAGAGACGTGACGTCACGACCCCCACTCCCAAACTTTGACAAGGTTTATCTTTGTCATTTGTTGTTTGATTGACAAAAAATACGTGTCTGATATTTTTTGACAATCTAACTCATGGATTAATTATGTTATTGATTGTTTTACCCAGTCATCATGCCCATTGGGGAGCTAGGTGGTGATTATATCAGCAATAGTTATTTATCTCTTTACGCATTTAAAGTTCTCTATAACTGAATATATTCTTATTTCTAGAATAGGGATGTTTACTGGGTATGAAAATCATTATTATAATTAGTCCGTTAGTTAGATTATTGAAAAATGTTGGACACGTATTTTTTCTTTTGTCAATCAAACAATTAGTGACTAAGATAAACCTTGTCGAAATTTGAAAGTGGGGGCTCGTGACGGCATTAGCCGGTACATTTCATAGCGGTTAGTGACGTCACGCGGAACTTTAACAGGCTATATCTTCATCAATTAGTGTTAAATTGACAAAAGAAAAAATACGTGTCTAATATTTTTTAACAATCTATGTGACGGACTAATTATATTTTTTTAGTAAACATCCCTATTAAATCTGCTGCTCATGAATCAATAAAAAAATAATCTGCCAAGTACGAGTCGGGCTCGCGCACGAAGGGTTCCGTATGAAACGTACCGTATGGAAGCCCCTATTGTATTCTAATTTAAACATTTATTTTTGAAGGGAACATAAAACTCCATATTCTGTGAATATTTCAAGTATATTCCTGTTGCCGCTATTAATATCATGCAAAAAAAATTACATTTCTTGTATGGGAGTCCCCTTAAATATTTATTTTAATCTATTATTCAGACAGCAGATTATATAAGTACTCTTTATTGATTCACATGTATTCCCAGTTTTTCTGTTTTATGTGTGTGTAACAAATATGATTATTTTTTGCAAAATATAGCATGACCGACTTCACCCGTGTACAAAATTCGCGAATGTTTCGCATAGATCGATGTAGCATTTTTCACATTATTGTTGATTTATCAGAAATGGCTCAGCCGATTTCGATAAAATTTGAATGTAACCAATTTCAAAGTATAATCTTTCCAGTAGAAAAAGAATCAATAAAATCGGACTACTATGAAAAAAGTTATGCGTGGTTATACATAAAAAATATATATACGCGTCGAATTAAGTTCCTCCTCCGGTTGGTTCGTCTGTCAAAAACAGAAAAACTGAGAAAAATAGCTGCTAAAACATGTGAAGCAACCGGTGGCCTTATCACTGAAAGTGATTTCTTCCAGGCAACCTTAGGATGGAGAGAGATAGGTACAAAAAAACGGACTTACCTTATTTACATCATTCTAGCGGACATTCCAGCGTCCCTTTTACGTGACGCGACTTAGGTATAACGCGGTTCTTAACTCGCTTAACAGTTTATACAAGCAAAGATTGCACCATCAACCTTTTGATATATTTTCTGAACTTCCAAAAAGGAGAAGGTTTTATGTTCGTCTGTATGTATTTCTTTCATCGATAATTTCGCCATTTGTGAACCGAATCGAAAAATTATTTTTTAGTTTGAAAGAGTATACTCCCGAAGTGGTCCCATTTAAATTTTACCGAAATCGGCGGTTTTACCGTTTTTTGCGAAAAATAATTATTCACATTTCATATCAACTAGCTTTAAAATTAATGGTTTTCAAAATTTTAATACCAGGATTATCAGGTCATATACGAGCTTACTCAAAATATTTTTAATGTTTTTCAGGCAGGTCGCTACTCTCACGCTATTTACTCCAAGGAAGGCGGCTGGCCTCCGTCCATGATTAGAGTCATGAATGAACTCAGCTACAAGGAGGGCTATGACTTCTCGAGGCTGCCTGCGTTTACTGCGGAAGAGATTGACTTTGTGAGAGGTAAAAACTCATACTTTCTGCATAAGTAATCTTACTACAAAGTATTTTTGTATTCAAAATAGGTACTGTGTTGTAATCCCCGGTCTCGTACCAATGAGTTCTTTAGAATTTATGTACGGAATTTCACACCACTGGCTTTTCGGTGAAGGAAAACATCGTGAGGCAACCTGCGTATCTCCGGAGAAGAAATCCGATGACGTATGTGCATCCACCAACCCGCACTGGACCAGCGTGGTGGGTCCAGCAGTGAACTATTAAAAAAGGCTGGTACTGTGTTGAAGACATGTTTTTTCTACAAGGGCTTAGTAATAAGATGGGCTATTATTTCACTACACGATATTTAAACTACATTTGGTCATTTATCTTAAAAAACTTTCGTGTCTAGAAAGGAGGTACCGTACGGAACACCTACAAAAACAATAAAAAACAAATCCAGAACGTGTGTTTAAATTCATTTTATTCACATATTCAGATCAGGGATTGGATTGGCTAGGAGGATTGTCATTTGTTTCTTGCCTTCTAATTCAGCTGCTTAAACTTGTCTTTCGTTCAATTCCAGGCACATATGACTTCTTCGCTATGAATTACTACACCTGCCGCCTGGTGCGAAGAGCCAAGCCTGGGGAGAAGGTGGACACGTTCTTCTTCCAGGGGATTCCAGAGCTCAGGGCCGTGATGGAGGTGGAACCTGGAATGCCGTATGGAACTTCTAACTTCTTGGTGGTAAGCAATACAATCGTTTGAAATACTTATTACTATATGTCCCGCCTGGTGCATTATGCCAAACCTGAGGAAAAGGTGGATACATCCTTCATCCAAGGGATACTAGGGTCAAAACCCTATTGGCGGTGAAACCTAGGATCCCCTTAGGTACCTCTAACTTCTTGATAGTCCTACGATCTTTTGAACTATTGCCATACAGTATACGTGTCGCTTGGTGCATTCAATCAAGCCTGAGAAAAGGTGGATACGTGTTTTGTCCAGGAGATGACAGAGCTTTAAAGCCATGCTAGAAATTAAACTTTGTACCTATATTTACACAAAATGGTGAAATTTATGTTCAGAATTTATGTGCCAAATTGATTTAATGGTAAGCAGGTTCGTAAGTTGATTACGCAGGCCGTCGTCAAATACTTGATTCGTCTAATTGTGATCAAAACTTTGTGGTGTTGCAATCGGCTGTCTCGCTTGCGACATTACCTGCAAGCGGGGTAGCCGGTTGCAGCACCACAATTTACAAACATAGAATAGTGGATTGGCAAGTTGTAACAAGAGAAGCTCACACAAAACAGTAGTTTTCGAATGAAGACTATCTGAAAGATATTTTTTGATCTCAATACCCGCGAGACAGGGCAGGGTTGCGTAGGTATACAAAGTATATCAAATCCACTTGCAACTGATCTTGTCGAAGATCTATATTTTTCTCTAGGTGCCTCCTCAAGTAATAGATGTGGACGTCGGCAGTCAGCTTGGCATATTTAGTTTTGTCTTTGGCAAGGCGAAAGAGTTCAGCGGTACTCCTTACCCCTGTCCATTCTCGTATATTCCGCAACAAGAACTTTCTTCTTCGGCCGGATTTCCTTCTCCCACCAAATTTTCACATCATTTGGGTTGCAGCAACTTGTGTCTATCATGATTAACTACATGGTCCATAACTTTGCGCTGTTTAAAGATTTATAGGGATGAGCTTAGTTTAGCTATGTACTCGCTACGACTGATATGACAAAGATGATTTCTAAAAGCTTATAAACATCTTTTGTGTTGTTCCAGCTGTGCCCGAAAGGGCTCCGCCAGCAGATGGCGTGGATCAAAGAACAGTATGGAAACGTGGAGATCTTCATCACAGAGAATGGATACTCCACCGCTGGCAGCGACCTGAAGGATGAGCTACGCAGCCAGTTCATCAGGGATCATCTGGAACAGGTAGCTACAGCAGAGTAGCAGGTGAACTGCAGAGTAGTTGCTTGTAGTAATGTAATTGTTCACAATCTGAAAATTTTGTTTCTTTTGGTATATTTATATTCGTGTTTCTGCACTAATCTGCTATTACCTTTGAGTAGCGCTCATGGAGTAGTCATTGACTAGGTGTAAGTCAGCGATTACCAAAGTTAAGCAACGTTCGGTCCATCTATAAATCCTCTTAATAAGCAGGCCCAATCTCTGCTCTCTGCTCAAAAACCAGATGTTGACATAATTTTGATTAAGTTTTATGTGTTTATTAATGCGTGTATATTTTTTTCAAGTTGAAGTTTATTATCTTTTAATCATTGTGCTATTGACATTACCTAATTTTATTTTCATTTTATTATATTCCATGACATTTATTTTTACTTACTTATTATTTTTGACATTTTACTTTGACCTTTTTATTATTATTGACTTGTTCTGATTGTTTTTATTTTGAATGTTTTTGCTTGTTTAATTAAATGTATTTAAAATGTAATTTTAATTGTTATGTAGCTTGTCGCATGCCTTGGCTCATGCCGTTAGTGCGGCAAGCAATGGGCTTTAATAAATAAATGAATAATTTACTCCTGTTTCCTCAACCAAAGAGAAATAATATTTGAAAATATCCAGGTGCTGCTCTCCATAAAACTGGACAGAGTGAACGTCACGGCCTACACCTATTGGTCACTGATGGATAACTTTGAATGGGAGGATGGATACGAGTGAGTACCATCACTACATTGATCACTGATCCGATAATACTTGATAACTAAAACTAAGTGAACGTAGTCACTGATCTCTATAACTGTACAAGTGTACTAACATTATTTGCTTATGCTGAACCACGGTAATGGTATCTAACAGTATTGTGACTCTAACTTGAAATTTTTTTTTCTACAGCGCCACGTGGTCATGCGAAGCGTATCTTGCGCTAGGGTTGCCCGCCTTCAGTTGTTTAATTTCATTTACTTACTCTTTACCGATTTGACTTTCTTTCTAGTTTCTATCTATTATGATGTAAAATTAATGTATGGAAAATCTTATTTTATAAAGGTTTAAGAAAAATAAATGTAATAAATGCGAAATATTAAATCCCTAAGTGCACACTCGCGCAGGCGCCCTGCGCCGCTTAAACGAAACAGTGCGGTAGGATGTTAGGGCGATATCGGCGGTCTACTCTCCCTTAATCTTACAAATTTTCGATCAGAGTACCGAGTAGCAGTTTTGCAAATCAGATCGAATTACTTTTACGTCGCGTTGGCCGAACGCGTCGAGCACACACTCGAGCACATTGATACACACCACGCTTGTGTTGGATCGGTTTGGCGCTCGTTACGTTACCGTGAAAAAATACTCACACTTAGCTATTCAGTTTACAGTACGTGACACAAGATGGCGCTGTGCCATTTCCATAGAACTTACATCAAACGTTAACGCGATTAAGCT
Source organism: Hypomecis punctinalis (assembly GCA_949316475.1). NCBI lineage: Eukaryota > Metazoa > Arthropoda > Insecta > Lepidoptera > Geometridae > Hypomecis > Hypomecis punctinalis. Next base: position 17,843,634 of record OX438816.1, read on the forward strand.
GGAGCGCAAAATTCCCACTTAGCCCTCAGGATAATTATATTCTAGCGTTATTTTACCCATCCCAAAGAGTGCCCAACCCGCTAAAAATGTTTTCACTTCATAAATCTTTTTGTCCTTTTTCCAGAACAAAGTTCGGTCTATATGAGGTGGACTTCGACTCCGCGCAGCGAACGCGCACGCCTCGCGGCTCCGCCTATTACTACAGCAGCATTATACGGAATCACGCGCTACGAATCAACTCTACTAATGCCAACTACTTTTATAAGAAATAGGCTTTTATATAGTGCAATTGTCATCTTATTAGTGTCGTTTTTATTTAATTTTAGCAAATATACATTACGAACCAATACATCTTTTTGATGACCTTTGCAGTCTTCATTAGGTACATAATCTAAATAGCTTTTTTGTGCCTTTATTAACCTCTAAAACCCTTCGCGGCTCCATCTATTACTACAGCAGCATTATACGGAATCACGCGTTACGTATCAACTCTACTAATGCCAACTACATTCTATCTTGTCATATGTTATCAAAAGCGGCGGATAAATACATCTCTATAACAACTAGCACGAACGCATACCTAAATATAAAAATGCATAATTATTATTAGTTTAAAAATGAAAAACAATATTTTAATTTTTTTTTTTCTGATATAATATTATAATTGACATGAAAAATATAAATACAATATAAACACTAACTCAAAATCGCAATTCGACACAGGGAAAATCAAAGGAACATAAAATTTTGACAAAAACAAGAATAAAAAAGCGAAAAAAAAGTAAGCAATAGAAATAAAAGAAAATTGATAGATTAATAAAATAAATAACATACAAATTAAGACATTAATTAATATCATGAGAGAACAAAAGAGACAAGTTTACATCATCTTAAATTAAATCTTAAAAATTTAGGTACTTAGACATTGTATTTTCTTAGTACATTAAAATTAACAAAAATATTTCAATAAAATATGTAAAATTGAAAGATATCCAAAACCGATTGTAAAAAGAAACATTTTAAAAAGCACAGGTAAGAAGTTACGTTATGATACAGGTTAAGTTAGTTCCACTTATTATTACAGGTTTATAAACCCTTATTATCAGACGACATAGGAACCATTATAGCTCATCAACCATTCTTACATATTTTTCAGTAGTGACTGCACTGTTCAAGGATCTAGTTTTGATGACGTCAGCATAGAAGTAAGCCGAGGCACGAGGCGTGCGCGTGCGTTCCGATGAATTGAAGTTCACGTGGTAGATGCCAAATTTAGTCCTGAAACGACAAAAACAAATACCTTTTTATTTTAGTATTACATAAAATAAATCTCCACAGTGTCATCATCTAGTGTCATCTCTACACCGACAAAGGTTTCTCTGAATTTGGCGGAGGCAATCGTACGATATAAATTCATATTTTAGTTTTATAAAAGTTTGACATAAGGGGTCGCATTAAAATAGTTAAAAAGCAATCAAAACATTCAGAAAGCAATACGTAAAATTTGGGAATTTATATTTTCATTGGGCATCTGCCCAATTAGCTGAATATAACTATTGAATTTGGTGTCTCACAGGGAAGCATATTTCGCACCATGTTGTTTTGTTTTTTTTTAACAGAAAGTTATACTGTAAATCAATGTTGAGCTAAGCTTAGTATACCATATTATTAAGTATTTATAAAAAAAATTGGCTATGAGCTACTAAATGTTAATAAAGTATATGACACTGCATCTGCAGATCTGATGATCTTTCACATATTTTAGAGTACCTATTTATAAGTCCGGATAAATTAAACAGCTTATGAACTATGGGATGTGGCCATCAAACTGTAATTTGGCTCGCGAGGAAGATTTGACCCAATTATCCTTTCTTGTTCAGCAGTAGGCTGATATTTATAATAACAGTGCATTTTTTTATTTCTTGATAAAAAATATTTCACCTGTATCCATCCATCCACTCGAAATTATCAAACAGTGTCCACACAGTCGCCCAGTCCAGGTTCACTCCATCTTCTATAGCCAGCAGCATTTGTTCAAAGTGCTCCTTCAGATAAATCACTCTGTCCGCGTCATCTAAATCTGAACTTGTGTCAGGATAGCCTACTTCCATGACCTTGAACTCCAGGTCTCCGTATCGTTGTTTGAACCAGTTGAGCTGCTTGCGAAGACCTTCAGGGTATATCTAGACGAAAGAATACAGCGATTGTGTTCAAAAAACTTAGTAGCAGACTTTTCAAACAAATTAATTATAAAAGAAAGATTTTTAAAAGGAGCTCTTTTGATGAAACTCTACCAGGCGTTATTGAATTTTACAGCAAAATATTCAACCGGGTTGAGAACTGATGAAAGAGGTTAAGAATATATTTTCTCTTTTCAAAATGCCACTCAAACTAGTAAAGGTGGGTAGTATTCTTTTTTTCATATAAGTTTGCATTTGACTACATGCTGCCTGATGTTAAGCAGAATAATGCAGACCGGTCAAAAGAAAAAAATAATATTTTGACACACAGTAAACTTTCGAATTGCTCTACAATCGAGCCCCAAAACGCGGTTAGCTTTCTTTTCAAATTCTTATCTTTGGTACTCTCTTTTGTTACTTTATCAAGTTCTTTGTTATTTTTGCTCTATGTATGTCATAGGAACCCTTTATTTTTCCGGGATAATAAGTAGCCTATGTCACCTTCCGGCGTCCGAACTATATTCATGCCAAAAATCAAGTCGACCCGTTGCTCTGTAATGTTGCCGCATGAAAGAGTAACAAACCAACAAACACACTTTCGGATTTATAATGTTAGTAACGATACTCACAGAAAAGTAGCTATGACCTTGGACCTTCCACTCAGGTTTGCTAAGTATAATGGCGTTCAATGGAGGTAAGCCATAAAGACGACAGTGATCAACAGCTTCGCCTGCTCTGGCTTTCCTTGCCGTTCTGGACGCGTAGTAGTTGAACCCGAAGAAGTCGTGAGTACCTGGAATAAAACGATTCACACTCATAGCTCATCTCTAAGATTTGTGTTGAGTTATCATCATCATCAATAGCATTAGCAGCCTTCTTTATCCCACTGCTGGTTATAGGCTTCTTTCTTTTAGTGCCGTCTGCCTCGGTCCTTTGCCAATCATCTTCAGGTTCGACCCGCGATATTAACGATATCATCGACCTAACTTGCTGCCGGACGACCCACGCTCCGCTTGCCGTGTCTAGGCCATCACTCTGTTATCCCTTTGCTCCACCTATCGTCTCTTCGTCTTGCCATGTGTCCTGCCTGCCCAGTGGCCGTATAGTGTACGCGTTCTGACGTTCGGTTTCGCTTTTTCTCCCGCTCGCTCTCGTGGCGCGGGTAACTGGCGCGAGCAGAAGAAAAAGCGAAACCGAACGTACACAATACGGCCCCAGCTCCACTTAAGGTTTGCTACTACGGTTCCGATGTCCCGGACTTTCTCCGCCTTGCCACAAAAGATTGAAACACGCCTTAAACACTGTTTGACGGTGCAATTTGTACTCTTAAACATTGCCTAAAGTGTGCGTAAAACTTTTGTGGTTAGACGGTCTATGTTTTTATTTTTCTATGTTGTGTCAACACAGAAAAATAAAAAAGCAAAACCCGAACCCGTACCCAGACCAAATATTTTGAATAATTATCTGTTCTGGTTGGATTGACTGTCTTTTCATTTATGTACCTACATCATTTAAATATTTTCCCTGCCAGAATCTTAAATATGATCCCCACTTCAAAGGCAAACGTAATACTTCTAATGCCTGTACACTATAAATGCTTGTTTTATTATAATTCCCTAGTACCATGAAACATTTAGATGACTATAGAGTAAACATCTCCCGTAACCAGCCCTGGCCAGAAACAGTACAGTACCTACTTCCACCAGCGCCAAAAGAAACGTCATGCACTTTTTTAAAGAGGGTATAGTCACACAAAAGAAATATCCTGCCATCGTACGTACATGGTCTATCTTTATACTCGTAAACATTTTCACAAAAGATTATATTGATTTACCTTTGACTAATTTAATTTCTTCTTCAGTAAACGGTGGTAAAATAGACCACGGGTACCCTTGCTTCTTGCTGTAGTCTGCTATTATCTTCTCTATGTTCGAGGGCCACCCCCCTTCTTTGGAGTACACTGCGTGGAAGTATAGACCTGCCTGGAATACAGAAAGTATAAAGACAAATATACTATTATAATGCCATCGTTGTCATGATCAAAATGATCGAAATTGATGCCATCAGTCGATTCGTGCGGCGTGCATCGTCTGTGTCATCGGAGACCATCAAGGAGTACAACCTCCAAATGGCTGTCAGAGATCGGAACGAGGCAGTGATGGAGGCTTTGGGCCGGGAGAAGGCAACAAAATTGGCATAGCACGTGAAAAATGTGTATTTGTAATTTATAAGAAATAAGCATCGTGTGCATGCCCCAAGCATTCATGCTCGCCATCGAAGGCTCCTTCTTGCGGCAGCATCAAGTGGCGGGTCGTTCTCCTCCCTCAAATATGGTCGAGGAGAGCGATGGCTGGCACATGTGTCACACTCGTTATCGGGTGCTGCTTTCGGGTCGCCGGTCTGCTTGTGGCATTCACGCAGTGCATTGACTAACTTAGGCTAAGATTTCTAGTACCTACCTCCTAACTCTCTTTTTACAGTATAATCAAATAATTGTAAAATTTTAGTTAACAAAGGGCACAGTCCCTGCAGTCTGTGGTTAGTAAATTTTAATAAAAAAATACCTAATTTAATTATGATTTGTAAACATGCATGTTGCAGCGTACGAATATTAATATTACACTTACTTATAATGATGTTTTTATTAACTAGCTACCACAAAATACAAGACTTACATAATCTAAAACTACATCAATTAATACTAAATAACAAGCAATTGGATCATCCACTGAAGGTCTAAAGATAATGCAAATGCTCAAGCCCACTGCCAGTTGGCAGCAGCCACAGCAGGCACTTGCCGTATAAAAAAATATGTCTCTGTGCCGGTAAAGGCCTGTTTTTAGATATCTGTACTGAATTACTATTCTATGTAAAAATAATAGCATTAATTCTAAGATTAGGATCATAAATTTTGACTTGACAGGGAACCATTTTTTGACCGACGAACCACCGGAGGAGGCATACAATTCGACGCGTATATATTTTTTTTATGTATAACCACGCATAACTTTTTTTATAGTTTTTTTTTCGAATATGTTTGCGTTTGACTACACACTACCTGATGTTAAGCAGATGTGCGGTCTAGGGTGTAGCACGCTTACCTAGAAGATACCTATTTACTCGGGATTTGAAGACACTCACGTTGTACTTTAACGGGAAGACAGACCCAGGCAAAGCATTCCATATTCCGGCTGTTCGTTTCATAGAAAGACTCTGAGCATAGCCCTATCCATAGATCGTTGGGCTACACCGTAAAACTAGCAGTATCCGTATACATAAGTACAGAATTTCTTATCAAGAGAAAGCATGAATTTACATAATATGTGATTGATTGGTTGAATACAGGAGGCCTATGTCTAGCAGTGGGCGTCCTATAGCTGAAGCAACGATGACAAAGTGGTAAGAATCGGAAACTTACCCCATATTCATTTGCTAGATTAGCTATTTCGACGTCTTCGTCTGTGTGGGGTTCCGTCCATACTGCAACGTCAGTGTACGACACCTTCCCTGCAAATTAATCAATGTTAAATATAAAATTATTAACATAAAAACTATTAATACGACCTTTTGCTTTCACAAAGTTAGAGTTGTCATTAACGACTCTTACTATGAGATCAACTCTGAAATAGCAAATAATTAAAAAATAAATAGCGGTCTCCAAAGCGGGTGATAACTCTTAGTTAGGTAGGTACAAGAGGCTCTATCACACACAGGCGGTACGAGCGGTAAGGCCCCGCGCGATCTGTCCGCGGTCGAGGCGCGGGCAATTGTTTACAAACGCGAGCCGCGACCGGACCTGTGTGAGCCCTTCTTAGACAACCAGTACAATACAGATGCCCGCCCGTCCGCTATACCGCTCGTACCGCCTGTGTGTGATGGAGCCTATTCCTTTAATTTATTAACCAGTCTGAATGTTATTGACAAAGTTAGAATGGTACCAGTTCATATGTGTAGGTTAATTATTATTGTGAAACCAAGTGTGAAAGATGATAAATAAATAAAAAAAGCCATTTATTCCGGTCAATGTTTATTACACTTTGTTTATCAGAAAGATACAGAAGCTTTTATTAATTCATAATCATTACAAAAAATGTTCATTACACATACAAAATGTGAGTCTTACAAAATTGTCAAAATAAACATAATAATAAATAAACAATACAGAGAAAATAATGTCAAATCCTATGTGTCTATCCTAATTGAACAGTCCTCCCCTGATAGTTCCTTGGCTGAAGGTGCCCATAATGCTAGCCGCGTTTCCACGCTGGATCGCCAGTGATATATGCTGCACCAGATACAAGCCCGAACGTGGGTCGCGGCCTTTTTCTCTAAAGCGCCGTCCCAGGTCGCCCACAAATTTCCGAGCTTCGGAGCACCATGGACCAGCCGTCTCGACGGCAAAAGGGACGAAGTCATACGCCGACTCCAGGCAGGAATATTTGAGGCGTTTGCCTCTGGCGGCGGCCTCTGCTCCCGCCCCAGCTGATTGCTGGGTGGCGGGGAGGTGGCAGGACGCAAAAGTACTAACGCACGTTGCGTCCCACACGAGGCAGCGTCCTTTTTGCCATGGAATCAACGTAAGACCGTCAGGTCTCTTGCCGTCTGACCGAGACAAACCGGGGGGCTCCAGTACGCTTGGAATCTCGGCTGACACAAGGGCACGCTGCAGCAAACTATTGATGGCGTGGTGTCGTGGTCGTCGTCCGGCACTACGAGTGCACGTCAGCCCGTGATGGCCGTCCGGTTCCACCTTTGCTCCGCAGATGCAGATGTGGGGCTCGCAGACGTCGCATCCGAGACGAAGGGCTGCGGCCACTCTCAGCGAGTCATCGTCTAACAGCGTGCCTATGTGTGGCGAGGGTAGGGCGTGAAGCCAAGCACCAGACTCCGGTCTAGAAGCGGCGTTCACCCGGGCTCGATCGATCGCCGAGCTCTCACTCTGCAATGACGAGAATATTTTTTTATATAAGACGTCATCCCAATTTCTTTGTCGATCGGGCTTTTCAGGTGGGCCCGCGCCGTCACATAAAACAGACCAAGCGTCAAGAGCCTCGGAGGTATAGGGGACGCGGATCAAATCACCGTTACTGGGTAAGATGCGAGTGACGAGTTCCGCGACCCCGTTACCAGAGGCCAAAAATGCAATAGGTCCTGATTCCTGGAGTCGCCGTACTCCCAGGCCGCCGAAACGAACGGGCGCGCTAGCCTGACGCCACTGTGCCGTATTTAAGCGCACGTTGAGTATGTCTTCCAATAACCCTTTAAGATGATCGTCAAAATCGAAAACTGCTTCTGGGAATTTCCAGGAAGGTGCCGTTCTCATGACATAAGTCATTTTTGGCAGCGCGAAACAAAATCGCAGAAAAGTTAATGAAACATGCGCTGGAAGACGTTTTACTGACGTCCATGTAGGGTCAATATCAGGACGTACCATATTCGCCACAAAGTGTACGTTTTACTGACGTCCATCTAGGGTCAATATCAGGACGTACCATATTCGTCACAAAGTGGACGTTTTACTGACGTCAATTTAGAGTCAAAGTCAGGACGTACCATATTCACCACAAAGTGGACGATTTACTGACGTCTATTCAGGGTCATTATTAGGACGTATCATATTCGTCTCTGGTGGACGTTTTACTGACGTCCATTTAGGGTCAATATCAGGACGTACCATATTCGCCACAAAGTGGACGTTTTATTGACCTCTATTTAGGGTCAATATTAGAACGTACCATATTCCCCACAAAGTGGATGATTTACTGACGTCCATCTAGGGTCAATATCAGGACGTACCATATTCGTCACAAAGTGGACGTTTTACTGACGTCAATTTAGAGTCAAAGTCAGGACGTACCATATTCACCACAAAGTGGACGATTTACTGACGTCTATTCAGGGTCATTATTAGGACGTATCATATTCGTCTCTGGTGGACGTTTTACTGACGTCCATTTAGGGTCAATATCAGGACGTACCATATTCTCCACAAAGGGGACGTTTTATTGACCTCTATTTAGGGTCAATATTAGGACGTACCATATTCGCCACAAAGTGGATGATTTACTGACGTCTATTTAGGGTCATTATTAGGACGTATCATATTCGTCTCTAGTGGACGTTTTACTGACGTCCATTTAGGGTCCATATCAGGACGTGCCATATGCGCCACAAAGGGGACGTTTTATTAACCTCTATTTAGGGTCAATATTAGGACGTACCATATTCGCCACAAAGTGGAAGATTTACTGACGTCTCTTCAGGGTCATTATTAGGACGTATCATATTCGTCTCTGCTGGACGTTTTACTGACGTCCATCTAGGGTCAATATCAGGACGTACCATATTCGTCACAAAGTGGACGTTTTACTGACGTCAATTTAGAGTCAAAGTCAGGACGTACCATATTCACCACAAAGTGGACGATTTACTGACGTCTATTCAGGGTCATTATTAGGACGTATCATATTCGTCTCTGGTGGACGTTTTACTGACGTCCATTTAGGGTCAATATCAGGACGTACCATATTCGCCACAAAGGGGATGTTTTATTGACCTCTATTTAGGGTCAATATTAGGACGTACCATATTCGCCACAAAGTGGATGATTTACTGACGTCTATTTGGGGTCATTATTAGGACGTATCATATTCGTCTCTAGTGGACGTTTTACTGACGTCCATTTAGGGTCAATATCAGGACGTACCATATTCGCCACAAAAGGGACGTTTTATTGACCTCTATTTAGGGTCAATATTAGGACGTACCAAATTCGCCACAAAGTGGAAGATTTACTGACGTCTCTTCAGGGTTATTATTAAGACGTATCATATTCGTCTCTGGTGGACGTTTTACTGACGTCCATTTAGGGTCAATATCAGGACGTACCATATTCGCCACAAAGGGGACGTTTTATTGACCTCTATTTATGGTCAATATTAGGACGTACCATATTGTACCATATTGTTTGCACGCGCGCTCGCATCGGTGCGGACGTGTTTACTTTTTGTCGCAGCAATTATTTCTATTTAGTTCGATCGCAATGTTTACGTTTTGCCGGGCTTGTAAAAAAGACGTTACCGGTGAACTTATAATGAAGTGTACACTATCAAACTGTGAAAAAGTGTATCATATATTGTGTCTCGGTATTAAAAGACGAGATTTCGAGTCTTTTTCTACGGACTATGTGCGCCAATGGATTTGCCCGATGTGTGACAGCACAAAAAGAAAACGTGCTGGGAATGACACGCCAGTTCGCACTCCAGAACATAGGAAGTTACCAACAATAGCGAGCCCTAATTATGTCAATAACCAACGGGGTAGCAAGTGCAGTCAAATGGAAGTTTCCGTGCTGGAGAATGACGGCGGTTTGTTATCAGAATTCCAAAAATTTCGTCGGGAACTTAGAAAAAGATTACATACGCAAGACCAACATATTTTACAAATTCAAAATGTATGTTCAGCTACTAATGACGAAATTCAGGTATTAAAGACCGTTATAAAAGATAGGCGATGTTCGTGCGATTTGACCTCAATAGATACCTACTTAAAATGCTTTGCGACCGCAACCAGCGCATCGAGTCATTGTAATGTAATGCACAAACAAATCAAATAATTTCAAGTGTCAGCAAAAGTCCGATGCAGGTGCAGAAACAAGTTAACACCAACCTGATTAGTGATAACAGTGCATTAGTAATTTCTCCAAGAGAGAATAAATAGTTAATCTAAATGTGCCATGGTCATAAAATTGCTATGGGATCGACATTGTAATTTTAAGACTATGGATTCATAACAATTATTGATTATATATAACAGTCTATGTATGTATATACTTCTTGAATATAAATCTATTATGCTACTTACATTGTTTTGTTTGGTTTCATCCATAGTCCTAAGAGTCTGTTCAGGGTACGTGTATAATATAGGATGCCTGCTATCGCAAACTAAATTCTAAATTCTTTTCGTCATTTACTTTGTTCACAGGAAAGTGACTGGGCTGTACATATTAGGGCAGCCATCGTCGTTGGAGTATCGTCATTTACTTAGTTCACAGGGACTGGGCCATACATACAAAGGCAGCCGCCGACATAGTAGTGACGTCATACACAGGATTCACAGTAACGTCACTATGAATACTGTATATGACGTCACTCCAACGTTAGTGTCTACCTTAATATGTACGGCCCAGTAACGTCCCTATGAGTACAGTAAATGACGTCTCTCCAACGTAAGTGGCTGCCCTAATATGTGCGGCTTAGTGACGTCTTTATGAATACAGTAAATGACGTCGCTCCAACGTCAGTGGCTGCTCTAATATGTACGGCCTAGTGACGTCCTTATGAATACAGTGAATGACGTCGCTCCAACGTCAGTGGCTGCCCTATTATAAACGTCCAAGTGTCGTCTCTATGAATGCAGTATATGACGTCACTCCAATGTCAGTATATGGCGTCACTACAACGTCAGCATATGACGTCACTCCAACGTCAGTATATGGCGTCACTCCAACGTCAGCATATGACGTCACTCCAACGTCAGTATATGGCGTCACTCCAACGTCAGCATATGACGTCACTCCAACGTCAGTATATGACGTCACTCCAATGTCAGTATATGGCGTCACTTCAACGTCAGCATATGACGTCACTCCAACGTCAGTATATGGCGTCACTCCAACGTCAGCATATGACGTCACTCCAACGTCAGTATATGGCGTCACTCCAACGTCAGTATATGGCGTCACTCCAACGTCAGCATATGACGTCACTCCAACGTCAGTATATGACGTCACTCCAACGTCAGTATATGACGTCACTCCAACGTCAGTATATGGCGTCACTCCAACGTCCTCCAACTTACGTCATGAGGCTGTGACAAATTGTCGTCATCTGAAGAAACTACCGACGTCATGATAATGACGTCTCTTACGTCGAGCAGTACCGTAAACGGACGTCATAATAACGTATAAATGCTACCTGGGGTGCTCCCAACAGGCTTAGAGAATCTCTATTTAAAGTCCTGAGTCCCGGTATGAGAGATTCAAATCTAGCTTTTGATTTGGCGGCTTCTGGGCTACAGAGGAAAAACTACAGGCCCAGATTAGATAAGGCTGGGAAAAGTGATTTCACATCTCTCTCTACCGACTCAGGGCTCCCGCCTATGGTACCATCGTCGAGATACCATATGTTGAAGGGAGATTCCAACGAAGAGATAGCTTTATGGATAGCCATACTGAAAATTAACGGGCCCAGGGGGTCTCCTTGTTGAACCCCATTCTGCGACGCTATAACTTTGCCATTGTAGGCTAGGTGACTAGGCGCTGAGTAACATTGCAGCACAAAAGGGAAAATCGATGGCGTCAATTCTTTGACCTCGGCTAGTATAACGTCTCTTTCTATGCTATTAAAAACGTTTTGGATGTCCAGCTTCAGGAGGACGTTGTCGCTGCCCTCTCGCATAACAAAGGCCCGGGTCGCGTGGATGGCATCCTCGCAACCGAGGGGTGTGCCGAAGCCCACCTGATGGGGCTGTAGGTAGTTGGCCATAGAGTCCCTAACGGCGCGGCAGCAGAGTTTGGCTACAAGTCGCCTGAAAGTATTCCCCACAGCAATTGGCCTGATGCCACCGTCTTTCTTTTGAAGAGCGCATAATGATCCACCGTAAAGAAACGGACAGATATCATGGTTGAGACCGCCTTTCAAAAGAAAATTGCTGAGACGTGTAAGCGACTCCAGGAGCCTGGGTCCGTTATCTCCGGCAGATGGGGAGGTCAATTCTTGGAGGTGTTCAGGGCGCAAACCATCGAGGCCTGAAGCGGAACCGCGATGGAAAGACTGTAACGCATCAGCGACATCCTCAAGCTTCACTAATAAGCTGGGTGAATCAGCAGTCGGATTTACAGCGGGAGGTGTATATGACGGATGAGAAGGACGAAAGACAAACACCTGTCGTGTTTGTCTTTAAGGGCAGCGTACGTATCCTCACTAGGAGGGGCAAAAGAGCAATCAGAGGTGAGTAGTCGTGCAGCACCTTTAAGATCTCCCTCAAAAACTTTAGCTTGCACCGATTTGTACAGAGACTGTGGTTTTTTGGGAATGAAATCATCTGAGACCTGCGGCTGACTGTACTGAATGTTGTGTTTGACTTTCGCTGTCAGGGACTTTTTTTCGTCTTTATCGGGAGTTTTCAGAGCTGTAAAGGGGAACGACAGCAAAGAAAGCCAATCTTTTGTGTCGTTCGAAACAATACATTGCTCGATCAGGGATGACAACTTCCCTGCTGCCAAGCATCTGGCTCCTTTGGGCACGTGCCTCAACACCTGGATATTATTTTTAAACAAGAGCAGATTTTCTAAGTTGAAACTCTCAGCGGTTTCTGAACCACAAGCTGTAACAGGAGTGGGTGTAATCAAACACACGGGGGTAGCAGTATCGCGATGGGCTACATCCCTATGTTTTCGCCCGATATGCACTCTTAGGCCGTGGGGCACAGCATACGTCCTGGCGGGATCCAAACAGTGGGGGCATGCGGCGCGTGGAGGAGTGCTAGTCATTGTAAAAGGGATACACTATGGGACTACTTTACAAATTAATTTAAAGAGCTTAAAACAATATTGTATAAAAAAGAGAACGCAATGCGTGGATATGTAAATTTTGTTCAATTATCCAAAAAGATAAAAAAAACAAAACACAGATTTCTATAAATAGCTTAGTGGTTACTATCTGTGGGATAGCGTCATACAAAAATAATTATCAAAAAAATTAGGAATCACAATGTCATTGATAGATAAAAACAAATCATTAAAAAATTAAGAATAACAATGTCATTGAAAGATAAAATAAATCATCAAAAAAAAAAATGATAAGAAAACGGTCCGGTCCGGTCCGGTCAATTTCGATATACAATATTTGTTAGTGAGTTATTACTTAATGATTACTTATACTTAGTGTTAGTATTATTTATGAAATTTGGACCCCAGTTTGGGTAAAGGCCTCCTCCATCCTTTTCCATGACTCCCTGTCCTTGCCTAACTTTATCCAGTCGTTTCCTACGACGTGTATTATGTCATCAGCCCACCGACTTACTCGTAATTGTCGACCGACATTCCTTTTCCCTATTGGACCTGAAAGAGAGATGATAAGTGAAAGATGATAAGCGAATACAAATATTATATAGTAGTACTGTAGTGCGCATGAATAGTACTTACTTAATGATGATACGCGAGAGAAAATAGTTGATGTTGAGATGAAGCACGACCGAGTGACATAACAAAATAAACTGTTCCAACCCCAATTAGTGAAATAAGAGTAGGAAAGAGAAAAAATACGTGTTATTAGTTTCACGAGGTATATCTACTCTAAAAATCTACCATTCAAATCTTACCGTGATATTTATGCTTAAACTCCTCGTCATACACCCTCCAAGCTTTAGCATGAGCCATAAGAGCGTGTTTAATGCAAAGGAAGGCTCCGAACTGAGGGTCTTTGATCCCCGGAGCTATCATTCCTGCGTTGTAGCCGAGGTCGCAGAAGGCAGTCGGTTCGTTGATAGTGAGCCAGATCTTGACGCGGTCTCCGAAGAGGGTGAAAGCCACGCGGGCGTATGCTGCCACCCAGTCTGATATGAGGGGGTTGGACCAGCCACCTGGAAAAGATGATAAAATATGTACGTCGCAGCCAGTAACAAAGTGTACAGCCAGTAGAAGCCGTGGTGGTCTAGAGGTAGTGACACCCGCTTTACAATCGTGAGGTCGTGGGTTCCAATCCCGGTCTCGTACCAATGAGTTCTTTGGAATTTATGTACGGAATTTCATTCCACTGGCTTTTCGGTGAAGGAAAACATCGCGAGGCAACCTGCATACGTCTGTAGAAGAAATTCGATGGCGTATGTGAATCCAGCAACCCGCACTGGGCCAGCGTGGAGGATATGGCCCAATCACCCTTCGTGGGTAGGCCTACGTCCTGCAGTGGACTATTAAAAAGGCTGGTACAGGTACAGCCAGTAAAAACTTCTGCACTTTAGTTATACTTGTAGAAGTTCTGCAGTTTAGTTTAGATTTAGTTATTGTAGATTTTTATTTTATTTCGTGTAGGTTTGCGTTTGACTACACACTACCTGATGTTAAGCAGCTAGGGTGTAACACGGCTTACCTAGGAGATACCTATTTACTCGGGATTTGAAGACATCCACGTTGTACTTTAGCGGGAAGATAGGCTCAGGCAAAGCGTTCCTTTAATGCGAATTGCAACGTTGTTTCTTCTGAATGCTAAAGCCAATGGGGTCGTAAAGAAGAATTTTCAATTTCTCTTTTCATCGCAATTTTCATCTTCTGTTGTTATTAATAAACTCAAAGAAGTCATGCCTCGATGCATCATTCGGCAAAATTATATGATCAAACGAACTTACTTGGAAGTGAAGTTCGATCTTAATTTTGCCTAATGATGCGAAGAGGCATGACATCCCTCCCTTCCCACCCGTAATGCCTATTCAAATCAATGTTGTTGACGTTGTTTTATATTGTCTCTAAAAATAATGACTTTCAGCGGCAAGTATAGACCGGTGTAGGAACGAATGAGCGGATTCACTAGTTCTTTCTTTTTACAGCTCTAAAAATGTGTGTGGAAATGGTTCCGCGGGGATAACTATTCTGTTGTTATTAATAAATTCAAAGAAGTCATGCCTCGATGCATCATTCGGCAAAAATACAATAATATGCACAGTTACTAGTCTACGTTTAGATCCTAGCAGTACATATACATTAACTCATATTATGTTTTGGCAGCAATGAGCTCATGCAAAACTTAAGAAAGAAAAACTATTAAAAAAGAAATAACAGAAATTTACACTTAAAAAGGTCAGTTCATTGAATATTTACACTATATAAACTTTAGGTTAAAAATTTTATATTTTTAGAAATGTTATTTTAAATCGTATAAACCATTAGGAGGTAGGTAAGTAATTAAAGCGGGTAGCGTAGTCGCTGCCGGTCGGCAGTGAACACGGTAAGAAACAAAAAACTGAACAAAAAGTTTTTGAATGATGACCACGAACCATGAACTAAGAACGATGAACTAGACGACCTGATTGAGATCGCAAGATTTTACTGGATAAATTTTTCAACAATTCAATCAGTTCAATTCAATCAATCAATTTTATTCGAAGGGCTAAATAAGGGCTTTCTGCAGCTGACGTGATGGTAATGACGATGAAATATTAAAGCTATTTGACGTCATCTGCCCGTCCAACAGAATATCAGCGTTATTAGTTTTCAAACAGCATTTTATGCTGAATTGGGACCAGTTTTTGTGGTAAACTGTAGATGCTCCCTATGATATCCGTCCTTTTTATATTAGACTAGTTTTTACCCGCGGCTTCGCCCGCATGATATTTTGATTTTTGTGCTATCCCATGGGAACCCTTTATTATCTTGATAAAAAGTAGACTATGTCACTTTCCGTCTTTCAATCCCGAGGCCCTACCTTATTACCCTTAATAAAGGAAGGGGAAAATAAAAAAAAAAATTAAAAAAAAAAACGATTAGACGGTTGTTGGATTTTTTGACATTTCAAAGCGCACTCTAGAATAACTTGCAGATAGCAGAATTTTTCCTACTTACTTAACACTTATCGTCATATTATGGAACATTTACGTAATATCATTATAAATTATAGCCTATGTGTTATTCTGATATATAAGCTATATTATTGCAAAGTTTCATCTCAATCCGTTCAGTAGTTTTTGCGTGAAAGAGTAACAAACATCCATCCATCCATCCATCGTCACAAACTCACAAACTTTCGCATTTATATTAATAGGATATGATATTATTTGTAGCTCATACATAGCACAAAATAAACTTTCTATATTTCTAAGCAAAATTGCAATAATTTTAAAATGATAATTTAAGACGGATGACCTTATTAGGATCCGGATTAGGATCGCAGGATCGCGCTGGATGCAAGCCGCTACCAATTACCGGTCTTATTGGAAATCATTAGGGGAGGCCTATGTCCAGCAGTGGACGTCCTATGGCTGAAATTATGATAATGATGATGATAGTTTAAGAAAACTAGCGCTCTCCTGGTGGTAGGAGGTCCGTTGCCTGTAAACAACTGCAAAACCGGAAATGTTACCAGTGCGTTGCCAAAGCTACTTTATGGTAACGATTCTATACACAATATCAAAAAATAAAACCGGACAAGTGCGAGTCAGGCTCGCACATCGAGGGTTCCGTACAAATCCAGAAAATTTCACAAAATTGGGAAGTAAGTTATTAAAATCTCAATTATACTGTAACCATTGACGTAAAGTTTTTTTTTTACTTTTCTCGTCATACGTCGAAAATTACACATTGTTAAAATAATTAAAAACCAGTTTTAGCATGTGCTAATGAAGTTCTTTTATATGATACTTTACATGATACGATCCACTAACTTTGAATTTTGAACTTATATTATGTGAATTTTGAGGCCCTATTTTTTGTGATTTAAATAAAAATGTACAGTTTTCAGATTTATTCCTATATTTGTACTCTAAGACATCGTCGGGTCAGAGCTAAAGTAGCCAATCTGCAAATGACAAACTTTTCAGGAGACGGATTTGAAATTTTTTGATTATAAAACTTTAACGTGTAGATCGGATATTAAGCGAAAACTATTTTTTTTTGGAAAAATATAAGTAATGAGCGGTTGTCTTAAGGGGTAATATACTACAATATATATTTTATGGTTTTTACGAAATTTAAAGCAGATTGGCTAGTATTATATAGTGGCAAATCTACTATACAAAAAAATAATACAGTACTAAAGTAACTAATGTGGCAGTTAGGTTAGTTTACTTTTGTGTAATATGCTTATTCCATGAATTTCTACAGTCAAAGTTGTTACTGAGGTAGTTACAATGTAATCATACAGTATGATGCAAGGTTAAATATTTAATTTCTTTTTACCGACTTCCAAAAAGGAGGAGGTAATATGTTCGTCTGTATGTATTTTTGTGTATGTTCATCGATATTTTCGCCAATTGTGAACCGATTTAAAAAGTTCTTATTTAGTTTCAAGGGTATAGATCTGAGGTGGTCCCATTGAAAAAACGAAATATACTGAGCCGTTTTTGATAAATCAACAGAAACGTGCATGAATGTCACATCGATTCGCTGGAATTCTGTACACAGTGAAAGTCGGTGCTGCAATTTTTTGTGGAAAAATATATTAATAATATAATATATCTCAGTAACTTACCAGACTATACTCAAGGGGGCATGGCTACTTAGTTTGGGTTATGCTGTGTATAAATCTCAACAAGAACCCCTTCATAAAGAAGAAAGTAGGAAAAATGATGATACGCATAAATATTCTACTTATTTTTATGAAGTTGTTTACCACAGCTGTCACTTTGACACCTGTCATTTTTTCAAAACTATTGACCGGCCCGGAAAAAATCGATGTTCTAAAATGATCCTATTACAAACCACTACGGGCAACAAATGTGTAAAACACCATTTATATAGAATTAAATATTTTATTGGCCATCATTTGCAGTGTTGCGGTGACAATGTGAGCCGGAACATGCTTTTGCCTATTTTAGACATCATCCTTCCCATCCTGTGTACCATTTTTAATAATTCTATCTCTTGTGGAATATTTCTTACAGCCTGGCAAGATGCACAGATCATACCAATACCTAAGAAATCCAATCCCAAATCTTTTTCCGAATACCGACCTATCTCTATCTTTCCGTTCTTATCCAAAGTTCTGTAGCGTCTTGTTCACAGACAGCTGAACGATTACCTTATTAGACATGATCTCCACAATCCTTTCCAATCCGGTTTCCGTCCTAGGCATAGCACTGTGTCTGCGCTTATTAAGATCACCGGCGACATACGCTTGGGTATGGATGACGGTAAGCTTACTGTTCTTACCCTGTTGGGCTTCAGTAATGCCTCCAATACCGTTGACTACGACATTTTATTAGCATAATTGCGCTCTTCTAACATATCTCCATCAGCAATCGACTGGCTTCACAGTTAGCTGGACGGACGCCGGCAGCGGGTTCGCCTTGGAGATATTTTTTCTTCCTGGTGTGACACTACTGCAGGTGTGCCACAAGGCGGCGTGCTATCTCCTCTTCTTTTTGCTTTTTTCATTAATTCTATATCGCAACGGCTTACTTCTTCCTATCACCTTTATGCAAACGATCTTCAAATTTATTCGCAAGCTCGGCTAGATAATCTAGATTCAGCGATAGCTGCTATAAATTCTGATCTCTACCAAGTAACAGAGTGGAGCAGATCTTTTGGCTTAAAGATCAACCCCGCAAAGTCACAAGTCATTCTAATTGGCAGTTCCTATAACATTTCAAGAATCGACTGGCCCAAAATTCCTTGCGTAGAGTTCGATGGAATCACTTTGCCATATAATGAATCTGTAAAAAACCTCGGTGCAATGTTTGATCGTACGCTATGCTGGGATATTCATATTAAAACGATCAGCTGCAAGTTGTTTGCTGCTGGTAGCTCTCTTAGACGGCTCCGAAACTTCCTACCTACTGCTACTAAAGTTGCGCTCGCACAGTCTCTTCTTCCTATTTTAGATTACGCTGACGCCAGCTTTTTAGATCTTACTGAAGCCCAACTTGATAAGCTTGAGCGACTCCAAAATTATTGCATTAGGTTTATATTTGGGTTACGCAAATATGACCACGTATCTCATTTAGTATTTAGAACGATCTAAGCTCAAGTGGC
Source organism: Hypomecis punctinalis (assembly GCA_949316475.1). NCBI lineage: Eukaryota > Metazoa > Arthropoda > Insecta > Lepidoptera > Geometridae > Hypomecis > Hypomecis punctinalis. The sequence goes on from OX438816.1 coordinate 17,862,555, forward strand.
ATCCGATTCGTCTTCGTCGGAATGCACATATCCTTAATCTTCTTTATAACATCCTCTTCAATCTTTCTACCCCACGCTATCTTAAAGACTCTTTTTCCTTCTGGCATGATTCTCATTCCTTTCCCCTCCGATCCAAGGATAACCTTTCCCTTATGACCCCTACCGCACGGTGTGAAACTTTTTATGGCCGTTCATTTGCCTTTCAGGCAGTCCAGTTATGGAATGCCTTGCCCGTTACTGTCAGAAAAGCTCAATTACTGAATGTATTTAAAGATCAGGTTCAAATTCATTACCCGCAGAAATTGTCCATTCTTTAACTATGTAAATATTGTTGTTATTTATGTTGATGTATGTAAGTAGTATATTGTAATTTATTATGTATGAGTTTATTATTTGTCATAGGTTTCTTTTATGATTTTTTATGCATTGTTTTCTTTATTTTTAGGTATTTTAAGTATTTATATCAATAGTATTATTATGTATGTTTATGTTGTATAATCTAAATTATATTTTTAACTAATGCGCACCCCGTCCATTATTTATACGCTTTCTGTCCTCTCCATCCCAAGGTTGCCTGGCAGAGATCGCGATAAGGCCGCCCATTGTTACACTGTTTATGAATCTTTGTTTTTTGTTTTTGTTTATCTCTTGGTGTGCAATAAAGAGTTTATCTATCTATCTATCTAATCACAATGAAAATGAAGTTTGCAAAATACGTACACACCATTTCGATGCAACGGCTAGAAGAGCAATGAAAATTTGAAAATATGTCAAAATGAATGAAGTTCGTTCATTCACCTGTCGTAGACTAAATAAAAATAGCTGTCAGTTTTAGTGATGTGCTCTTGCTTTAGTTCGACTTCTCAAAAATCGAGTTAAAAAATGTATGTTCTTAACTTTTTTTTAGTTTTATTTAAGGTGAGTTACTGTAATAACGGTTGAAAATCCGCCATTTATTCTATTTTTACTAACAATACCAAAGTATCTGCCACATAAGCTACTTGATCTTTGTATCTATCAATTTTAAGTTTATATTGAACCAAGGTATTCATTTTTATCTGCCACTTAAACTAGTTGTTCAATGCTGAATTTACAGGTCTGATTAGACATGAACCATGAAAACTATCCAATCTGCTCACTTAGAATAGTTGTCTGTTGTGGTATTTTAGCTGTTTTAAAATTTTCATACTTAGCCAAATATTCAATCTACCACTTTGGCATTTTGAACATTGCGATATTTTTATATCTAACAGTTTCTGACAGTAGCATATTGATTTAAAAGCATATAGGTTAGTTTAGTTTTGTGAAAACCACATGTCGTGCAAATTGGCTAAAAAACATTAGCTCATATCTTCTGTAGTTTTGACATTTCAGATATAATACTTGGCCAGGACATGCATCTGATAGAGACACATACGTCTATGCACTTAAGTCAAAATGGCCATTTTGGCAGATTGGCGAGTTGAGTTTTGCACCGACGACATTACTTCTCGCCAAATTAAATAGTTCTATGTGAACGGGAAGTACCCTGTAGGTGTTGATTTTTGTGAGTGTCGAAATATGCGGTTTTTTACAACATAAACGGCTCTAACTTTTTTATACGATAACTGAGAAGTTTTTTTCTTACACAACTGTAAGAGATTATAAATACACGTATACAGTTTAAATTTCAACTCGATATTTTTACGCGTTCCCGAGATAAAGAGCCTTGACATACACACAGACGGACAGACGGACAACAAAGTGATCCTATAAGGGTTCCGTTTTTTCCGTTTGAGGTACGGAACCCTAAAAATACCAAGTCGGTGTATTCACGCTTCATACTCTTCTTACCATGATTCTGCAGCCTCTGCGGCAGGTCCCAATGGTAAATGGTGATGACAGGCTCGATGCCTTTCTCCAGTAGACCGTCGATCAGGTTGTTGTAGTACCTTTTGCCATCTTCGCTGATGTGGTCCGGCAATCCAGTCGGCAGGAGGCGAGGCCAGGAAATGGAAAACCTAGAAAATATATGAAGGTTTTTTATTATGATTATTTTTCGCCTAAAATGGCACCATCGACTTCTATCATTGCATCTACGCGTGGGCCATGGCTCTACAAAATTCGAATAGTGTAGGTAGAGGCAATTGTAAAGTACCAACTTGGCCATACAAAACAATAAGCTGTTGTCTACTTCTAAGTATTATGCGATATGTGTGTGTTTTTAGGGTTCCGTAACTCAAACGGAAAAAACGGAACCCTTATAGATCACTTTGTTGTCCGTCTTTATCTCAGGAACGCGTAAAGTTATCGAGTTGAAATTTAATTATATACGTATATAAATGATCTCTTGCAGCTGTGTAAAAGAAAAACTTATCAGTTATCGTTTAAAAAAGTTAGAGCCGTTTATGTCGTAAAGAACCGCATATTTCGATACTATCAAAAATTAAAACCTACAGGGTACTTCCCGTTGACATAGAACTATGAAATTTGGCGAGAAGTATTGTCTCAGAATACACGTTTAGGAATAAATCTGAAAAATGTACATTTTTATTTAAATCACAAAAATAGGGCCTCAAAATTCACAAAATATGGGTCCAAAATTCAAAGTGAGTAAATCGTATCATGTAAGGTATCATATAAAATAACTTCATTAGCACATGCTAAAACAGATTATTTATTATTTTAACTATGTGTAATTTTTAACGTACGAGTATGATGAGAAAAGTGAAAAAAAATTGTCTATGATATAGTACAGAGATTTTAACAACTAACTTCCCAATTTTGTGAAATTTTCTGGATTTGTACCCCTCGGTGTGCGAGCCTGACTCGCACTAGTCGGATTTTTTTATTAAATTGAAACAATCATCTTATTAAAAAGGCTCTTTTTCAATAATTTTTCTGTAGTATCAATCATGCAATTTTTCCGTTTTCGCACGTTTTATACAATGTTAAAAAAGTCGTAGGTAACCTAATAAGATACCTACCATTCTGTTGGAGTAAATTCTGTGGTAATATTAATTAAAGTAAACAATGAACAAAACCGTTAAAAAGATACTTATTTTTAAATAAAAATACTTGTGATTTGAAATCTTTTATCGGCATAGTGAGCCTTATCTTGGAAGCTTTTTCTTATTGAAATAAATTATAATAATCTCGACTGGAAGAGGAGAAAAATTTTCTGTTTTTTTATCTCTTTTTTTTTTTATAAAAATATACGTGTTGTTTTTAAACTTGCGCGATTTGAACACATTATTATTATATGCTACGGGACTAATCGAGCACTTAAATTACGAGATAAATAAAATACCTCTTCATCCCGACGTTTCGCGAACGAGACAAAGTCGTACGCTGATTCCAGACCGATATATTTGAGGTTCCTGCCTCCCCAGCTGCCTCCGCTCCAGCACCAGCCAAATGCTGAGTAGCAGGGCCACTACACACGACGTAACGCCCTTTTTGCCAAGGAAATGTATAAAACAACTGATGTTTTTGCTCGATTTGTTCGACTGATCTACATAGATCTACTTGTTTTTTGCCGTGCTGATTTTACGATATCACGTTGTCAAATAGGTACTCGTTTCGGGCGGTACTTACAGGTTTGCCTTATTCAGAAAAAAGAAATCACGTACCTATAGAAATCCAATCCCAATTCCTGGGCAATTTTGATGTCCTCCTTCCAAAGCCTGTAAGAGTCGCAGGCTATGTCTCCCGTGGCTTTGTCTGGTATCTTGTTTGTTGTATGGGTGTACCGGTGCCAAACACTTTCTGGAAGACAACATTACCATGCTAAGTACGAAGATGTATCTTGTGCCCCCCCTTAATATACATAATATAAGGGACACATAAGGTGGACGGGTAACCTCATTAAGACTCCCCTATGCTATGGTCTTTAGATCCATAGCATAAAGGAGGCCTATGTCCAGCAGTGAACGTCCTATGGCTGATGGATAAATAGATAATTCTATATTGGAGGCACGAGAACGCGAATGCGTGATAAGCACTTGTAACTGTCGGTAAGTCTATAAGCAAGTCTGAGTTCTTTAAGAACGTAAGTGAAAGTAATTAATTTGATCTTAATTATGAAAAATGTAACTGGTATGCTAGAACACCTTATTCGTAATGAACATTATTTAAAGAAAAAGTCACACGAGAAAATCACTTTGATATAGTGAAACAGCCGATAATATTTTTTTTGTAAAAATCGTAACCACCGACTTTACTCGTACGTACCTTTACCTGTAGGCACTTAAGTATACCTAGTCGTGTAAAAAGTAGGCATTGGAATTTTCATCTATTTTCTGTAATTGCTTCAAAATTACGAATCTAGAGAAAAATTTTTCCGGCCATTTCGTGGTGATTTACGATGCTAGGTATATCAGTTTGTGACATGGCTTACTAACTCCTCTGGCGCAACGACCCAAAATGAGTCTTGGCCTCCGACACCAGAGAACGCCATTGGTCACCGTCCAGCGCTGTCTCTTCCCACTCGTCCGCCTGGAGCTCACGCAGGTCGGACCGCACGGCGTCAGTCCAACGGTATCTGGGCCGACCGACGGGTCGGCGGCCGCTTGCTACTCCAAGATAGGCCTTCTTGACACTGCGATTCTCCCCCATCCTCAGCAGATGGCCCACCCAGCGAAGTCTTTGGGTCTTAATTTCTCCTATGATATTGGGTTCAGCGACCAAATCCTCTATCTCGGCGTTCTTCCTTACTCTCCAGCTACCGTCCTCTCGTTGGGTTGGTCCCAGAATTTTCCGCATTATTTTCCTCTCTGTTACTAAGAGTTTATTCTCTTCTTTTAGGGTTAATGCCAAGCTTCACTCCCATACATCAAGATCGGTCTAATGAATATGATAGGTACACAAATAGAAATTTCAAGGACACGATATTTAAGTGATCTTACCACTAATATTGTAAGTCCCTTCAACTTGGTAAGAAGAAGTGGCAGCTCCGAACTTAAACCCCGGAGGGAAAGTCCGCGAACTCGACACCACGGCCACTAAGGCACTGAAATCAAAAATATAAGATTCGTTTTTCCATAAAACTTCCACAAACTTCAAAGTATTACTACTGAACCAACGCTCAAAAGAATGACAAGTAATGTACAAATCAATCAATAGGACATAGTGATGTATTTATGTATCTTGCTAATTTAGTACGGTTTCTATTACTTTAATTCTTATTCTATGGAACCAACGTGACTTAAATTAACCTTAAACCAAATGAAAAATATATTATTTTTACCTATTTATATTATTTTATTTTATGGTGATACCACAGTAGAAAAAGTAATAGCTCGCTTTTATAAACACTACATTACTTAAATAAAGTAGAATAAAGTGTTTATTTACTATAACATAAACTAAGTTCTTGGATAGCGACCACCCACTGGCAAGCACAGCGTATGACGTCCCAAGGTAGGTAAACGAACGTTCTGCGTCTTAATTAGACCTTGCAAACGTAGATGCAACCGTCCATTTCAGTATAAATAAATTTTATTACCATATAAATAGGGACATCTTACGCACGGTATTTAACCCCAAACTAAGAAAAACTTGTGATATGGCTGCCACAGACCGATATGTTACACATCATATTTTCTGACCGACAAATCACCGGAGGAGTTACTCAATTCGACGCGTATATTTTTAGGGTTCCCTACCCCTAGAAGAAAAAACGGAACCCTTATAGGATCACTTTGTTGTCCGTCTGTCCGTCTGTGTGTATGTCAAGACTCATTATCCCGGGAACGCGTAAAGATATCGAGTTGAAATTTAAACTATATACGTATATCTATGGTATCTTGCATTTGTGTAAATGAAAATTTTCTCAGTTATCGTTTAAAAAAAGTTTAAGCCGTTTACGTCGTAAAAAACAGCATATTTCGACACTCACAAAAATCAAAACCTACAGGGTACTTCCCGTTGACATAGAAATATGAAATTTGGCGAGAAACATTGTCTTAGAGTACACATTTAGGAATAAATCTGAAAACTGTACATTTTCATTTAAATCACAAAAAAATGGGGCCTCAAAATTCCCAAAGTATGGGTTCAAAATTCATAGTGAGTAAATCATATCATGTAAGGTATCATATAAAAGAACTTCATTGGCACATGCTAAAATATTTTTTTAATTATTGTAACAACGTGTTTGTACGGAAACCTTGATATGCGAGCCTGACTCGCACTTGTCCGGTTTTTTTATGTACAATTTTATGCATAATTTTTTTCATAATAGTCCGGCTTCAATCATTATTTTTTTATTGGAAAGAATATACTTCAAAATTGCTCCCATTCAAATTTTATCGAAATCAGTTGAGGCATTTTTTATAAATCAACAATAATGTGAAAAATGCTGCATCGATCCGTGCGAAATACTCGCGAATTCTGTACACGGGTGAAATCGGTCATGCTATTTTTTACAAAAAATAATTGTAAATACAGATAGGTATATTTAGATAATAACATCCAGACACACAGCAAACACACATATATATATATATATCACAAAAATGCTTGCCCTGGTTGGAATCGAACCCACGCCTCTTCGGCGCAGTAGTCAGGGTCACTAGTCACTAACCACTGGACCAATGAGGCAGTCATATAAATAAGGGACGCATACTCGTACTTATATATGCTTATATTATAAAACCGATAAGTTTGTTGTTTTGTTGATTTGTTCCTATTTCACGCAGCAACGGAGCAACGGGTTGGCCTGGTTTTTTTCATGAACATAATTTAAAAGACGGAAAGTGACATTTACAGTGACAGCTACTTTTTATTCTGGAAATAAGTTCCCTTGGGATAGCACATAAATCAAAAAATTAGGCGGGCGGAGCTGCGAGCAAAAGCTAGTATAATAATAAAAAGCTACATTTTAGTAACTGTGAATTTTAGACCATTCTGTCTTCACAAAAGTAAGAGAGATCGACGCGATCTACTCTACGTATTTGATTTTGAGGTCATGGGATAGCTCAAAAATCTAAATATCAGGCGGGCGAAGTCGCGGGTAAAAGCTAGTGTACAATACAATACAATACAAAATGACTATATTTTCACATCATACATTACAGAACAAGCTTAAACTAGAAAAATAAACAATAATCCGATAGACCAATGGGCGGCTTTATCGCCTGCAGCGATTTCTTCCAGGCAACCTAAATAATAATGAATAAGTATCCTGTGACTAAGATGATATTAAAATCCAGGGTTATCTGATTGCTCTGAACTAAGCCGAAAGGGAGAACATCATTATAAACAACTTTTATAAACAACTTTTACTAGGGAGCCAACTCAATCAACGAGAAAGAAAACCAGACAAGTGCGAGTCAGGCTCGCACACCGAGAATACCGTACAAATCCAGAAAATTTCTCAAAATTGGGAAGTAAGTTGTTAAAATCTCTATACTATAACCATCGACAAAAAAGTTCTTTTTTTTTACTTTTCTCGTCATACATCGAAAATTACACATTGTTAAAATAATTAAAAACCAATTTTAGCATATGTTAATCAAGTTCTTTTATATGATACCTTACATGATACGATTTACTACCTTTGAATTTTTAACCCATATTTTGTGAATTTTAAGGCCCTATTTTTTTGTGATTTAAATAAAAATGTAGTTTTCAGATTTATTCCTAAGTATATGTGTACTCTAAGACAATGCTTCTCGCCAAATTTCATACATAGTTCTATGTCAACGGGCAGTACCCTGTAAGTTTAGATTTTTGTGAGTTTCGAAATATGCGGCTTTTTACGACACAAACGGCTCTAACTTTTTTAAACGATAACTGAGAAGTTTTTCTCTTACACAACAGCAAGCGACCATATATATACGTATACAGTTTAAATTTCAACTCGATATCTTTATGCGTTCCTGAGATAAAGAGTCAAGACTCTGTCTGTCTGTCCATCTGGGTGTATGTCAAGACATACACCCAGATGGACAGACAGACAACAAAGTGATCCTATTAGGGTTCCGTTTTTTCCATTTGAGATACGGAACCATAAAAATCAGCTGTTTTATAAAAAAAATGCGAAATTGACAAAAATTATATGAAACAGATGATTTTCTTCTCAAATTCCGGATTGGTCCCATAGTAAAAGATGTACCCCCCTTACGTATATCGACAAATACAAACGGTATCGTTTACCTCATCACTACGTGCTCGACGACAGCAATGACGCACCGCGGTCCGACTAGCTAGTCTCCCGCCGCGCGAGTTTTTAACAATGAGTCTAGGGTAGATAGCATGTTCGCGAATGCCATTCACTTTTGTATTCCTAATCATTACTTAAACAATTACATTATAATATTATGATTTGAAAAATGTTCCATTGTTGTGGTCAAGTGAAATGAATACCTTATTATACTTCGCACTTTGTCCTCGAAATTAGTATTAGTAGATATTATATACACATGTAGTTTCGAGTTTCGCCAAGTTACACCACTCTTGCACTAATTGTTGAGAGAATGAAGGCAGGAACAAAATAAAAATGAAGTATCTGAGGGTAGCTACAAGTTACTTCGCCATTTTGTCGGTCTGTCACTTCATTCGCAATTTAGTGCTCAACCACTCCAGACACTTTTATTTAAAACTAATCGGAATTTATTAATAAAAGTTATAAACCTTTTTTCTTCAAAAAATGCCTAAAAGAAAACGTTCTCGTGACGTTAATGCGTGAAGTTAAAAAGTTAAAACGAAAAATACGTCGCAGACAAAGTGATGTTTCCAGCGGCGGTAATCAGAAGATGCGTTGGATAATCGAACTACTGTACGCAGTACCGTACATCGGCAAGGTAATTAGTGACATTACTCATTATGTTACCCTAAGTATAGTGCTGAGTCCAGATGAATGCAACCGAGATCGCCAGTAGGGTTATTTCACCGCATTCAGATTTTTTTATCAGTTCGAACTGATATTTTACCGCGCTTGTTAAAGCGTGTTATCTAAATGAATGCAACCGAACTAGCCATTGGGGCTCTTTCACCGCATTCAACATTTTATCAGTCGGAACTGATAACTCTTTTTACTTTTCTAATTACCCACTTGCCATCGTATATATACCTCTGAGCAATACAATTTAAATGATTAACGTAAAGTAATCGTATCGTATAAATATCGTAAATAGATAAATTATCGTACATAAATACTTTGAAATAGTATAAATCATTAAAATATTTTATTTCCTGAAATAATATACATTATTAAAATATTATATTACTCTATACTACAAACCTGGACTCAAAAGCCCATTGACTCTATCCAGAGTCACCTCAACTAAACCTGGAACCAGACGACTGGATTCCAGAGTTTTCAGACCACGCGGCTGTAGACAACGACGTTGACGACTTTGCCGTTGATTCCGCCCACATTACATGTGACATATCGATGACGATGCCGCAAGATACCGAAACAGTAAATAATGCCACGGGAATTACAGTCCATCAAATCTAAGAGGTACCGTTTGACGTTTCATATTTTTTCATCCCATCCCTATCATTCAATTGTCAGAACTGTCAAACGGTACTTCTTAGATTTGACGGACTGCGTCAAATCTAAGAAGTACCGTTTGACAGTTCTGACAATTGAATGATAGGGATGGGATGAAAAAATATGAAACGTCAAACGGTACTTCTTAGATTTGACGGACTGTAGTGTCAATGACCCGGCATTATCGTCAATGGAACCTCAAAAATTAAATGACGAGGTTTTGGAGATTTTGGGTGAAGACACAACAAGCGAAGTCAAATACGCTAATGACATCCGCACAGAATTAGTCAGTCGCCTCCAACACGTCGCATGTTAAGGGCTTAATAAGGATAATAGAAAAATTCTATTATAAAATATCCAGTGCCTGCTTATTGCTTGCATAATATTTAGCGCTCCGCAACTAAATCCTAAAATAAAAGCTGTCTTTTTAGCACAGGCACTAAAACGTGACAAGGGAATCGAAGCCAAACAAAAACAAATGGCATGTGCCATATCACGTCTCGCTGAGATCGTCACAAACAAGCTGAATTCCACAGACACCAACAATGAGGTACTTCAGAAACTCATGTATCTTATCCGCATACTCTGCGATATCCAACACCGTGACTCAACGACCAGAAGGAACTTCATTCTGTTAGCGTTAAAGAAAGACATGAAAGAACATTTAAGAAACACGAAAACTTATACTTTTTTGTTCGGCGATAAGTTGTCGGATACAATTAAGTCGGCTAAAAGCTGTTACAAAATCTGGCGTCGAACTTAAAGCGAATTTTGGTGCTAAAACACAGCAAAAAGAACAAACACGACAGCTGCGAAACCGTTAAACTGGAAGGCTCCAGCCCCGGCGCGCAGTCCTCCGAGCGCAGGCCACCGAGCGCATCCCAGCGGAGCCGTGAGCCTGCTGCTCCACGAACACTTCATCCCAGCTACTACAGAGCACCGTGCCAGCCTCAACCGCCACTGCCGCCACCGCCTCATCCGCCGCAGCTTCCGCCAGCTCATTCAGCGCCCCCACGGCGCCGTTACTAATTCCAGTTAAGTACGCAGGACGTTTGTCTAATTATTACCAGCAATGAGCTCAAATTACAAATTACAGCACTTTCCTTTCCTAGATTAGTGGATATAAAATAGAGTTTTCCTCGCCGATTATCCAAGAAATCGCTCCTCAGCCTCTTGTTCATACAGAGACCGAAAGATAATGTTTCAATGAAGCTATTGAAAATCTAATACTGATTGGTGCTATTTCTGAATGTCAGCCCTGTCAAGGACAATTCTTGCCGAATATTTTTTTTTTCACACCTAAACCGAACGGCAATATGACGTTCATACTCAATCTTTAAAATTTAAATAAATTCATACAAACTGAACATTTTAAATCGGAAGGAATTCGCGCGGTTGTAATATGGCAACACTAGATTTGAAATACGCTTACCTACTTTCTTATAAGAATTCAAAACGAGTACCATTCGATTTATTTTTGACGACAAAATCTATGAATTTAACGTTATGCCGTTCGGGTTAAGCACTCCACTGTTTGTTTTTTACAAAAATCTTAAAACCGGTTACAAAAATCCTTCGCAATATGGGGTTTTTGTCTACCCTTTATTCGAACGATTGGCTCCTCATAAGTCAACAGCCTCAAGAACTTCTCAAAAATATCGAAACCACGAAAAATGCACTTATATACTTCCTGGGATTTATTATTAAAGAGAAAAAAAAAATGGGTATGATAATAGATTATCATCAGATGTCCTTGACCTTACCTTCCGACAAAAAGACACGCATAAGAACCGAACTTGAAAATTTCACTAAAATAAAACGTAGTAGGATAAGAAAATTCGCACAAATAGTGGGCTTATTAGTGTCGGCTTGCACAGCCATTGAATATGGGTGGCTATATACTAAAAATACCGTTGTAAATATCCTAATTTATTGAATGATAATAATTATGACAAGTTTATAAATATCCCAGGTACCGTATTACCTGATATTCAATGGTGGATTAGCGACATAGAGCAATCAACGCACCCTATCAGGCATGACGTCTATGTTACAGAAATATATAGTGGTGCCTCAACTACGGGGTGAGGCGCGAACTACAATAGCTAAAAAGCTAGCGGTCAATGGTCAATTAGTGAAAGAAAACAGCATATAAATTACCTGGAACATTTGGCCGCCTTCAAAGCTCTCAAAATTTTTGCTAAAGACTTGTATAACTACTCAAATACTTTTGCGCATAGACAAAACCACTGCTATAGCATACATTAATCGAATGGGTGGCATCCAATTTTCCCACCTCACAAAATATAACAAAGGATATATGGCAGTGGTATGAAGTTAGAAAGATTTACATCTTCGCGTTATAATATATTAAATCATGTGATAACGTCTACGCGGATGCAGAGTCACGTAAAATGCAACCAGATATAGAGTGGGAGTTAGCCGATTGGGCGTTCCGCTACTTAGTTACAACTCTCGGGCAATTAGACATTAATTTATTTGCGAGTCGAATCAAAAATAAATGTAATAGATACATATCGTTACACAGAGATCCCGACGCAGTCGCGATTAACGCATTTACAGTCAGCTGGTCCGACTTACTCTTTTACGCTTTCCCACCGTTCTCAATGGTCTTGAAAACGCTGAGAAAAAATTATTATAGAACACGCATACGGCATTGTAGTAGTACCAATTGGCCCACCCAGCCATAGTTTCCCCTATTCAAAGCTCTCCTTGTATCAGAGATCATTAGGTTTGCACCCAACGATAACGCCCCAATATCACATTATAGCTTGCAGACATAGTCCAACCTTACCCTGGCTGCAGGACTGTAATCAGGGAATCACTATCAAGATGCCTACCAGCTGCCTCATTAGACATCATGGTGGCCTCGCTATCTGAAAGCTCGATTAAATAGTACGAGATATGTCTCAAAAATGGTGGACGTATTGCTTTAATTACTTAATAGATTTCTATAATGCCTCTTACCCAAATGTAATTGCCTTCTTAACAAATATGTTTAACGACGGCTACCAACTAGGTTCACTAAATTCATGTCGATCAGCATTATCGGGCCTAAGTTATACAAGGATGACAGAATAATTCGATTTTTAAGGAGTATTTCGACTTAGCAATACCTAAATATAGCGCAACCTGGGACACAAACTGTGTATTAAGCCACTAGAGCTCACGGTTCCCTACTCATGATCAAGAGCAGACTTATTCGAAAAAAAGTGACCGCGTTAGCATCAAAATTCCGGACATCTTAAAAACTTCTCGACCTGGCTCTAAGCAGCTCGTTCTTTTCTGGCCCTTTTTTCGATGAAAATCCTTGCATTTATGTCTAGCAAAAACCTTACAAACCTATTTAGATAAATCTAGGTCCCTAAGAAACTGCGACATTTTATTCATTGGTCTGAGGAGCCCCCATAAAGCAGTAGGAAGACAAGTCCTTAGTCGCTGGGTAAAGGGCACCCTGAGCGAGTGCGGGCATATTATTATATCTTCTTTGGTGCGGGGTAGACATCACCGTGTTCTCAGCACACAGCACGAGGCGCGCGGCTGCGAGCGTCGCGCGCTCGGTGTCAATTTTGACATAATTTGCAACACAGCGGGGTGGAGCCACAGCTCCACTACCTTCGCACGCTTTTACAACAGGGTTATTACCAAGGACGATCATTTGTCTCAAGCTCGAGCGATTATTAATGACCATACGCCATCAAGCGAATAATTTAATGCTTAAATAGTTACTATTAAATCTATCTAATAGTAAAATTATAATATACGAATATATCTATCGAAGCTTTATAAAGCATTGTGTATTGCCATACTTACGCTAAATAAATATTAAGCTGATTTCTTACATGGATGTGTCATTGACATTACTTCCTTACATATCACTCTCAAAGTCTACATGTGTATATAATATCTACTAATACTAATTTCGAGGACAAAGTGCGAAGTATAATTAGTGATTAAACGAACTTACCTTAGTGAAGTTCTATCATAATTATACGTAGCACTTTGTCCGAAGAAATTAGTATGTACTCCCACCCTCCCTAGGAGCGAACGCAACCCATGAATATGATCTAATTATTAACTAAAGAAGCATGCCAATGACAAAAATCACGCAGGTAGTGGGTATGTATAATATGGCTCTGAACTAAATGAAGTGACAGACCGACAAAATGGCGAAGTAACTTGTAGCTACCCTCAGATACTTCATTTTTATTTTGTTCCTGCCTTCATTCTCTCAACAATTAGTGCAAGAGTGGTGTAACTTGGCGAAACTCGAAACTACATGTGTATATAATATCTACTAATACTAATTTCTTCGGACAAAGTGCTACGTATAATTATGATAGAACTTCACTAAGGTAAGTTCGTTTAATCACTAATTCTAAATGCTACGTAGGTAGGTGCCTAATTATGTAAATTTTAAAGTCATAGAACATCATGTTTGTTTCCGTAAATTAATGTAATGATCGCTTTAGGGCACACAACGTCAATTAATTTAACTTTTAAATATGAGCTTGGAACAAAATGCTCATAAATTAAACTCAATTGCAGGTAGATATAGTCATACTTTTTTGACCGTCATGTTATCAAAATTTATGTACCTTTTAACAGTTATATTGTTTTAAAATGACCATATAGGTGTATTTAGCCTGAGAGTCAAACTATATTTTAAGTTTCTACTAGTATTAGACTGTGTTGTACTTAGTAGTTAAAAAAAAATTATGTTGATAATAAAGAATTTTTAAACAAAAAAAACCCCCCTTACGGCTTAGTAGGTAAGCAGTTCCTGCCCTGCCTGCCCCCTAGCCCGCTCTGCACTCTCCATGGTGAGCTCTGCATCCCTCCTCTGTATCCCCCATAGGTACGCTCTGCACCCTGCTGAGTTGGGCACCATATCCGACTAAGGTGGACTTGTAGTATCGCTCTTGCGACACTGAGGCCGTGCCCCTTTTGGGGCGGCGGCCGCGGCTGGATGGGTCTGGCGGTGTGTGGCCTGCTGCCCACCCTACCTTCCGCGGCCTAGACGGGGTCGCCACCGTCATGAGGGCGGACGCGGTGGGGCTGCAGGGGAAGAGGAGTGTCGGTGTATCTTCGGCCGCTCTCCCTATCCTCTGCAGCCGTAGTGGCAGGCGCGGGGCCACTTCAACCGACCCGTTGCATTGGGACCAGGGCTGTCGGACACGGGTACTGTCCGACGCCCAGTGCTGGTTGGTCCCACGTGGGGGATGACGATGTGCCTGGTGTTCGGTACGTCGTCATTCTGGAGGGAGCGCAAGCTCCGAGGTGGAGCCCGCTAGGGTCAGCGCTGTCGGGTGCCGCGGAGGAGTGCGAAAGCGTGCCCGTAGCCCCGACACCAAGCGCAGTGGCGGAACACCCAGGGGTTTTGGTGGGTATGCCGACCAGCAATGGGCGGAGACTCCCACATAACCACCCGCCTGTCCCGAGGTGCGGTGGTATCTTTAAAACATTTTCCCTGGTAAAAAAAAAAAGAAAAAAAAAGGTTCAGCAGTTCTGGTTAACCCTGCATACATATTTAAATAAATTAGTTAAGTAGGTACATCCAAAATACATCTTATTAGAATAACTTGTTTATACAAGTGGCTTCTTTTGAAATTATCATTTAGAAAGCATCATTTAATTGTAATTAAATTAACTGTAGCTAAGTTGACATGTTGTTTATTTACTTTTATTAATTATGAATAACAAAGTGTCACTGGCCGAGTGAGCGAAGCAAAATAAGTGTCATAGCTTTGGGTTGGCAGATTTTCTTTCATTCAGTTTATATATAAAAAAACGTTTATTTCGAGTAACTAGGACTCATACATAAAACATCAAACATAACAGGTTTGTTCGGATATTTGATATTTTGGATGTAGCTTCTTCCATATATAGGTTGCATTTTACAACGAATCTTTGGTGCACAGGTTGTATGTAGGTATTTTTTTAGTTGTTTTGATTTATTATTATCCTCGAAAAAGAGATAAATTTTGCTGTATTCATCTACTGTATTCATCCATCAGCCAAAGGACGTCCACTGCTGGACATAGGCCTCCCCTATTGATCTCCAATAAGACCGGTTGGAAGCGGCTTGCATCCAGCGCGATCCTGCGGTATTAATGAGGTCATCTTCTATCTGTGGTCCAGCCTTGTGGGTGGACGTCCTACGCTGCGCTTGCCGGTACGTGGTCTCCACTCGAGAACTTTTCGACTCCACAGGTCATCAGTCCTCCGCGCCATGTGCCCTGCCCATTGCCATTTCAACTTGCTAATCCGTTAACTGTATTACTAACTGTATGCTAAATGTATGCTAACTGTATATGTACATAAAATATTTGGCATGATCACATATTATCCAAATCATAACATGATTTGCAAATATCCAAACCAAATCGGCCAAGAGCGAGTCGAGACTTATAGAGATGGGCCGAGAAGATGAGTCGTACAATTTCTATGATTTAGAATATTTCTGCATGTGCAGATTGAGCAGTTTTTGAGAAATATATCTTGAAAATTTATAACTGAAAGTTTTTAAGCTTTCGCGATTTGAACACATTATTATTATATACTACGGGACTAATCGCGTACTAAAATTACCGTGACCACGGTCGATGCAACTCGGCCGAAACATCGGGATGAGGAGGTATTAATTTATCTCGTAATTTTAGTGCGCGATTAGTCCCGTAGTATATAATAATAATATAACTGAGTAAAGGTCAACGTTTTGGAGAATTACTTAGCACCAGAAAGTTTAAGAAAGACATCAGAATAATTTACATCAATAAAACAAATATTGATTACCACTATGACTAAAATTAATACAAAAAGAAACACAAAATAAAATAAAAAACCTAGTCTGAAAGTCCCGCGGCAGAGGGTAACGTGGCCAGAATGCTGGCAGCATTGCCTCGCTGAATAGCAATACTCAGCTTTTGAGCAGAATACATGCCAGCATTCTGGTCACGTGTCACTTCTACCAAACGCCTGGCCAGATCTTTGTATAAAATATGAGCGTCCGGCCCCCACGGACCTAAAGTCTCAACCCCAAACGGCACAAAATGGTACATCCTGTCCAAGGACCCATATCAGTGCCGTTTGAAGTTTTCCGCTGTCATCGATAAATAAATTATGAAAAAGCTAGATGACCTGAACGAGTTTAGAAATATAAAAATAATAATTCTGAAGAGTGGATGCCCCACATAGTCTCTAGTCCACAACCTATTTTCAAAGCTACCAAATAAATTAAATATTAGGGGACATCTTACACTCGGTCTCTGGTCCCAAAATACATCGATAGATTTATGGCACGGTAATGACATCATTGCCGTGTTTACAGGGTTATTTCTAATCAATTATAGCATCCTTCTAGGGACTTATTCTGTACATCAAAACTAACAACTTTTGTTCTACGACTTTGGTCAAAACTCAAAAATTATTTTTTTTGTTCCATAGAAAAATATCGTTCACCCTCGACAAAATAGTTTTTTTTTTTAGTTTTTACAAAAGTCGTAGAATAAAAGTTGTTAGTTTTGATGTACAGAATAAGCCCCTAAAAGGATGCTAATTGATTAGAAATAACCCTGTATAGTAAGCCCGATTACAGAGGCGCCAGCGTAAATTTAAATAGCTACGTACATAAAAAGCGTTCTCTCTATCGAATGCCTAAAGTGAAAAAGAAACAGAACTATGCTATTTAGCTAATATAGTTACGCAAGCGCCTCTGTAATCGGGGTTATTGAATACCTACTTAAAAAGTGTACATAAATGAGAGGATAGATAAATTCATGTATTTAGATAACAGCCTATATTCCAAAATTATATTAAACCTGTGACTCGTAGTATTAAAGCTCTAGTAGGTAATTAAGGTTAAATAAGTTTTTTAGATACAAATATTCTTATAATGTCTCCGATATCGTTGAAATTCTGTTTTCTTTCTGTTTACACTGTCTGGTACAATTTGTATAAAATTATTCCACACCCTATCAAACAGGGTTATACATTAGGGTGGTAACACTTTTTTTTTTAAATTTTAAAACTCCTGTATTTACAATCAATAACCTTTATGTTATGGAATATTTGTACAAAATTTAAGCTTTCTAATTTAATATCCTAATGTGGGGCGCGTTGCACTTGAAGTTGGAAAAAATGTAGTTTTTGGCACATTCCCAGAACCTAATTACTGGTAACATAATCACATAATTCTCATTATATAGGTACTCATAAAATATGTAACTATAGAAAACAAACATTAAATTATTATAAAAACTATGTTCTCATTAATTAAGTGAGAAATCACTTTACCTTAATTTTGACAGCCTTATGAAAATTTGATGCTGTATGACAAGATGTGTTTTCAAAGCTTATATCCTGAATTCAGTGAAACATTATCTTCTATTAAGTCTAAAAACACATATAAACCTATGCTAGAAAAGTTCTGAATATGCTTGTATATATTTTCCAAATACTCACATTTTTTCAAACTTTAAGTGCAACACGTCACCATGGGGTCAGTGTTCTGAATGGAAGAGTGTCTTCCGCCTCCAGAAACGCGCCATAAAAGCAATCGTGCAAGTACCACGGGACACTTCCGTAAGACCTTACTTTAAAAGCCTAAGAATACTCACACTGCCTTCGATAGTCTTATTGCAAGTAGCTATGTATACACGAACTCATATGAATAATGAGACCAATAACCACGACCTAAATAAAAAAAATCTTTGGTGTAGTCTGAAAAACTCACACATGTCATGGGTCCACTTGTGTACATAAAATTGCCAGGCTCAATAATTTCAGCACCAACGCTGAACAGTTTCAAATTCCGCCTCCAGCGCTAGCTTATTGAGCACTCCTTTTACGATTTAAGTGAATTCTTCGATGATAAAATTATTGATTAATTTATTTATTTAATGTAATGAATGAAATCAGTTTTATTGATTGTTTTTAATCGTTAATGATTTTTGTTATTTTTTTGACTTGTAAATTGTTTTTTACCAAATGTATGAGTGTGAGAGAGTATGAGATATTAAATTAGAAGGCTTAAATTTTGCACAAATGCTCCAAAACATATAGGTCAACGAATGTAAATACAGGAGTTTAAAAATTAAACTAAAAAATGTTTTCACTCCACCCTAGTGTACATATACACTGTACAGTATTAGAATTAGTTTATATGTACATGTGTTTTGCATAAATAAATAACCACAACTATGGCTGCCAGAGACTGATCGATAAAAATAACAACCAGACATAGAGCAAACACCCATGTTCATTACATAAATACTTGCCCTAAGTGGGAATCGAACCTATGCCTCTTTGACCCAGTAAGTAGTCAGGGTCACCTACTGTGCCACCGAGGCAGTCGCATATGTCGAGTAGGTACACAAACAGTTTCATAAAAATCGGTTCAGCAGTTTCGGATGAGTTCCGTAACAAACGCAGTGACACAATTAAAAAAAAAAAAAAATAATACACTTACCTGTAAAACAGGGTCCTGTAAGATGCCATGTCGAGAACTGAGAGAAAAACGCGAATTACCTACAACTTCTCACAAGAATATTTAAATATTCAAATGTAAATGTTTTTGTTAAATTGAGCACATTGTATGTAATTAAGTATTGATGCATACACTTTTGGGATTCCGTATGTTTGTATAAAAGGTGACGTCCACAAGTGGTATATTATTCAGAGAACCAATCGAACCAAGATGGTATATACATCATTTGAAAGCTTGTTATATGGACTTACCAAAAATATTTAATTTAGATTTTTTCACCTCTCCATTTTTTTTAAATGCGAAAAATAAATTGTATGAAAAATAATAATACAGCTTATTATTTTTTCTAGGTTAGCAATAATAAAGTGCTTCTATCGTTATTTTACTTGCATTCGTAGCTGATTCTTCCACATTCATCTCTTAATTTGCTAAAATTAATAATTATAACCTACCAGTGTGACCAGTTAGTAGGTACAATGTGACAAAAAAACATTTAAAAGAGTGTGTCTAATTGGTAAAAATGCTTTTATTTAACAATTTGGAGGTTACTTAATCAGGGCTGCTAGAGATAAACTACCTATTTAGCGAAATATATTTATTTATCTTAATAAATTCAAAATTAATTTTAAAAAAAACGTAGGGCTCTTTTTTTGTTTTAACTGGTCTAATAGACTCAGAAAAATATGAACTTTCTCAAAATGTAACGAGTGTTTTGGTTCGAATTTTTGATTATTATTATACCAGCCTCCATACATTTTGTGGACATGTCCTTTAAATTAAAAGTCGTTGTGTTCTAGGTGGATACCTACCTTACTCATACTCATATATTTGATAAATAACAATTTACAAGTCAAAAAAAAAACAAAAATCATTAACGATTAAAAACAATCAATAAAACTGATTACACAATTGGACTCATGACATGTGTGAGTTTTTCAGACTTGACCAAGGATATTTTTTTATTTAGGTCGTGGTTATTGGTCTCATTATTCATATAAGTTCGTGTATACATAGCTCCTTGCAATAAGACTATCGAAGGCAGTGTGAGTATTCTTAGGCTTTTAAAGTAAGGTCTTACGGAAGTGTCCCGTGGTACTTGCACGATTGCTCTTATGGCGCGTTCCTGGAGGCGGAAGACTCTCTTCCATTCAGAACACAATAGGCATGATAAAGAAAAAGGTAATTAGTCCGGCAGATAGGCCATCAAAAAATATCAGACACGTATTTTTTCTTTGGTTAATTAAACAAAAATTGATGAAGATATAGCCCGTCAAAGTTCCGCGTGACGTCACAAGTGCCATACAAATGTATAGGCTTCTGTAAGAGAAGTGACGTCACTACCTCTACTCCCAAACTTTGACGAGGTTTATCTGTGTCATTTGTTGTTTGATTGACGAAAGAAAAAATATGGGTCTAATATTTTTTGATAATTTAACTTACGGACTAATTTTATTATTAATTTTTTTACCCTGTCTTCATGCCTGTTGTGCGTACAGATGAGTTCTTCGAAATTTATGTACGGAATTTCACACCACTGACTTTTCGGTGAATCGTTGTTTTCATAACTGCTCCAGTAGCTTATATAGTGAAGCTGAGCTACCCCTTAAACACGCAGTTTTGATTTTTTTAAGTATCTATTTAAAATTGAGATCTATACTTAAACTATCATAATATCAAATGTCATGCAATTCGGTGTAAAAATTTGGAAGTCATAAGGCTTTGTATTAATAGAACGGAGGGTACGGACACAACGAAGTTATACTGAAAATGAGGTTCTCGACTGTAAGTTTTTTTTGTGTGTTGTGATGTTATGAACCGATTTTTATTTTTTTTAAATTCCATTTAAATTTTATCGAGATCGCCTGAATCGTTTTTGAAATATTAACAATAATGTGAAAATTAATACCAGGTATTTACATTGAGCCGTAATATTCGAATTCTGTATACGGTTGAAGTTGGTTATGTAATTGTTAGTGAAAAATAATTATCTCCTTGTAAGTATTACTAAACTCCCTGTAAATATTATTAAACTCCCTGTAAGTATTACTAAACTCCCTGTAAGTATTACTAACCTCCCTGTAAGTATTAATAAACTCCCTGTAAGTAAATATTACCCAACTCCCTGTAAGTATTACTATACTCCCTGTAAGTATTACTAAACTCCCTGTAAGTATTACTAAACTCCCTGTAAGTATTACTAAAATCCCTGTAAGTATTATCAAACTCCCTGTAAGTATTACTAAACTCCCTGTAAGTATTGCTAAACTCCCTGTAAGTATTACTAAACTCCCTGTAAGTATTACTAAACTCCCTGTAAGTATTACTAAACTCCCTGTAAGTATTACTAAACTCCCTGTAAGTATTACTAAACTCTTTGTAAGTATTACTAACCTTTCTGTAAGTATTACTAATCTCCCTGTCAGTATTATTAATCTCCCTGTAAGTATTATCAAACTCCCTGTAAGTATTACTAAACTCCCTGTAAGTATTACTAAACTCCCTGTAAGTATTACTACACTCCCTGTAAATATTACTAAACTCCCTGTAAGTATTACTAATCTCCCTGTAAGTATTACTAATCTCCCTGTAAGTATTACTAATCTCCCTGTAAGTATTACTAATCTCCCTGTAAGTATTACTAATCTCCCTGTAAGTATTACTAATCTCCCTGTAAGTATTACTAATCTCCCTGTAAGTATTGCTAAGTTAAGACCTTATTATTAAGGTATTTGTGCTAAACTCCGTGTAAGTATTGCTAATCGTTTTAAATTAAAACTTTATTTTAATCCCCTGCATCTCTGATTGTGGCTCTGTTTTTTGTAGATTGAATGCTTCAGCTCTTTAAATAATTAGCTACATTTTACAAATTAAATTATTTAAATTACAGATTTGAATTTCACACTGCACGAAGTCACTGCATTTATGATAATTATTAGGTACATAAATACCTACAAGACGTTGTTTTGCAATGTGCACAGATTTTCAGAGTAGATTTGATATTTGTTTTTTCCTATATTATACAAGGTTATCTGCTGGCCGTGTAGGTACTAGGTCAAAAGGGGGTGATTAAGGCCATCATTACTAACAACTTTTGCTATGGGATAACATGAAACTTTTTTTTAAACTTTAAATAGGTTTGCGTTTGGCTACACACTGTCTGATGTTAAGCAAAGATGCGGTCTAGGATGTAGGATGTAGCACGCCTACCTAGAGAGACAGACTTAGGCAAAACATTCTGGCAGTTCGTGTGAGGAATGTGGACTCAAAACGCTTGGTTCTAACGCGTGGTATGTCCAATTGTCCACCATAAAAGGGTGGCGCTTTGGTCGCCTCAGTCTAGCCGTACGATAGAAACCAAGCAGCTGTTCTATTCAAAATTGCAGTTCGAAATCAACAAAATGTATAAAACAGCTGACTTTTATTTCTCGAATTCCGTGTTGGCCCCATAGTAAAAGTTGTTCATAACGATGGTCTAAATCCTTTTGGCTTAGTACACTAATTCTGGATAACCCTGTATACTCATCATTATTTTGCTATTCATGATCAACCTCGAAATCGCGAAAAAAAAATTCCTGCCCCGTATAATATTTTGTCGACAGTCAAAAAACATTTTTTACGGAACAACTAATTTTTAGGGTTCCATACCCAAGGGGTCCGTTGTTCGTCTGGATCTGGGTGTCTGTCTGTCACCAGGTTGTATCTCATGAACTGTAATAGCTAAACAGTTGAAATTTTCACAGAAACATGATGTATTTCTGTTGCCACTATAACAACAAATCCTAAAAACAGAATAAACTTATTTTTGGCCGTTGTTGGCTCGATATTAATAACGGCAGGAGGTTGATGCTTGAAATTCACGCAATTGTACTTACTTTAAAGACAAGTTAAGACGAGGCATCGGGCCGAGAGACACGAAAACGACTTTTGAATGCGCGATGTGAGAGGACAAATGATATTGATTCGAATTTAAAAAATATCATAGATAAAAAAAAATCTTGAAAAATTTAATGAACCGGACTAAATTTTGGAGACAGACTGGCAACCCAGCCTGAGTAAACAGCTAAGTGTCGGAGCTCCCTAAAATTTTATTTTAAAAGTGCAAAATAAAGTGTTTACAATAACCAAATCGCAACAAAACTATAGAAAAACTACATTACGAACCCGAGACATCAAATGAGACTGGTGAGAAACATTCGTTTGGTTCAAATCAACACTTGTAATTATCTTTCACTCCTTAACTCCGAAATAACGGTCATTATTAGATAGCAATTTTTGCAATTTGGCAACAAATACACTTCAAAAAACACTAAAAAACTCAAATAATTCAAATGACTGGACACAAGAATTTTGAGTACTGAAGATTGACGAGTGACAATTTGAATGACAGCTGACGTAACATCTTAACCATAGATAAATATTTTGTGAACGAACTGATTGAACGGAGCGAAATGTTCCAAGTCTGAAATTATATTACTCCAATATTTAGCATTGCACCACAGATAAAATAAAACTGACTAGTGAAAAGACCGACTTGCAAAATCGACTTACGTAGAATAATCGATTTATCTATCGTGAACACATGATAATTTGACATCGGTATTAATGAAAATGGAGTGTAATCAGAGCACAGATAATATTACATTTAGGCAATACAGAAAAACACAATCATTATCAGACCTATCCGACACATCATTATTTGAAAGTACAGTTCTAAGCTTGCCTAACTTTACAAGTAATGATAGCCAGTACTGTGCTGAACTAAATTGTCAACTTGAACAATTAAAAACACAACTGTCTTCTGCTACACAAGAGATAGATAACTTGATGCTGGATAATCATCACCTTAAATCGGAGTTAGAAAAATATAAAAAATTATGGAATACATATAAAAAAGTATCTTTTAGTGAAACCCCTACTTCAATAATTAGACCCAAAAAAAGGAAGCGTATAATAATTCCCTTTGAGATTCCTGACGACAGTCACATTGAATCACGGAATATAGAGAACATATCGGAAACTAATACAATGATGCTAAGAAATACAGACTCATCGGCAGATAACAATAATCACCCAAACAGCTGCGTACCTATACAGCAAGAAAAACTAACAACAGACATCATACTTACAAATAACGTGGACCTAGAAACAAATGAACAACAGAATAACCCCCAAGCTAATAGTACGGAATTAATAACAGAAGACCCCAACGATAGCACTACTATAAAAACAAGTCCCTCTACTACAGACAACCTAGCCCATACAAATCAAATAACGACGAATAAGGCTACGACACACAATGATAAAAAAGATACTCAAGAAAACCAGGATAATACGAATAAACAAACGAAACCAAAAAAAAGAATCTTAATTTTAGCTGACGAACAAGGACGAAACGTGCGACAAATACTCCAAAAGTATCTAGGTGAAAAATATGATGTCAAGAGCTATTGGAAATCAGGAGCTACACTAGGAAACATATTCGAATCTGCTGCAAAAGACGTTATAGGCTATACTAAAGATGATTTTGTTATTGTATTAGGCGGTATGAATGAATCCAACCCATATGAACTCCAGCTCAATCTCAATCAATGGCTAAAATTTAATGAAAAAACAAATGTTATAGTAACCGAAGTACCATACAATAGGATTTTAAATGAAAAGAAACTAAATTATGAGCTGAAATTCATATGTAGAAAATTTCAGTGTGCTACTTTTCTCGACATGAATTACGAAAATCAGAAACCACTTCGTCGTCGATTACCTATTCATATAAGTCAACTGCTCTTAAGAGAAATATTGAGGGCAACGTATGCCTATGAACATTATATTTTTGTAAGAAAACAAAAAACACAGTCTCAATTATCGGGACGATTAGTACACAAAAGCACTCAAACAGACGTAGGCGCTTATGATCAAACCATCTCTATAGCATGCATAAATACTAACAACAACATTCCAACCAACGAACCTGACATACAATACAAAAACAACCGCGATGAAATTCCAAATAATGATTTTGACCTCCAGAATAATAATATTAATGATGACATTTTAAACAATGAACCTGACATGCAGAACGATAATAATAATAGTCCTTCCAATAGTATTAACATCCTAACTTTAAATAATAATGACCTGAGTAACAACAATAACTTTTTTCGTGTATAACTACATTAACATATTGCATCAAAATATAGATGGGTTGATAAACAAAGCAGATAGAATAACAGTAAGTTTGGAGAACTTAGCAGCACAGGGTAAGAATATCGACATTCTTTGCTTTACAGAACACAATATGATACAAAGCGATACTGAACTCTTATCAGTGCCTAACTTTCGACTGGCATCACAGTTTTGTAGAGCTCAGCGGCGTGGAGGAGCATGTATTTTAGTAAAAAATGACATTGAATTTGAGAACATATCTGGTTTTAGTGATCTTTTATCGGTTCCTAACGTCATCGAATGCTGTGCTATAGAATTAAAAAAACACAAAACATACATATTATGTGCATATAGATCGCCAAGAAATAATGCCAATAATGTAGAATTATTTTTTCAACAGTATGAAAATATTTTAGATCAATGTTGTTTCAAAAGTGATTACAAAGTCATCGTTTGCGGAGATTATAACATCAACATACTCGAAAAAAATTCTCGCGTTAGTAAGTTTTCTGAATTGGTCGCAAGCTATAACCTCAAGTTTTGCTTTAATGAACCAACTCGTTTAACTAGTGGCACATGCATCGATAATATAATGCACAATGTCCGAGGAGGAAATGGAGAGATAATCGAATTAGCACTGTCAGACCATACGGCCCAACTTTTTAAATGTCCAATCAAAAAAAGCTGTCGTATCAAATCCTGGTTTGTTATAAAACGTGACTTTAGCTCTGAAAACAGAAGTAAATTTTATAAGTGTATTAGCAGCCTTAGTTTTCAGGATGTGTATGATAATTCAGACCCAAATACAGCCTTTAAAAACTTTAATGATCTATTTCTCCTTTTTTATAACTTATGTTTCCCTGAGATTAAGGTAAAATGTTATCATACCAAAAAGCCAAAATGGGTTTCGAAAGGAGTAAAGACATGCGCGAAGAAAAAGATTAATATGTTGTGGAAGCATAGAGCATCTAAAACTCCCGCAACCAAAGAAGCGTTCAAAACATACTCTAAAAGATTTAAAAAAATAATTAACTTGACTAAAAAATCGCAAAATAATTATTATATTAAAAGCGCTCAAAATAAATCTAAAGCTACATGGGACATCATAAATAATCAAAAAGCCTCCTACCCTCAGGATACTATCTCCCATGTATGTACTTCTGAAGGTGAAACTCTCACTGATCCCACGAAAATAGCAAATCACTTCAATGACTATTATGTCAGCGTGGCACAAAGCAGTTCAGCCTCCATCAATTATAGCAGAGATGATAGCAAATTACTAGGGAAGCAACATTCAAAGTCGCTATTTCTAACGCCGACAATTCCTTTTGACATATTAAAGATAATATGCGGATTAAAAAATACGAATAGCGTAGGGGTAGATGGCGTTACGACTAAAATAGTTAAAGATGTTTCAATACTTATAGCCCCAGTGCTCAGCTATATCATTAATTCCTGTATGGAGCATGGTGTATTCCCAGAACCTCTAAAAACATCGATAGTGAAACCACTTTATAAAAAAGGTAACAGAAGCCAGGTTGAAAACTATCGCCCCATTGCTTTGATTCCGTTGTTTTCTAAAATTATAGAGAAAGTAATATTCGGTAAATTATATTATTATTTTGAACAGCAAAAACTATTTACAGAAAAGCAATATGGATTTAGAAAAGGGAAATCTATTAACATGGCCATATTTGATTTTCTGAAAGCGGTTATGTCTAATTTAGATAAAAATAAAAAAGCAGTAGCATTATACATGGATATGTCAAAGGCGTTTGATAGAGTTCGTCATGACATTCTCCTAAAAAAACTATATAGATATGGAATTAGGGGCAATGCATATTATCTAATTAAATCATATTTGGAAAACCGATATCACATAACACATATAAACAGAATGTGTCCAAAGACAGCGACTATGATGACGTATAGATCAAACGCAAAACTCATCCAATATGGTGTTCCCCAGGGTAGTGTCCTAGGCCCTTTATTGTTTTTAATTTATATTAATGACTTCCCAAACGCTATTGACCACCAAATGACATTATTTGCTGATGACAGCACTATATTATTTATAAACAATAAATATGACGACTTAGAATCTGACATGAAATCTACTTTGACATCACTCTTAACTTGGTTAAATAATAATAATTTAAATATTAATTTTGACAAAACACATATCATGGACTTCAGGATTAAACATAATAATTTACCGAGATTGGACATAAATTACGAAGGTCACAAGGTTACTGATGTAGTACATACACGATTTCTAGGTTTGACAATCGACAACAAACTGACCTGGATAGCTCACGTTGACAATGTTTCCAAAAGGCTGCACAAATTTGCGTATGCACTTTTTCAACTTAGGAAAGTAGTCAATGAAGAAGCTTTGCTAACGGCTTACCACGGACATGTCGCGTCAATTCTTCGTTACGGGGTAATGTTTTGGGGAAATTCCGTGGACCGCCTAAAGGTTTTTAGAGCCCAAAAACGCTGTATACGTTCAATTTGTGGTATAAAAAAGAAGGATTCATGTAAAAAGCATTTCATTCGGTTAAAAATCTTAACATTACCTTCCTTGTACATTGGTGAAATTGCTATGTTCGTGAAATCCCACCCTGAGCTCTTTAGGATGTGGCCTGTTGGTAGTAGACTTGAGGGTAATGTGTATTGTTTACCGTCCAAAACGGCATTTCTTAATAAAAGTGTGTTCTGCATGGCATCTATTATTTATAACAGGATACCAAAAGTCATTCGATGCAAACAGGACTTAAATATTTTTAAGAACCAATTAAACAATTTCTTAGCTTACAAGGCCTATTACAGTGTAAATGACTTTCTAAATGACAAGAGCATCAATGACTATAAATTGTAATAATATCCTGACATTACCTGTTTTGACGTAATATAACTAAATCCATTGACATTATCATACTTTTGACATTAATTTACTTATAATTCTATTGTTTAATAATTGTAATACCATGTAAACGTCTGTACACCTATTTTAGGTAGAAGCTAGTGAACATACCTAATGTTAATTTAAGAACTTTGTAAATTACACCTAGTTTTACAGACAAATAAATCATTCATTCATCATTCATAAATTTTGAAAAGTAACCGAATTTCTTAAAAAAAAAAATTACAAATTTCTTACCAAAAAGAAGTTTAATAATTCGAATGCTCAGAATTATCAGCGACAACACCCCATTATTTTTTACAAATAAAATAGCCTGACCGTTATTCTATTAAATAGACCGTCAAGTTATTTTTGTTAATGTGTAAATTATGAGTAAATAATTAAAAACACACTGCCGCCCGCCGCTGGCGCGATCCCGTCGAGCGCGGCCGCGTAAAATTTGTCCGAGTGAAGGGAGAATTTTCGATACAATAGTTTATCAATGCGTCACCTTAAAACAAAATAAATATTTATGGTGTGACCCCATACGGTACGGAACCCTTCGTGCACGAGTCCGACTCGCATTTGGCCGGTACTTTTCCGTAGAATTCGCAAGTGGCCCTTTAACAGCGGTTGTCCATAATGATAAAATTAGATATGTATCTTTTTAAACTTTCGCGATTTGAACACATATTTATTATATACTACGGGACTAATCGCGCACTAAAATTACGAGATAAATAAATACCTCCTCATAACGTTTCGGCCGAGTTGCATCGACCGTAGTCACGGGTAGACTCACCCGTCTATATCGTAATTTTAGTGCGCGATAAGTCCCGTAGTATATAATAAATATAGATATGTATCTACGTATAGTAAGCGCCACACAAGTCGGCAGATGAGAAGTTAGCCGCAGATGACACTTCGCCGTGATTCGCTAACTTGCGCTTGTGTGCACAATCCCGACGCCGCGTGGCGTAGTGGTGAGCATTTTTTTTTATTTCAAATAGGTTTGCGTTTGACTACACACTGCCTGATGTAAAGCAGATATGTGGTCTAGGATGTAGCACGCTTACCTAGAAGATACCTATTTACTCGAAATTTGAAGACACCTACATTGTACTTTAACGGAAAGACAGACTTAGGCAAAGCGTTCCACATTCTGGCAGTTCGAGCATGGGCGCGCGGGAGGCATGAGGTTGGAGGGCGGGTGTGCCCCGGCGTTTCGTTTCTTTGGCTCCCACGCACATCTATATTTCCGCTTTTGCGCAGCGTTCTGCGCATAACTTCCTATTCGCCGACTTGTGTGGCGCTAAGTATACCTAGGTATACGCCTCAGAAAGTCCTTGAACCTTGCAAAACAACATTCTGTATATAAAATGGACATGGTTTATGATTTTATTTGTGCTACAAAGTAAGTAAATATCTTTATTTCTTGAGAGTGCACATCGTTTAAACGATTTAATTCGATTCACTTTGCATGTTTCAGTAAGCCAATTATTTTTTTCTATATTTTATTTTATGGCTATTTAACTTCTTTCATAGAACGTTAAAATCAAAATTATGTGTAACCAAAGCGTAACCGTAAGGTATAAATAAATATAAATATTAAGGGACATATTTTTACGCACAATGTCTGACCCCAAACTAAGCAATGCTTGTGGTATGGCTGCCAGAGACTGATATACCTACTGCATAAACATATTTTTAAATACATAATAACTTATATACCTAGATAATAACATCCAGTCACAGCGCAAATATATCTAACTATATGTATCACATAATATAGGTGGGAATCAAACCCACGTCTTTTTGGCTCAGGAGTCACGGGCACTAACCACCGAGCCACTGAGGCAATCAGGCAAGTATGGAGGTTGCTTAACGATATTTATTTCACCAAAAAAGTCAGTGAATATCCGTACAAAAATCCAAGAAACTAGCTACAAAACTGGGATTTGAACTCATGACCTCACGATTTAAAAACGAGCGTAATTACTCGTACCACTAGGCCACCATAGTTTCTTTTCCACTCACTGCTTTTATATTAAGAATAATGATAATTGAAAATACTGTAATAAAAATAAATTGGTTTTTTGTTAAATTACAATATCTATAAGAAATTATTTTGCAAATTCACTACAGTCTCACTCATACCAGAGCTGAAACAAAACTGTTTCGATCCTCATAAGGAAGCATGGGAGCGAAGCATAGATATCTACAAAGATGCCTTCTCTTAGGCCCCTCATAGACGTACAAAAAAACCGCGGTTTTAAAGTATTATCTGTGATGTGACGGTATCAAAGAAGATATAATAATACTACGTATAGAACGGTCACTCGTTACCCCCTACCCGTTTGAGTCTTCCTCACTTCCACCCCGCGCTTCACGGACCGATCGCGTACTCTGCGCGCGGGCTGCACTGGCCGGTACATTTTGTAATAAAAAATACCTAGACTGTGACAATAGGGAAGAATTGTGCTGTGTACGGTTGAATATCACTAATACGTAACAAAACAATACATTTTAATGTTTATCTAAGGATAAGTAAAAGGAACTTATTTTACATTATTTGGTAACTTCCTCTTGATATTTTCTTTCAAATTAAGTAGATCGGTTACTCTTATTAAAATGCTTCCAAATTAAGTAATTGTATTATTAAGTATTTACATTCATTTTTGCAAAATTGAATACGCAACTGTCTCACTCACGCGGCATGTCGTCACGTCGTGGTGATCGCTGACAGCCATAGACGTTCCGCACACAAATACGCGTGTAGCGACCGTGCGTATGTGTGTTGTCTGTGAGTAAGTATTATGTAGTGTGCGTAAGACAGCAGATTTTGTATGAAAAATCGCAGAGTGTCCAGGCTGACGGTATAACGGTATAATCACAGTGAAAACTGTAAAAAAACTGTGATTATACTGTCGTTATGACGGTGTAACGGTATAACCACAGAGAAAACTCGTAAAACCGCTGTTTTATTTTGTACATCGATCAAGGGCTTTACTGTACTGTACCAGCCTTTTTTTAATAGTCCACTGCAGGACGTAGGCCTACCCACGAAGGGTGATTGGGTTTTCTCACACCGAAAAGCCAGTGGGGACACCACCGGCTTTTCGGTGTTTTCCTTCACCGAAAAGCCAGTGGTGAAACAAACAATTCCGAAAATAAATTCCGAAGAACTCATTGGTACGGGCGGGGATTTGAACCCTAGACCTCACGATTGTAACGCGGGTGTCACTACCTCTTAACCACTATGGCTTCTACCTCTTAACCACCATGGCATGATTGATACAAATGAGCGATATGCCTGATTGAAAATGAAATGCGGCCTGGATTTTTTCTAAAACCTAGAAAATAATAACAATTTTTTTTCTTGCAAACATAAAAATAAGAAATGAAAATACTGACCGACGATATTACTTACAAAGTATTTAGAACCTACTCGTATCTATGACATGGTATTTTAATTAATAATTTTCAGATACTGGGAAGGACCTAGTCATTTGTTTAAAATATCAGTGAAGTTCATACAAACTATTAAAGATTTTGTAAGGTGATTTTCATAAGGTGATTTCTTTCAATCTTAAGTAACTTATTATTCTTTATTCAATTCAATTCACAGGCTTAGCCTGGTCCTTTATTAGGCATCAATGGAGCCTAAGCCAACATTGAGAGGCCCTTTTTACAATTATGAAATATAAAACAGCAGTAGGTATAAAATTGATAGCGTGAAATGGAAACTATGGCATATAAAAAGACTTGAAATATTGAAATCGGGCTATTGTGGTGAAATTTTAAATGTTATGTAAAATTGGACTATGGAATGAGGTTCGGCACCCGCTATTTATGCCCCATTTCAAAATATCGTAGCGGGTGGAGACTTGCCATCCACTAAATGGGCCCCCCATAAAGGCTACCGTAAGTTGGCGCCGGAAGGGCAACATTGGTGTGGACGGCTTAGGGTGTCGAGAGGTGTGCTGCGCTTTAACTAGACGCTACTCGCGGCGTTATGCCCTTTAACACTTCCACCCTGGAGCTTAGGTTCTTAGCTCTTGCGGTTTCCACTCCAAACCGGCCGGTTAAGGCAAGAGAGGAGTCAGGGGTCTCATTTAGCCCCAGGGAATCAGGGTTCGCGGTGTCGCCACTCACCGACGGCTCGCCACAAAGCCGCCCCTGCGATTATTATATACTACGGGACTAATCGCACACTAAAATTACGAGATGAATAAGTAGGTATATCATCATCCCGACGTTTCAGCCGAGTTGCAATGACCGTGGTCACGGGTAAACTGACTCAGACTATCTTGTAATTTTAGTGCGCGATTAGTCCCGTAGTATATAATAAAATAATAATGTGTTAAAATCGCGAAAGTTTAAAAACAACGAAGGTAACTTGGTTTTAAATCATGTTTAATTATTGTTGTGTTATTAATCATTATTTTTCTTAAGCGACTCTATGACGATAGGTTTGTTGTTACTTATGGACATGCAAAAGAGGTCAACTAAAATACCTTTACATCTCTCATGTTCGGTAAGTAAGTTCTTATTACCTCCAAATGGGGGCTTGTAGGTGACTAATTAGCGCTTTAGGGTAATAATGTAGCTAGAAAAGCCCTAAGGTGGTAAGTAATCTACTATTACATCTTTCATGTGCGGTAAGTAGGTTCTTATTACCTCCAAATGGGGCTTGTAGGTGACTAATTAGCGCTCTAGGGTAATAATGTAGCTAGAAAAGCTCTAGGGCGGTAAGTAATCTACTGTTATTCTTGTAATTACTTACCTCACAATCAAGATGTAAAGCAGAATAGTTAGCTCGGGTGTAAGCAGCAATTGCAGCCAAGGGCTGTAAGGCATCAATTGCTTCTACTATATCGTGTAATTTTATTTTATTGTTACATTCTCAGAAACTAACTGCTTTTAAATAACAACTTATAAACTTAAACAGATTAACATTAAAGCTAATTAGAAGTTTCTACTAATAGAATTATTTTGAAAAAATTAAACGCATATAATTTTAATTTGTATTTGCGTAATTAATTTATTATTGGCGTTGCACAGTTATGATTTTAACCCGAGAGCTGTAGAAATAAAATCTCTGCGAGATGGCGACGACATGTCCCATCTTGTGAGATCTGTGAAATTAAAAACTCGTAAAGAAAGGGGCGATATTTCAAAATTGCTTTTACGTGCGAAATTGCACTTAAGAAGTGTATTTCGGTCTGTTCCAAGAAACGACTGTTGGTTATTACCAAAGAGCAATAAAAAGCTTAAAGGCGCTAGCACCGCACTAGACGCCCAGTGCGCGTCGTAGGCAGATGAAGTATAGCTACTTATATATCTATGTTGGCGATTCCTAGAGATGGGCACGCGGGCAATGCAAGTTTGCATTTTGTTGTCGATAGATGCAGGTTCGGCGCGGTATAAACAAGTACAAATAATTATATTTCGTGCGGTAACATCTATGCGTATAAGTAGGTATTTATAAGTGGGATTCATTAAGGAATCAAATCAATCAGTGTACTGAGCAAACTTGATTCCATATTATGTTTGTTTTAAAGCGATAATCCGTTTTCGGTCTTTTGGAAATCTGAAAAATAAGAAAACAATCGATATTTTTTTATATTTCAACCCTTTTTTAGGAAAGTTGTTCATTATTTTGAGTAGGTTTATCCTATACATATTTTATACTATATTTGTAGGACCCTGTATTTTCAGTCAGTCAGTATTTGGATGTGTAACCGTGGGTAGCATTTTCCAACTGAGAGCTACCGTGGCTCGGATCACACGTTAAATTGTAGGTCCCGTTTAGCCATGTCAGGGGCCTTCAGGCGCCCTAATACTTATTACAAAAATGTATCTCTCACTGTCACTTTTTTAAATTTAATTTTACTCCATTCGATACCCACTAAAATCTTAAATAGTACATTGTTCACCGAGAGGAGAAAGTGACCGATTACCGTCGAGGGTGTCGTTTGAAGCCCGAGTCGTAGGCGAGGGCTTTAAAACACCCGAGATCGGGAATCGCCCTTTCTCTCGAGTGATACATAGTGCTTTATACTACACCTACGAGGAAAATAAAAAACTAAATCTTTACTAATAACTGAATCCTCAAACAACACACAAACCAATGGCGTCTGCAATTTTCACATGTTCTTTTTTCAAATTGTTTGACACCATCCAACACACATAGCTAGTGGCCAGTGTCATTTTGCGAACTTGGAGATAAAAACTCACTGTAAAAACTTTTTGGCTTTTGATATTTAGGTTACCAGCGCATAGTCTTACCCAAAATTAAAAAAGAAAAACCACGTAAGAAATGGATTTTCATACACTTTTTTCTCCCGCTCAGATGCGTTTTCTCGCCGCATATTTGTTCGATATGCAATGACGTACTTTCTACCGTAAATTTGATAAAGTATCAAGGTACTTTCCGAGCAGGTGTAGTATAAAATCAATTTGCCATTGTAGACGTGATATCGTAACATTACATAATTAGACGTGTTATCGTAACATTACATAATTATGTACGATATAGTGAGCCAGCACACTATATCGTACCACACCACGACCCAATAGGGACATGTCGGACAAATATATTATTTGTTTTGAAAAGTATAAGATTGTGTCCACTAGACCGCTCCGTCACCGGCGAACACCGTCTTGTACCATACACGAAGCGTTTCAGCACCGTCAAAATATTCTCTACGACTGCTGTTGAAGTAGGTACGTTGTAGTCATATTTTGGAGGAGTGTTCAGTAGGGGCAAATAATGAGCGCCGAAGCCTCGTCGCAGGTGTAGGAACTGATATCTCGCTTCCAGAATTGATTCAGTTAATGATTGGTTGTGAGAGATCGTGATTATCATCATTGATTGCCGTCAGCCATATTTCCAATAGTGTTATCCTGGATTCATTCATGACGAAATTCTACTAAATCCTCAAAAAAAAAATTATGAATAGAAATATTACTTGTTTTTATACAGGGTTATTTCTAATCAATTTGCATCCTTCTAGGGGCTTATTCTGTACATCAAACTAACAATTTTTGGTCTACAATTTTCATCAAAACTAAAAAAAAACAGCGGTTTCATACATTTTGTCGCGGGTGAACAATATTTTTCTATGGAACAACAAAATTTTTTTTTGCGTTTTGACGAAAGTCGTAGAACAAAAGTTGTTAGTTTGATGTACAGAATAAGCCCCAAGAAGGATGCTAATTGATTAGAAATAACCCTGTATACAATCAAACAATATTAAATATGGCATAAAAACCTAACAAACTGAAAGTCTAATAAAAACTTGCTCATATAATTTTGGGTACTTACACCAATACACGCGTGGACTACTATGGTAGGCCCGCGGTTTTGACGCCAAACTGTTGTACTCACATACGTCAAGTGGGTTACTAATCTGTTGACAAATTTCAAGAAGGCGGCTTTCCTGGAATTTCTCCTCGGTACCCCCTAAACATTAAAACATATAGCCAATAATATGACCCTGGTCTACTATAGTAGGCCACGCGTGTACTCTAGTGTTAAATGGTTACCGTATTTATAAGTAAACTACTATTATATTCTGACAGCTCAAGCTTTTTGTCCATTTAAAATAATGAGCTGCTGAAGAACAATGAGTTATGCTGTCTTGTCGTATAAAAAACTAGGTATTGGACAATTGGAATAAAGACACTTAACCGCATAGTAACAATAGACATTTTCTCCATACAAAGGCTCTACCTATGTACATATATATATATAATATCGTCTTCCTTGACGTGTCCGACAATGGCGATCCCTGGCTAGCTGTTAGCGGTTATGAGCTCTTACATGGCTCGCAAAACCGAACTTGTTTTTGAATGACCTGTCGCAGGGCGCACAGTGCAACTGGCCACTGGCGTTATATGTGTAGGTATAGGACTGAAGGCTTTGAGCGGGTCTTATTGTTAAAGTGACGCATTGATAAACTACTTATTATTTCTTAAAAATCGAGTACCGCGCCCCTTCACTCGGACGAATTTTACGTGGTCGCGCTCGACAGGATCGCGCCGGAGCGGCGGGCGGCAGTGACCAGTGAGTTTTTAATTAATTACTCATAATGTACACATTAAAAAATAACTTCTCGGTCGGTAAAATTGAAAAATTATTTAGCTATTTTATTCGAAAATAATAATGGGGTGTTGTCGTTCTGAGCATTCGAATTATTAAACTTTTTTTGGTGAGAGTAAGTTTTCTTTTTAATAAAGCCGGTCACTTTTCATAATTTTATCAGCTTCATAAAAATTTTCAAGAATTTCCCTTATCTATGATATTTTTTAAATTTGAATAAATATCATTCGTCCTCTCACATCGCGTATTCAGTCTTAAGGTGTTTGGCGTCTTATCTTGTAGACGCTTTTCCTCAAAAGCGGTGACAGCTTTATAGACAGAGTTGCGCCACTCTTGCCTCTGTTGCACTAGCTCTTCCCAACCTTCGCACGGGATGTCTAGTGCGGAAAGATGGCGATTTAGGACATCCCTATAGCGTAGGTATTGACCACCAGCCCCCCTACCGCCTAAAGCAATAGCAATCGTAATAGCAATCGTTTATGACCTACGCCTACGTGACGTTAACGATCAATTGCTTTGCGCGGATTGCGAAAGCAATCGTTGAATGAACTACTTTGATGGCTAACGTCACATAGGCGGTGCCAAATGACTAAAATGAAGTCATAAACGATTGCTATTACGATTACTATTGCTTAGGCGGTCGGGGGGCAAGTGTGCGCTTCCCTTCCTTCAGCTGTGAGTAGAAGACAGCTTTAGGCAGCCTGGAGTCACCTATGGCGTACAAGATGACCACACCATCTCAATTTTATTATCCTCTTATAAGCATAGACTCAATGCCACTTTATTTAGTTCGTCTACCTATGTATAAAGTCGCTTGCCTTGCGTAAATCATTCATCAACGTCATTGGCCTTTAACTGGTCTCCAGACGTTATAAATTGCTATAAATTTGAATTCATCGCGCAAATTGCAATTGTGCACAATTTTATTGGACGATTGAACCTTGAAGTCGTTTTGAGTGATACTGGAAGTGCAATAGTGTTCTGGAGCTCGGGTTTTTAGATCATTTTAAACACTTTATCTGAAAATAATTTTGAACTCTTTGGAATATTTTATTTAAGTTGTAGCAGAGATGCAACGTGCAGTTCCTAAGTAATTAATTTAAAGATGAGGCATCTGGCGGAGAAACACGGAAATTAGTACTTTTGAATCGCGTGTGAGAGGACAAATGATAAAATATCATAGGTAAGGAAAAATCTTGAAAAATTTTATAAACCGGACAAAATTAAGTGAAGTAACCGGTTTTATTAAAAAAAAAAACTTACAAATTTCTCACCAAAAAAAAGTTTAATAATTCGAATGCTCAGAATTATCAGCGACAACACCCCATTATTTTTACGAATAAAATATTTTGTACTATATATAACGGGAATGCACTCACGTGTGGGGATAGTCGTAACGACTATAGTTTCGGTCGCGTTCGGCGACCTTTCTCAAGTTGGCGAGTGCTAGCACGCGGAGCCGTCTCGCAATGCACTGAATAAAATATCCTGATTACGTTTCTATTTTACAGACCAAGGATTTTTTTTAATGTGTACATTCATCATCATCATTCCAGCCATAGGACGTCCACTACTGGACATAGGCCTCCCCCAATGATTTCCAATAAGATCGGTTGATAGCGGCTTGCATCCAGTGCGATCCTGCGGTCCTAATGAGGTCATCCGTCCACCTTGTAAGTGGACGCCCTACGCTGCGCTTGCCGGTACGTGGTCTCCACTCGAGAACTTTTCGACTCCATCGGTCATCAGTCCTCCGCGCTATGTGCCCTGCCTATTGCCACTTCAACTTGCCAATCCGCTGGGCTATGTCGGTAACCTTGGTTCTTCTACGGATCTCCTCATTCCTGATTCGATCTCGCAGAGAAACTCCGAGAATAGCCCTCTCCATGGCTTGTTGGGCTACTTGGAGCTTACTAATGAGGCCCATAGTGAGAGACCACGTTTGTGTGCCATAAGTCATCACTGGTAACACACACTGGTCGAAAACTTTCGACTTGAGGAACTGAGGTATGTCAGACGAGAAGACGTTACGCAATTTTCCGAACGCTGCCCAACCGAGCTGGATTCGGCGATTGGCCTCTTTGTTGAAGTCAGACCTACGTAACTGGACTACTTGTCCTAGGTAGACGTACGAGTCAACGACTTCAAGAACCGAGTTCCCAACTGAAATAGGGGTGGGTACAACATGAGAATTACACATGACCTTTGTCTTGTCCATGTTCATTTTAAGACCCACCTGTTGAGAGACTCGATTGAAGCCTTCGAGCATCGTGCTGAGTTCTTCCATCGTCTTTGCCATGACCACAATATCGTCGGAAAATCGAAGGTGAGTGTGTAGTAGAAGTGATGTATTCGCCATTGATGTTGATGCCGAATCCTTTCCATTCCAGGAGCTTAAAGGCGTTCTCCAGAGTAGCAGTAAACAGTTTCGGAGATATTACGTCTCCCTGTCTTACACCTCTACCGTCTTACAGCTCTTGGAGCTCTCTTCCTGTAATAGAAGCGACATAGTGGCGTTACGAGTATTATACAAACACTTCAGCACTTCAATTTACCGATAGTCAATTTGGCATCGTTGGAGAGACTCAAGCACAGCCCATGTCTTGATCGAATCAAAGGCTTTCTCATAGTCCACAAACGCCAAGCAAACGGCAGGTTATACCCCTCGGTTCTGTATAACCTGCCGCAGCGTATGTATGTGGTCCATGGTGCTAACGCCCTTCCGGAAACCGGCTTGTTCGGGAGGTTGGAAGTCATTCTGCGTTCAAGACGATTCGTAATGACATTACTTTTTTCATAATCGTCCGATTTCAATCATTCTTTTTTTACTATGAAATAGTAAAATTATTATCCCCATTTAAATATTATCGAAATCAGCTGAACCACTTTTAATAAATCAACAATAATGTGAAAAATGCTACATCGACCCGTGCGTAATAACGCCTGTTAAAATTTTAAAGGAACGTAATTTAGAAGATTTTTAAAAGTGCCTTTTAAAAATCTTACAGAGTATTAGGTATTTGTCTGAAGTAAGTTGTTATGTTTTGCTAAAGATAAATTTTAGTTTTGACATAGGTAGACAAACCTTTTGATTATTTCGCGCTGAAGATATTGTAATTATAATTGGAATTTAAATTATAGTATTTTCATATTCATATACTTTATTTGCTACTAAGTGTTTTACAATTAGGTCTTATAATTATTTTAAAGCTCTTAAGACTTATGCGATTTATTTGAT
Source organism: Hypomecis punctinalis (assembly GCA_949316475.1). Lineage (NCBI taxonomy): Eukaryota > Metazoa > Arthropoda > Insecta > Lepidoptera > Geometridae > Hypomecis > Hypomecis punctinalis. The sequence continues at coordinate 17,901,956 of OX438816.1, forward strand.
TTTCTTAACAGTGGCTTTCGTAACTGTACATTGCTGTACCTATGAGTAGAATATATTTGAGAAATAAATTAATTGATTAATGTAAGTAAAGTATCGACTAGGTGGATTTAGAGATACTGGTGAAGATGTCTGACTACAATTTAACTTGTCATCCGAGCCACGGTACGGTAGCGCCAAATTGTAAATGCCAAATGAGGTCACCATCCAAACCGATATTCGCTAAGATAATCTAAGTAAAACTACACTACGCTGAATTATGAATACCTAGGTATAATGTTACTTAACATTATTTAAATAAATTTGCAAAGATGTGTTATCCTATAACATTCAACTATTGTAGTGAGTTGAAACTAGTTCAAAGAAATATCGACCATGTTTCTTAAAACATAAAGATCTATTAATTATGTGTAAACTATGACAGTGTGAATGTTGAACAGACCAAAACTGATTTTCGACGCGTTTTAGGGTTCCGTATTCAATGCTTTGAAACGGAAGATTATTTTACCATATTTTTTGACCGACGAAACAGAGGAGGTACTCAATTCGACGCGTACCTATATATTTTTTTTATTTTATGTATAACCACGCATAACTTTTTACATGGTAGTGCGATTTCTATATTTTTTTTTACTGGAAAGAAATACTTCGAAATTGGTCCCATTTAAATATTATCGAAATCGGCTGAGCCATTTTATGATAAATCAACAATAATGTGAAAAATGCTACATCGATCTGTGCGAAATGTTCGCGAATTCTGTACACGGGTAAAGTCGGTCATGCTATTTTTTGCAAACAAAATATTATTATGTATTTTAACAAGTTCAGTCACATCTGGCAGACTAGCTTCTGGTAGGCAGGCACTAGATAATTATTATTTTCGATACGACGTGTTATAATTTGAAATAAATCATTGGCTCCATTTTGTCAATTCTATAAACTTTTTGTAGGTACCTATGTAGAAGCTGATTCCTTTTTACCGATTTCAGACAGTTTCAATTTAAAATTCAATGAAACACTATGAATATGCACGTTATCTAGAAATATACCTAATGAATTGGCATCCTTTTAGATGATTATTTTTTTAAAGCTTTTATTTAACTTGCAGTTAAATAAAAGCTAAAAGCATGTAAGTATGTCTGTTCGGGTGGAATCTTTGAACTCAATTTTGAAGTAGATATCTTTAACCGATTGAGCTGAAATTTTGTAAGTATTCACGTTTAGTTTGGATAAAAATGCACGATATGGTGTGTGACATCATTCTAAATCCAATATGGAGGACTGTCCAAGATGGCGGAATAGTTAAATTTGATGCACTTCTACAATATGGGTATCAAATAAAAGGGATGGTTGACAGTAACTCGAAAAATAATGTGACGTCATTCTAAATCCAATATGGCGGATCGTTCAAGATGAGAGGATGGGAGGATTAGTTATTTTTTATCTAGTATTATTTTTTAGTTTTGACAAAAGTCGCCGAACAAACGTTGTTAGTTTTGATGTACAGAATAAGCCCCTGAAATGATGTTAATTGATTAGAAATAACCCTGTACACGCCATAATTAAATAAACATGATTTACAAGGTGAACACATTTATCTAATAAAAACATTGCGCGCGTCTTTAATATATGCAAAAACTATGCAAACTATAGTAATAAAATATGTTGTGACAATGTAAATTAATAACAATCAATATGTCATTTAAGTAGCAATTAGATACACAATTTAAATATTTACTAAGGATGTAATAACTTCTCGTTAATATTCAATGTTACTCGTACCTACTTATTTCTAATCTAGGCAGTCGCGCGCGCCTCTTCCACCGCGCGCGGGTCTCTACGTCTGGGACGAACAACCCGAAACGGGATAATGCTGTGACGTCACGCGGAACTTTGACGGCCTACATCTTCATTAATGTTTGTTTAATTGATAAAAGAAAAAAAAATCGTGTCTAATGTTTTGAGAGTCATGACGTCACTTTGCTGACAGACGTATAAACATTTGTAAGTATGTGACTTGTGACGTCACGCGGAACTTTGAAGGCCTACATCTTCATCATTTTTTGTTTAATTGACAACTTATTTCTAAGGCTACGGCACAAGCATAAATTTCTGGTCATTGAGAATAATAATAATCGTTTTTTGACCGACAAAACGGAGGAGGTAGGTACTCAATACGACGCGTATACTGTATATATTTTTTTATGTATAGCCAAGCATAACTCTTTACGAAGTGGTCCGATCTTGATATTTTTTTTTAGGGTTCCGTATCTCAAACGGAAAAAACAGAACCCTTATAGGATTACTTTGTTGTCCATCTCTCCGTCTGTGTGTATGTCAAGACTCTTTATCTCGGGACTGCGTAAAGATATCGAGTTGAAATTTAAACTCTATACGTATATTTATAGTTTCTTGCAGTTGTGTAAAAGAAAAACTTCTCAGTTATCGTTTAAAAAGTTAGAGCCGTTTATCGTAATATCAACAAATAAACAATATATTAAGTGAGACTGGTACGGACATTGGTTTTCTCAATTTTCCTTTACGGCGTAGGATCCTGGACGTTACGGAAGGAAGAAAGATCCAAAATAGATGCATTTGAAATGTGGTGTTGGAGGCGAATGCTTCGTATTCCTTGGACTGCGCGCCGTACTAACGGGTCCATTCTTGGGGAGCTCCGCATAAAAACACGACTGTCGACGACTTATTTTATTTATTTTTATTTTATTTACTACATAGAGTCAAAGACTTACATTCACATGCAGACCAAACGTTTTTGACTTAAATATTACAAAATAACTTAAATATTATACACATAATTCATATAAATTATCTTAGTGTCAGTACTAACTTATGAATTTTATACTTAAGAATAATGACATATCTCAGTTAGGCAACTCATGCAGTTTTGAGTAATATTTTTCTGCTTTGAGAAAAATACATCGATATCAGGCTGACGAGCAATCAGTTCGTTAAGTAACGTGAGTGCGTGATGCCTGGGCGCATACCGAGCGGTGTCGGTGCGCGCGGGCGCGAGCGGCGCCAGCAGCGCCGGCAGTCGCGCGCGCCTCTTCCACCGCGCGCGGGTCTCTACGTCCGGGACGGACAACCCGAAACGGGATAATGCTGTGACGTCACGCGGAACTTTGACGGCCTACATCTTCATCAATTTTTGTTTAATTGACAAAAGAAAAAAAATCGTGTCTAATGTTTTGAGAGTCGTGACGTTACTTTGCTGACAGACGTCTAAACATTTGTAAGTATGTGACTTGTGACGTCACGCGGAACTTTGACGGCCTACATCTTCATCAATTTTTGTTTAATTGACAAAAGAAAAAAAATCGTGTCTAATGTTTTGAGAGTCGTGACGTCACTTTGCTGACAGACGTCTAAACATTTGTAAGTATGTGACTTGTGACGTCACGCGGAACTTTGACGGCCTACATCTTCATCAATTTTTGTTTAATTGACAAAAGAAAAAAAATCGTGTCTAATGTTTTGAGGTCATGACGTCACTTTGCTGACAGACGTCTAAACATTTGTAAGTATGTGACTTGTGAGGTCACGCGGAACTTTGACGGCCTACATCTTCATCAATTTTTGTTTAATTGACAAAAGAAAAAAAATCCTGTCTAATGTTTTGAGGTCATGACGTCACTTTGCTGACAGACGTCTAAACATTTGTAAGTATGTGACTTGTGACGTCACGCGGAACTTTGACGGCCTACATCTTCATCAATTTTTGTTTAATTGACAAAAGAAAAAAAATCCTGTCTAATGTTTTGAGGTCATGACGTCACTTTGCTGACAGACGTCTAAACATTTGTAAGTATGTAACTTGTGACGTCACGCGGAACTTTGAGGGCCTACATCTTCATCGATTTTTGTTTAATTGACAAAACAAAAATAGCGTGTCTAATGATATTTGATAATAACCTATCTGATCAAAAAAATATAACATAGTCCATGTTATATTTTTTGTAGTCATCGTGATATAGAAAAACAGTGAGAGTTTCTCAACGATTGTTCAGCGTGTCAAGTGGGAGATTTGCAAACCAAATCGAATTACTTTTACGTCGCGTTGACCGAGCGCGCCGTGCACACACGCGAGTATATTGACACACACGCTTAAATTAGCCAATCACAGACGTGCCGCGCTCGTGTTCGATCGGTTTGGCGCTCGTTACATTACCGTAAAAAATATTTACACTTAGCTGTTAAGTTTTCTATACGTGATACAAGATGGCGCTGTGCCAACTCCATAGAAATCACATCAAACGTTAACGCGATCGAGCTCGAGCGAAAATCTCGCACTTAGCCCTCTGTTTTATTTAATAGAGTGAAGATAACGAGCTAAATTGCTAGCGGGTATTTAAATATCTATTACAAAGTAAGGACGTCAGACCGGTATCAGTAATTTTATTCTGCTCTGCAAGCCTAGGCATAGCCTTTATAAGGTAAGATAAAGTTACTGTAATTAAGCGTAATAACAGCTTTACTTATAGTGAATATTTTACCTTTTAAAATGATTAACGTCATAAAGTGTGACCTAGTGTGTACCTAGATGTATTTATAATTATGTCAATTGTAAGGGAATTATACGAATGCTCGCTCATAATTACATCTTGTCTTATTATGAGGGTTGCGTAAACATAAAATCAGTACAAAATTAGTAGGTAAGTAGGAAGAACTGTTATGCACTGCAGGGTTGAGCTGGATGAAAGCGGTCTTATTGGAAATCTACTAAGCAGGCCTATGTTTGCTAGTAGATACGATATTGATAGTAAAACAATTTGGGTCCAGCGAAGAAAAAATATTCGCGATGAAATTTCAAAATTCAACAAATTTGAAAACAAGATGAGCTCCCGTATTTCGCATACTTACATAATATGTTAGAGATTGTCGACAAAAATGCCACAGCCAATAAACATTCACGATAAGTCTACATTTTGTTGCGTAGTCATTTTAGCGCCGACCGATATATCGAAATATTGCTACATTGTAGAAATATTGATGGTAAAACAATTTGGGTCCAGCGAAGAAAAAATATTCGCGATGAAATTTCAAAATTCAACAAATTTGAAAACAAGATGAGCTCCCGTATTTCGCATACTTACATAATATGTTAGAGATTGTCGACAAAAATGCCACAGCCAATAAACATTCACGATAAGTCTACATTTTGTTGCGTAGTCATTTTAGCGCCGACCGATATATCGAAATATTGCTACATTGTAGAAATATTTCTTTAAATCATGGTCGTATGCTTGCCCTGCAGGAAAGTAAGGATACGGAATTTCGTAGATTACCCGAATGCCAACAGTTGGATATCTATCAGCCCCAACTACATTGGGGTCAACATACAACATCGTCACAGACGTCCGACAATGAGCCGATGTACCTACTGTTGACTGATTGGATCCGAACACCACGATTGGCTCTAATCGAGTCGAAATGTTCGACTCCACCGGTCATCAGTCCTCCGCGCTATGTGCCCTGCCCATTGCCATTTCAACTTGCTAATCCGTTGGGCTATGTCAGTAACTTTGGTTCTTCTATATACGGATCTCCTCATTCCTGATTCGATCCCGCAGAGAGACTCCCAGCATAGCCCTCTCCATAGCTCGTTGGGCTACTTGGAGCTTACTAATAAGGCCCATAGTGAGAGACCACGTTTCTGTGCCATAAGTCATCACTGAAAAGTTCTCGAGTGGAGACCACGTACCGGCAAGCGCAGCGTAGGACGTCCACCCACAAGAAGGTGGACGGATGACCTCATTAAGACCGCAAGATCGCGCTGGATACAAGCCGCTTCCAACCGGTCTTATTGGAGATCCATAGGGGAGGCCTATGTCCAGCAGTGGACGTCCTTTGGCTGATGGATGGATGGGTGGAGTCGAAATGTATAGGAATTTAACTGATGAACTGAAATGACCGTGTAGGGCTGGATTTAGAGGTGTGGAGGCCCCGGGGCAACAAACGAGTGGAGGCCCCTTGGTGACAAATAGAGGATAAGTACCTACTCCTTCATTTATTTATTTTTTTTATTTTATTTATTTGATACACAAAACAGATAACAATCGAATCCTTATTCTAAACTTAGTAGCTAAATTTTACACTGGATTGTCGTCCAAGGTATGTGAGGGGTACTTACAAAGCCGCACTGAAATTATCTAAAGTCTATTGATCAAAACAAGGAAACAAAGAATGTATAATAAAGTAAGTAAAATAGAAAATTCACTGAACTGAATAACTCAGGCGTAGCGTATTTGTGGCGTCAGAACAATCCTGTTTGCGATTGAAATGAAGGATATCTTTTACAGTTTTTTTATAAGTATTGAAGTTGGGATGAAATATGTCCAATTGGGAGTGTTGTTTTAGTAAATCATTGTATTGACGAGCCATTCTGACAATAGGGTTAAAAAAAGATGTGTTATTTTTATAAATTTGAAGTGAAAAAAGGTTAGTGACTTTTGCTCTACGGGCGCTATATAAGGTATTAAATGTTAGGTGAGACAGAAGGTGAGGAGAATCGAATACCGAATGAACAATTTTATATAAATATACTGAATCGAAATATTCCCGACGCGTTTTTAGGGACTGAACATTAAACTCAGTCTTCAAAATTGATAGTATGTAAATTCCAAGTATTTTACTAGAACGATTTGGAATTTTGATATTTCTATGATTGCCTGATTAGAGTCTCAGACCAAATAAAAAAAATAAAGACAGAATGTTGTGAAAAAACAAGTGAGGCCGACCCAAACTACGCCTCGCCGTGTACAGACAAGTACACACACATCCACGTAAATACGAAACTACGCGTTGGCTTGTCAGTCAAACTATGGCGGCGCAACAGCGACGCACTCACACATGTATAAAAAACCGGCCTCACTTGACTGTTCAACGACGTTCTCTCTAGATTTTTTTGTTTGCTCTCAGGATTAGAGTGAACAAATATAGATTGATCGTTTTTGTCAATACTTAAGAATAATGATTAACATTTTTTTATAAAGTACTATAAATATGTAAAACAGTGAAATAATCAAAACAAAAGTTGCTAGTGTTTAATCGTTTAATTATGGGGCCCCTTTGCTGTGGAGGCCCCGGGCAGTTGCCCCGGTTGCCCTCCCCTAAATCCCCTAATCCTGTGGCCACGTGTGTCTTAAGTGCTCTTAAGTGTCTCGCGCCCTCTACACGGCTTCTCCACGGAACCATACAAGCGCGAGACCGACACTCATTTGCCGGCTTTTTTATCCACCTACACCAGTAAGATCATAAATGAAGATTGTTAGTGATAATCATGAAATGTTCACGGAAGGTTGTGTTCGTTACTAGGTAAATATTAAGATAAGATAATAATTTAAATTAACTCGTAGCGGTGACCTGGGTTACATTGTTCTGTAATGGTTAGTCAGTTCATTTAGTGAAATGTGAATGATAATTGTAACGATTTTAGGTATGTGTGTAATTGAATAGAAATATTTTTTGTGCAGGTATATTCATCGATAATTTCACCAATAATTGTGAAACGCAAAAAAAAATCGTTTTTTTTATTCGAAAGGTAAAAATTGTACCTATAGTATAGTAATCGGCTGAGCCGTTTTAAAAATCAACAATAATGTAAAATTGTAGACTATAACATAAATTGTAAATTCGAGCGAATTTTGTATACGATAGAAGTTGGTTTTACCATTTTTTGCGAAAAATAATTACTATCAGTTTTTAAGTCTATTTTTTAATTTTATTTATTTTCAATTAGATTTCAATAATATTTGGTGAGAGTGTTTAATATCTATATCCTAACAAATTTATGAGTATGAACCAATTATCCTCTCAGCACGTTGCTCAGTTGGCTCGGGTCATCATGGTGCGCAGTAGACCTGACCTTCCCTCCAGGATTCAAGTTTGGAGTAGCTTCTTCTTCCTACCAGATCGAAGGTGCCTGGAATGTCAGTGGTAAGCATTTATCACCATAATATCAAACCGTAGATGTCTATAGTTTGGATTAGTTTGGTACTGTACTTTACCAGCTTTATAAAAGTCCACTACAGACCAGCTGCTGTTCATAGGCATACCTACCCCTGAAGTGTGAGTGGGCCATATTCACCACGCTGGCCCGGTGCGGGTTGGTGGAACGTGTAATGGAATGTAGGAACCCGACTCAATTTTAACATTTTATATTTTCGAAATTAATATTTTCTTACTTTTTATAAAATTCAATATTTCCATTAAAACAATTTATTCCAAATTCATTTATTATCATATTTTGTAATTTCGGCTAAATTCGTTATAATTTTATATAACTTCAAATAAAATAATATTTCCGAGCGAACCCGATGCGCGAGGCTTGTTAAGCGAGTCGCTTGCCGCGCGAGCGCAGACGCTATTGTTCTTTTCGGTAAAACTCGCTGGAGCTCGGGCCGCTCGGGCTCGGCCGCCTGCAGTCTTAGTGCGACACTAGCTCCACGGCGTATGCACGCAACTTTTTAATAATTTTCGTTATTCTGATTCCCTTCATTTCGTGTAAAATAAAAATTAAATTATTTATTAGTGTAAAATTGTAAATTATAATTGGACAATACAGTGTGGAATTATATTGTGTGTGTGACTTTTATTTACTTATCGGAACAACCACATAGGACTCCATAGGAATAACCATTCTAACTTATACTTACAAGGTATACTTACAATCTTTTGGCATAGAAACGTGGTTTCTTACTATGGACCTCATTAGTAAGCTCCAAGCAGCCTAACGAGCTATATAGAGACGGCTATGCTCGGAGTCTCTCCGCGAGATTGAATCAGAAATGAAGATATCCGTAAAAGAATTAAAGTTACCGACATAGACCAACGGATAGGCAAATTGGAATGGCAGTGGGCAGACTGATGACTGGTGAGGTCCAAAAGTTTCCAAATGTAACGTTTCTAGTTAATCTACAAACCTAAGTATAGGGAGGTAAAAAGAACGACTAGATAATTAACAAAAAGGTATATTTAGAGGATCAGCTAAGTTAACAAGTAATTATAATTTGGAGGACAAAGAGATTTTAAAAGATAACAACAAGAGAAACAGAAGCTAGACGGGGTGGGGGTAAGGCACATTCATAAACCGGGACGCATTGTTCAACCGTACCTATAGACAAGATACACTGGTCTTGAGTTCGCAATCCGTCGCGAGCGCTGTCGTCGGAACCGTTGGTGCTGAGACGTCCCCGAAGCGTGCAGTTGTAGGGCAGCTGACAATTTCACCTCGGAGATACTAGGGCACCAAGTCGCCTAGTCTGAAGAGACCTGATGTAGTCGTCCACGCCGTGTAGAAAAAGCCAGATACGAAAGGAAGTGGGGCACAGGGCAAGTGGAGTTGTGTGAAGGGTCCGTTCCAGTAGGGAAGTGGGGAACGACGTCCGTACTTGCCGTGCGATTGAACCCCAATTTGGGGTATGACTAATCACAGTTGTAATAAAACAGTTTAATTAATAAGAATTACACCATTTAATCACCAGCCGAGTAAAAATTCACAAGGTGATCAAAAAGAATCGAGCGAGGTGGCTTCTTCGTCGGCGAATGTCACGCAAGGTCATGCACGGCCGGCGGCCGGTAGGGATATTGGCGCGAATGGCGCTGATTGGCCAAACCGCGCGACAGTTTAAAGTTTTTTTACGAGGACTACCTGTGATTATAAGGTAGCAGGTAATAATGCTAATGAACGAAAGTAAACCGTCCGTTTTTATTTTAATCTATTATGTAGTTTAAGAAGGAAACAATCGTTACACAAATGGAGACCGCGTACCATCAAGCATAGCATAATATGACGCTACCCACAACTTGAGGTTAACGGATGACCTCATCAAGACCGCAGGTTCGCGCTGGATGCGAGCCGCTTTCAACCTGTCTTATTGGAGATCTTTAGTGGAGGCTTATGTCTAGCAGTGGACGTTCTAAGCCAGAAACAACGAATGAAACAATGTTAACGCCACTTTAGCCTAGAATAGCAAATGCAGTTCTACATCATTCTGTAAGTAAGTAAGTAAGTTCGTATAGGCCGGGTGGCTAGCCCTTGTGTCAAAGTTTTTATCATTCTGTCATACTTATTATATACATCATTCAGATAAAGATGAGAGTATTTGGGACCGCTTCTGCCACAGCACCAACAAGATCCTCGATGGAACTACAGGAGATGTTGCTTGCAACTCCTACCACAACTGGCGGAGGGATGTCGAGATGGTTGAAGAGCTGGGTGCTCATTTCTACAGGTAACCTACACCTTATTTTTCTTGTAGGTTCTGGAGACCCCTGCCCTGATGCCGGGGCGCGAGAATACGGCATCGGTATCCCTTGCCTGTAGTAAGAACCTACTAAGAAGGGACCCCTGGGCTCGTGGATGGTCAGAGTTGGGGCTCTTGTTCAGTTAGGGCATCTTCCGAAGATTACCCCCTCATAAAAAAAAAGTCCTGGAGACCCGGAGTTCCCAAGAGCACATAAAGGCAGACAACCCAAGGGTATTTTAGTGGGTGCAATCCAACATAATATTATAATCCGACTTGTGCTTCGTAGCAAAAATGTATTTTGTGTAGATTTAACCCTCGTAAAAAAGGTCCTGATTGTCTAATACTTACAAACAAGATCCTAGAAGTAGTACAAGCGATATTGGTATTTCTGTATAAGAAGCCTGCCTGATCTTTCGACTTGTTTATGGATCATGATAATACCCTAGTACATTCTGTATTGATGAAGACATCCATTCTATACTTATTCCATATTATACCTAATTATGATGAATGAGTGAATGACAATGATAACGAGATTTCCAAAGGGAAAATGCAACACGAAAACACTTACAAGTTTGTAGCTCTTTCTATCTCTTGTGTACTAATTACGTCTATGCTTTCCCTAGATTTTCCATCTCATGGCCCCGTCTCCTTCCAACTGGTTTCCCAAACCACATCAGCGAAGACGGTGCTCGGTACTACAAAAACCTGATCGACGGTCTACTGGAGAAAGGCATCGAACCTGTCATCACGCTCTACCACTGGGACCTACCACAGAGGCTGCAAGATCTTGGTAAGAAAAGGGGTCTTATCTTCTAGCACAACTATTGTTTAGTCGCGAGAAAGAATCATTTATCAAATTGAGTCTTTTCCCCTTTTTTATCGAGGGGACCAGGAGAAGAATGGCCATTTTCAGACGGCTCAGAGTTCACAATGGTTAAATTCAAGATATCTTGTAAAACCGTGTGGCAGTATTGTGTACGCGTTCTGATATTCGGTTTGACATTTCCTCCCGCTCGCACTCGTGGCGCGATTAACTGGCGCGAGCAGGAGAAAAGGCGAAGCCGAACGTCGGAACGCGTACACAATACGAACCCTGGTCTCGAGCCAAACAACGAACTCCACAGACAGGGCAACTTCACAAACAATCTTATGGGACAAAACCAACTTAATGACGCCTGTTTTAGCTACAAGCTAACATCTACTTCTCGCTCATGCTTACACAAATGAATTTGCTCTTGCGCAATGACTTGCCTCGTGTTCACAGACACCATTAAATTCGATTCGGGCTATGTTTACAGTCTAAACTTTAGGCTGCAGTAGGTAAGTAAATTTTAAATTGTAAATGAAGCCGTGGTGGTCTAGTGGTAGTGACACCCGCCTTACAATCGTGAGGTCGTGGGTTCATATCCCGGTCCCGTACCAATGAGTTCTTTGAAATTTATGTACGGAATTCAACATCGTGCTGGCTTTTTGGTGAAGGAAAACATCGTGAGGCAACCTGCATATGTCCGTAGAAGAAATTCGATGGCGTATGTGAATCCACCTACCCGCACTGGGCCAGCGTGGTGGATATGGCCCAATCGTAGGTGGTATCGTGGTAGGCCTACATCCTTCAGTGGACCATTAAAAAAAGCTGATACAGGTAAGTAAATAAGGTACCTAACTTGTCTTAAACATTTGGTCATATCAGACACCCCCTCTGTCTTGAACTCTCTACACTCTTATAATTACAGTCTGAAACTACAACGTCACGTTTTTTCTTGTTAGTCGATGAAGCCAACTACTGCGCAAAAAGTGTCACGTTCTGCCTGAGCATGCAAGAGCAAGAGCGTGAAATAAGCGATAAGGAGGCACTATCGACCAAAGCGATCAGCTTGTTTCAGTTGTTAATTCAACAATGTTTTCTAATGACGTTATCTCGTATAGTTATATTATCGTCCGTAAACCGATTTCACAGACAATGTTTCTTTTTCAGGTGGCTGGGCCAACCCTTACATAACCGACTGGTTTGCGGACTACGCTCGTGTGGTCTACTCCCTCTACGCCGACCGCGTGAAGACCTGGCTGACCATCAACGAACCCGTCATCCTCTGTGACATGGTCTACAATACCGGCCTCTTCGCCCCGGGTCACGTAGACCCTGATGTTGCTCCTTACTACTGCAATAAGCATGCTTTGATCGCCCATGCCAAGGCTTGGAGGATTTATGATGAGGAGTTCAGGCACAAGTATCATGGTGAGTATTTTTTTTCGTTTACTAGCTTGGTACAACACACAATACAATACAATACAATACAAAAACACTTTATTGACACCACAAGTAGTAAAACTACAAAAAAAGAAATAACGACAGAAGAATGGTACAAAAGGCGGTCTTATCGCTAAAAGCGATTTCTTCCAGACAACCTCTACTGTGTGGAAACATGTGATTGACGTGGACGGTGGTGTAAACATAAATGAATAAAGTAAAGCTGTAAATATCCAAAAACAATAAAATACACTAGGGTAAGTCCCGGATAGATGCCGCACTTTTTGAAAAAGTCTCACAGCTTCAATAATAATCACAATATTTAAAAACTGGTAAAGAGGTCGCAAAGTACGGTCTGTAGACTACAGTCTAGTATACAAGGTCAGTAGTCAAAGCCACGAATAATAGGAAATAAAACCATTTTTGTCGACCTCTAAAATTTCACGGATACATGCCCCACCCCGGATAGTCGCCCCGCCTGATAAATTAGACCGGAGGATAGATGCCACTTTGAGAAATACATTTATAATTATAGTTAGTCATGCGTAAATATGATCTATAATGGATTTATGATACACCTAAAGTACATAGATAAATATTGAAAGGAGCATTTACTATGGATCAAGGTTAAGGATAGATGCTCCAACGAAAAAATAATGTCAAGTAAAAGCATAGCTCAATACTTTTATTACTTTTACACACAATATATCTTCAAAATGATGCAATCAACAAACTTATTGTAACCTTCGGTGTTCTCAGTTATCAGATATTAATTAAAGCTCAGTATTCATTTATCAACGAACCAGTCATCCTCTGTGACATGGTCTACAATACAGCCAGGCTTCTTTGTCCCGTATCACGTAGACCCGGAAGTGGCTCCGTACTACTCCAATAAGCATGCTCAGATCGCCCGAAGGGTTGAAGGATTTATGAGGAGTTTTATGAGGAGCACAAGTATCATGGTAAGTTGGTTTTGTATTTTTATCGTTTTCTATAGCTAGTGGAAGACCTGTTCGTGCAATATTTCTCCAAAATGTACCAACACTTATGGAAACCTTTTCTCATATTTGTGTTCTCATTCAGTTAGTAAACTACAAATACTTTATTTATATCGCCAAATTACACGTCAAATTGGTTTATAATTATGATAATATAATAATGTCATGATAATACAAATACAATTTTATAATGTGTATTATACAAAACATTGTTCTCGCAGTATAATTACAATTTCTAAATTCAGGAAAAAATAAAATAAAATCAATTACAAATTTACTACCTCCGGTAGTTTCATAAATTCTGTAATGTCATAAAATAAGTGACTGAGTAGATACAGCAACGGAAGATGCGTCGCGCACGGAAGTTGGCAGTCGGTATTAGTCCAAAGGCCCACAAACATAAACCGACCTCTCTGACCTGACTAGCCTGTGGCTCGGCGTTGCCAATAGGTTCTTTTTACGATTGCTCCTCAAGTTAAGCCTCGTGTATTCGCCTCGTTTTTCAAATATATTTAAATTATTACGTATGAATAGGGCAATCTGGAACATAAACTCGCACGGTAGAGGCAAAATGCGGAGCTCTCTGAAGAGCTCGACGCATGAAACGTCGTCGCGTACGCCGAATATGGCACGAACGGCACGCTTATGCATTACAAAGACTATTTAACCTTTATAAGGTTGCCTTAGTTCCCAGCTTTCACAGGCCTATCAGAATGTCACTGCACTACTAAATGAGTGAATAGTAAGTAAGTATGGCTTGGAAGTAAAGGTCAAAGGGAGATACCTCAAGTCTTTCTCATTCATGGTTCTTGACATGCGATACCCGCAAGGTACTTTAGCGCTTTATCAACGAACCAGTCATCCTCCTGCGACATGGTCTCCAATACGGGCTTTTTCGACCCGGGCTTCGTTGACCTTGATATGGCTCCTTACTATTGCAATAAAAATACTTCGATCGCTCATGCGAAAGCTTGGAGGATTTATGATAAGGAGTTCAGGCACATATATCATGGTAAGTGTTTTTTTGGTTTGCTATAGCTATTGGAACAGCCGTTCCTGCAATATATCTCCAAAATGCTGCAACCAACAAACTTAAGGAAAAATGTTCTCTCACAGGTGTTCTCATTTGGTTATTATAATTATAATCTATTAAATCGTTTTGGCTGCGTTGGCTTATCCAACCCAGCTGTCACCGGTTAATAAGAACGCATAATAACGTCACTGTACGCTTAAGTTCTAGTTTGTTTAACTATTTTCTATAATCTATTCTACGGTCTTCATCAGGTAGTCCACCCACCATGTCGCTAAACGTCCTTCGCTGTACCATGTGCATACCGTCGGATCCACAAAGCTAACCATACATTGGTACATTAGGCCCAATTATGAAGGCGCCATCGTAATTATAATAGCTAATTAGCATATTTCTGTTTCTTTTTCACTTTAGGCATTCGAGAACACTTTTTACGTTGCATTAAATTTACGATGGCGCGTTCATAATAGGGCCTAGTGTCGTGATGCCTGCAATGTAGTATGTCGACCTCGATTTGGTTGGTTCCATCTAAATCGAAACGTTTATGAGGAATCGTAAGGCTTCCTGTCGTAACAACTAAATAAGTATTATATTTATTTTTTATTGCTTACTTTTCAGGAAAGGTATCGATCATCAACCAGCTGATATGGTTCCAGCCCATCACAGAAGACGACCAGGAGTTGGCGGAGCTGGTTGTAGAGAACTGCGTTCGTATGTTTTTATTTTTAAATTAATTTCTTTATTAGGTACTTGCGAAGTAGGTAGAGCATTTATACTTGCGAAGTAGGTAGAGCATTTAATTTTATTGACCGACGAAACGGAAGAGGTACCTACTCAATTCGACGCGTATATTTTCACGCTTTTATTAGGTCAACCTGCCTACCCACGAAGGGTGATTGGGCCATATCCACCACGCTGGCCCAGGTGCGGGTTGGTGGATTCACATTCGCCATCGAATTTCTTCTCCGGACGTATGCAGGTTGCCTCACGATGTTTTCCTTTACCAAAAAACCAGTGGTGTGAAATTCCGTACATTTGAACCCACAACCTCAGGATTGTAAGGCCAGTGTCATTACCACTAGACGACCACGGCTTTTTAACGGACGTGCTTAAAAGCTCTCATTTACGTTCTGATTTTATCACCCAAGTTGAGGTCATCATCTAATCATATTAATCTAATGCTGCCCTACACTTTGCGCAACGCATAAGGCTGGAAACATACTATCGGACGCGTCTGACGGACGCGACTGACAGCTGCGACTTAGCAGTGTGCATGTCTTAAAACATCCGGCGCGCCAGATCGCTCTCGGTCGTCCGAACGCTCAAGGTCAACCCAAGGTGACGTCCGCGACTTATGTCCGATAGTGTGCACGGCTCATTGTACTGTCATAGTCTAGGTCGCGGCTGTCAGTCGCGTCCGTAAGCCGCGTCCGATAGTATGTTTCGATTTCAATGCGGCCAGCATTTTGGGCACGTTGCCAGTCATAAAGGATCGTTTGAACTATCAATAGACTGTTTTATGTCGGCACATGCCACACGGGCGTTGACGCCGCGTAATTGCATCGCGGCGTCACCGCTGCTGCACCGCCGCGGTGCAGCGGCGTTGCTGAGCGTCGTCGCGGCGACACCGCGGCGCCCGGTGTTGCCTTAGACACTGATGACATCTAGACAGTTAGCGGAAAAAAAGGTTTTAGGGATAACCGTTCAACCTTAAGCTGAAGATAAGTAAAATCTCTCATATACATTCTGATTTTGTGTGAGCCAACCGCGAAATCGGATCGTGTGTAGCGTCAGCGGTCCAACTTTGTCCTCGCTAACTCTTTCTAATATTATAAATCAGAAAGTGTATTTTTTGTATTTCGTTTGATCACAGATATACTAGAGGAATAATGTGATTTTTCACGAGTGTCACAGTAACAGCTGTTCAAGTGACAGCTGTCAATTTTCAAAGTGATTTATCTTTGTCATTATCGATTCTACACTACTGCTGTCTTCACAAAAATGATAGAGCTCAATGAGATCTACATTTCAGATGACAGCTGTCAAACTTCAACGTGATTTATCTCGGTTATTATCGATTTTAGACTACTGCTGTCTTCACAAAAGTGATAGACCTCAATGAGATCTACATTTCAGATGACAGCTGTCAAACTTCAACGTGATTTATCTCGGTTATTATCGATTTTAGACTACTGCTGTCTTCACAAAAGTGATAGAGGTCAACGAGATCTATATTTCGGATGACAGCTGTCAAACTTCAACGTGATTTATCTCGGTTATTATCGATTCTAGACTACTGCTGTCTTCACAAAAGTGATAGAGGTCAACGAAATCTACATTTCGGATGACAGCTGTCAAACTTCAAAGTGATCCGAAATGTAGATCTCGTCGAGCTTTATTACTTTTGTGAAGAGAGTAGTAGTCTAGAATCAATAATTACCGAGATAAATCACTTTTAAGTTTGACAGCTGTCATCCAAAATATAGATCTCGTCGAGCTCTATTACTTTTGTGAAGAGAGCAGTAGTCTAGAATCAATAATTACCGAGATAAATCACTTTTAAATTTGACAGCTGTCATCCGAAATATAGATCTCGTCGAGCCCTATTACTTTTGTGAAGAGAGCAGTAGTCTAGAATTGATAATAACCGAGATAAATCACTTTTAAGTTTGACAGCTGTCATCCGAAATGTAGATCTTGTCGAGTTCTATCACTTTTATGAAAACAACAGTAGTCTAGAATTGATATTGACCAAGATAAATCACTTTGAAGTTTGACAGCTGTCACTTGGAAAGCTGTTACTGTGACATTCGTCGTGACAAATTACACGATCTGATTTCTAACGCGTACGAGGGATTTTTCTCATCTTCAGTTTAAGATTGTCTACGATTGATTAAGGTTGTCGTCAAAACCTTTTTTCCCGCTAAAAATTCATAGAATACTCGAATACTCTAGATTTAATGTCTAAATCGCTACCGGCAACACTGGTCGCCGCGGTGACGCCGCGACGACGCTCAGCACCGCCGCTGCACCGCGGCGGTGCAGCGGCGGTGACGCCGCGGTGCAATTACGCGGCGTCAACGCCCGTGTGGCATGTCTGTAAGGGTTAAGCGATCCTTTTTAGTTTTTTTTGTTAATTTTTATTTATATTTTAGTGTATAATGTTTAGTTAGTAATTTAGTTTGTAGTTTTATTTAGTTTATTTGTAATTTGAATTTATATTGTAAATACCTATCCCTTAATAAAACTTTCTATTTTATTGTTTAAAAAAAAAATATTACAGAAGCCCAATAATGAATCGATGTACGGTTAGCGCTTTCCGCGTAGGACGTCCACCCACAAGGTGGACGGATGATCTCATTAAGACCGCAGGATCGCGCTGGATGCAAGCCGCTACGAACCGGTCTTATTGGAAATCTTTAGGGGAGGCCTATGTTCAGCAGTGGACGTCCTGAAAAGAACGAACGTACGGTTACGTAGTATTATTATATCTTCTTTGGTACGGTTAACTGATTGATCCATTATACCGACCGATAATATGTAATATTAGATCGATCACGGTACACAAGATTTGATTTGGCGGTTGGCTCTAACCAAATCTTAACGTAGGCATATAAAGTTTTGATCGTAGGTACTCAGTAAATGATAGGTTTTTTGAAAGCAAACTCACATCTGTATCTCGTAAATAATTATCCGATAATATAATCAAATAACATGAATTGTATTGTAAAATTATGTAAAAATATTCTTTGTTTATAATTTATTTCTTATTTGAATTCTGCACTTCGTAATTAAAATATTCTCACGGGTTGTTTTTACGAATAGGTATCTAAAATAAACTGACCTTCCGTATTTGGATTTTTTATCTTTAAGTTACGTAATAGCTAGTAGGTATACATTATTTATTTATATCTGCATACATGGGCAGGTATACGTCTGGAAGTGTACTAGATATAATAAGTACAGCCTTGGCCAAAAATATTAGGCACCTTTAAAAAATCAAAATGCATGTTTACCTACTACTTAACCAATAACTGAATGCTAAATCTTAAATGACTTACCGGGGTCATAAATAACTTCTTAGAATATCAAGCGGCTCTTTGTTAAGGTCATAAGACACCTGGTGACCGAAAACAGAGAATTCAGTTTTCTTTCGGTGTCACCACAAGTGACCAAACATTGACTGTCAATATTTGGTGACTTGTTTACTTTACTTGTTACTTGAAGTATGTGTTGACACATCTACCCCTTTGGCGGGTAGATGTGTCAACACATACTTAAGTTTATAAGAAATAATTTTTGGTTTTAAAATAAAAAAACAAACTCACCAGATATTATTGATGTTTAATTAAATAAGTAATGTAACATACTTCTCCGTTCACTATAAACTTTCCTCTACAATCACTAAGAAAGCTAAGTTATTCACTTTAAAATATTCCTAACCTCCAAGTGAAAATGGATGACCAGAAGAATACATTTGTGGAAATTATGGAAGCACTAAATAAGCGTATGGAGCAGTTTGAGGATGAATTGAAGAAGAGTCCTCATGCGACTGGTACATCCAGCACTGTAGCCGATGATTATGGTGCTTTCAAGTCACTGACCGTGCAACTATTGCGAGGATTTCAACAGCAGCTGGGATTACTTGCACAGAGTGTTGATAACATCGAGATGCATAGTCGGCGGAAGATCTTGCTCCTGCATGGTGTGCCTGAAGAGAAGCCCGAGTGCACCACTCAACTTGTCATCCGTATAGTCACTGACCAAATGAAATTAATTAAGTTCTCATCTCAGTCTATTAGCAGATGTCAGCGCATAGGCCGTGTCAGTGCTGATAAACCTAGGCCTATTCTAGTCAAGTTCGCCGATATTGATGTTCGGAACAGGATCTGGTCTTCGAAAACTGCACTGAAGGGTAGCAAAGTGACACTCTCCGAATTTTTAACTAAATCCAGGCATGTAGCTTTCATGCAGGCTAGACAGCGATTCGGCATCAAAAACTGCTGGACCCGCGATGGCTTCATCCACATCATCGCGCCCGATGGTCAGCGCCACCGAATCTGTGGTATTAGCGAGCTGCAGAAGATAGCATCGGTTGATACTTTGAAGGTGCCGCCGCCCGCCGCCAGCAAGAAGCAAGCCGCTGCAGCTGCAGGCCCTGCGGCCGCCTCGACCACCAGAACAACTAGGAAGGCGAAGTAGTCCTTATGCCGGTGTTATCGTGATAGATATTTTTATTGCAAAGTTTGATAGTGGGTATAATTATATCGCGTCTAATTTCACTTGTAGGTATGTCGGATAATTATATTTTTATACCCTGTTTATATGATTCACTTATATGTATTTACGTATTTTTTGCATTACTTATTTATTTATTTTGTTGACTGGTTTCATAGTTATTTGTATGGCCGCCGGCAACGTGTACGTGTTGAAGATACTCTCTCTTCTTGTTGCGTTACTGATGCCGGCGTCCCTCAAGGTGGTGTTCTTTCTCCTCTCCTGTTTGCTATCTTTATAAATGGTATTACTTCTCATATCACTTCTCTCTACCATCTCTATGCAGACGACTTGCAAATTTACTCTCAAGCTACAATCGATCACTTGGATGAGGCTGTGGCAGCTGTTAATGATGACCTGTGCCGTATTGAATATTGGAGCCGATCTCACGGGCTCACAGTTAATCCCACTAAAACGCAGGCTATCATTATTGGTAGCTCTAGGATGATTGCACGAATTGATCAAACTTCTCTTAGTAAAATTGTCTTTAGCGGTATTACGATCCCTTTTAGTAGTGAGGTTAAAAACCTTGGTATTATTTTTGATAATTGTCTCTCGTGGAATCCTCAAATACAATCTGTGAAGCGAAAGTTGTACGCTTCTTCTGCATCATTACGAAGAATTCGCAATTTTCTTCCCACTGCTACCAAAGTTGCGTTAGCACAATCCCTTCTTCTTCCGATTTTAGACTATGCCGACGCTTGCTATCTTGACTTAACCCAAGAGCAATTCGACAAGCTTGAGCGTCTCCAAAATCTATGTATACGGTTCATTTTCGGCCTCCGGAAATACGACCACATTTCCCAATTTCGTAATAAGCTCAAGTGGCTCCCCATCCGTCTTCGCCGCGATACTCACATACTTTCCCTTCTCTACAACATTCTCTTCAAACCTTCTTCTCCTTCATATTTACGCTCTCGCTTCACTTTTCTCTGTGACACTCACTCTGTCAATCTTAGATCTTCTAGCAATCTCCTTCTTTCCACTCCATCTCATTCTACTATTTTTTATGATTTTTCTTTTAGTGTTCGAGCAGTAGCGCTCTGGAATGACCTTCCTGTGACTATCAGACGTGCACAGAGCGTTGAATCTTTCAAGGCCCAGGTTCAGCAACATTATCTCGCAAAGCTCTCTCTGACTGATCCACATATCACTCCTCGTTATTAATTTGTTTGTAATATATTTACGTATAAGTATGTTTATTTTTATTGTATGTATTATTTGAAGTATTTATGTATGGCTATTATTATGTAGTTTATTTTATTGTTGATTAGGAATTTTTGGTTTTCATTATTTTATTATTATTATTTTGTTTTTACGTTTACACCGTCCTTGTCGTATTTACGTTTCCTCGCATCCAAGAGAGGTTGTCTGGAAGAAATCGCTTTTAGCGATAAGACCGCCTTTTGTGCCTTTTCTGTCTTTGTTTCTTTTGTTATGTTTTCTTGTTGGTGTCAATAAAGTGTTGTTGTATTGTATTGTATTGTATTGTGACTTGTGTTCTGGACTCTAACAAGTAAACAAGCTTTCATTTCTGTTGATGTGATTAAATTGAGACCTAATTTTGTTAAAAATGCCAAAAAGGAGTGAAATTAGTTTAGAAGATAGAGTGAAAATACAGGGTGCCTAATAATTTTGGCCAAGGCTGTATATTCCTCATTTTGAAGAACTTTTACAATGGGACCTCCCGGACCTCCGACGCCACGACGCGAAAACGCGGACGTCTCGAAAAAAGTTTAGTTCAAGTGACTGGACAAAATTGTTCGAAACAGCTGACTTTTCGCGGTTTTGAGGTTGTTCCCATAGTCTGAAAGTCAAGCACTTTCCTGGTGTTTGCCTGCGATCAACAAAATTAAGCAACGTTCCGCACGATCAGTATTTGGATGAGTGACCGCGGTTGGCATTTTCCAACTGAGCGCTACCGTGGCTCGAATGTCACGTTAAATTGTAGGTCCCGGTTGTTTTAACCGTTTGGCCATGAGGCTTTTAGGGTGTCTAAAAACTCTGAAATCAGGGCTAGGCCCCCGGCCTAGGTATTCGAATTAACTTACTGCACTTATATTTTCAAAGCTCGCTTCTGCTGTCTTCGGTCACATAGTCACAATCCTCGAGGACGTCTTATATTCCTAAATATGTGTACAATGACTGTACTATATGTATACAACGTGTAACGGAAAGGCTGTATACATAAAAAGTGGGTTGATACTATACCTTATATAGATGCTGTATTCGAAATTCCGAGCAAAAATAACAACATTCATTTTTAAAAAAAAATTATATATGACTGACTTGAAAAAAAAAGGACAGCAGTTCAAGTAGGTGTGGTCTGATTTTGATGGGCAAGGTCGTGTTATTGACCTCACAGCTGTTTAGTGTGATAGTGCTGTGCAAATGTGAATTAGTCATAAAAATGACTAGTTTTTCAAAAAAAGATTAATAATCAGCAAACGAACTTACACGGCTAAACATGCCCCCATATAGTTTGTTAGGTACCGTTATCTGATTTGGTACTTTCAGTATGTATACAGTCTTTCCGTTACACGTTGTATAATGATAAGGCATTTTCTCATTTTCCTAAAAATAGGTGTACGCCAACTGGTTCATATTCGTTACTGCGGTAAGGTACTTATAATAGCGCGGCTGACGACGCGTGGAAGACGAGCCCGCGGCGCGTCGCTCACAATTTCTGAGTCGTGTATAAATGAATACATCGCGCTCCGAAAATTGACGCCTGTGCTAGCCTAAATACCTAAAGTTTTCGAAAAGCCTCGCCTCAAAGGTTTTGACACACCTGATGAGTTGTACGGTCATCGGTCCGGGCAAACTGAACGCCGCCCGCATTATGTACCTAGTGGTATGAACAGCGCTGTCGGTCACTGTATATTTTGTACTAGTTTTTACCCGCGGCTTCGCCCGCATACGCAATATATCATTATAATTTATAGCCTATGTGTTATTCTGATATATAAGCTATATTATTGCAAAGTTTCATCTCAATCCGTTCAGTAGTTTTTTGCGTGAAAGAGTAACAAACATCCATACATCCATCCATCCATCTATCCATCCATCCTCACAAACTTTCGCGTTTATAATATTAGTAGGATATTAGTAGGATAGATAATGCGATTCGATCTACCGTCTCACTCCGTGGAGCGAGGATAGGTGGAGAAGCTACTAGCGTATAGGGTGTGAGAAAAAAGATGTGCTATACATACTTAGATAGCTATATACACGTTGTTATGATTTTATTATATTATTTAGACTCTAGATAATAGTAAAAACCTGCAGAATACTAAAAGAAGTGATAGAAAATAGATAATAGTTCATAATAGGTTGATTTAGTAACACCCTTCGTGGGTAGGCCTACGTCCTGCAGTGGACTATTAAAAAAAAGGCTGGTACAGGTTGATTTACTTGAGCATCTCATCAAAAATTCAACAGTTAGTTTATGGCGCGATAGTCTGACTACGACGTCTAGGCCGTGCGTCGAAGTCAGACAAAAAAAAAACGAATACGCAAACAGGGACAAAATATATATGTTTCATCCTGCTTACACTTTGATAATTGCACATAATTGCCCTCTTACTTTTATAATTATTAAGATGAGGCATCGGGCCGAGAAACACGAAAACCAGTACTTTTGAATGTGAATGTGTTTTTTTTACTAAACGACTTTTAAAAAATCACATGGTATGCTATCCTGTATGCACTAACATAGATTTTTAATGCTCGCTCCTACTCTCACTCGATCACAACTCAAGTCATGAAACCAAGTAAGAACAGTGGTCGTATTGTGTACGCATTCTGAGCCCTTGGTCGTAGTATTATTATAATATCTTCTTTGTCCTGGTTTTGCGTAGTTTACTCACAGTAACGTTTGGGAATACGGGTGTCAAACTTTCAAGTTTATTTTTTTATTGTTTTAGTCGTCCTCCTCCACCTATTCTGAAATACAAACTCATGTCGATGTTACAAGTGCATACGTATAATAGCCAACATCCGCAAACCGACTAGTTGCAAACCATATTTCAAACATCATAAGATACGGACACTCCCGTGTATCTACAGCTACATTTGTCAGAAAACATCTTTATCTATACACCCCCAAAACAAATCCTCGTAGACTACATAAACTTAAATTACCCATTCCACGTTTAGAAATTTTTAAAAAAGGCCCCATTTACACCTCAATAAAAATATATAACCATATACCCAATCAAATAAAAAAAGAAACAAATAAGAATACCTACCTACCTTCCAGAACAAACTCCGCAGTTTTCTTATAGAGAAGTGCTATTACACCATCAATGACTTCCTAGAGGATGAAATTAGAAATTGAGAAACTGTATTAAATAACGCGATAGATATTATAATATAAAAAAAAAGTGTATCATACGCAAAAGCGCTTTCACGATAGCACCCGTCCCCCTGACGTCTATGTGTGCGTTTCTCAAATTCGCTTCTGTCTCGCTCACTCCTGCGTGGCGCGAATCTCTTCGAATAATAATATTGTACACAAGTATTGTTGTTTAATAAACAACTTCTTAATTAGTTAACCAAAGCCATGACTGTTGGTCTCTAAAATTATAATGCAATTGTACCTTGTGAAATTGTGTATGTACCTAAGTTAAGTACCTACCTATGTAATATTGTACGATAATAATGTTTATTAATAGTTTAGTTTGTACTAGCTATTGCTGCGCCCTCAATGCAGGGTATATATGCCATATATTTAGATAACCTAGTTTTTAACTGAATTATGTATATATTTGCAATAAATGAATGAATAAAATAAAATAAATAAATAAAACTATTGATCAAGTTACAATTTTTAGTCTAATTTTAATTGTTTACATTTAGTATTCTTATCTCAAATTGTAACTAATAAAATAAATATGTCAATAGTTCCTAACTTCAGATATATTTTATAGTTTATTTTTACTTTATACTGTAAGTATAAATATTTGTCTTGAATCGTAAATATAATCATATAGGTATATATTATATACTGCAAACTTTGCAAACTTTCACGTAAGCGTGTGATTCCATACATTTTGGTTAGTTCTTCCTCCTCGTTTCCGCCAGGGGCGCTTTACAAAAATGTATAGAACCTGGACTAACCCCTCTGACATTCGGCTCTGTTTTTTCTCCTGCTCGCGCCAGTTACTCGCGTAATGAGAACGAGCGGGAAGATAAGCAAAGCCGAACGTCACAACGCGTAGATAGATAGGTACACAATACGGCCGCATGAGTGTAAAACATCGTCTATTTCTTGAACAGGGCGGTCGCTACAGCCATCCGATATACTCCAAGGAAGGCGGCTGGCCACCAAGCATCGAAAAGGTGATGGCTGAACTCAGCAGGAAGCAGGGACTGCCGCGGTCTAAGCTGCCGGCTTTCACTGACGAGGAGATCCAGCTTGTCAAAGGTATATTTATGACTTTGCTATTCCAGAGATTAAAGCCGAATTTCACTTCTTGGCAGCGTTGCCCAATCTTCTTCTTCTTCTTCTTTTGCTTGGCGTCGCATTGTTGTGCATTTGCCAGTGTCAAGTATTAAGCTTTAATAATTTATGATATTTTATCAAAATAGTCATTTTCGTAGTCACGTCATAGTCCAATAAAGTCGCGGTCAAGTCCAAACATAGTCCAAGTCAAACCTCAGTAAAGCAGTGGATACTTTACTAAAGGCGTCTATGTAGTTTTGGTGACAACACGGAACGACCTGATACGTCACATTAAATCACTTGTCTACACTCAT
Source organism: Hypomecis punctinalis (assembly GCA_949316475.1). Classification (NCBI taxonomy): domain Eukaryota; kingdom Metazoa; phylum Arthropoda; class Insecta; order Lepidoptera; family Geometridae; genus Hypomecis; species Hypomecis punctinalis. Next base: position 17,927,537 of record OX438816.1, read on the forward strand.
GCACGTAAATCAGCTCATAATCAACGAAATACCACAACTTTTCACTAATTATCACTGATAAAAACACAAGTTTAACAAAACAATACAATGAGGCGACATGATTTTTCCGCGTTCACGCCAAAACTCGTTGCCCAATACTGATCGAAGCTCATTTGACAGCTGCGAAAGGATTGGGTTTCGCGCAACTTGTAGCTAACTTCACAGCTGTCTAGAAGTTCGATTCGACCTGAATATAGGGAGGTAGGTATTTAGGGATTACTGTAAGTGCAAGAAGCCGTGGTGGTCAAGAGGTAGTGACACCCGCCTTACAATCGTGAGGTCGTGAGTTCGAATCCCCGGACCCGTACCAATGAGTTCTTTGGAATTTATGTACGGAATTTCACACCACAGGCTTTTCGGTGAAGGAAAACATCGTGAGGCAACCTGCATACGTCCGTAGAAGAAATTCGATGGCGTATGTGAATCCACCAACCCGCACTGGGCCAGCGTGGTGGATATGGCCCAATCACCCTTCGTCGGTAGGCCTACGTACTGCAGTGGACTACTAAAAAGGCTGATACAGTAGGAGCAATGCAAATTGGATAAGACACTAAGTTTGTATAGACCGGGCCTTGCTGTAAGAGTTTTTAAACCGCCCAAAAGCGTCTGACTTGGCTAGACTGTTGAAACTACTGGAATCACCCAAGCCACAGTAACGCTCAGTTGAAAATGCCACTCACGATCACCCATCCGAAAACTGACTGTGCCGAGCATTGCTGAAATTCCGTGTTCGCTAAAAAATAGATACCTAGTTATACTGAGCGCCACACAAATCGACGTATGGGAAGTTATGCGCAGAGTCTTGCGCAAAAGCCGAAATATAGGCATTCGCGGGAGCCAGAGAAACGAGACGCCGGGGCACACCCGCCCGCCGACCTCATACCTCCCGCGCGCTCCTTACGCACTACTACATGCAACGTCTCAATTGTGCACACATGCGCAATAATTAGCCAATCACAGCGAAGTATCATTTGCGGCTTACATTTCATCTGCCAATTTGTGTGGCGCTCAGTATACCTAAACTTTTTTGGATCGGGATTTTTGCTGTCCTTGTATTTCTCTCTTTGTCGCATCCCCAAGTTTCTGAACACAAGTAATCCTAGTGTAGAACAATGAATTTATTTTAAGCTTTCTCGTAGCGCAGCATAGGACGTCCACCCACATAGTAGACTAACGGCCTCATTAATTTTAATTTGCTTTTTGTGTTAACAATGAAGAATATCTATTTATCTATTACCAACGAGTACAGCAGGATTTCGCTGAACGCAAGCCGCTTCAAACCTGTCTTATTGGAGGTCCATGGCGAAAGCCTGTGTCCAGCAGTGAAAGTCTTATCGATGATGGATGAATGAATACTTACCTACCATACTCATCTACATTGTTTTTTGTCAGGAACGTACGACTTCTACGCCCTTAACCACTACACCAGCCGAGCGGTACGCAAAGCGCGTCCCGGTGAAGAAATGCTGCCGTGGCCGCTGTTCGATTGCCCAGATCTCGAGGCAAAGGCCGAACGCCCTGCCGACTGGAATGTTTCCGACGGTATCGACTGGTTCTGGGTAACTACACTATACACACTTACTACGCTGAGCCAGTTGCACGCAGCGCAAATCCCGATTTGGTGAGGAGCTGTAACCATAGCTGCAAGTCCGTTGTCTCGACTTGGGGGCGACACCTGGCTGAAAGGCGAGTCTCCGACGGAATCGACTGGTTTTGGTTAATCAAACTATGAACTAGGCTACACCAGCCTCGTGGAGCGGAAATCTCGAGTAGGTAAGTTGCTGCCGTAGCCGCTGACAGCTCTAATCTTGAAGCGAAGGCCGAGTGCTATGCCGACTAGAAAGTCTCTGACGGTATCAACTGGTTCTGGTTAACTACGTTTCACTACTTATAGGCTATGCCAGCCACGTGGAGCGCAAATCCCGAGTTGGTGATATGTTACAGTTGTGATCACCCACTGGTGGATTGCCTCGACCAGGGGGGAAGGCCTTGTCTGCGATCTTGATGAAGTCATCAGTCTGTTTACCTGGTGGGTGGACGACAGTGGACGTCCTAAGCTGCTACGTGGTTTCCACTTGAAAACTTTTCGATCCCATTCTCTCCATTGTTCATTAGTTCTCCGTGCTATGTATCCAGCCCACTGCTGTTTAACACTATAAAACCGCTGAGATAAAATATTTTGGTTCATCTACCGATTTCCTCATTCCTGATTCAATCTCGCAGATATACTCCGAGCATGGAGAGGTCCATACCTAGCTTATTGGGAACTTCAGTGAGATACCACGTTATATCAGATAATAAATATCAGTTATGATAATAATGATGATGATTGATTTCAGGTCTATCCAGAAGGTTTCCGGAAACAGCTGGTGTGGCTGAAGAAGACTTATGGCGACCTGGAGGTCATGATAATGGAAAATGGCTACGCTTCCATGCCCGGCCTGGATGATAAAATCAGAGTGGAGTACTACAGGGACCATTTGGAGCAAGTGAGTTTAAAAGGACCTTCTTTAGGAAGATAGAATGGGGCAGAAGCAAGGGTACTCGTATCTAGTCTCCCACATATCTACAGTCGTCACGACATGCTATTCCAGCATGCAACCACGAAAAGCCACGAAAAATTGTCACATTTAAATTTTCATTTCTGCCGGCACTCCCGGAGTTCAATCCGTTATTTTTTAGGGTTCCGTACCTCAAACGGAAAAAACGGAACCCTTATAGGATCACTTTGTTATCCGTCTGTCCGACTGTCCGTCTGTCCGTCTATGTGTATGTCAAGACTCTTTATCTCGGGGACGCGTAAAGATATCAAGTTGAAATTTAAACTGTATACGTATATTTATAGTCTCTTGCAGTTGTGTAAAAGAAAAACTTCTCAGTTATCGTTTAAAAAAGTTAGAGCCGTTTATGTCCTAAAAAACCGCATATTTCGTCACTCACAAAAATAAAAACCTACAGGGTACTTGCCGTAGACGTAAAACTATAACATTTGGCGAGAAGCATTGTCTTAGAGTACACATATAGGAATAAATCTGAAAACTGTACATTTTTATTTAAATCACAGAAAAATGGGCCTCAAAATTCACAAAATATGGGTTCAAAATTCAAAGTGAGTAAATCGTATCATGTAAGGTATCATATAAAATAACTTCATTAGCACATGCTAAAACAGGTTTTTAATTATTTTAACAGTGTAATTTTCGATGTATGACGAGGAAAGTGAAAAAAAAAACTTTTTGTCAATGGTTATAGTACCTATAATAGAGATTAAAACAACTTAAGTACTTCCCGATTTTGTGAAATTTTCTGGATTTGTACGGAACCCTCGATGTGCGAGCCTGACTCGCACTTGTCCAGGTTTTTTTTTATTTTGTGCTGGATATTTTTGCAGCTGCTGTTGGCTATGAAGGAAGATGGAGTGAACGTGACGAGGTACACCGCGTGGACTCTCATGGACAACTTCGAATGGATGGCGGGATACATGTAGGTCCAAACAAATAGACTCCCCTTAAAATGAATTGTTATAATTATGTCACTTTAAAAGTGTACATTTTACTGTTAATTTTTTTTTAATCTGTAGAGGTGTAAAAGGTTTCTTGATAATTATGTATTTGAAGCTTTAAAGCAACTCTATCGAAAACAAAATCTATAGGGGAGGCGTGGCCTATATGAGTGAGTGTTATGACTGATGATGATGATGTTTAGTACTAGGTAGGTACCTACCTAATAATTATAACGGTAAGCTATAAACCATCTAAAATTCAAAACCACACTAAGTAGGTAATTCGTATGATAAGCCCTAGTGTCAGAGTTACACGGTCAAACAACCATCAGGACCCACAATTTAACGGTTATCTGAGCCACGGTAGCGCTTAGTTAAATTATTATAATATACAGGTCTATCTGCTGCCCAGTAGTGTACTAAGTGAAAGGGGGTGATTGAGACGATCATTATGAACAACGTTATCACTATTACCTAACGTATTATGTTGGAAGTGGAACTATTGGGCGTTTCATTCTCATCTACTCTTAACTTTGGCTCTTACATAGAGTCAAAAGCCCAATTAGTATTTCACACCTGAGCAACTGCTTAGTCTTTTTCTCGACTGCCTCGGTGGCCCAGTGGTTAGTGACCCTAACTTCTGGGTCAAAGAGGCGTGGGTTCGATTTGCTTAGTTTGGGGTCAGAGATCTTGTGTAAGATGTCCCAAAAATATGTATTTATAAAGTAAGTCAGGTCTTGCATGGAATACTGCTCTCGCTTTGGTATGGCTCTGCCAAATATCAACTGCATGCCAATCGCGTTAATTTTAAACAGCTGCGTTCCATCTGTAACTCAATTAGAGTTCGGTTGCAATTGTAGTTAAGTTTCGATTCAGCTTCAAGGAATTCGGTATTGCGCTAAACATCATACACCAACCGTTCATTTGACACCGGTTACGTTCCAACTCTGATCGAGTTGCGTTTCAACTTTAGTACCTAATGATTCTGTCATTAGTGCGATACGAAAATAGACAAAAAGTCGAATTTCTGTTAAAGTTCAATTGTGGTTCAGCTGTATTTTTTAGTGCGATTGGCCTGCTGGAGGCTCTGGAGTCGATTGAGAGGCGAGCCAGGAGGCTGATTGACAACGTCACCTTGACTAAGTCGCAGTTGCAAAGTCTTGAGTATCGACGCAAGGTAGCGTGTTTGTCGGCCTTTTACCGAATACACTTCGGAGAGCGCGCCCAGGAGTTGCACAATCTGATCCCCCTTGCCCCTTTCTTCTATCGTACGGCTAGACAGACGCGACCAAAGCGCCACCCTTTTATGGTGGACATTCCGCGCGTAGAACCAAGCGTTTAGAATCCTCATTCCTCATACGAACAGCCAGAATGTGGAACGCTTTGCCTGGGTCTGTCTTCCCGCTGAAGTACAACGTGGGTGTCTTCAAATCCCGAGTAAATAGGTATCTTCTAGGTAAGCGTGCTACACCCTAGACCGCACATCTGCTTATCATCAGGCAGTGCGTAGTCAAACGCAAACCTATTCGTAAAAATATTCTATGTGGCCACCCCTGAATTCGAGAAAAAAATTCAGCAGTTCTATACTTTGCAACTCGGAATCGACAAAATGTATGCAACAGATTTTTGTTCTTGAATTCGCTGTTGGCCTCATAGCAACACAGTAAATATTATTCATAATGATGGCCTGACTTACCTCCTTTCAGCTTAGTACACTAGTTCTGAATAACCCTGTATTAAATGTTTTAGAACAAAATTCGGTCTCTACGAAGTAAACTTCAACTCCCCGGAGCGTACGCGGACCCCTCGTGCTTCTGCCAAGTATTATGCCGAAGTCATTCGGACACATTCTGTACCAAAGATCGTGAGGGACGAACTTTAGTTTTTAATTATTGACTATTGTTTTATTATTCTTTTGTTAACTTTATATAAATTATGTCTAAGGTGATTAAATGTTTGTACAAGGAATTTATTGATGTTTTATTAATTCAAATACCTACTATATTATCCCAGTGCATTCTATAGCTGAGGCCGAAACTAAAAAAATATAAATAATGTAGGCTAGGCTGAATAAAATATGAAATATTTTTATTCCATTGCTGACATTGATGTTAAAGTTCATTTTAAAAATCCTGCACTGGCGACATTCAAAAGTGACAGTGACAGCCAGGACAGTTTTTCTAGGTGTGTTCCGAATGACATCAGAAGCATTTTAGTATCTTAGTTTGAGATTTTACTTTTTGATTTATTCGTCGTCCTCTGCATGGTGAAAAGTAATTCAAATAGATAAATCAAACGCTGCTTAAGACCCAATATCTTTGGTTTTGAAAACATTAGACATCTCAGAATGATGACCGACGCATCGAATCGTGACGAGAGGTAAACGTCCCGACATGTGAGAATTACATAGTTTGATAAGCGAGACATTGACATTGACATTGACATACGAGTAATGACTGACGCACATCAAGTACTATATATTTTATAGTCAAAATGTTCGGTAGGTACACAATGCTGTACCTCATGATCGAGATGCACGAGCATGAAGTATAACATTGTCAACCGAATATTTTGTCTGTAAAAATATGGTACTTACTTGATGTGCGTGAGTCGTTACGCGTATGTCAATGTCTCGCGTATCAAGCTACATTTTACAAGCTATAAGTTTTGGTCGATGTTGGCTAAATGTAAATTCGGACTGCACTTAATCACGAAATTCACGAAACGAACGAAGAAGACGATTGATCTGTTTTGATTTTTATAATTTTCTCAATATTTCCATATGTTGCAATCAAAACTCTATAAACTTGACTCAATAAAAGCGCCGAAGCTCAGATCAATACTCCATTTCTCCGTAGATTACGGCTCATGCCCAAAATCAGTGCTTCAAAAAGTGAATACGTGAAAGTACATTGTATGTTTTCGAGGACTTAGTGGTAAAAATGAAGAAATTAAAGGGCTCTTTCCGCTATACGCAATGGGACCCGTGCCTGATCGTGTCTCAGATAGTGGCCATGCAGTCTATATTGTATCTGTCTCTATGTTTGATCATGGGAGTGATGCAGGATGTCACAGGGTCTACTAGGACTTTGGATCACCTCTTCGAGTATCACGTAAGTTGAGAATTTATTGCCTTATCTTTCTGTTTATTGCGGTTGGCGTTTGACCACATTTCACTAGATAAAGATACAATATCATCACATTGGCTGCCTGACATGACATGACATTATTTTGATATATTAGAACTAAACTTTATTATCTGGTTCATAATTGTCCTCTTGCTGCAGAGCAGATTTAAATTTCGGGCATTCAACATTAGCTAAACTCAACTCTACAACGTCTTTAGTGATAATTGTCTACATGCACCATCAAAGATGTGATAGCCAATAGCCGATGGTCCTACAGATTATTCTTATCCAATGTAGGGGCGATAAGTTCTGCACTGACGTCCCACATGGGGTGTTTTGTGCATTTCCCCCTCCAGAGTCTACCTGAGCCAGCCCAGCTCTTTATAATAATGGAGCGTGGCTCTGGGCCATTGACATAACTGCTCCAGTGGCTTGAATGGTATACTAGATAGTGAAGAGGATGATGATTAGCAATTCGTTGCTCCATTTACTACATAGTCACTTCAAGCGTTGCCATAACTGCGTTTATGCTATTTTTGTAGAATGTACCTATATTTTTTTAAATAAGTAAAAAAAAATATGTGAAGATTTAACTCAGTTTGACTGGTATCTATATTACAGGAGATACATGTGAGAGACAGCGAGGGCCGCTCGGTGATATTTGCATTCGTCCTGAATGCTGTCATAGGAGCCTTTGCCCTGTGGAACATTGTGGGCCGCACTAAGCTGTGCTTGGATTTTAGGTAATTATACTCTTATAGACAATCTTAATGTTAAAATAATATATTAAAGGGGGCGCCCAATGCCAAAATCAAGCAAAAAGTGTATTTTTAAAGACGTGGTGTAAAGGTAACGATCATAAATATCAATATTGAAAAAATACCATAAGAAAGGAAAAAACCTATAGTACCAAAGTAATTGCGTAGAATTCGAAACTTCACATCATAAAAATATTTTTTTTTCAAGTGCTCAAAATTATCAGCGACAACACCACATTATTTTGGACAAATTATGTGCCCAGACTAATATTCTAGCCGATTAATCAATTAGTTTTTTTTAATACATGCTTAAATATTGAATAAAGAATTAAAATGTCATCTAAAAATGTAAGCTGCCGCACAAAGCCAACATCATCGTGATCTAAAAAAAAGTAGCATAGATGATAGTGGGTGATGCAAGAAGCGCGGGTGAAATCTGTTTTTTTCGTGGCATTAGGTGCATTCTTAAGGAAATTTTCAAACTTTGACATCAAATGGCCAAAACCAGGGCAGTGAGCTCAACCGGTACAAGCCTAATGCACAGTAATAATATCTAACAGTATTCCATCTTCATACAAACTGTCGTAACGCGAATCATACCTACGCGCCTCGGAGTTCGGTATGCTCTCGGTATGCTACTCAGTCGCGGCGCGCCGTAATGACGAACAAACGTGTGGATTTGTAACTATGTATTTAGTAAGCATGCGAATTATGTTTATAGGGTTCCTAATTTTACTACAAAATCCTAAAAATGAAATTAAAATACTGAAGGCGGGCAGCTCTAGCGCATGATATACTGTGCATGGCTATGAGGTGCAGTAGGTATATATTTCAAGGTCAGGGCTGAGTCACAATACTGTCATAGATATCATTAGATATCATTACTGTGCCTAAAGCATTGGATGCATGGAATTTCTTTTAGTGTCCGAGCAGTAGCACTCTGGAATGACCTTCCTGTGACCATCAGACGTGCACAGAGCGTTGAATCTTTCAAGGCCCAAGTTCAGCAACATTATCTCGCAAAGCTCTCTCTGACTGATCCACATATCACTCCTCGTTATTAATTTATTTGTAATATATTTACATATACAACGTGTAACAGAACGGTTCAACAATACTTAAACCACGCATGCTCAGACATATTTAAAACTTACCCCATAAGGTCTCACAATCCTCAGTATGTTAGATTACGAGATAAACCAAGTTAAAGTTTTGCGTAAAATAACCTGATGTCAACCCTAAACTTATCAACTGACGGTAATGACAAAGACTAATAAGTGTACAGAAATATTTTATTTTTGCCTACGTAATCGTGGACGGGCTTTTACACACAAACATTTAGGTAAGTAGGTACATGGTCATAGGTACAAGTTACAAGGTCCTAGATTGATCTACCTAACTCATCTAAACTGCCTAGACTAGAACATGTTGTAAGTACTACCTGTCGCATAAAATTATTACATCGTCTATGTAACACCCTCTCCGATGTAGTAGGACTGTAAAAAAAAGATTAACAAAGTTATTTTTTTTCTTGTCACGTCTAAGCACTCTGCCTATTCCACCGGCTCCAAGTCATGTCAAAATAAAAAATACATACCTACCTAACTGCATTGAAAGTTAAATTGTATTTAACTTACAAAGCATAGCTTGAAAAAATTTTAAACACGACACGGAAATACCTAGGTATTATTTTAACTGTAAAAAGAGCGAGGCAGAGAAGCCAAGTACCTAGGTAATATTAAAGTAAAAATGTTTAAGAGCTTGTGGTAGTTTCACTCCCCAAATACATTAAATTGCTTGATTTAGTTACCACAAAAATACTACATTAAAATAGAAGTCACGCGTAACAATAGGTATCAATATCAAACCAAAGTTGGAGCATTTCAATTACGCATCTTTATTTTTATTCTTTTTTATCGGCTTGAAGTCCACGTGGACTGTCCACGCCGACAAACGAGCCAACAAACGAGCCGACAAACGAGCCGAAACAAACACTGCACTAATCACGAATGAGCGGGTAATATGGCGGCTCTTTGAGCTCCGCCGCTTTTTTGAGCGAAAAATATGAATAATTAAAAATATGGGTTCCGTACATTTTTTTGTACTAGTATTATTTTATTATGGTAAAATGTCTAAAGCTTTGTTATTTAGTTTTTGCTACATCCATCCATCCATCAGCCATAGGATTTCCACTGCTAGACATAGACTTCCCCAAAAGATCTCTAATAAGCCCGGTTGGTAGCGGCTTGAAACCAGCGCGGTCTCGCGGTCTTGCTGAGGTCGTCCGTCTTCATAGTGGGTGGACGTCCGGCTGCCGTGGGCTGCGCTTGCCGGTATGTGGTCTCCACTCGAGAACTTTTCGACCCCATCGGTCACCAGTCCTCCGTGATATGTGCCTTATTTGTGTATTCTTCTATGGATTCCCTCATTCCTGATTCGATCTCGCAGAGAGACTCAAGCATAGCCTTATCCATAGCTCGTTTATTAATAAAGTACCACGTCACGCCACTTTCACGTGAAACTTTTACAATACAATACAAGAACAACTTTATTGACACCATAAGTAAAACATAACAGAAGAAGAAATAACGACAGAAGAATGGTACAAAAGGCGGTCTTATCGCTAAAAGCGATTTCTTCCAGACAACATCTCTCTTTTACGTCGTACTCGTACTTTGCGGGCGCTTGTTAACGAGAATGTTTCTACCCAGGAGGTTACGCCGGAGCTACGCACGGTTTTGAGCCGTAGTGTGCGTGCGTGAGTTCAGTCGTCAGTACAATTGTACAAAAAAAAATGAATTTCGCTTGCTGACCTAGTGACCTGATCTACTTTAAGTTCTGGTTCCGTTGAAATCAGTTTAAAGAATAATAATCCATCCATCCATCCAACAGCCGTAAGACTCCACTGCGGGACATAGGCTTCTCCTATAGATTTCCAATAAGGCCAGTTGGAAGCGGCCTGTATCCAGCGCGTTCCTGCGATCTTTATTATATCGTTAGTCCACCTAGTCGGTGGGCATCCTACGCTGCGCTTGCTGGTCCGTGGTCTCCATTTGAGAACTGTATGGTCCTGTCGGCCATCCGTTTTTCGAAGTTTGTGCGCATAAAAAAAACTTTCACTAAAAACGAAATCCGAAATACTACTGAACCCTAAAATTTTGATTCCAATTTTAATAGAAATAATCGGAATACATATTTTAGTCAGTCGCTCTCTGACCTTGCGGAAGTGAAGACGTTGTCTATCAACTCTTTCGACGATCGCGATGCCTAGACAGGCAGTCTAGGATACCTAACATTCTCAAATGTTTTTTTATGATATTGGTGATATGAATGGCAACAACGGTGCCGCGCACGAGCTAACATTTTGAAGATGGCCGCTTTCTAACCGACGCGGGCGCGCCGGTGGCGGCGGTGGCGGACGCGGACTTCTTAGATGGATGTGTCTAGTGTTTACGTCTGCACAGTACCTACTGGGAACTTTCACGAAAACAGAAACGACCCGGTGCTCGAGTTGGTTCAAATCGCGAGACGCGCATTCTGCAGTATTTTGAAGATAGCCCAAGGACCAGCACGCGTCGGGCAGGAGCGGCGAGGTCCGAAGGACGTTCAACAGCGCCCGCGCACTATGCGCGCCGCGTCCGCGAGCACCTGGACGAGCGGTTTCCGGGGCGGTGGTCCTACATGAGGCGCGGTGTGCTGACCACCCAGGTTTCCGGACTTTACGTGATTAGACCTTTGATCATGGTACATTGAAAATGTTGTTTATTCTGTGCCGTGCGACTCCAGTCCAGAGAGAAGATGAACCCTTTGCATCGTGGCGGAATTTAAATGTGGTGAACGTGAGAAAATCTATGGCTCGACCACGGCTCGACGTACTCGTACCTACGTACCTACTCGGTTGTGCTGCGACCGGGGAGGTTTGCATTTCGAGCCTTTCCTTTGACTTTTATTGAGTGTTTGTGGACGCCCTTGTGTGTGTTAATTTTAAGTAGGTTCCTAAGTAGGTATGTGGCAAATAAAAATAGTGAATTTAAAAAAATGTATCAATTTGTTTTTTTCTATCATTTCTGAGTGCCCATAGGACCTAATTACCTATGTAGGTCATTTTAAACGCCACGATAAGATAGGGTAAGTACCTACATGCTTAAGTACAAGCTAAGTAGTGTCAAGAAACCTTACAATTAGGTAAGTAAATAGATATTTGCCAAAAACAGGATACCTAAATTGATTATCTACTCATGAAAATTCCTAGGTACATATTCAAGTTACGCACTAAAGTAAAACGTTACCTACTTACTTTTTGCGATCCACGAATTTATAGCTGTTCTTAAAACTGAATTAGGTATCGACTAGGTCAAGGGACTAGGTCTGAGAATCTGTAGGTAAACTAAGTAGCCTCCTTCAACAGCATTAGGTAGCCTAACTAGTTAGCGTGTCAGGCCGACGGCAGCGGGGGAACCAGCAGCGGGGCGCGGAGCCAGCGGCTTTTGAAACGAGGCCACCGACCTCACTAGTTTAGGGTTGTCCAAAATAATATGAAAAAAATATTTTTTAGTTTTATATGGAAAAAATAAGATGACTTTTGAAGTTTGAAATTCATACAGGTGATTCGTGACAGGATACACATACATGCCGTTCAGTATTGTTGAACCGTTCTGTTACACGTTGTATGTATGTTTATTTTTATTATATGTATTATTTGAAGTATTTATGTATGGCTATTATTATGTAGTTTATTTAATTGTTGATTAGGAATTTTTGGTTTTCATTATTTTATTATTATTATTTTGTTTTTACGTTTACACCGTCCTTGTCGTATTTACGTTTCCTCGCATCCAAGAGAGGTTGTCTGGAAGAAATCGCTTTTAGCGATAAGACCGCCTTTTGTGCCTTTTTCTGTCTTTGTTTCTTTTGTTATGTTTTCTTGTTGGTGTCAATAAAGTGTTGTTGTATTGTATTGTATTGTAATATATTGCTGATTTCCAATTTTTGTACCATTTCAGTTGCACATACCACGGCATCCACCTGCTAATCTGCTGGGTGTATAACGGCATGTTTCCTACAACGTTTTCGTGGTGGACGTTGAACATTGCCTGCGGGGCGATCACGTGCGTCGCCGGGGAGTTCCTGTGTCTACGGACGGAGTTGCAAGCTATACCGCTCGCTAACATTGGTGCTAAGGTACATTTTTAACATTTATAGGGCTCCTTCGTCGCACAGAGAATCTCTTTAGCCAATCAGTGTGGGAATGCAGCCAGCATTCTTGGCACCCACCACACGAACACAGTACTTGTTTCGGTTTTTAGCATTTTTTTTTTCGTTTATAGGTAGGATGTATTTATTTTTTTTTTTTTTTTTTTTTTTTTCAATTTCTTTATTTCCTTAATAAGTAACTTTACAGTCAGAACCAATACGTTACTTATTTTAGACTTAATTACACACAAAAAATAGTTTAAAACTATTAATATAGGTATAAGGTAGTTAAGAATTAAATTTCAATGTTTTTTAAGTTATTTTAACTATATTTATTCACATAGCTGGAGATTTTCTCTCGGGAAGCAGTTGAATACATTTCCCAGAAAAAAAAATAATACATTCATAAGCATTTGAAGTTAACACACTAAGACACCAGAATAGCTAACGGGTTGCATGATGCTTCTGCATTATCATCAACTTTGTCATCTACATCGCTATCATCTGATTCACCATCTAAGCTACTGGAGGGGGAAATGCACAAAACATCCCATGAGGGACGTCAGTGCAGGACTTATCGCCCCTACTTCAAATTAGAATTAGAAGCATTTGAAGTTCAAAAAACGCTCCCCTAGAAGTGCAAACACACTTGTGTTTTTTTAACTTCAGGTTTTAGTTATACACTCTTGAGCATAGAAAAACCACTATTTTGGTTTTTAATAGTATGTACCTTGTTAAGTGTGAATGCCAAAAATCTCAAAAAAAAATTCACACGCTATCCTAGTGCAACCTTATATTACTAGCAGTTATCAGTTTTCCCTTAAAACTAAAATACTTATCTTTGTTTTCAGGTGGACTTATGAGAAGAGGTTTCTAAACCCCACAAGGGTTCCAATATGAAGTTAATCCACATGAAACGATCCGCGATCTACCTTCGTACTCGAGGCCTGTAGTTTTTTCAAATAAATAAATATTAGGGGAGATCTTACACATGGTCTCAATAATATACTAATCATTGATTTAAAAATGTTATTTTGCGCAAGTTCATTTTCAAGTCGGTATTTATATCAACTAGCTTTTGCCTGCGGCTTCGCCCGCGTGAATTTTTTATTTTTGTGCTATCCCAAAGGAATCATATTTGTTTTTCCGGGATAATAATTAGCCTGTGGCAATCTGATCTTTAAACAATATTCATAAAAGAAAACAAGTCTATCCGTTGCTCTGTTGCTGTGTGAAAGAGTAAGAAACAAATAAATACACTTACGGATTTATAATAATATATTAGTAACGATTTCTAGAAATTTTTCATTGTTTTAATGAGACTACGCGCTTGTACTCGTTTGTGAAAAAGACCTCAGTTAAAACTAAGTATAATTGGGCATGAAAAGTGGACGGTAAAATGTTTGTAAAGCGAATACCAAGAAGATACATTAAATAAAATTTGTTTTTAAAAATATGTTCTCAATAACATTAGTCTTGTTTGTAAACAGTAATCAACTTAACACAAAATCCATATAATGGTATCATACATAATAATGTAATTAGATAATCAAATTAAAATATTATGTTTCGAGTGCTGATAAATATGAATCATAAAATCCACTAGATTGGAAATAAAATACAGACTGAGATAATAAGTTTTATTAATTAAAACTTATTTATAGATCGAATTTGACTTCTTGGCGGCTGTAACGTTAGCTGCAAGTTGCGGATAGCCCAATCCTGACTGAAGCTCACTTAGCTGCGCGCGGATTGGGTTATCCGCAGCTTCTAACTAACTTCACAACGGCCAAGAAGTCAAATTCGGCCTATAATTGAATCAAGCGTTACTTTGCGGTAGCCACAGCATGCAACGCTCAACGACTTCAAAACACAAACCAAAATTATAGGTATCGCCCTACAAGTCGCCGGATGAGAATTTAGCCGCAGATGACCGCATGACACTTCGCCGTGATTCGCTAATTATTGCGCATGTGTGCACAATGCCTACGCAAGTGGCGAAGTAGTGTAGGCGTAGAGAGCGCGCGGGAGGCATGAGGTTGGGCGGGTGTGTCCCGGCGCGAGCCTCTGGCTTCCGTGCATATCTATATTTTGCCTTTTGCGCAGCGTTCTACGCCTAACCTCCCATCTGCCGATTTGTGTGGCGCGGATTATAACACTTGATATTACATTATTCGCGTAGCGTAGCGCTCGTAGCGTAGTTTGACTAGGTGTTTGTCAGCGATCACCGAAATTAAGCAACGTTCCGCACGGTCAGTATTTGGATGGGTGACCGCGGGTGGCATTTTCCAACTTCCAGCGCTACGGTGGCTCGGATGACACGTTAAATTGTAGGTCCCGGTTGTTTTAACCGTTTGGCCATGTCAGAGGCCTTCAGGCGGCCTAAAAACTCTGACACCAGGGCTAGCCACCCGGCCTATACGAACTTACTTTTTATTACATTATTGGCAAGAAAATGTGTTTTTTGGACGTAAACGTTTTATAAATCGATGAGCGCCGGCTGCATGCACGTAAAAGTGTCACGTTCCATCTGAGTCGAGCGTGTTTTAGTAAACGTTTTATAAATCGATGAACGCCGGCTGCATGCACGTAAAAGTGTCACGTTCCGCCGGAGTCGAGCGTGTTTTAATAAACGTTTTAAAAATCGATGAGCGCCGGCTGCATGCACGTAAAAGTGTCACGTTCCGCCGGAGTCGAGCGTGTTTTAATAAACGTTTTAAAAATCGATGAGCGCCGGCTGCATGCACGTAAAAGTGTCACGTTCCGCTTGAGTCGAGCGTGTTTTATAAATCGATGAGCGCCGGCTGCATGCACGTAAAAGTGTCACGTTCCGCCTGAGTCGAGCGTGTTTTAATAAACGTTTTAAAAATCGATGAGCGCCGGCTGCATGCACGTAAAAGTGTCACGTTCCGCTTGAGTCGAGCGTGTTTTATAAATCGATGAGCGCCGGCTGCATGCACGTAAAAGTGTCACGTTCCGCCTGAGTCGAGCGTGTTTTAATAAACGTTTTAAAAATCGATGAGCGCCGGCTGCATGCACGTAAAAGAGTCACGTTCCGCCTGAGTCGAGCGTGTTTTAGTAAACGTTTTATAAATCGATGAGCGCCGGCTGCATGCACGTAAAAGTGTCACGTTCCGCCTGAGTCGAGCGTGTTTTAATAAACGTTTTAAAAATCGATGAGCGCCGGCTGCATGCACATGAAAGTGTCACGTTCCGCTTGAGTCGAGCGTGTTTTAGTTAACGTTTTATAAATCGATGAGCGCCGGCTGCATGCACATAAAAGTGTCACGTTCCTCCAGAGTCGAGCGTGTTTTAGAGTGCGGAACGAGCTATAGAGAGGCACGATCAGTCTAATGTTTCGGTTTGTTTCAACAATTATTCAACAATGTTTTCTTATCACGTCATCACGTAAAATTATCGTCCGTAAACCGACTTTACAGACAACTATTTTTTTTCTGATCTCACAGTTTTGATCTTTGAAAAGCATAGAAAATTGGACTGAATCGACCACTGTCTTTTTAAATTTTGTAACTGATATCATAGACAAACCTTGAGTAGGTTTGTCTATGGTGATAAATTTTGTAACTGATATCACAGACAAACCTTGAGTAGGTTTGTCTATGGCATAGACTCTATGCTGATATGAATAAATGATTTTTGAATAAAAAATGTATTACAAGTTAAAATACTGATACTATGTTTTAGGATATTATTAAATTATTTTACATTGAGGTGTCTCATTTTAGTACGGTACTAAAATGTGTTATGTTTGTTTGTACCATAGATTTGGGGCCGTTCAAGTATTACGTAAGCACTATAGGGGGGTGGAGGGGTTTATCATTTGCTTATTTTTGATGACATGGGGTTGAGGGGTCTAAAAGGTGATTACGTCACCAAAAGTTATTTATTTCTTTTCGCATAAAGTTAAGTGTTAAAGGCCTCTATGCTAAATCTGCTGCTCATGAATCCATAAAAAAAGAAAAATGTATACAGGTACCAATGTTTACATAAGTATGGGGGGGGGGGGGGGTAAGAACTTTGCTTACTTTTGCTGACAAGGTTGGCGGTGGGGTATATAATTGTAATAAATCTGCTTACGTAATACTTGAACGGCCCTTTTATTGGTTTCGTGAGGATAAGGTGCATAGCCCCTTCGGATCACTAGCCCGACGCTCTAACCAACTGAGCTAGCTCGCCTCCTACGCAAGCTTCAAATTTCTGAAGTGCTTACATTTCCCAACTTATAGCGTTGGTGGCGCCACCTGTGATACCCGTTTTAGACAGGTTATCACTCAACTAGAAGTTATTAGAACTTCTAAAGATTGACGAGAGATGACGCACTGCTAAATCAATGTTAATCAAGTCAATGTTTCGCTTCAGATTTTTGAAATGCTTATCATAAAGATAACTCTTTGAGATAAAAATCTAGTGTGGAAAGCACTTAAAATAAACATCATAACATAAGGTGCATAATCACTTTATTGGTAGTAATGACGTAAATGTGTCAGTATATGCCGAAACAATACGGCGGATGCGAAGTTAGCTGAATGCTACGCAATATCCAATCTTGACTGAAGCTCACATAAAGCGTTGATTGGGTTTAGTGCAGGTTTTAGCTAACTTCACATCCGCCGACTGGTATGATTCAGCTCAGTGTCAAGTGGGAGATTTGCAAATCAAATCGAATTACTATTACGTCGCGTTGACCGAGCGCGCCGTGTACACTCGTGAGCACATTGACACACACGCTTGAATTAGCCAATCACAGACGTTGCCGCGCTCGTGTTCGATCGGTTTGGCGCTCGTTATAATAATCGCAAAACATCTAGTCCGATCTGAAGTTGCACCATGGCGGCCCGCGACGGTACAGTCAAGTGTAACAATATGTACGAAATTAATTTAATTGTTAGGTTTGGTTATTGGGATTACGTACATATTAGATCTAGATTCCTTTCGAATGGCGCTAAAGTATATAGGTAACCTGACTATAACCAAAGAAGATATAATAATACTACGTATAGAACGGCCACTCGTTACCCCCCACCCGTTTGAGTCTTCCTCACTTCCACCCCGCGTCAGGACTCGTCAAATTCACTCTGCGCGCGGGTTGCACAGGCCGGTGATTTCGACTACAAAAAATACAGACTTACAATGGGGAAGACGTGTGCTGTTTATGGCTGTTCTACAACAATTCGCGACAAGATATCATTTCATTATTTCCCTAAAGATAAAATAAGGTACCTTATTTACTTTTAGTAGGTAGATAATATTGTTATAAAAATTATGTCATTCAAATTTAGTTCCTTTCTCTTAATAATTTGTTTCAAATAAAATAAATCGCTTATACTTTTAGTTACAGTGCTGTCAAATTATTATGAATTCATTATACTTTATAAGCACTAGAATGATATTCATTTTTGTAAATTTATTTCGCATCTAGCTCACTTCCGCATGAAAGTATGGCGGATCGGTCGTAAAGTACGCCAAGATAATTCTGCGCGCGGCCAAAATTGGGAACTAATTCAATGCTGATAGAGAATTCGTAATGCTACCAACATAACGTACGTAGCGCCGCTGCTCGCGCGCATAATCTCTCGTTCGCTCGTCGTGCTGATCACTGATAGAGTTGCCATGGGCGTGAAAATACTAGTTATCATCGTAACGCAATTGTTACAGAATATCGGTATCGATATGCAATGTATTGTTTCGCGTTAACACATACATACCTAGTAGATAAGTGCTAATTTGTATTTGTATATTTTCTGTAAATAAACGAACATGTGTATATAACATTGAGTTAATATGTACAGTCCTATAATTTGTAGTTATTTTTTCTACATAAATACTAATACTAAATATTTATTTTATACATAAAGAATTAGATTTTGTCAATCTCACAATAAATGACAAAGATAAACCTTGTCAAAGTTCGGGAGTAGGGAGTTATACTTTTCTTTTTTATTTTCGCTTTTCGCGGAGATGATTTACATAAGACAAAATGTTTGGAACGTGTGTTGTACGGGCCCACGTCCGCGCCCGTCCTGAGCCCGCCCTGTCCTTAATCATACCTCAACGAGCTATATCATTAACAATTTTTAAATCATTGTTTTGAATAAATATTTAGTGCTACTTAATTGACATCAGAAAAAAATCGTGTCAAATATTATTTAATAATTATCTATCTAACGGACTAATTATATTTTTTGTCATCAAGCCAATTATACCTTTTACAAAAAAAAACTTCTAGACGTTCTCAAAAAATCTTTTTACTAAGATTTTTCCCAAAATATCAATATTTATTGAAAAAAAACGACCTCTGCAAATATGCCTAAAATTCTGATATTAAATTCTAAAAAG
This sequence comes from Hypomecis punctinalis, assembly GCA_949316475.1. Taxonomy (NCBI): domain Eukaryota; kingdom Metazoa; phylum Arthropoda; class Insecta; order Lepidoptera; family Geometridae; genus Hypomecis; species Hypomecis punctinalis. Next base: position 17,946,514 of record OX438816.1, read on the forward strand.
TCGACAGAGACACCGAAAAAATACCGTTTAAAATTCTGGATTCTCATCACACTGGCACAAGACATGTACTGTACGTAGTATTATTATATTTTCTTTGATACATGTTAAGCTACTAAGAATATTGTAATAAACTTTTAGAACCTCCTTTTTTGCGTCAAGGGTTAAAAATATTTTTTTGCAATTATTCGTAAACATTGCCAGAAACAGTTATAAAAACCAGCAACGATCCCGCAACCGCTATTTAACCAGTGAGGGGCCTCACTAGCGTAGGTGTATGAAATTAGGGACTTCCCTCAGTTGGCCATTGGTCGGTGCGTTTAGCGCGTGATTTACTTAATCGTTAATTACTAGGTATATCTTTTGTTTAAATTATGGGATGATTTTACAAATATACATAATCGTGTGTGTGTGCGTGTTCATATTACTGGATACTTCAACAATATGTGAGAAAATTAAGGGAATTTCGTAACAGTGCCGTGTTTTGGTTATGTTCTACGTAGGTAAATGAGTGATTTCATCGAAATAAGTGTATGTACGATTGTATGTGAAACCTGCAGCGGCTAGTACATCATATCAGTACTCACAAAACTTCTTGGTAAGTCAGAATTACAATTCATACGGTCGACATGGGTCGTTGACAACCATAGGCGTTTTACACACAAATGCCCGTGTAGCGTTCGTGCGTATGTGTAGTGTCTGTGAGTAAAATGTACTGTTGTGTGCGTAAGACAGCAGATTTTGTATGAAGAATCGCGGAGTGTCCGGGCTGTGCTATAACTTAAGCCCAAAAATATTCACGCTTATTATGAAAATAAAACAATTTAATAACGAATATTATTTTAATGGTTAAAAGTAAAAGGAACAACAACAAAGTAAAAAATAACACGAAACGAAAATTCAACAAAAAACTTAACAGTTTTCATAACAAAAATGTCGCGCGCGACTGTACTCATGCGCGTGCGAAAGGACTGCTCAGCATATGTCTGTACACCTTTATAGTAAGTAAACTGAAACGGTGCCGTGAATGTAGATACGTACGCGTGAACGCCGCCATTGCGGAGGCGCGGACTCTTTGTCGCGGGGCAAATTACTGACTCCGATAGGGGAACTGGCGTGAACGCGCGTGAGCCACATTCTTGTTCACGCCTGTTCACGGATCTTCACGCCACTACTGTGGAGTCAGCAATAGATAACCAAGTCCCGTATGTCTAACGACACGGTTAGTTTAATTATTCTTGATGTGTGTACCCCTAAATATGTATAATAATATCAATGGTACAAACAAATTAAATCCTTAAAAGTTAACTATTGGAATGAGACATGTGTTACGTTGTTATGAAAGTTGTAGTTACTGTAAATAAAGTATTTCTATATCATTAAAAGGTTTTTTATTTTAAAGTGTAGTTATAGTTCCATAATAATAAGCTAGATGATTAAAAATATACTTAAGTAGTCCGTCAGATAGAGTACGTATTTTTTTTATCAATTAAACAAAAATTGATGAAGTTATAGTACACGTAACGTTACGACTACCAAAAGTAGGTACCTACTATAGTTTTTACAGATATCTGTGACTATAGTAGTATACTTAGGCTTTTTTTTCACAGAGAAGTGATGTCATGAAAACTTTGACAAGGTTTATAAACGTTACGAGATAAATCTTTGTCATTTATTGTTTGCAAAAGAAAAAAATACGCCCAACATTTTTTGATAATAATAACGGACTTGCTTTGTTCCCAACGAGTAACACCCTCAACTGTCACACTGTTACTTGATGGGAAATTTTAAAGAAAAAAATTCCCATCCAATTACATTGCCAGTCACACTGTTACTCGCTGGGAATAAATGCTTGTTAGTAATTTCCCAACCAGTCATACTGTTACAGGATTTAATGAAAAGAAAATTCAAACAGATTTTTCAATTATAATGAGGCGTTTTCTCAAAAGAAAAAAAGGTTCAGTAAGTAATAATAAATAATAATAATAAGTAACAAACAAAAATTACCTTCTTGAATGCTGATAACAGTTTTACATCCATAATTAAGTAACTGTATTAGCCAATGTTGTTATTTTGTTGATTTGTAATTATAAATTAAAAAACTGATTAGGTATTTTCATTAATTCTTGTAGCAGTGTGACTGGTTAGGAAAATACTAATAAAAAAGTTCCCATCGAGTAACAGTGTAACTGGATGGGAATTTTTTCTTTTAATATTCCCATCGAGTAACAGTGTGACAGTTGAGAGTGTTACTCGTTGGGAACAAATGCCTATTATTACAATGTTGATAATAAATTATAACAATAGAACTAAAGTCTAGAAAGATACCTGTCTCAAGTTGAGGAACAAATAAAAAACCGATCCACACTAGATTGTATATTTGAATATAACACATAATATTAGCAACACGAAAAATATATCACAAACTTTCACAACTGAATTGAACATAAATCTCAAAAATCATTCTCATTGCTTTTTGTTTTTTTTCGGCCACAAGCATGTTTGCAAATATTCTATTACTATGGCAGCGCAAACGAACGTTTCGTCGCAGCTAGAAACGCCGCCTCTGACGCATCGCAATATCTTCTGTAAATAGTATTAAAGTTCTTATATACTACGGGACTAATCGCGAACTAAAATCACGAGATAAATAAATACCTTATTATCTCGACGGGAACATATTATGGGGCCAGCCCGATTCGAAATCGACAAAATGAAATATACTGAGCGCCACACAAATTGAAATATGGGAAGTTAGCCTCAGAGAGCTGCGCAAACGCCAAAATATAGACGTTAGCGGGTGCCAGAGAGAAGAGACGGCGGCGCACACCCGCCCGCCAACCTCGTGCCTCCCGCGCGCTCCCTACGCCCGAGCTCACTACTTCGTCATTTGTATAGGCATGTGCACACATGCGCAATAATTAGCGAATCACGGCGAAGTGTCATCTGCGGCTAACTTCCCATCTTTCAATTTGTGTGGCGCTCAGTATACCGAGCTGATTTTTGAAGCGAAAACTTTTTAGCGGCGTTGAGCACTTTTTGAGATGGGAAAAAATGTTAAACTGGTCACGTGTCCACGTGTCCTGATCGAAAATTCGTAAGACTGAGGGAGCAAGTTTTCACTTTAGGCATTCCCGGAGTGTAACTTGCAACCCGTTGTTTTTTCTCGAATTCTGAATTATGAATGCACTGCACACGGCAGGCGCTAGTGGTCGCTTTTTCTAGCGACCCGCGTTTGTGGCTGTGGCGAACCGTTCGTTTGCGAACAACCTATAAAACAGAACTGTACTTGTCTTTTTAAAATACAAGTGGTAACAGAAAGCGTAGAATCAAAAACAACATTAAATAATGACTTTATTGTGTATCGCAATATTAAATTGTGCAATATACGAGTATTGAATAAAGGAGCTGTTCAAAAGAGCGCTCGTTTAGGCTCACACGCAAATATGAACTTTAAAACTGACCACGTCTAACGCAACGTTAGTCAATGATGTAATATAATTATTTACCTTGCATTTTAAAAAATTTAAAAGGTTACCTATTTGCGTGCGAGTAAATCGATCGAACATAGTACCTATACAGGGTTATTCCTAATCTATTAGTATCTTTTTAGGGGATTATTCTGTACATCAAAACTAACAATTTTTGTACTGCGACTTTTGACCAAACTCAAAAAAAAAACAGCTGTTCCATACATTTTGTCGCGGGTGAACGATACTTTTCTATGGAACACCCAATTATTTTTAAAGGTGACGTCCACAAGTGGTCTTTTATTCAGAGAAAAATCGAACCAAGATGATATATACATAATTTGAAAACTTGTTATATGGGCTTCCCAAAAATATTTAATTTACATTTTTTCCCCCCTCCATTTTTTTTTAAAATGCGAAAAATAAATTGTATGAAAAATAACAATACAGCTTATTATTTTTTCTAGTTCAGCAATAATAAAGTGCTTTTATCGTTATTTTACTTGCATTCGTAGCTGATTCTTCGACATTCATCTCTTAATTTGCTAAAATTAAAAATTATAACCTACCAGTGTGACCAGTTAGTAGGTACAATGTGACAAAAATCACTTAAACTCTGTGTCTAATTGGTAAAAATGCTTTTATTTAACAATTTGGAGGTTACTTAATCAGGGCTACTAGATAAACTACCTATTGAGCGAAATATATTTATATTTTCTAATAAAATCAAAATTAATTTTTAAAAAATCGGAGGGCTCTTTTTTGTTTTTAACTGTTGTATTAGACTCAGAAAAATACGAACTTCTCGAAATGTAACAAGTGCTGTGGTTAGAATTTTTGATTATTATTATACCAGCCTCCATACATTTTGTGGACATCTCCTTTTGACAAAAGTCGCAGAACAAAAATTGTTAGTTTTGATGTACAGAATAAGCCCCTAAAAGGATGCTAATTGATTAGGAATAACCCTGTAACTATAGGTGATGTGAAGTTGGCTACAAGTTACGCAATATCCAATCAACGCGCAGTTTTGTGAGATTCAGTTAGGATTGGATATTGTGCAGCTTGGAGCTAACTTCACATCCGCCAACTTGTATGATTCAGCCTATAACTCTAATAAAATAAAACAAAATACATCGTTTTAAAAATAGTTAAAACTTACAGATTACTTCTATTCATAAGCTCGCTAAGCATTTGACGAAATAATGTTTCTAAAACATAATGCCCAGAATTATATCTCTGCTATACTGAATATTCAATATCGATCACGATATGCGGAAAGCAATCATATTGCCCAGGAAATAGAGCTTAATTTGTTATACAAAACTTAGTATTAGATTGAGTATTACTTTAAAGGAATAAACTATATAAAATACTGGCAGTAAGAAGTATGTATTGCAGTCTGATGCAAAAGTGCTGTAAGTGTTATTTTTTATTTTTATTTTCGACGCTAACATATTACATTACACTCATCATTGTATACCAAAAATAGTATAAAATTGTGGCTGTTCTCACAGAGAAAATTACTGTTTTGTTTTTTAACTAATAAATCTTAATTTCTGAAAAACTTTATGATGACAAACGAACATTTTTTAAATTTTGCGCGCCATACAAGACCGTATTGATTTGTAGTAAATGTTAATTACGGTTTAACTCTAAAATTGTAAAAATATGTGCTCTTAATATTTCGTCAAGATTTCATGAAATGTTTCTATTGTGCTATAGCTGTGTTACACAGCTCCGTAAACAAAAAATAATGCACTTACGGCACTTTTACTATGGGCGGCATTATCTGCAAATAATTTGTAAAAAACAGTTTGATATTATTCTCCCAAGGCACTGAAAATACGTCTTTTTCATAAGAATTGTAAACAGATTAATACTGCAGCACGACTACGGACGCTGTCAAAGTTCAATCACATTAATTAAGCTGTCAGCTGTCTTGTAATCGATTTCGGATTTTTATTGAATGTAATTAAGAGTTTTGGCGGGAACGCGGAAAAATCATGTCGCCTCATTGTATTATTTTGTTAAACTTGTGTTTTTATCCGTGATAATTAGTGAAAAATGGTGGTATTTCGTTGATTATGAGCTGATTTACGCGCATGAGTGTAGGCAAGTGATATAATGTGACGTATCATGTTGTTCCGTGTTGTTACCAAAACTCCATAGACGCCTCTAGTAAAGTCTCCACTGCTTTACTGAGGTATGACTTGGACTATGATTGGACTTGACTGCGACTTTACTGGACTATGACGAGACTACGACAGTGACTATTTTGATAAAATATTATCAAAAATTATTAAAACTTAATACTTGCCACTGGCAAATGCATAATAATGCGACGCCAAAACTAAGAAGAAGAAGAAGAATGTAATTAAGTGGCATTATAAAATGTGATATGTTATAAGTAATCATTGTTTGCTTTTTTGCGCGATAGTAAATCCAATAGCCACTATATACGTAAGAATAACAGTAATTAATTAATGTTTTTTATTATAATATTCGCTCGCGCAGGCAGACGTTTCGTTATACATACATATTTTCAGCACGGCAATTTACTTGACATGACATGATTTTGTTCCTCTTATTCAAGTAAGTATATTGCAGTTTATAGGTAAATATTGCAATGCGATTCTGATTTAATTTTGACAGCGTACGTAATCGACCAGGTTTACACATAGTACTTCGAAGCTAAAATGTATACATCTTTGGTGTTAGTTTTATAAAAATACATACATTCAACTAGCGACACGCGAGTTTAAACTATAGTGCTAGCAGAATACGGTCGATTCTTGAACCAATAAACCACTGGACATGACTTGGGTTACTTCTGACACTGAGGTTATGCGGAAAAATGACTTTGAGCGAAGGTTGTGACCACTTTGGTAACTAACTAACAATTGAACGTCCAGCAACAAATTTAATAATATAATTAAAATAATAATTATTATTATTATTTATTTTTAATAATAATAATAGTTTATTGGTGAAATAATTGTTTCGGCAATTTTTAATTTTGAATGCGTTGGCTCCGAATTAGTATACATTGTATTACGGAACCAATGGTTTCTCCTTTCATAAATTTTGACAATAAATACCAATAATTTAAACTAGACAGTTAAAACCTTTTAATAAAACAAAACCAGTAGTTTATTGTTCAAAGTTCGACACCACTAAAATTCGTGATAAAGCTAAGCTATAATATATATCGTGTACTTTAACTCTTATTATCTAGGTACTAAGTGTCAGATCTAGTATTTCGTGATACGATTTTGGACACTGTCACTTAGCGCTTTTTGGAACTGTCTACGATTTCGCCTATCTATTATTTACAAATGCTTTTAGAAAAAAACACTCTAAAATGTAATTAAAATACGAAATAGAGCTTTTCGTTTATTCTTTCGAACTGTACAACATAATTAGAATATTTTCTAATAACCTTTCGTATGAGTCTGTTTGGTAAAAAAATGGCAAATATAATTGCCACTACCGTGCATGCAGCTGGCATATTTATTTTATGCTCTGAAATAGATTCAAATTTCCAAAAAAAAAATACTTTCATACACCATTTCTGTTCTATACTAATTCACGTATTCAACACACCCTGTATAAATTGATGTCCAAAATCGTAGCCCAAAATATTATTTGTCTAATATTCATAAGATAAATAGGCCAAAATGAAACTGACGATTTACACACAGAAATATGTTCAAAATTTTACAGAAAATACATTTTAGATACAAAAATGTATCGACCTAGAAACACGTGGAATTTCGTGATACTATTTTAATCCTTAATGTATTAACGTATTTAATTTAATGTATTAACTACTACTACTCAGTTTAAAATTATTAGTATAGCGAAAATTATTTACTCCCGTTCTTACAAAAGTACTGGACTTAAAACAGATACTTGTTTTTTTTTCAATGTTCATATCCATGTGTTTATAAGTCGATATCAATAAAAGATAACATGTATCGAATTGTTTATACATCGATTTCAAAATATATTGATTATATTTTTATGAGTTTAAAGTATGTATTTAAAAATTATTATTAAATAATTTACATGTAAAGTAAATGATAAAATCTTTTAAAGATTTTAATAGCAAAATAAGCAATTTTATACTTTTTAGTAGTAAATTGCCTATTACAAAAATACTGTCTTCAAAATGATAAAATAATTCACATTTCAGCGGTAACTATTAAAAATAAAAATATCATTTATTAATTAATAACGATTATTATTTCACAATTTCTCAGATCACAATGTTTGATATGCTTAGCAAATTATAAAATAACATTAAAAATATTATTATTCTAGTAATAATAATTATTATTTCACCAAACGTTTACCTAGAGATAATAATAATAATACACATAAATCTCGCAAGTGAAATTTTCAATTTTGATCCCAAAATTCATAAGACGAAGCAAAAAATCTAAATGTTTTTTTAAAGATGAAATTGTTTAACACCTATCTACGACTAAAATTCTAATTTTAAAACATATTTTCATGTCAAACATTTAAAAAACCTTAAACCATGCAAGGTTTTTTTGTAAAAACCGCGAAGTTAGTCCAAATTATACAAAAAAAGTAGCTCTAAAATGAACTTACCGCTCATAAAAATAAAGTTGAAATTTCCTTAAAGTTAATTATTTTTCCCTGAAAGATGTTAAAAAGGGAAGACTCGCACAACACATGGGTTTGTAGCAACAAGAATTAGGATCGATTCATATCAAGACAGCAACGGACGGCATTTACATTGTATAACATTAAATGTTATGTTTTAGAAAATGAAACCGAAAATGCATGTAAGGTTTTTTTTTACAACTTATGATGTGATTACTATAGTTTTACCTATGTAACATACATATTATTATAAATTAAGGTTGACTAGTTTTTAAGCTGCGTTTTATTTCTACTTGAGAGAGAGAGAGAGAGAGAGAGAGAGGCCATGACAGAGGCCTTTAAGCGGCTTAGAAATACTACACAAAGAAGCATTTTATGGTTCTAAGACGTTATATTTTACAAACATTTTTAATGCATTTTATTTGTTTGGAGCGTCTGGGGTGTGTCATAATGTAACTTTATAGACACTGTGCTATGATGTAACGTTTGAAAGTCAAAGTCAAACTCCAATCATTTATTGCAACATATGAAAACATGCAGTTCTTAGTTAACATGTTTGTATAGACCCTGATAAGAGTATAGCAATTTTATTATTTATATTGGAACCATTTATTATTATGTTTTTTAGATTATCGTTGAAAAAATCATATGTGTAATAGCATTTCGGTAAAAGGATTATTTTTAGTTGTTTTATGAATTCTCTTTCGTTTTATAATGTTACGTGTGGACACTGTCTTAATGTGAATCGATCCTTACATTATACTTAGTTAAATGTAAGTTATCGGAAGACCTAGGCCTATTTGAGCAGAGGCATGTGAAATCAAAAACAACGCCAAACAGTTTGTGATAAATCAAACCCTGTAGTAACACGATTATAACAATGTCAATAACAAAAAATAATATAATAATTGAGCGTATTAAAACCTTGCGAAGTACAGGGACTTTAGAAGCGTATGCGCTCATAATTATGGGTATGTATGAGATACTTTTATACTAACCCTGAAATCACTTCAATAAAACTCGCGTGAGAATACATTATATTAAATAAAACACCGGTTTTAACTCACGTATGATATACGGCCGGTCTGCTGGGAAACCCGACCGGTTTCGGAGTAAAATTAGTACTCCTTCATCAGGGAATACGCGCACTCCCGTCGACTGGTGCACGCGCACTGGCGCCAGCGGCCCGGCCGTATATCATAAGTGAGTTAAAACCGGTGTTTTATTTAATATAACCCTGAAATTGCGAAATAATCGGCCAGGTGCAATTCAGACTCACGCACGAAGGGTTCCGTACCATATGGAAGCCCCTCTTAGTATATTATATTTTATTTTAACTATTTATTTTTGAAGGGAATCTACAACTTCTCAATATTTCTGTTGACATCTTCAAGATAAGCATCTTCCCGTTGACGTTATTAATATCGAGCTAAAAATCATCCAGAATCAATATATTTATTTTATTTTAATTATTGATTATAAATATTCTATTAATATTTCACAAGTCATCATTATTAATATCGAGCGAAAAAGGCCATAAAGTCAGTTTTGTTGTATGGGAGCAATTCAATTAAAATAAATATTCATTTCATTTTAATTGAATTGTTTATTTTTAAGTGAATATTTAACTAAATATTCTGTGAATATTTTAAGCATCTATCTGTCACCGTTATTAATATCAACGAAAAAAAAAAGGATAAAAACGCAGGTTATGGGAGCTACCTATTTAATTTTTTTTCTGTTATTAGTATTTGTTGTTATAGTGGGAACAAAAATACATCGTCTGTGAAATTTTCAACCGTCTACCTATTACGGTTTTTGAGATACAGCCTGGTGACTGACAAAAAGGCAGACGGACACCGGAGCAGCGGAGTCTTAGTAATAGGGCCCCGTTTTTACCCTTTGGGTACGGAACTCTAAAAACAATTTGAAATTATGAGTATATAATATACTCATAATTATTCCTACACATAAGAAAGTCACTGCACTTTGCAAAGTACCTAACTCCTCGTACAGCCAAAGATATTTTGTGAAAAAGAAACTGTCAAAAATTGTAAATTAAAATAAATCGCATAGATGTCTTATCTATTTGTTAGATAATAACCAAGTTTTAGATTTTAATAAAATAAATTTAATATAAATTTTAAATTAGCTTTAACAGCTGTTATCTTTTATTATCTTTTTTATTTTTATTATTACTGTAAAGCCTCTGCCCTTATTCTAAGAAGCATGATCCTTAATTGTCTTTTAATACTATGAGCATGTTATTCAGAACCATTATTCAAAACTTGGATAAAATCGGACAAGAACCTCTTTTTTGAAGTCAATTGGAAAAACACCATTTAAATAAAATTACAGACGCTCTTTCATCTACCAGGCGGGCTAGGATACGTACCACGAAATAATTCTATCGACGTGTCAGAATGAGACAGAGTTAATGAAGTATATATTGAAAAAACAAAACGCAAAATTGCAGTCGCTCTTTCATTTACCAGCCGGGATAGGATGCGTACCACGAAATAATTCTTTCGACGTGTCAGAACGAGTATAGTGAAGTATACATATATGTCACTTTTTCACACGTCGATAAAAATATTTTCGTGGTCTTATGCTGGGTGTTTCTTTGGAGTTCTAGACCATGAATAGCATTCTAGTCATCACAATGACTAACTTTTACTATGGAACTAACCATGAGCCCGCAAAAACACGATGGTTCCATAAATTATGGTTCTTCGTCCTATCCTTAACAAGTTTTATCCAAAAATCTGTTATATTTCGTATTTAGCATAAAATGGAATACTATTTTGAGGTAGTTCTAATAAATAGTATAGTTTAGATTCAATGGTATCGATTAATACATTAATACAACAAATTGTTAACAAAAAATATTGGAATTAAAAACAACTGCTAACCTCTTACAATGATATTTTGTTCAAAGTAGACTAGATAATTGGAATATTGGAGATCTTTGGGGGAGGCCTATGTCCAGCAGTGGACGTCCTATGACTGAAACGAACAAGACTAAAGAATAAAGAGAGAAAAAATCCCAAAATAACAAATACATAATTATAAATCGTTATTTTTTTAAAAATGTTGCGCATAATATCTCAGTACTGTCTCAAACGGTGCCATTTTCTTCTATTGTCAGGGCATTTTGGCTCCGCGTAGTCAGCGCATTTGCCATCAATACAGCCATTTTTTCTTCACGAGTAAGCTATGTAGGAATTCGTTCTCTTTTAATGTTTGTATTACAAAATGGCGCTCAAGTGGCAAGTACCAGTAAACTAGTTATATGTCCTCATTATAATTGTTAAAAAATATTTAGTCAAATGAGCTTATTTAACAATAAATAAATATCAAGCTAAAGCCAGGCTTTTAGCTCATATAAGAATATCAAAATTAGTAGTGGCAACACCATTTTAGTTTCCTGTTTTTTTCTTGTCATACATCAAATATGTCAAATGTTTTTCTCTGTTTACGTTTTTATTACGTTATGCTGCACAATGATGTTTTATTCGATCTTCAACATGATCACTTGGCGCCCGAACAGGGACTGGTGTTGCCATTACTATTTTTTATGTTCTAACAGCCCAAATTAATTTAGCAGTTGTTTTTAACACAAAATAGAAGGTAATATGAATGATAGCACAACCAGGTTATAATTTAAGGCGAGCTTTCATCGTCCACCTCTTTGATGACTGCGTCGGATTCCCACCGCACGCGTTCCGCGAGCAACTCGTTCAGTTTCTAAAAAAAAAACAGTAATATAATTATATGCTCGATTTAATTTACTCATTGAAAAAAAAATAGGGAGATTTTTATTCAGCCACTTCTGAATAAAAATCTCCCTAATTTTTTTTTTCAATGAGTATATTATTACACATACACTACACATTATTACATTACACATATATTATTTGCCAGATGCTTAAAGAGGATCAAACCGTAAAACATACGAAATTACGAAAAAAATATACTTTTCGAATCGAAGAGGCTGTAAAAATCTCCTTAAAGCTAGAAAGTGTATTAAAAAAATTAGTCACTGGCTTGTCAACATAAATAAAATAAATAATTACTTACAGTTAAAACTTATGATTTAATGAATGAAAATATATTTTTTTCGGAATTTCGCTACTACAGGAGCACAAAATAAAAAAAAAACGTAAACCTGGCTGCTACGTAGCTATCTCACCTCCTGTTTGTCGAGAATGATGATTCTGTTGTCGAGTTTGGGCGCCAACTCGCACGACTGTTGCTCCAAGTCGTCCAGAGACGCGCGCCGTGTCAGCCTGCAAGGAAATACAATACAATACAGTAACACTTCATTTCATCATCATTTTCTCAAACGTGATTGGAAATGTAATAGTAGATTGTATCCAACAAAAACACTTTCATGACAAATATAGCCAAGACAAGACCACAATTCGTTCTTCCAAAAAGTTGTCAGATCTTATGTACAGCCAAGCTTCTTACTCTACACGCCTTAACCCTTCAAGTAATTACTCCACAAACTCTATAGCTTAGTCAATATAATTGTGACGTGACTTGAGAAAATAAAAGGCGCCTCATATTTCATGTTCCAAATTTAAAAAGTGCGCGGTAATAGTAGATTGTATCATAAGAAAGCAAAATAATATTTTTACGGCGAGGGCGTTTTTTTGAATCCAGAGCGAAGTGAGGGATTCTAGAGTAGAATCCTGAACGTAGCGAGGGATTCAAAGTACGTCGCCCGAACCAACAATATATTTTGCGCCCGAGTGGTACACTCTACTTTTCATCACCTCTATGAGAAAACAAAAGGAGCCTCATATTTTATTGTAATATTAATATTTATTAAAACGTAGAACAACAACTAAATTGAACGCCGCAATATCCAAAATTAAATGGTATCTAATAATAAAACAAATGAAAACTTATATTTACATTATTTTCTTGGCGCTGAACACTAACATTACAAATACTTCCAAATTCAAAAAGTGCACGGCAAAGTTCATTCCGTCGCACTTATTTGTTCAAAATTCAAAAAGTGCGCGGCAAAGCTTATTCCGTCGCACTTATTTGTTCAAAATTCAAAAAGTGCGCGGCAAAGCTTATTCCGTCGCACTTATTTGTTCAAAATTCAAAAAGTGCACGGCAAAGTTCATTCCGTCGCACTTATTTGTTCAAAATTCAAAAAGTGCGCGGCAAAGCTCATTCCGTCGCACTTATTTGTTCAAAATTCAAAAAGTGCACGGCAAAGTTCATTCCGTCGCACTTATTTGTTCAAAATTCAAAAAGTGCGCGGCAAAGTTCATTCCGTCGCACTTATTTGTTCCAAATTCAAAAAGTGCGCGGCAAAGATAATTCCGGTGCACTTATAAAGTTTCTTATAGAAAACACCACCTTTGGGCGCACTTCAAGGCAAACGAAGTAGTCCTTTTCGAATAGATGTGATGAAAATATTATTTTGTCTACCTTCTTCGAGATAAATCAACATTGCAGTAGCGGCCAAATACATGCGAGCAGCGGCCGGCAAAAAATGTATAAGAATCCATTGCTACCGTGTAATTACATTTGTTTTTAGATTTGCTAGATGCTAATACATTTACCTTTTATATTTTTAGGCGTTATCGCCCCACTACAGGGCAAAGGCCTACCTTCCTTCTATCCATTTTTCTCGGTCGAGAGCTTTGGTATTCCATCCACTGCAGCGGGAATCAAGCTCGTCTCGCCATCTTTCTTTGGGCCTACCGAGAGGTCTCTTGATGTTGGATGTCCACATTGTACAGGTTTTGGCCCACAGATCTTCGTGCAAACGGCAGATGTGTCCGGCCCAATCCATTTTAGACTTCCAGCTTTCTCTCCGACATCTAGGATCTTGGTTTTGGAGCGGAGTTCTGAGTTTCACATACGGTCAACCAACCTCACTCCAAGAATACTGCGCATAACATTTACCTATTTGGTAATAAGTGTACATATTGATTTTCATCACTTTTTTTACCTGTGATGCGGCGGGTGGCTTGGCTCGACGGCCGCGGAAGAAGCCCGACGCAATGGCGGCGGCCCATCAAGTTCGCTTCCGTCTAACATCTTTACTAAGCTATGCCTGTGAAAATAACAAAAAAAAAAAGAGTAATTTCGGCCAGAATTCGTATTGAATGAGGTAATACATTGACTGGAATATCTCGTCTTGACGGTTCGAACATTGATCGCTACGAAAAGGTTGAAGGTAAGTTTAATTTCGTCTGGAGTTTCTCAAGGAAGTATAATCGGTTTTGGTCTTTTCTTAATTTATCTGACACTAAGGATGCACAAGTCTTACTTATCTCCAGCGAAGTGTTTACAAATAAGTCTAAACATGATTTAGTATCCTTTGAATTTTCTCAAGGATGTATTTTCGGATCTAATTTTTTCTCAAGGTACGCAAACGATTTATTTTATTCTAATGTATGATGGGGCCCGGTTTTCGAGGACTATAAACATTGTAAACATTGAATTGCGAACTGTGATGTCTTTCAATCATACATCTACTTAGGTGCACTCATTTCGAACTATGGAGGGTGCGTCAATGAGATCAAACGTCGCATGGCTATCTCAAGGTCAGTAATGGACAAATTGAAGAAAATGTGAGGAAATCGGAATATAACTAAGACCACGGAAATTCGACTTGTAAGGGCCCTTGTTTTTCCCATTTTTCTTTACGGTGCTGAGACGTGGACCTTGAGAGAGAGTGAGAAAAAGAGGATAGATGCTCTCGAAATGTGGTGCTGGAGAATAATGCTGAAGATATCGTGGACCGAATTTAGAACGAACCAGTCTATTCTACAAGAGCTCGGCATCAAGCAGCGTCTATCTTCAATGATCTAAAATCGCATTCTAACCTACTTCGGGCACGTATCGCGACGCGATAACACCTCTGTGGAGCGCCTTGTGGTACAGGGAAGGATGGAAGGTACAAGACCGCGAGGTAGATCTCCATTACATTGGACCGACCAAATAAAGGCTGCACTAAACGGTCCCGTCAATTTGTGCACGAGAAAGGCGTCCATACGAGAGGAATGGCGACGTATTGTAAAGCGAGCCACCACCGGAACTGATGACCACGACCACTCTGTCAAGAGTTTATACCACTAAGAAGAAGAAACATTGTTTGCGCCTGGAAGCAGTGGCGTAACTATATCATCTGAGGCCCGTGGCAAATTCTTAAGATGGGCCCCTCCCAATAAAAATTGTTGCGTTGTAATTTAATTTTAATAAACCACTTAATCCACACGATGTAATTTAATTTTTAGAAACAATTACCCAACACTATTAATAATAATATGTGTATTTTAGTTCAATACCTAGTAAATCTTATTTTCTAAAGCAGCAAGCAGGGGACACAAATACTTTTGAATATTACTTTTGGAATTAATTACAAAATCTAGCCATATGAAATCCGAGCCAACGGGAAATCTATCACGCGAGCGCAACGAGTTTTTTTGTGATTTTATTATAAACTACAGGTTTTAATTTGATATAAACATCAGATAAATAGAAGAATAGACAAAAAACAGAAAACACGTTTGCACATTGAACGCGAGCGCAGCGAGCGCGAAATTTTTTGGATGTTTTATATAGTAAACGGTAAATTTGAGATGAGATGCGACTAAAACAAATATTTCTATTTGTACAAAGCGCGAACGCAACGAGCGCGAAAATTTTTCATGGGGCCGGGGCCCCTTGGGTCGGGGGCCGTGGCATTTTGCCAGCCCTGCCACCCTATAGTTACGCCAATGCCTGGAAGTGCTAGTCAGTATTAAGTGACTTGGCTTTCAAAAGGTTAGGTCCTACTCACCTCCTGCTGAGTGTGACGAGTGACTGGCGATGTTTAGAATGCCTCGTCTTGCCGGTGCGGACGTTGATCGCAGCGAAATGATTCTGTACCGCCATGCCTATTTCTGGACACATATCTTCTTCTACCTGGTGACAATATATATCACTTAATTCAGTTCTTTCCTACCGTCCGCCTCCTGAGACCACCTCCTGGACCACCAGTGGAAAGTATTTTTTTACAACGGCTCACGTTTCGGACAAAACTTTAAAGCCCCTAACTTGATTATTGGTGACGGTACACTTGAGAAATTTAGTACTGGCCATCTATGGATGACAAATTGACAAAAAAAAAATGTATTAAAATATGTTCCTGAACCTATTTTATGTTATTAGCCATTCATCTCACTTTGCTTATTATTAATCACATGTCTTAATTTTTTTCATTATTTAGGAAATAGGTATACATTATTTTACTTAATAAATAAAAAATAAAAAACTTAGTAAACTGGTTTCGTGAAAAATAAAAACTTAGTTAACGCAATTTTTCTAATGTGTATCCCACGCTTATTTCCACAGATATCTGTAAAACTTATTTCATTATTTAGAAATTGTACCTAGTTGATAGAACATTATTATCATCATCATTTTCAATATTTATTTTCCTTTTTTTAGTTTGAAATTTCACTTTGGACTATTTCTTTAAATTTTACTAAAATTTTCAATATCGACGTATTTATTTTAATGATATCTTTTTTCAACTGTGAATGAAATTTCTGCTGTCTGCTACATTGTTGGTTTTGTGGCGCTTACCGAAAACGCTCAAAATAAATATATGGCGCTTCAAACCGAGCTCCATACATTTTACGGAATCACCCTTGAACGAAGTAATTCCTAAAGAGATTTCATAACTAGGTGGACGGTGGATACTAAATATTTCCCAAGGCACAACCAGCCCCCCGACCGCTTAAGCAATAGTAATCGTAATAGCAATCGTTTATGACTTTATTTTAGTCATTTGGGACCCCCTATGTGACGTTAGCCATCAAAGTTGTTCATTCAACGATTGCTTTCGCAATCCGCGCAAAGCAATTGATGGCTAACGTCACATAGGCGGTGCCAAATGACTGAAATGAAGTTATAAACGATTGCTATTGCTTAGGCGGTCGTGGGGCAGGTGGACAAAGGTGATGTTAGCGACGCGCTCATTGTTTTAAATCTTGTTGTAAAATTATAAATGTTCCGCGTAAAGTTGTAAAATTAGTATATTATAGTTTCAGTTTAATATCCCGCCACGATGGTAGGCCGCGCTGTCGGCGCGGTCGACTACGTCAATGTCAATGTCAAATAGTCTTCCACTTCGCAAGAAAAACCGAGAGTTTTGGCGGGAACGCGGAAAAATCATGTCGCCTTATTGTATTATTTTGTTAAACTTGTGTTTTTATCAGTGATAACTAGTGAAAAGTTGTGGTATTTCGTTGATTATGAGCTGATTTACGTGCATGAGTGTAGGCATGTGATATAATGTGACGTATCATGTTGTTCCGTGTTGTTACCAAAACTCCATAGACGCCTCTAGTAAAGTTTCCACTGCTTTACTGAGGTATGACTTGGACTATGATTGGACTTGACCGCGACTTTATTGGACTATGACGAGACTACGACAGTGACTATTTTGATAAAATATTATCAAAAATTATTAAAACTTAATACTTGACACTGGCAAATGCATAATAATGCGACGCCAAAACTAAGAAGAAGAAGAAGAAAAACCGAGCGGGTGCGTCGACACGCACTGCGCCATATATTTTTCCAAAAGTGTAATAAGTCAGTGCTTCAGTAAATTAAATAGCTATTGAAAGTTGCAGTGTTTTTCTCCACGTTCAATATAGTGACTACAGGTGAGCCGTTGTAAAAAAACAATCCACGGCTCACCCAGGTGGTCTCAGGAGGTGGACGGTGGAAAAGAACTCTATTTTTTGACACACCCACGACTTATAAAAAGTGACATAACGATTCAAATCGCTGTATAGTATAAATTCTCTTTGATAATGTAGTTGTGCATAGGTTCTATTTGCAACTGTACTGCACTGTACCAGCCTTTTTAATAGTCCACTGCAGGACGTAGGCCTACCCACGAAGGGTGATTGGGCCATATCCACCACGCTGGCCCAGTGCGGGTTGGTGGATCCACATACGCCAGCGAATTTCTTCTACGGACGTATGCAGGTTGCCTCACGATGTTTTCCTTCACCGAAAAGCCAGTGGTGTGAAATTCTGTACATAAATTCCAAGGATTTCATTGGTACGGGTCCGGGATTTGAAACCACGACCTCACACGATTGCAAGGCGGGTGTCATTACCACTAGACCACCACGGCTTCTCTCTATTTTTTCTATGGGGTAATTCAACTGATTACGAGAGGGTATTAAAGATGCAAAAGCGTGCAATAAGAGTACTAATTGGTGGAAAAATTGACGAAACATGCAGAGGACATTTTAAAGAGTTAGGGATACTAACTTCAGTATCGGTATATATTTTAGAGGTCCTTAAGTATATTCAAAAACATATTCACGAATGCAAAATAAAGACAGTTAATAGCAAGCGGACTGTAAGGAATAATAGATTACTACTTGACATAACTCTTCCTCGACTGAAGATGGCCGAAAAATTACCTATGACAATGGGTCAATTGTTATTTAATAAACTTCCAGAGCATGTAAAGACAATTACAAATGATAATCGATTTTTCAACGCCGTCAGGGTGCTTCTGTTAGACAGGACTATTTACACAATTAAAGAGTATTTTGACAGTGACTACAGTAAATTAAAATTGACTACATAATAAATATAATAAGTAGCCCGTTTACAGCTAAAATGTTATAACAATTTGAATGATTTCTGTTTTTAATTTTTTTTTATTATGTATTTTGATAATGTAATCGATTTATTGTTAAATTTATTATTTTTATTTTATGATTTATTGTTTCATATATGACGAGATATTGTCTGATGCTCAATACTGACTATTATTTAAGAAGTGGTTGTAACTCGACATATTAATAAATGATTTGATTTGATTTACAACATTATGTTATAATACTTACAAGTACTTTACAATTCTTCAACATCTGATACCCGTCGTTGCCGGCGTGCAAGTACTGTTTGACGGCGAGGCGGTACTTCTGATCCCTCTGCAGATATTCATCACCAATTTTGACCACTTGCTCCGCGACTCGTTGGCCGGGAGGCTTCGACGGGTCAAACGCGAACGATACTCCTGCCACCTGGTGGTCAAATTGCAAAATCACTCATCACAGCACAGAGTGTGCACGTTGAAACCTACCAACGCCATGACGGCCCACAAAGCCGTGACGGCCAACCGGCTGAGAGGGGCTTGAGGTACCAATCGCCCTCGCGGACGTGTCGGAAGCTCGCCTCTCCCACAAAGCCAACCCACCCTCCCCTTCGTTCCCAAGATAGTCCCCCCTTTTTCCTTTCCCTGTCCCCACTCCTGCTAACCATTGTTTCAGGCTTATCAAAGACTAGAAGGCCACCAGCCAATCGGCTGAGAGGGTGCTGGAAGCACCACTCGCCCTCGCGGGTGAGTCGGACGCTCGCACCCTCCGACTAATGCCCTGCGGGCAGTGTTCCCGCAGCGTCCAGCCGCAGTAAAGAGGGATTCCTCGGGGATGCAACCTCGCTTCCACCAACAAGGAGCAAGATGATCCCACGATGATGATGAAACCTACCAAACTGGGTTCGACATTGCTGCCGACATCCCGACAGTCCCCCAATTTACGGTTGACCGTTTTGATCCCAACCATATTGAATTTGATTTATTTTCTCCAGAGTCCACAAACATTTACAATGCAGTTTAGAATTAATTAAAAATCAAAACAAATATCCATTAGTCTAAATAATAATATCAGACCGACTACATGACACTCTTAGACCATATAAATATTATATTTTTTTTTGTATTTTTAGTGGATTATTAGACCATCAGTATCTAACTGAGAAACTTTTCAAATATGACTGTAATACCCTATTGTGTCTGTAAACGGCGAGGCGTAACTTTGCCGGCCTTACTTGTTTGTTTACAACATTGTGTGTTAATTTTTAGGGTTCCGTACCTGAAACGAAAAAAACGGAACCCTTATAGAATCACTTTGTTGTCCGTCTGTGTGTATGTCAAGTCTCTTTATCTCGGGAACGCGTAAAGATATCGAGTTGAAATTTTAACTGTATACGTATATCTATGGTCTCTTGCAGTTGTGTAAAAGAAAAACGTCTCAGTTATCGTTTAAAAAACTTAGAGCCGTTTATGTCGTAAAAAAACGCATATTTCGACACTCATAAAAAATCAAAACCTACAGGGTACTTCCCGCTGACATAGAGCTATGAAATTTGGCGAGAAGCATTGTCTCAGAGTACACACATAGGAATAAATCTGAAAACTGTACATTTTTATTTAAATCATAAAAAAAGACCCTCAAAATTCACAAAAATCAAATTCAAAGTGAGTAAATCGCATCATGTAAGGTATCATATAAAAGAACTTCATTAGCACATGCTAAAACAGGTTTTTAATTATTATGTGTAATTTTCGATGAATGACGAGAAAAGAGAATAAAAAAACTTTTTTGCGATGGTTATAGTCCGTATAGAAATTTTCAAAACTTACTTCCCAATTTTGTGATGTTTTCTGGATTTGTACGGAACCCTCGATGTGCGAGCCTGACTCGCACTTGTCCGGTTTTATATGTTTTAATTTTATTTATTTATTTGATAAATTACAATAATAGATAACTCGTTCATACATTGTCTTAAAACCTAGATTAGGTTTGTCTAGACAATCTAGTTCTCTTATAATAACAGTATTAAATATTGTGTGCTACAAGATACATTTTCATGCATAAACAAATATATATACATATCAGTGCGTATAAACATACAAAAAGATCATCAAATACATTTGAAATGATAACGAAGAAGTAATTCGACAAAGCTAACAACGCGCGAACGCACAGATCACCTGTCGGTAGGTACCCACTACCCACGACGGAACATCCCCCCTACCGCGTAAGCAATAGCAATCGTAATAACAATCGTTTATGACTTCATTTTAGTCATTTGGCACCGCCTATGTGACGTTAGCCGTCAAAGTTGTTCATTCAACGATTGCTTTCGCAATCCGCACAAAGCAATTGATGGCTAACGTCACATAGGCGGTGCTAAATGACTAAAATGAAGTCATAAACGATTGCTATTACGATTGCTATTGCTTAGGCGGTAGGGGGGCAGGTTCTTATCTATAGTCGTAGGCATTGCGCACCGACTGCCGCTGCGACCGCGCGCCCCGCAGCCAATAAAAGCTTGAGGCTACACATAACCCGATTTGGTGGTTAGTTCTAACCTTATTGGAACTTTTAATTATGATGATTTTTATACGTTATACATCCCTGCCCCCCGACCGCCTAAGCAATAGCAATCGTTTATGACTTCATTTTAGTCATTTGGCACCGCCTATGTGACGATAGCCATCAATTGCTTTGCGCGGATCGTTGAATGAACAACTTTGATGGCTAACGTCACATAGGCGGTGCCAAATGACTAAAATGAAGTCATAAACGATTGCTATTACGATTGCTATTGCTTTAGACGGTAGGGGGGCTGTTCGACTCAACTCCGCTTTGCTCATTAGTTTTGTTATCGCTAATGAATATGAAAGGAGATGTCCACAAAATGTATGGAGGCTGGTATAATAATAATCAAAATTCTAACCACAACACTCGTTACATTTCGAGAAAGTTCATATTTTTCTGAGTCTATTACATCAGTTAAAAACAAAAAAGAGCTCTCCGATTTTTTTTTAAATTAATTTTTAATTTATTAGGATAAATAAATACATTTGGCTCAATAAGTAGTTTATCTCTATCAACCCTGATTAAGTAACCTCCAAATAGTTAAATAAAAGCATTTTTATCCATTAGACACACTTTTTAAGTGTTTTTTGTCACATTGTACCTACTAACTGGTCACACTGGTAGGTTATAATTTTTAATTTTAGCAAATTAAGATATGATTGTGGAAGAATCAGCTACGAATGCAAGTAAAATAACGATGGTAGCACTTTATTATTGCTAAACTAGAAAAAATAATAAGCTGTATTGTTATTTTTCATACAATTTATTCTTCGAATTAAAAAAAAATGGAGGGTTAAAAAATCTAAATTAAATATTTCTGGGAAGCCCATAAAACAAGCTTTCATCATCACCATCTTGGTTTGATTTTTCTCTGAATAATATACCACTTGTGGACGTCACCTTTACATGCGGTTCTCAGTTAATATGTTTTGTATAGTGATACATATGACCCTATAAGGGTATAGCAATTTCATTATTTGTATTGGAACGATTTATTATTATGTTTTCTAGACTATCGTTAAAAAAATCGATTTGGTGGTTAGTTCTAACCTTATTGGAACTTCTAATTATAATGATTTTTATACGTTATACATCCCTGTTCGGCTCAACTCCGCTTTGCTCATAACAAAGCGATAACAAAACTATCGCAAGTCAATATGTAATTTTGGCAGTAGACTCCTGGACTACAACGTTTCGCTCTACAACGATTAATATTTAGTTAGGTACCTGTGGAAACCGTCCCTCCAATCTTGGATATTTGCTAACAGAATTTTCCAAAGCATCCAAGATGGCCGCGCCGCTTGCTTCGATCACCACCATGGGGTCTCGCATAGGAATGATGGTGCACAAGTCTCGGAGGGTGAACTCTCCGGCTGAATGCACCTGGAAATATATATTTTACATGTTTGGTAAGACAAGTGAAAAAATGAGAAATAGATGGGTTTTACAGAAATACATCATCTGTGAAAATTTCAACTGTCTAGCTATCACGGTTCATGAGGTACAGCCTGGTGACAGACAGACGGACGGACAATGGAGTCTTAGTAATAGGGTCCCGTTTTTACCCATTGGGTACTGTATCTGTACTGTATCAGCCTTTTTTTAATAGTCCACTGCAGGAAGTAGGCCTACCCACGAAGGGTGACTGGGCCATATCCATTACGCTGGCCCGGTGCCATCGAATTTCTTCCACGGACGTATGCAGGTTGCCTCACGATGTTTTCCTTCACCGAAAAGCCAGTGGTGTGAAATTCCGTACATAAATTCTAAAGAACTCATTGGTACGGGACCGGGATTTGAACCCACGACCTCACGATTGTTAGGCGGGTGTCACTACCTCTAAACCACCACGGCTACCCATTGGGTACGGAACCCTAAAAAAAAGAAGTACCTACATAGTTGACTGCCTCAGTGGCCCAGTGATTATATTCACACTGACTCCTGGGTCAAAGAGGCGTGGGTTCGATTTCCACCCAGGGCAAGCATTTGTGATGAACATATATGTGTTTGATCTGTTTCTGGGTGTTATTGACTGTATTTATGTACATATGTAATTAAAAATATGTATGTAGGGTTGGTAATCGATTAGCATCCTTTAAGGGGCTTATTGTGTCCATCAAAACTAAAAACTTATGTTCCGCGACTTTTTTGTCAAATCTAACAAAAAAAACAGCTATTCCGTACATTTTGTCGCGGGTGAATTAAATTTTTCTATGGAAACACAATTTTTTTTTTGAGTTTTGATAAAAGTCGTACAACGAAAGTTGTTAGTTTTGATGTACAGAATAAGCCCCTAGAAGGATGCTAATTGATTAGAAATAATCCTGTATAGTATCTGGCAGGCAGTCTCCGGAAGTAAATCACAAGCTTTCCTTAGTTTGGGATCAGAGACTGTGTGTAAAATGTAATATGTACTTTTTTTTTCATTACCTGGTCAGATCTGAAAGTGCCGGAGTTCAACAGCACCATATCGGCGGCGGTGGCACAAAGAAGCACGTCGCACACCCAGTTGCCCAGGTTACTCTCTGACGCGCGGATTTTGGCAAATCTACCCTCTAGAGGTACGCAGAACTTGCCCAGGATTTCGTCCATTTTACCCTCGATCATCGCTGTAAGAATAAAAATAAATGCAATAAAAGAAAATGTTAGATTAAACCAGTGATTAAATCCACGAAAAGGTCATTTTGAGTTTTCAAAAAACTCAGTATACACAAAAAATGTCGCATATTTATATCGATTTTTGGTCAATACATGTTTGAAATTGGTCTAACTAATATTGATTTTTGGAGTACGTGTTAATATTACTTTTTAATAGCTGCAAAACCAAAATTCGCGGTGAATAACTTAACTGCAAATGGCAAAAAACGCCAATAACATTTAAATAAGGTGGTCCTTCGAGCTCGATTGAGAACAGCGCCATCTATGAATCATCATCAGAAAAATATCCCTGACTAATGGATACCCATAGTAGAAACTTTAGAAATAAAGATAGACTAGTTCTGCCCAGAGTAAGACTTAGCAAAGTTTAACAACAAGGCGTGTATAATAAATTATTTATGTATAATAAGTTGCCAGTGACCATCAGGAATTTATGTTTTCGTGACTTTAAAATAAAAATTAAAACTTTTTTGTGAATAACGCATTTTACAAGCTAGATGACTTTATGGAAATTAATGGAAATTAAACTGAATCTTCGTTTGAATTTTAGTTTTATTTTATTTTATTATGTGGACTGTTTGATTTAATTTATTCATATTGACATATTTCTGAATGTGTAAATTTTTATTTCTTTGTAATAATTTTATACCCAATTTATTTTTTTGACATTATTTTATTTAATTTTTTATGCTTTATTGGATCCGTTGATTATGTAATAGAATTATTATTTTGAGTTAAATGTATTAATATTAAGTTGGACTTGTTAAACTGTAACTGACTTACCTAATACAACGCAACATTGTTATAAGGTCAATAAAGAATCTGAATGTTACCTGAATACTTGTCGGTCTTGGCCTTCAGGGCCTGGTCTTCCTGGTACCAGCTGGTGACGTGGCAGTACGCTATAACGACTCGCGTACAATTCTCGCCGAACGTAATGCAGATTTTAAGGTCATTTTGAGTTTTTTTCGCAACATACGCGAAACAAATGCACAAAGAACTGCTATATTGAAGTGAAGAGTGCTTCCACTCTGCCCCACCAAAGCGCCCCACTGGTGGGGCAGATTCCACTCCTTCATTTTTTGGAGTGGAATCTGCCCCACTCATCCCATCTTGGTGGGGCAGATTCCACTCACTTTTTAGTCCAGTGGAATCTACCCCACCAGGGGTGTCGCGTGATTTTGAATTAAATTATTAGTGCCATGAAGTGCGAAATTCGACTTCAAAATTTTAATCATTATAACGCCCCACCAAAAGAACAGGTAAGTGACGATATTACATCCAAAATGTTAAGAAGATTATAAACTAAAAGCACTATTATCTGAAGTCAAAAATTACGGATTGTATATAGTTATAGTATTTGTGTCGAAAATATTTTCGAAGTCATCGTAAAGTAAAAGAAAATTATAAATTTAATATTATCATTCAATTCAGCTACAAAAAACAGTGAGGCCAAAAAAGTCATCGTGTTCCCTGTTGACAGTGTTGCTACAATCTACACACTCAGAAGACCTGTAACAAGTTCTAGAGTTGTTGCTGAATGTCATACGACGCTTCAAACTCTTTCAACTTAACACAGAATAATCGTGCGCTGGATAAAGAGACACATAACATGTTTAGGCAACAACAAAGCCGACAATCTGGCCGAAGAGGGCACGAGAAATCAGGTGCGGGACGAGGCAACTAAACATTGTAAGTCAATAGCGGCGGAAGAGCGCGTGTTGCTGTGTTGTCATACCAAAAAAGAATATCAGAATATGTGGAACATAAGGGAGGATTGAAAACACTCTCAGGTTGCTTTCCCTAATTTAAATAGAAACATTACAAACGATCTATTTAAGTTGCAGTGGCAAGACCTCCGACTTCTGGTAGGACTCAATGCAACTTAAATAGTCGCTTGTATAAACTAGAAGCCACTGACAATCCACTACTGGTTACTAGTACTACATGTGGGTCAAATTAATGTCGGCGTCAGGTTTCCAACCTGCATACTACATACATAAACTGTGATTAACGTATTAATGCAGGAAATTCAGGGTTATATTTCTAATCAATTAGCATCCTTCTGGGGATTATTCTGTACTTCAAAACTAACAACTTTTGTTCTGTTGTGAAAACTCAAAAAAAAAACAGCCGTTCCATATCTTGATCCATTTTGTCAAGGGTGAACGATATTTTTCTATGGAACAACAACTTTTTTTTAAAGATTTGACAAAAGACGTTGAAGAAAAGTTGTTACTTTTGATGCACAGAATAAGTCCTTAAAAGCATGCTAATTGATTAGAAATAACCATGTATAATTAATTCACATAATAAAGGTTGCAATTAAGATGGAAACGTTTATCATTTGTAATAGGTGCAAATTTTAATTACATTCTATTCAAGTAACTTTCTGACTGAGATAATTTTATCTCAGTCAGCAAGCATCGAATAGATTATTAAAGATCATTACAATGAATGGATTATTATAAATGGAATGACAATAAGCAATTTTTAATTTTCTATTACTACGATGACTTCGAAAATATTTGCGACACAAATACTATAACTACATACAATCTGAAATTTTTGAATTGAGATAATTGTCATTTTAGTTTACAATCTCCTTAATATTTTGGATTCAATGTCGTCACTTATCTGTTTTTTGGTGGGGCGTTATAATGATTAAAATTTTGGAGTCGAATTTCGCACTTCATGGCACTAATAATTTAATTCAAAATCACGCGACACCCCTGGTGGGGCAGATTCCACTGGTCTAAAAAGTGAGTGGAATCTGCCCCACCAAGATGGGATGAGTGGGGCAGATTCCACTCCAAAAAATGAAGGAGTGGAATCTGCCCCACCAGTGGGGCGCTTTGGTGGGGCAGAGTGGAAGCACTCGAAGTGAAATTTCTAATGCGACTTCCAACAAGGTTGCGTTAAACGTTTAACGCTACCATGAAGGGAGTATTAAAGCACTGCTGCGTCGAAGATTCACTTGTTCCGCGCAGAGGGACTCCACGCACTATCGTTGTTTTAATTTAGAAAAGGTTTTTTCGGCGATATGCTGCTTCTGCTTCAGCAAAAAAACACTTAAAATAACACATGCGTTATTTTGAGTTTTTTTTTCAATACGACGAAATATATATGCAAAAACTATGAGTAATCATTTAAAATAGATTTGCACAACTTCCGGCCTTATTTACGTATCTAAGTGATTTTATTTTGGATTACAGAAAAATCCTAAAAATTACTTTTATTGCGATAAAAACGACACCATCATTTTGTTTTATGGCAGAAATAATGACAGAAAGGCTTATAGATATGTGTTAAGCAGTTAACGAGCAAATAATCTACCTAATTTAAGTCGAAATACTTACCTAAATTATTACATTTGTCATAGTAATAAGTATGTTTTACATAGTATTGCAACACAATGGTCCTTTGAGCCTCATTGAGAATAGATTATGATTAGTTACCTGAATACTTGTCGGAAATTGGTCCTTCGAGCTACATTGCGAACAGCGCCATCTATAATCAGTTATCTGAATACTTGTCGGAAACTGATCCATCGAGCTAAATTGAGAACAGCGCCATCTATGATCAGTTACCTGAATATTTGTCGAAAGTGGTCGTTCGAGATGAATTAAGAACAGCGCCATCTATGACCAGTTACCTGAATACTTGTCGAAAGTGGTCGTTCGAGATGAATTGAGAACAGCGCCATCTACGACCAGTTACCTGAATACTTGTCGAAAGTGGTCGTTCGAGATGAATTGAGAACAGCGCCATCTACGACCAGTTACCTGAATACTTGTCGAAAGTGGTCGTTCGAGATGAATTGAGAACAGCGCCATCTACGACCAGTTACCTGAATACTTGTCGAAAGTGGTCGTTCGAGATGAATTGAGAACAGCGCTATCTATAATCAGTTACCTGAATATATGTCGGAAACTGATCCGTCGAGCTAAATTGAGAACAGCGCCATCTATGATCAGTTACCTGAATATTTGTCGAAAGTAGTCGTTCGAGATGAATTAAGAACAGCGCCATCTATGACCAGTTACCTGAATACTTGTCGAAAGTGGTCGTTCGAGATGAATTGAGAACAGCGCCATCTACGACCAGTTACCTGAATACTTGTCGAAAGTGGTCGTTTGAGATGAATTGAGAACAGCGCCATCTACGACCAGTTACCTGAATACTTGTCGAAAGTGGTCGTTCGAGATGAATTGAGAACAGCGCCATCTACGACCAGTTACCTGAATACTTGTCGAAAGTGGTCGTTCGAGATGAATTGAGAACAGCGCCATCTATAATCAGTTACCTGAATATATGTCGGAAACTGATCCTTCGAGCTAAATTGAGAACAGCGCCATCTATGATCAGTTACCTAAGTACTTGTCGAAAGTGGTCCTTCGAGATGAATTGAAAATAGCGCCATCTATGACCAGTTACCTGAATACTTGTCGGTCTTCGCCTTTAGAGCCTGGTCTTCCTGGTAGGAGCTGGTGACGTGGCAGTCCGCTATATCGACCCGCGTGCAGTCCTCGCCGAACGTGATGCATATTTTGGAAAATTGACGGAAGTCTGTGCCGCTTTTCACTATATATTTATTGTTAACCTGAAAAAAAAGATAGAATTTGATTTAAATGACTGTTTTCACAAGTTAGTAGAGCTGAGTAATGTATTAATTTACTTAGTAGCAACTAAGTTTATTACTCTGACTTTTTATTTTAGGTTGGTCGCCTTTTTTCAGATAAGAATTTTTTTCGAAAGGGAAATATCCTATTTTTATTTTATTTCAGCAATTTTAGACACTAAATAATATCAACTTTTCCACTAAAAATATTAACAAAAAGGATGATTACAAGTTTCTACTAATAGATATTCGCAAAACAGTGCTTTGGAAGTTTATTGACTCAGTGGTTAGTAACCCTGTCTCTTAGGCCAAAGAAGCTTAGGTTGTTTTAAACTTTCGCGATTTGAACACATTATTATTATATTTTACGGGACTAATTACGAGGTAAATAAATACCTCCTCATCCCGACGTTTCGGTTCGATGCAACTCGGCCGAAACGTCGGGATGAGGAGGTATTTATTTATCTCGTAATTTTAGTGCGCGATTAGTCCCGTAGTATATAATAACAAAGAAGCTTAGGTTCGATTCCCACCCAGGGAAAGCATTTGTGATGAACACAGGTGTTTGCTCGGTGTCTGGATGTTATTATCTATATGGTATGCATTTAAAAATATGTAGGTATAGGTGTGTAGCACATCAGTCTCTGGCAGCCATATCACAAGTTTAGTTTAGGGTCTGAGATAATATATTTATGTGGCTAACTCCCCACTTCCGCGTATGCTATCCGCACTTGACGGGTTCCTGAATTCATACCCCACCTGTGACCTGTTTGTAGACAGATGGACGCAAATATTGACGCTCTGTTTGACATATTGTGAAAATGTGACGTAATTGTTTTAATTTAATTTGTGTTTTTATTGATTATTTGTTTATTAATTTTATAATTCAATGTGTATGTTTTTTTTTTAATTATTTGTTAATTTAATTATTGACTATGATTTTAATTCTAATTGTAATGTATATTAATAATGATTTCATTAACGTACTTGGTGTTAATTGAAATAAATAAATTGAAATAATACATTAAATAGAATGTAGCAAATAGATAATTACCTCTAAAACCTCATAAACGTGGTCGTGTCCTCCCAATATAAGGTCTATGTCCGTGGAGCCTTCAGCGAGCTTTATATCGTTCGGGGTGCGCATGTGTGTTAACGCTATTACATATTCACAGCCCTGAAATGAAAAATATTAGATAATGTACTAAGGGAACCAAGTGGTGTCTTACGTCACCGGCGAAAATTGGACCCCGTGCGTAGCGAGGGTCATCCATCCATCCATGCATCAGCCAAAAGACATCCACTGCTGGACATAGGCCTCCCCTATGGATCTCCAATAAGACCGGTTGATAGCGGCTTGCATCCAGCGCGATCCTGCGGCCTTAATGAGGTCATCTGTCCACCTTGTGGGTGGACGTCCTACGCTGCGCTTGCCGGTACGTGGTCTCCACTCGAGAACTTTTCGACTCCACCGGTCATCAGTCCTCCGCGCTATGTGCCCTGCCCATTGCCATTTCAACTTGCTAATCCGTTGGGCTATGTCGGTAACTTTGGTTCTTCTACGGATCTCCTCATTTCTGATTCGATCCCGCAGAGAGACTCCGAGCATAGCCCTCTCCATAGCTCGTTGGGCTACTTGGAGCTTACTGATAAGGCCCATAGTGAGAGACCACGTTTCTGTGCCATAAGTCATCACTGGCAACACACACTGCACACACACACACTGGTAGCGAGGGTGTTTTAAGTTAATTCCCGAGCGAACTGAGTGAAGCGAGGGGTTCAAGTCGCCCAAGACGATAACAGACTTGGTTCTAGTGGCGCATACTCTACTTTTCATACATCCTGAGAAAAAAAAAAACAACAAGAATTTGAGTAATACTTACGTCATAAACTCACCAAGTGTTGGTACTCACTAAGCCCTCACTGTACAGACACACTCGCAACATACATCTACTCACACACCAACATGCACACTACACACACATTACGCAATCGAAAAATGGAAATTACTTGTACTCGTATTTAAGTAAATTACTAAGAACTCAATGTTAAGTCACTCTTTTCATTACATTAGGTAATAATTATGAGATGTCTTATGTAAAAGCGGAAGAGACTAAATCTCACGACACAGGACCACCCTAGTGTGAGATTTAGGGTTCCACTCTGGAAGTTTGTAAATTTAATCTAAGTACCTACCTACTAACATTACTTCAAGCATCATCAAGATTTACTAACTCCAAAACCTGTAACTTTTTGAGCAAATAAACGTTATTTTATCTTATCTTACTAAGAAACTCGGTATTGTTCACAATAAAATAAAACAAATTGGAATGTACCTACGAATTTTTATAGAATCGCACACAATTTATAATAAAACAGAGAATGTAAATACTACATGAAAAAAATAAGACCATGGCCTAGCACGAACATTGCGTTGAGGTTTTATTCTATAGAATCGAAATCGGGCACTAAAGAAGTTTTATTCTGTGAAATCGAGTAGAACTTCCTTACAATGCCAGTTGTCGTGCAAATGTAAAGAGGTTATATTCGATTTTGCAAAATGAAACCTCTTTACGATGTCCTTAAATCACTTTACTCCCTAGGGAGTTTCATAGAACATTATTGACCCTCGAGATTGTGTTAAGATAATAATGACTCGTTTTACGTTGAGATTCTTCGACATATAATGGGTCATTTTTAAACAGGTGGTATGAAAAAATATAACGTACAGTTGGAGCACAAATAAGAAAATTTGTTACATATAAGGCTAAAAACTTTAAGTGTATGGATTTTTTTTTATTGAAAAGCGGTTAATAGCAATGCTCTCTAAATTAAAAAAAAAATACGAGCTTACCTCTTGTTTCAATTGCGAAGCTAGTTTAGTGCCAGCCTGTATGAAGTCTATGAACGTCACCTCCTCTGGATTAATAGTAGCCAGAGTCTCGAGCCATTCCTGGTTAAAAAAAAATTGTTAGTATAAAACGTATCTGCCGTATCGAACTTAATGGCGTCGTATATTACAACCCACTTATCCGAGTATATTTAACAATTCATAATCAACTATTTGAAATTTGAAATGGCAGTGAGCAGGGCACATAGAACGTAGGGTTGACGATGACGGATGAGGTTGAAATGTTCTCGAGTGGAAAGTCGATAGATTTGGGTTTTGTAACATATTTTTAATATCACATAATATATCGACTGCCTCGATGGCTCAGTGGTTAGTGACCCTGACTTCTGGATCAAAGAGGCGTGGGTTCGATCCCCACCCAGGGCAAATATTTATGTGATGAACATAGGTGTTTGCTCTGTGTCTGGGTGTTATTTAGGTAGTATCTGTATAAGTATGTATTTAAAATATGTATATGTAGTATATCAGTCTCTGGCAGCCATATCACAAGCTTTGCTTAGTTTGGAGTCAGAGACCGTGAAGAAGATGTCCCCTAATATTTATTTATTTATTATTTATAAAACCTTACAGTCGTCCATCCTGACTTTGGATGTCCTCATATCAAAACTTGATAAAACTTACAGGCCTAACATTTAATATTGTGATGTTACTGTTTATATTGTCAACTAATAGTGTTAGTGACAAAAAGATTATAATATTTTTAAACGAGCTACTTACAATTTTATTTTACGAATTTAAATTTTTGATCTAGTACTAAACTAACATGTATATTCTCTTACAAGTGAATTTAATGTAATTCTTTGAAAAAAAAATGTTTTCAATAAGATTTTCTAATAGATAATCTTATTGAAAACATTTAACTTATTTTTTTTTATAGATAGCGTGTTTTTAAATACCTGTTCAACAAGTCCGATGAGTCCGATCTTATGTCCATTGCACATAAGTGCGTGGGTTATTTTCCCGTCGCCGAGCGGGCGCCCGGTCTCGTTGTCGATGACATTTGACATTAGCCAGGGAAAGCTGCATTGTGCCACCAGCCCCGATAGAACTTCTAAGCCGAAATCTGTTGAGATACAACAAAAACTTGGTTGCATTAGTTGTTAAAACACAATAACTTTAATAATACTCGGAATTCATTAATGTTATTTTTTCCAGTCTCGTTAAAGTAATTTTGAATTTTAAAATTCTGCAGCAAAACGTAGTTTCGGAAAACTCACCAAAATCATGATTCCCAAATACAGCACAATGTGTTCCAATTTCATTCAGTACCGGGACCATTTGCTCGCCTTTCGTGAATGTGGACACTGAAAATAATATTAAATTATAATGTAGGTATGAAATATGTTAAGTACATACATACGTATAGTCCGGAACAGCATAATAGCGTCAATGTATTCGACTCAAATGAAAAGGAGAATTTTCAAATGAAAATTTTTAGGATAAAAATATGTATTCTACTGCGATAACAACACAATTGGCATATTCCTATTATCCTTGCCTATTTAAAGTAGTTAAATTTTGAAAATGAGTCATGTTTATAATTTACTGTACTGTATTGTACCAGCCTTTTTAATAGTCCACTGCAGGACGTAGGCCTACCCATGAATGGGGATTGGGACATATCTCCACACCCTGGCCCAGTGCGGGTTGGTGGATCGAATTCCTTCTACAGACGTATGCAGGTTGCCTCACGATGTTTTCCTTCACCGAAAAGCCAGTGGTGTGAAATTCCGTACATAATTTCCAAAGAACACATTGGTACGGGGCCGGGATTTAAACCCACGACCTCACGATTGTAAGGCGGGTGTCACTATCTCTAGACCACCACGGCTTATAATATATTTAGTATTAAATACTTACGCATGCTCGGGGAAAACGCATCACCACTGAATAGTATTAAAGGGTTCAAATGCTGCAGCGCTTTAACTGCTGTACTGAATCTTAGGGCACCTCCCACTGGCTCCGTATCTGAAATAAATGAATAGATATCTGTTAAGCAGTAGATATGTTAAAAAATAGCATCACAAAAACTTAAAAACTAGTGTAACAACAAGTCATTTTCATTGTTTCTCTTGTATGCCGTATAATATGCCATGTGCCCACCCCACTATCTATATCATCTTGTTTATCAATTGAACTTTTTCGATTACCTCAATAAGTAAACCGGTCTAATTAACTGCAGACGAAAGCAGAAAACTGACAGCAAAACGAGTTACTAGCTATTGTACACATCGTTGAAACGTATGATGACTATAACATCGTCTCATAATTCACGACATGAAGTGTTGAAGTAGTACTTCAACACTCCATGTCGTTAATTCTATGTTAGATCGATTATTAAGTAATTAGCACACTTTTGGGCAGCGGTATAGGAGACGATGTTATAGTCATCAGATGATGATCGATGTTATGATGTTATCGTGGGTTGGCCTACCCACGAGGGGGTGATTGGGCCATATCCACCACGCGGGCCCAGTGCGGGTTGGTGGATTCACATACGCCATCGAATTTCTTCTACGGACGTATGCAGGTTGCCTCACGATATTTTCCTTCACCGAAAAGCCAGTGGTGTGAAATTCCGTACATACATTCCAAGGAATTCATTGGTATGGGACCGGATTTGAACCCGCGATCTTACGATCGTAAGGCGAGTATCATTACCACTAGACCACAATGGCTTGTGCTAACAGTGTGCTAACTGCCCAACAATATATTAAACACAACTAATTTTACTAGGGACATTTTGTTAGAAACAACTTACGAGTAGTCTGTTCGATATTGGACACATCGTTGAAGTGTATGATGACTACAGTCTCCCATGCCGCGGCCCGATAGTGTGCTAATTGCTTAACAATAGACACTATATAGCGA
Organism: Hypomecis punctinalis; assembly: GCA_949316475.1. Classification (NCBI taxonomy): domain Eukaryota; kingdom Metazoa; phylum Arthropoda; class Insecta; order Lepidoptera; family Geometridae; genus Hypomecis; species Hypomecis punctinalis. The sequence goes on from OX438816.1 coordinate 17,980,897, forward strand.
CATACATTAGTAAAAACAACTTACTAGAAGTCTGTTCGATTTTTTAGACATCGATGAAGTGTAAACAATCAAACAGCGGCCCGAAAGTGTGCTAACACCGCGACGTCCACTCGTAACATTCAACTAGCAATATTTATTAACAAAATCAACTTACTAGTGGTCTGTTCGATATTGTACACATCGTTGAAGTGTATGATCACTACATCGTCTCCCATCCCGCGGCCCGATAGTGTGCTAACAGCGCGACTAGAAGTCTGTTCGATTTTTTAGACATCGATGAAGTGTAAACAATCAAACAGCGGCCCGAAAGTGTGCTAACACCGCGACGTCCACTCGTAATATTCAACTAGCAATATTTATTAACAAAATCAACTTACTAGTGGTCTGTTCGATATTGTACACATCGTTGAAGTGTATGATCACTACATCGTCTCCCATCCCGCGGCCCGAAAGTGTGCTAACAGCGCGACGTCCAACTTGACGAACTTCTAGCGACGCCTAAAAGAAAAAATAGAAAGGTGTTAATTTGAAGTAAAATTATTACGATTTCTTGAAATGTGTGTAAACATCTGAATATATTAATCATAATATCAGCTTGTAAACACAAATTAAGAAGAAATCCAACCGGGATCTCCCAAACAAAATATAACAAAATACAGCTGACAATACAATACGTTTTCGCCGATGAAGTTTTTGTACGAAACGGTTATCTAGAATTGGTGTACAAAGCCGAAAGGAGGTGATTCAGAACATCATTATAAACAACTTTTACTAAGGGATCAACCCGGGATTCGAGAAAGTAAATCAGCTGTTTCATGCATTTTGTCGATTTCTCGTTGCAGTTTTGTATATAGTAGAATAGAATAATAACTTTATTTCAGATCACAAATCCATAGAGTTAAATTAAATTACAAAGTTACGTAACAATGTTATATTTTTATACATAATTATTATAATTTAACACACACAATTACATATAATCCTAATTATATTTTATTTCAAACAAGGGCGCCAAGGCAGAACATGTTTGTTCAAAAAGTGGTTGAGAAATGGCCCATCCTGCTTGTCTGCCACTACTTTTAGGTAGCTGTTGCCACTGCCACGCACCCGCCTCATCAGAGAGGCCACGCACGCATGTATATATAAAACATCTGATTTTTTCCTCGAATTTTGGGATGGCCCCATGATAGAAGTTGTTTATAAAATTATGGTTTTAATCACTCCCTTTTCGCTTAGTACAGAATAAGCATATAACCTTGTATAAAAGTTATTATTAATACATAAAATAGGTCTATATTTAAACACAGTTTATACTAGTTCGGTGTCAATGGATTCATGATAAATATGTGATAATGTTTTCAGTTGAAATAAAAATTTATTATTATTATTATTTATTTATTATTTGGCCACCAAGTCACCTGATGGAAAGCGATGTTGTAGCCAAGGATGGAGTATGTATAAGCATTTGTTCAAAATTTTAGTCTAAGCCACCCCCTTTCTACTTATTACATTTTTTATGAATAACCCTGTATAAAAGTTAGTCATTATTAAGTAGGAATACATGAGGAGGTACATCGAAGTCTTAAATTCTAGAATATATACGTCGTCTCACTCACATCGTATTAGGTATTTATAAGGTAGGAAGAAAAACAAAAATAGTTCCCAGTAAAGACGCGTTCTTCCGAAAATTAAGTTTACTACGCTATTGACATAAAATTCAATAACAGTGGGGCAAACATGCGAAACCCAATTTTCTGTTATGCCGGGTAACAACATTGCAGGGACGATTCTGGGACGATCGAGATTGTCGTCTATCTCGCTCGTTACGCTCTGTTTACGAAACTCGTTGCAATCGTGTAATCTGTCTTAAATTAAATTTGTAGTGTATTTACGCTCCGATAAGAAACTTCTATTTCACGACGATAAATAGTTGTAAGGTAAAATCAGAGGAAGAAAAAATCGAATTAGAAATGGCGACGTGTCAACGACGCGTAAATGCAATTTACGTCAACACCACCCTATACTGATGGACGACGGACACCAGATTTGGGTAGTATTTCCAGTCTATCTCCTAATCCAGTTTCACGCCCATTATAAAACTTGGCAAGGATATTCTATGCAATATTAGCTATTTCGGCACAAAAAATTAAAACAACCAAAATGGTCTAACGTGAAAATTAAAAAAATATTTTTTTCAATTTTTTTTCATGAAAAAAAACATTGCCCGCTTGTTGTATTTGACAGAGTAGCATAAAACTATGTTATTTTAGATAGTTTAGTGTTTTTTTTTAATCGTTTCCCACGCCTTGCGCGTTTGTACGCTTTGGCGTTACTTCTGATAAAACACACACGTATGTGATTTCTCGCACCGTCCTTCGATAATAATTCGATAATTCAACATGCCTGGCGCGTGTAGCCGCCCTTTGGTGTGAGAATTGAAAACACAGACGTGCTTGTTTTCCGCAGTAAAAGTGCTAGGGGAGGCCTTTGTCCAGCAGCGGAAGTCCTCAAGTTGCATCCCTATGAATGGCAAGGGAATTAAAGCATTTTGTTGTCCATATCGGATTGGCAAGCTGAAATGGCAGTGGGCAGGGCACATAGAGCGGAGGACTGATGACCGGTGGGGTCGAAAAGTTCTCGAGTGAAGACCACGTACCGGCAAGCGCAGCGCAGGACCTTGTGGACGGATGACTTCATTAAGACCGCAGGATCGCGCCAGATGCAAGCCGCTTCTAACCGGTCTTATAGATCCATAGGGGAGGCCTATGTCCAGTAGTGGACGTCCTATGGCTGGTGGATGGATGGATGTCTATGATTAATCCACACTTTGTTTCTTCTACGAAGATAAATTATATTATAGTGGAACGACAATTTGTCGATTTGAGGTGATGGGTGAAATCATGCTGATTATAAGAGGAAAGCTATATCCGACAGTAGACATCTCACAACCATTTAGTAATTGAATTGCAACAGAAATAATCTCGATTGCGCCAGAATAGAGGCACACTTTGTCTAATAAGGGACAATGTGGCTTTTATACGTTTTATCCTCATTAAGCGAGTTAATTTAATATGGAGTAGTGCTTAAGATGCGAAAGGAATTCAAGGAAAAGGTCAAGTGGGTAGCTGTCAGAAGATTTACCGGCAAGATAGTACGGAACAAGTATTTAATTTGTTTGTTGCTGGCTAACCGGCGACCTTTGTACTGCTTTACTCATGCATGCATTATAGAGTATGTGCCAAAAAGAGTACCATCGTGGCATTATGGTGAACTAACAATAAGACTTTAATCAGCAGCCAAGGTATCGACTATACTTGATAAACGCGAGTCTACTGATGAAAACCAAATTGGTGTCTAGCAATGACAGAGCAGTGTTTATTTATTTATTTATTCAATTAGTACCTGTACTGTACTGTATCAGCCCTTTAAAAGTCCACTGCAGGACGTAGGCCTACCCACGAAGGGTGATTGGGCCATATCCACCACGCTGGCCCAGTGCGGGTTGGTGGATTCGCATACGCCATCGGATTGCTTCTACGGACATATGCAGGTTTCCTCACGATGTTTTCCGTCACCGAAAAGCTAGTGGTGTGAAAATTACGTACATAAATTCCAAAGAAGTCATTGGTACGGGGCTGGAATTTGAACCCACGACCTCACGATTGTAAGGCGGGTGTCACTATCTCTATGCCACCACGGATTTTTAATTAATTTAGTATCTAGTTAAAAAAAGCCGTGGTGGTCTAGTGGTAATGACACCCGCCTTACAATCGTGAGGTCGTGGGTTCAAATCCTGGTCCCGTACCAATGAATTCCTTGGAATTTATGTACGGAATTTCACACCACGGGCTTTTCGGTGAAGGAAAACATCGTGAGGCAACCTGCATGCGTCCGTAGAAGAAATTCGATGGCGTATGTGAATCCACCAACCCGCACTGGGCCAGCGTGGTGGATATGGCCCAATCACCCTTCGTGGGTAGGCCTACGTCCTGCAGTGGACTATTAAAAAGGCTGGTACAGTACAGTACAGTATCTAATTAATTTAGCAATTAATTTTAGTACCGCATGCACGAATTAGAATTAGTTACGAGCACGAAATTAGTGTAATTCGTTAGTGTTGTCAACGTAACAAAATTAGTAAAATGGCACACGGGCGACCTCGCCTACGACGCTTCTCTTTTTGCACTAACTGTACCGTAGGATGATTTAGTAAAACATTTTTTAAAAACGATTTTAAGTGGAGAAAAAGAAGAGATTTGAAAAATCGACATCGGCCCAGAGAGGGGTCATGACCCCCATGACCCTCCTCCTGGATCCACCCTTGAGGGGCGCAGCAGGAACTTATCAGGAGCAAACCAAAAAAATAATAGTTCTGCCTTGTCTGGCCTTTCTGACACCCCCCAGAGTCTACGCCCTGTGCTTGGGCACCGGTGGCACCGCCCTATTTACGGCACTGCTTCACAGCTGCCAACACGTTAGATCCGGTCTATAAACGGAAGTGGAACGTGGGCACAATCGTTTTGGAGCCACGACATACTCGTACCTACATACCTAATTTTCACAGACACACACCTCCTAGCCTAACACCCCCTATTTTTACCGAATTCCAAAAAAGAGGATGTACTATGTTCATCTGTTAGCATTTTATTTATTGTGTTTGTTCATTGATATTTTCGCCAATTGTGAACCACTTTCAAAAAACATTTTTAATTTAGAAAGCGAATACTTCAGAGGTGGTCCCATTTAATTTTTTTCGAAATTGGCTCAGGCGTTTTTGATAAGTCAACAACAATATACATGGATATCACATCGATTCGTTTCAAAATATTTGAGTTCTGAACCTTTGGTCCAGGTTTAGCGTAGTTTACTTAAACGTTCGCGTGTGGCTCCATGCACTTTAGTTAGTTCTTCCTCGTTTTCGCCAGGGGCGCTGTACATAAATCTATAGAGCTATACGGGAACAGTTGTAGTTTCAATTCACGTGTAAACATGGACTAACCCTTTTGTATACACGGTGGAAGTCGGTGGTACCATCTATTGACTGCCTCGGTGGCTCAGTGGTTAGTGACCCTGACTTCTGGATCAAAGAGGCGTGGGTTCGATTCCCACCAGGGCAAGCATTTTTGTGATGAACATTGGTGTTTGCTCTGTGTCTGGGTGTTATTTAGTTACTAGGTATCTATATAAGTATGTATTTAAAATATGCATATGTAGTATATCAGTCTCTGGCAGCCATATCACAAGCTTTGCTTAGTTTGGGGTCAGAGACCGTGTGTAAGATATCCCCAAATATTTATTATTTATTTATTACGAAAAATAATTACTTATTTTCCTCGGGGCGGGGATGAAAATGCAAATGACCAAATGACATTGAACACAATAAACAAATAGAAATCGCGACTCACCTACCGCTGGAGCGTTGGCCAATGTTCTACCGCGTATTTGTATAGGAATTCCAATATTCTATTTTTATAGGCTAGACCGCACGTGACCGAGGAACGGCCAAAGACCTTACATGACAGAATCTTTATAAAAACTAGCTAGTTTGGCTTTAGAGATTATGCTAAACATAGATCGTGGCCCAGTCTTACTTTTTATAGCACTCAGTGCGAATGTAGATAAACATAGATATTAGATATAGGTCGTGCCACCAAAGATTGAAATTGAAATTGAATTGAAAAAACTTTATTCGACATTACAAATACAGGAGGCATAAAAAATAATAATGACATAGAAATAAGGAATTCAAATATCGGAAAAGGCTCAGCATTATGCTGAATGCAGGTAGGAACCGAACACTCAGCGCTGGTTTTCAGGTTAGCCCTTTTTGAAAATGAGACAGGTATAGTTTCAGGATTTGAAGACACCCACGTTGTACTTTAGCGGGAAGACAGACCCAGGCAAAGCGTTCCACGTTCCGGCTGTTCGTATGAGGAATGAGGATTCTAAACGCTTTGTTCTAACGCGCGGAATGTCCACCATAAAAGGGTGGCGCTTTGGTCGCGTCTGCCTAGCCGTACGATAGAAGAAAGGGGCAGGTGGGACCAGATTGTGCAACTCCTGAGCGCACTCTCCGAAGTGAATCCGATACACACGCGTGTACAAACTAATTATCCAGAATTTCTATATCTATAAAACGTTTGTATATCTATTATCCAAAATTTATATACTTATTACAAACCAAAGTGGTTTGTCAAGTCTCATCTTTGGTGGCACGCACTATACCTCTCAATTGGAGGCTCTGGAGTCGATTGAGCGTCGAGCCAGGAGGCTGATTGACAACGACACCTTAACTAAGTCGCAGCTGCAAAGTCTTGAGCATCGACGTAAGGTGGCGTGTTTGTCGGCCTTTTATCGGATTCACTTCGGAGAGTGCGCTCAGGAGTTGCACAATCTGGTCCCACCTGCCCCTTTCTTCTATCGTACGGCTAGACAGATGCGACCAAAGCGCCACCTTTTTATGGTGGACATTCCGCACGTTAGAACAAAGCGTTTCGAATCCTCATACAAACAGCCAGAATGTGGAACGCTTTGCCTGGGTCTGCCTTCCCGCTAAAGTACAACGTGGGTGTCTTCAAATCACGAGTTAATAGGTATCTTCTAGGTAAGCGTGCTACACCCTAGATCGCATATCTGCTCAACATCAGGCAGTATGTAGTCAAACGCAAATCTGTAAGAAATAAAAAAAAAGCTATTCACGTACAAATAGGTACGCGTAGTGTCTCTAAAGATATCTGTGGTCTGAATTCGAGATTATCATACATGAATATACGCGTATATATAGCCGTGGTGGTCAAGAGGTAGTGACACCCGCCTTACAATCGTGTGGTCTTGGGTTCGAATCCCCGGTCCCGTACCAATGAGTTCTTTGGAATTTATGTACGGAATTTCACACCACTGGCTTTACGGTGAAGGAAAACATCGTGAGGCAACCTGCGTACGTCCTGAGAAGTAACTCGATGGCGTATGTGAATCCACCAACCCGCACTGGGCCAGCGTGGTGGATATGGCCCAATCACCCTTCGTGGGTAGGCCTGCAGTGGACTATTAAAAAAAGGCTGGTACATGGTATACATGAATAGACTGCGTATGAACGCCATAGATAGATTGAGTATATTAGAATCTTTGATTATGTATCTGTTAGAATATTTGTCAATGACAATACGCACTTATCTTTGAAAGGACAGCGGTGCGTGAATTATATAGGAGTCGAGCCAATTATTTTTTCGATCAGCTAATTGATGATTCGAACATAAGTACTTCTATATTAGGTCCGAATAGATCTAATCTATGGAAGTTGTAGTTATAAGACCCTACTATATAGCTATAAGTAGTCTGATGTTCCACATAGGCCTTCCCTTATACGGGTTGTATCTCGATACCACCGACATGTTTTTAGGGTTCCGTACCTCGAAAGGAAAAAACGGAGCCCTTATAGGATCACTTTGTTGTCCGTCTGTCCGTATGTCAAGACTCTTTATCTCGGGAACGTGTAAAGATATCGAGTTGAAATTTAAACTGTATACATATACGAGGGGAGGTCAAAAAGTTCGCGGAATGAAAGGGAAGGGGGGTGAATTTAAAAACGAAATTATTTTTCCTTGTCAATATATTCTCCATTAACCCTAATACACTTTTCAAAACTTTCAAATAATTTGTTTATACCTTTAAAAAAATATATTTGTCAAGGCTTTCAAAATATGCAGAAATTGCCGACTTCACTTCTTCGTCATCCGTAAATTTCTTTCCACGAAGCTCTTTTTTCATGTTTAGGAACAAATAATAATAACAAGGGGCTAAATCTGGACTATAGGAAGGGTGGTTTAAAGTTTCGAAGCCGCACTTGCGTAAGGCAGCCATCGCAACATGACTCTTGTGAACGGGTGCGTTGTCGTGCAAAAGGAGCACACCTCGAGACCATTTTCTCCTTCTCTTTTCTTTAATTGCTACTTTTAATTTTTTTAATAATGTAGCGTAGTATTTTTCCGTGATATTGACACCTTTATCTTTATAATCGATCAATAAAATCCCCTCGGAATCCCAAAAAACTGCATCCATAATCTTTCCGCCCGATTGTGACACCTTAAACTTCTTAGGCGGTACTGTGCCTTTTTTGCATCACTGCATTGACTCCTGCTTTGAGTCAGGTTTATAGTGATGAACTCAAGTTTCATCTCCAGTCACAATTTGGTTCAGAAATTCACCCCTGTTTTCACTACACAGCTTCAAAAACTCGCGCGAGCACTCGACGCGCTGCTGTTTTTGAAGCGCTGTGAGCATTCTCGGTACCCATCTTGCACTGACCTTAAACATGCCAGATGGTCATGGAGAATATTCAAAATGGTCGTTGATACTCTAGTCATCTCTGCCATTTGTTTCTTCTTCAGGCGTGCATCTTCTAGAACAAGTTTTTCAACTTTTTCAACAATGTCTGAGGACGTTGGTTCAATAGGCCGACCTGAGCTCTGATCGTCTTCAATTGAGTCTCTGCCTTGCTTGAAAAGACTATGCCACTTATAAATCATTGTTTTTCCAGGACAAGAGTCCCTGTAAACTGATGACATTTCTTCCATAATGTTCTGAGGCGTTTTTCCTTGCTTAGTGAGGAACTAAATCACGGCACGATACTCAATTTTCTCCATAGTTGATATTTTCTTCCCGATTGACTAGTTTATCCAGCGATATCTCAAAGGTTAATGAACCGATTGGGCTGAAACTTAGTATTTATACTTGTATTGAGTCAACAAGTAGCGACAGGTAAAAATAACTACCCGTTCCCGTCTCTAACCCCTCCATTCCGCGAACTTTTTGACCCACCCTCGTATCTATGGTCTCTTGCAGTTGCGTAAAATAAAAACTTTTCAGTTATCGTTTAAAAACGTTAGAGCCGTTTTATGTCGTAAAAAACCGCATATTTCAAAACCGCAGTCACTCACAAAAATCAAAACCTACAGGGTACTTCCCGTTGACATAGAACTATGAAATTTAACGAGAAGCATTGTCTCAGAGTACAGATATAGGAATAAATCTGAAAACTGTACATTTTTATTTAAATTACAAAAAAATAGGGCCCTAAATTCACAAAATGTGTGGTCATAATTCAAAGTGAGTAAATCGTATCATGTAAGATATCGATCTCACATCACATCATCGAGATCACATAAAAGAGCTTCAATAGCACATAATAATATGCTAAACTAGGTTTTTAATTATTTTAACACTGTGTAATTTTCGATATATGACGAGAAACTTAAAAAAGAAAAAACTTTTTTGTCGATATTATGGTATAGAGATTATAACAACTTACTTCCCAATTTAGCGAAATTTAGTGGATTTGTACGGGACCCTCGATATGCGAGCCTGACTCGCACTTGTCCGGTTTTTTTTGTATTAAATTGATCTTTGTGATGAAGGACATACATAATATATCTACTTATTAAGATGTCATCATACTAACTTTTACTATAAGACTAACTGTTACATCACGAACAAAAAACAACTGTTCCAAAGCTAAAATAAAGGAACAGCAGTTTTTTGCGACTTTGGTGTTATCCCTATAGTAAAAAATGGTCAACGTGGTTATAATAATTTGTATATAAGTACACTTCATTACAACCCTGACTAAGCGACATAACCCAGCAAACTGGTAGGTTAAGGTGGCAGTGGGCAAGACACATAGCAAGGAGGACTGATGACTAATAGGGTAGAAACGTTCTCGAGTTGAAATCACGTGCCGGCAAACGTTTGGACATTCTACCTTCGAGCAATTATCTACAGAGTCACAGTCCCTGAGTAAAAGTAGTAAAAAAATGTCCAAACGCCGTCATACATACCGACTTAGATATTTAAATTAAATAATTCACAGTTTTCTCGAATCTCGACGTTATGTCACCTAATTAGTGCTTGTAACCGAGAACATCGCGCGGCGTTGTAGTCGTCTTGCAATTGCCTTACGACTAACTAAAAAGCCTGCCCACTACATAGCTTGGGCAGAGTTTTGGCTCGGACACCTTTTTTGCACGATTGTGACTCTATAGATATTTGCTCGAAGCATTCTACTCACAAGGTGGACGGATAAGTCCGTAGTATCGCGCGGGATACAAGCTGCCAACCGATCTTTTTGGAGATCTACAAGGAGGCCTATGTCCAGCAGTAGACGTCCTATGCTAATTATTGCTAATGGTATTTAAATTTTGACTTGTAACAGAGGTGTTATCAATAAATGACTATGACTATGGATGATGGATGAAAGGAGGCCTATGTCTAGCAGTGGACGTCCTATGGCTAAAATGACGACGACTACGTTTCCAGAGCAACGGTTGTAATAATGGTAGTCAATTACAGAGCGGTGCGTCGGTCGTGTTAATCAATGGCCTAAAATAGCCAGCTGGGGTGGCTCAAGGTCGCGGTAACCAATGTCGTATTAATTCGCTGCTGGTGTCTGCCCAGACAGCGGCGAGACAGGGGCTTAGTTTTATAACATTAAGGTCTGGTCCCACAATAATGTAGATACCATACCACGATTGCTCTGGGAATGTTTCAGACAAAAATTGGAGCTGGTTTGATGATTACCGCTAGTGCAATCACAGCTATTTACTTACTTATCACTACATACACTATACATAGTTTAAAACAAAGTCGCTTACCGCTGTCTGTCCCAGGATGCTTATATCTTTAAAGCTACCCAATGAATTTTGATGCGGTTTTTAGGGTTACGTACCCCAAACGGAAAAAACGGAACCCTTATAGGATCACTTTGTTGTCCGTCTGTGTGTATGTCAAGACTCTTTATCTCGGGAACGCGTTAAGATATCGAGTTGAAATTTAAACTGTATACGTATATCTATGATCTCTTGCAGTTGTGTAAAAGAAAAACTTCTCAGTTATCGTTTAAAAAAGTTAGAGCCGTTCATGTCGTAAAATAACGCATATTTCCACACTCACAAAAATCAAAACCTACAGGGTAGTTCCCGTTGACATAGAACTATAAAATTTGGCGAAAAGCATTGTCTCAGAGTCCACATATAAGAATAAATCTGAAAACTGTACATTTTTATTTAAGTGTCGAAAAAATAGGGCCTCAAAATTCACAAAATATGGGTTCAAAATTCAAAGTGAGTAAATGGTATCAAGTAAGGTAAGTATTTATAAAATAATTTCAGTAGCACATGCTACAACTGGTTTTTAATTATTTTAACAACGTGTTTGTACGGAACCCTCGATGTGCGACCCTGACTCGCACTTGTCCGGTTTTTTTTAATAGATAGAGTGATTCAAGAGGAAGGTTATGCAAGCACTAATTACGCTCAAAACTCAGTCTTGTGTCGTGTCGTCCAAACCTACAATTTACATTACTCTAAATTAGATATTTTCCATTTAACTAAAAAAGGCTTAAAAATTGAAATAAAAAAGCTCATATGGCAGGTACCTAGGTAAATCTGCAACAAACTCTCTGCTCAATGAAACAAACACCAACATACTCGTAACATTTGTATCCTACACATTCCTGACATCGTCTCTGCGAACCCTGACTCTCACGAGGACTTGTGTATCGCGGAGACGATTCAATTGAAACCAAAAGGCATAAATGTCTCACACACACACACACACATGCGTGTAAAATGTAAATACATGAATACTGTTAAGTCGTATTATTAGTCGTAAACTCACTCGTATACTTATTACTATATAACTGTAATCTGTTTTGGCCTTATTTTTAATTACTATAGTTGTATTTATATATATTAGATAACGTTGTAGATTACATGAAATAAATTAAATAAATAAAAGGTTTATATGTATAATACACCTGTGCGAAGTTGGGGCGGGTCGCTAGTTCATTATAAATACTTTTCAGTCTATTCGATCAACTTCATTTCAACTTACTTGTGGAACCCTCTAATTGGCCGTCTACAAATATTTTCTAATCTATTTCTGTAACATGGCTACAAGGTTCCTAATTAAAATTAAAATAAATAAAAAAATGTTCTTTGTATTGAAAAGTATGCCATCACCAAATCCATCAATCGCAAAAAGTATGCCAGCATTGACAGCTGTAAGGTTCCCAATTAAAATAAAAATGTTCTTTGTATCGAAAAGTATGCCATCAGCAAAGCCATCAATCGTAAAAAGTATGCCAGCATCGCCGCGTGCCGTGCGTTTCGGCACCGGCAAAATATTCTCGACGCCGATTGCAGAAGTATGTTGATAGTACAAAGTGGGCATAGGTTTACTTACAAAAATCCAAAAATAAATCTTAAATTTTGGCATGTATGAAATATATCTCAAAAGCATCCTATATCAACAATATTTCATGAAATCTGTTTGATAAAATCTACACTACAGAATATACCAACAGCAATGTGTTTTTATTCCTACAAAATGAGTTAAGAAAAAAAAACATAACACAATATTTAAAAAAAAAACTAAAAAAAAACCGGACTTGTGCGAGTCAGGCTCGCACATCGAGGGTTCCGTACAAATCCAGAAAATTTCACCAAATTGGGAAGTAAGTTGTTAAAATCTCTACACTATAACCATCGACAAAAAAGTTTTTTTTTTTCACTTTTCTCGTCATGCATCGAAAATTACACATTGTTAAAATAATTAAAAATCTGTTTTAGTATGTGCTTATGACGTAATTTTATATGATACCTTACATGATACGAGTACGATTTACTCACTTTGAATTTTGAACCCATATTTTGTGATTTTTGATGCCCTATTTTTTGTGATTTAAATAAAAATGTACAGTTTTAAGATTTATTCCTATATGTGTACTCTGAGACAATGCTTCTCGCTAAATTTTATAGTTCTATGTCAACGGGATGTACCCTGTAGGTTTTGATTTTTGTGAGTGTCGAAATATCCTGTTTTTCACGACATAAACGGCTCAAACTTTTTTAAACGATAACTGAGAAGTTTTTCTTTTTCACAACTGCAAGAGACCATAGATATACGTATACAGTTTAAATTTCAACTCGATATCTTTACGCGTTCCCGAGATAAAAAGTATTGAAATACACACAGATGGACAGACGGACAACAAAGTGATCCTATAAGGGTTCCGTTATTTCCGTTTGAGATACGGAACCCTAAAAACATATCTAACATAGTTCCCGAAATGTGTTTTTGAAAAAAAATTACACTAAGTACATAATATGCCTACAGAAATGTGTTTTCTACTCTACAAAATGTGCCAGCAAAAATCTTGTAAGTAATACAATAATTCAAACTGAAAAAGCATATCTATAACAGTTCATAAAATATGCCTTTGAAAGCCTGCTTTAAAAAATAATAATGCCAATAGAGAAAGTGCTTTCGAATCTACAAATTGTGCCCATAAAAATCTAGTCTTACAAAAACGAAAACTGAAAAATCATATCTACTTACAACAGATAATAAAACTCTCACACCAGGACTAGCCACCCGGCCTATACGAACTTACTTACGTAAGTAACTCCTAAATGTGAAAATGTATATAACTTACTTTAACAGTTAAAGAAAAGTGCCTCTGAAAAAATCTACTTTACAGAATATGCCAACAGAAATATGCTTTCAAATCTACAAAATGTGCCCACAAAAATGTAATATAACAAAAACAACAACAACAGTTCATGAAATGTGCCTCTATAAAAACCTACAGTAAAAAGTATGCCAAAAGAAAATGTGCTTAAAAATCTACAAAATGTGCCAACAAAAATCTAAAAGTGTAAAAACTGTTCTAAGTTTGTGCCTCTGAAAAAACCTACAGTACAAAATATGCCAACAGAAATGTGATTTCAAATCTACAAAATGTTCCAACATAATACAAGTAGGTATTACAAAACTGAAAACTGAAAAACCATAATATTACATAGGTACAATAGTTCACAAAATGTGCCTCTGAAAAAACCTTCATTACAGAATAAACAAAAATGTGCCCACAAAAATCTACTAATAACAAATATTGGACTACAAAATTCCGTGCCTGTTTGAGCCATCCAACAACAGATCTGACTCCATCGGTGACTTCTCCCGGTACATCCACACTTGTTGACTCGATGAGGGAGCTCCATCTGGACCGGAGCGCCGCCTGAGCCGCAAATGATGCCATCGCTCGCCCACACTTTACTATAACCATTGTTCATCGCTATTGATATGAACTGTCTTCACGTTAAATAATATAGTTAGGTATTGTTTTGTTGTCACATTTCACATACACTGGATTGAATTAATGAAAGAGTATTGACTTTTCACATATTATACTGGATTGTATATATAAATGTAGTATAAGTATAGTTTGAGCCACATTTTAAACTTTTTTATATTGGTGTGCTTTAGCTGCCACTTCTATGTCCAATCTATTTTGTATGATTTGTTTATTCAGAACATTTCTAGACAAGTGTGTAAAAATTTACTCAGTACTAGTTACATTTACACCTGTAAGAATATTAGTATAATTAACAATCAACATCATACACTATCCTTTTGTCTCAGATAAGTTTCTTATAGGTTGATTTAGGATTTTTTTAGAGCATTATGACAATTTTAATCAGATGTGTCGTATTATTTTTGAAGGAAGACAGGATTGTTCCATTAAGACCACTATTTGCTATCATTAAACTATATTTTGTATTATGTAACTTTTGTGCGCTTTTTGTTTTATTTGGTATTTTATAACAACATTTCTTTTATCAAAACAGTTATACGAATATACGAACTTACTTACTTATCAAAACAGTTGTTTTATACTCTATAAAATTTAACTTGATCTCTGCGACAGTTACATATTGACATATTTAGAGTTGTGATAGTGGTGGAAAAAATCGATTTCCAAACAAGAAGGTGAGAAATTGGATTTTATTTACTTACTATTATTTAAGATCAAGTATGTACACATGTAAATAATGTTATGATATTAATTAAATACTAATAATAATGTAACGATAGTATTTATCGACATTTTCACTGTTATCGATGCTGTAACATATAATTGGGTTTAATTTAATTACACATGTAAAAAATGTTATGATATTAAAATATACAATAAAATTGATGATAAATTAAGTTTTATTTAAAATATCCTCAGTATAAACTATCGATATTTTAATCAAAACTCTATCTAAAACTCTGTGGTCACGATCATTCGTCGCCGATCACTAATCGGTATGCCCATAAAGTATGACATTGACAGTTACTGTCTGTACTATTAAGAAATTCAGGACTTCATAGGCGTGATTTTTCTGACAGCTGTCGCAGAGATCAAGTTAAATTTTATAGAGTATAGCAGTTGTCAAAACAGTGTGTTGTCATTACAGCCATATATTCTTGGATATTTTTTTTTTATATTATGTACATCATAATGCAATTATTTTTGTCACTAGTCCAGTTGTAAATGGTAGTACTTTTTAACCAACGAAACAGAGGAGGTTTAAAAGTCTATGTGTATATATAATTATATTTTTTTTATGTACAACCATGCATAGTTTTTTACAGAGTAGTCTTAGACTTCAATAATTCTTTTTTTTGTTTGGTAGATCATACTTCAAAGATTGTTCTGTTTAAATTTTATTGAAATCGGCTGAGCCATTTTTGATAAATCAACAATAATGTGAAAAATTACTACATCAATCTGTGCAAACTATTTGAATTCTGTACATAGTTAAGGTCAGTTATGTCATTTTTTGTGAAAAATAATTATTGACAAATATGACCATTTCTGTTGCTTTTGTAACAGGCTTTTTATCAGCAGAAGCAGATGCAATTATATACTCTATGTATTAATGATCTTGAGTGTAACTAGGTCATTGAAGTTTTATATTTTTAAACTGAATATAGGAAATCTTTCAAGTTTTCAGTGACAACAACTACTGTATTATGTTTTGACGTATGTAATCTTTTATCAGCAATGCATTCCTTTGCTCACGGCAGAGGAACAGCGCTAAAATTTGATAATATAGGAAGAATAACGATTTTCATGTAACTTACCCTAAAGCGATGCCGGTTCTTGAATGAAACACTAGCTATTTAGAAATAAAAGACAGGGTTTTAGTCACTTCTTACATAAATACCGCTTCAGCGAAATTAATAACGATTTAGTATTTTATTTTAATTTTGTAAATTAATTCAATGCACACCCTTGAACGGAATTTCAAGACTGGCTGTCAGCTGTCATTGTCAACAATGTGAAATGTCAAAATGCAAACGGAAACGTCAAAATTACGTTTCGTTGCTCAAGAATATTCACAGCGGAGTTATTGGTTGGGTAGATAATAAAACGTATTTTGTATGTGGAGTAAATAATTTTTATTTGCCGCTATTATTTACCATGGGCACTGAAAAGAAAAATCAGATTCCGCATCATACCAGTCCATAAGCTTCCCATTGTGCCATATAAAAGTACCTTTCAATTTAGGCGAAGCGTCGAAGATGGCGTACAAAATAACTTTAGCAGCTTCATCCGGCTCTATCTTTCCAGTGCCAACAGCCATGTCAGTTTTCACGTGTCCAGGATGCACTGCATTAATTGAGATATTAGGATACTTCTTCTGCAGTATCTTGGTCAGAGCAGTGACTGCAATTTTTGAAATTCTGTGCTCAGCGTGCTTTCCATCATCGGCGAAATCTTTCTTGTCAAACGTTCCGTTACGCACTGTTTCCAAATAATGATCCACAAATTGGTTCAGCTGTTCCTTGGTCAAATCCGGGTTCAAAAGAATTTCTATCAATTTTTTGTTCTTCAAATTCGACAAATGGCCACACGCACTTGATATGTTTACCACTCTTGCACCATCTCTAAGCAAAGGGAATAAATACTTTTCAATAGTCAAAAGGCTTTTGTAATTTGTGTCAATGTTTCTTTTCGCTGATTCGTATGTAGCATAGATTTGCTGAGATTCCATTACGCCCGCATTATTGACGAGGACATCAAAGCCTCCATGTTTCTTTTTTATAAATTCAGCTACTGTCTTGATGCTTTCTTCGTCCGTGACATCGAGCTGGTGAAATTGAGGATTCAATCCGATTTTGTTCAGTTCGCTCACGGCTTTTAGTCCAAGCTCCTCGTTTCTTGCTGTTAGGTAGACCGTGCCGTCGAATTTCTGACAGAGTCCTTTGACTACGGCGAAGCCGATGCCTTTGTTAGATCCAGTGACGATTGCAACTTTTTCCGCCATTTTCCACACGTCCGGCGCTCGAGAAAGTTTGAATGGAAATGCATAGAGGACAATTGGAAACGTAAATATTTTGTTAATGGAAAGTAGACACGATATTTGTTTGAATGCGACGCGGCTCGCAGTTTTATCAAGGTGTTTTTATAACAATGTTGTCAGACGCATACCTACTGAGATATACTACCTACTTATGTAGTGCATTGAACTTGCTTGACCTTGTAAGTTACATCACTATCAGGTGTAGGTAACTTATCTTAAGTAATCTAAGGTTAAATGAAACGTCTCGTCTTCTAGTAAATAGTTATCTTCTGATAAGTAGTATTATTATATCTTCTTTGCTTCTGAGTAAGTGTGCTGCACCCTAGACCGCATAAACTGATTAACATCTCCAGCAATTCTCTTGCAGTAGGTAGGTATATAATTATAGGTATGTAGTGAAACACAAACCTATTTGAAATAAAAAAAAACTGTCTAAATAAGCACGTCATACTAAAACCTTCGTTCAGCCTTAGGATGTCCATTACTGGACATAGGCCTCCCCTATAATTGACCTCTATAGATTTTCAATTAGACTAATTTTGAAGACGCTTTGTACCTACCTATCTAGCGCGTTATATTAGGTAGGTCTGTTGCAACTTTGTTAACAGTCACATATCTATAAAATAAATCAGAGGTGTCATTCAGACTTGTGATAAGTTCTATTTTAGTTTCGAAAACAATAATAATATAATTAATCGATCACATAACTTTGTAAATACATTAAAGCGTTGGAATTTGAACTTAGACCTTTAATAGTAGATTATATCATATGGGAGCAGAATAATATTTTTACGGAGAGGGCGCTTTTTTGAATCCAGAGCGAAGTGAGGGGTTCTAGAGTACAATCCCAAGCGTCGCGAGGGATTAATCGAGATAGTAGAATCCTGAACGTAGCAAGGGATTCAAAGTACGTTGTCCGAACCAAAAATATATTTTACGCCAGAGTGGTACACTATACTATTTATCACCTCTATGAGAAAATAAAAGGCGCCTCATATTTTATTGTAATATTATTATTTAATAAAACGTAGAGTAACAACTAAATTGAAATTAAATGGTATCTAATAATAAAACAAATAAAAACTTATAATTACATTCTTTTTATTCATTTTCTTGGCGCTGAACACTAACATTAAAAATACTTCCAAATTCAAAAAGTGCTCGGCAAAGATTATTCCGTCGCACTTATTTGTTCCAAATTCAAAATGTGCGCGGCAAAGATAATTAAAGTTCCTTATAGAAAACACCACCTTTGGGCACACTTAAAGGCGAACCCAGTAGTCCTTTTCGAATAGATTTGTGATGAAAATTATAAAACCATTGACCTCTTAGCTATTATAGGTAGGTAATTAAGCCATTGCATCTTCATGAGATCGAGTACTTCCATGACGACAATAAAGTAACCATCCAACAGCCATAGGACGTCTGTTGCTGGCATTAAGTATTTGGTTAAGTACGTAATGACTGCTGAACATGGGCCTCCGCTATGTATCTCCAATAATATCGGTTGGAAGCGGCTTGCATCCAGCGCGATCCAGCGATAATCGGTTCACCTTGTAAACACCCTAGGTACTCTGCGCTTGCTGGTACATGGTCTCCATTAGATAACTTCGACCACAACGGTCATCAGTTCTCCGCGCTATGTGCCCTGCCCACTGGCATTGCAATTTGCCAATTCGTTGGGGTAAATCGGTGACTTTGGTTCTTCTACGGACTTTTTTATTTCTGATTCGAACTCACAGAGAGACCCCAAGCGTAGTTTCTCACATACTTATAGCTCGTCCAATAAAATAACCCCAAGGCTCCATTACAACGATACGTTATATACATTGAATTTGGTGAGGCGCTACAAATGATTATTCCAAACAAACCTATTAATCAATCGAATATTTTTTTTAGTTCTCTGATTTCACCAAATAAGCAAATGATTTGGTTGAATTAGTAGATACCTAGTAATAAATTAACATACAAATATCGCATGTAGGTAATTCGAACATGTTCGTGTTAGAATCATTTACATTGAAGTAGAAATTCTAGAAGAACCTACGAAATTCATTCAGGCGTTATCAGTAGCATAGTGTCGATTTTTGCCGCCGAGGTCTACTAATTTGCCGCCCCCATCAATTTTTGTCGTTTCAGCGGTACGACGTAGGTTGTATACTATTGAACAAAGGCTTCTCTTAAAAATCGTAATAAGATGGTTAAAAGTAGTACCTAGCACAGGATCGAGACAAATGGCACATGAGGTGTTGAAGTTCTCGAGTGGAGACCACAAACTGGCAAGCGCAGAGTAGGAAGTGAACAAGGTGAACTAATGGCCTCATTAAACAGCACGATTGTGCTAGATGTACCTTATGAAGATAAGCTTCACCTAAATAGCTACACCCTAGATCTCATATCTACCAGTATGTAGTCAAATACAAACCTATCGGCATAAAAAGCAGCTTCCAACCTTATTAGGTACTTCATCATCATCAACATCAATCGTAGCCTTCTCGTTCCCTCTGCTGGGTATAGGCCTCTCTCTTATATGGTGCCATTTGTCTCGATCCTGTGCTAAGTAACTGCTTATAACCATCTTATTACGATCTTTAAGAGAGGCCTATATTCAATAGTATACAACCTACGTCGTACCGCTGAAACGACAAAAATTAATGGGGGCGGCAAATTAGTAGACCTCGGCGGCAAAAAACGACACTATGCTACTATAACGCCTGAATGAATTTCATATGTTATGGGACGACGTTGCTAAATTATATTGACAGGCGTTTAATGACTTAAAGTGTGGGCCAAATCACACTAGTTGGCGGATGTGAAGTTGACTACAAGCTGCGCAATATCCAATCAACTCACCACTACAAGTGAGCAGAGCCGGGATTTAAACTCACGACCTCACGATTGTAAAGCAGGTGACACTACCTCTAAACCACCACGGTATCTGCCTACTTAGATCTAATTCCGTGTATAGATAGGTATATAAGTAGATGTTGTAGCACGGTAATGATATATCTACTCGTAACAGTATTGTGATTCGGCCCTGTTCTTGAAATATCTAACTACAGCGCCACGTGGCCACGCAGAACATATCACGCGCTAGGGCTGCCCGCCTTCAGTATTTTAATTTCATCTACTTACTCTTTACCTACTTAAGTTTCTTTCTTTGCTATGATGTAAAATTACTATATATATATTACAAAAAATAAACGTGAATCGCACGCTTACTAGTTCCAAGATCCACAAGTTCGTTCGTCACTACGACGCGCCGCGACTGACAAGCTTACCGAGAGCATACCGAACTCCGAGGCGCGTAGGTGTGATTTGCGTTTCGACCGTTTGTATGAAGACGGAATACTGTTAGATATCACTACCGTAGTATCAAGCTATATTTACAAGGTATAGTTATAAAACCACACGTTCGTTCATCACTACGGCGCGCCGCGACTGAGTAGCATACCGAGAGCATACCGAACTCCGATGCGCGTAGGTATGATTCGCATTTCTAACCGTTTGTATGAAGACGGAATACTGTTATTTATCATTACCGTAGTATCAAGCTATATTTTACAAGGTATAGTCATAAATCCACACGTTCGTTCATCACTACGGCGCGCCGCGACTGAGTAGCTTACCGAGAGCATACCGAACTCCGAGGCGCGTAGGTATGATTCGCGTTCCGACCGTTTGTATGAAGACGGAATACTGTTAGCTATCATTACCGTAGTATCAAGCTAAATGTATAGTTATAAATCCACACGTTCGTTCATCACTACGGCGCGCCGCGACTGAGTAGCATACCGAGAGCATACCGAACTCCGAGGCGCGTAGGTATGATTTGCGTTCCAACCGTTTGTATGAAGACGGAATACTGTTAGCTATCATTACCGTAGTATCAAGCTATATTTTACAAGGTATTGTTATAAATCCACACGTTCGTTCATCACTACAATCTACAATCATTCACTTACTTATACACATACTCACACACTCGCCCTCATATCTCTCGCATGGAATCCTTGATCTCTCGTTGTTAAAGAACTAGCATGTTATTACAAATAAAGGAGACGTCCACAAGTGGTATATTATTCAGAGAAAAATCAAACTAAGATGGTATACATGTCGCAGCCAACTGGTTAAAATAGCCGTTTAATCAAACAGCTAGCCCTTTAACTGAACAACGCCATTCAATCACACGTCTAGCTTTTTAATTGAATATTTGAGGCGCTCAAAACGTTCAACACTACAGCTGATTCAAAAGCCGCCGTCTAATTGAATTAGTTCAGCGCTCACCACCGCGGCGCTAGGTGCGTTTTGTTTTCAATATGGCGTCAACCATTGAAGTATAATACACGAGAACTGAAGATTGTTGTCTATGACGACGTCAGCCAACTGCCGGCGTACGCCGGCGAAGCGCGCCGACCGGCCTTAGTCGCGATTAAACAAAATGGTTGAATATCAGACGTCAAAATATTATTTAAAAAATTAAAAATGGGGAAATGTGTAGTCAAAACCTCTTAATCCCGTTCTCAATTTCTTCATTAAGCTTCTGGAATTTATTTTCACAAGTAAATACGGTTTACACTATTCGTATTAATTGAAACTATCACATATATTATCATGATTTTAAAAGTAAATAATTTTACAGTTGGTGATGCCAGGTGAAACATGATTTTGTTTCCCCATAATTATGGGAGATTTCGACTAATTGATAATTACTTTTTTGATACTATAGGATATCCTCAGACAAAATACGTAAAGATAAATAATGGATAAAATCCATTAGAATATTACGAAAAAAACTGACTGGATAATAATAGTAAATAGTGAAACAGTAAAATTACAATAGATTACAATATAACTTCAATAAATACTAAAAATACAAGAGTACAAAGATAATAACAAATCCGGTACCTAGATTAATGGGCGGCATTAACGTCTACAGCGATTTTAAATAATACTAATAATCATTACTATTTTAATAATTATTGATAGTTATGAATCAAGCAGCAGAATCAGGCTTAAATAGGTTGTTGCAGCTCGATGGAATGTTTAGATATAGCACGATTAACTAGACGTGACTTAAGATGTTTTACGTGATAAAGATAGCGCATACTGTATAGATATGATTTAGTATATAAGCTGTTATTATTTAATAAATGGGACATTACACATTGAGAGTGAGACTCGAGTATTTTATTGTCTTCATACCGCCACCCGGCAAATTGGTGACCCCGAGTGGCCCGAGTGCAGTATCAGTTGGGGTCCCACTGCCATAGCGGCAAAGTGGTGACCCCCTACCCGAGTGTCGCGCAATGTAGTGAACACGCAAGAAGATTTGAGGGGGTTGACGATAAATCCGCTGGGTGACGTCAGACCTGCACCCCCACACCACCGACCATCGACACCTGGACAACGAGAAGAAATCTATGGAAGCTTATTTCGTGAATTTGAAGAAATTTTGTGGACAACTCATCTTTGCAAGACAGAGAAATGGCAAATACGCATAATTCAGCAAGGAAGATGTACAGACAACAGCACAAATCACATGGTTAACGAGAAGCAGTTTGTCACGCAATTTTTGAAGTAACATGAGTGAACGTCAAATCCAGGGTTCTGTAGCTGCAATGAAACGCGAATAACCCTTGGTATTTTGTTTACGTGTGAATTGATGAAATTGAATCAGCAGTCGCCAGCAGCCGAATATAGGACCACAGGAACTTGAGATGCCAATGCTGCCGCCGATAATACAGGTTGGATCTGCAAGTATTTTTTCGAAGTTGGCACCACCGAACGAGGACAAATCGAAGGTTGCGGAAAATTGCGTAGTACTGGAGGATTTGCCCAGACTCGTTTCCATTGCCAAACGACTGGTCAGTGATATATGGAGAAAATGTGATAATGGGAAATATGGCTGAAGCTGCGAACGCACGAAGATATATTTGAAATGTTCAGAGATTACGGAAAAAGTGTGTGTGACAACATTGTTTTAGTCTATTGTGCAAACTCAGGATAAAATCAGTGAAAATGGTTATATAGGAACGTGAAATTAGACGAAAATTGTGCACTGCCCATAGGATGTCGAAGTTCGAGTTCATAGATGAAGTCATAGATAGTATTTTTATGTGAATTGTGTAAAATATTTTTTTGTTTTTTAACTATAGGCATGTAATTTATATCGTTATATTTAGATTGTTTACAAACTGTATTTTAGTAGGTCATTATATCACTAGTAGGTAGTATGTATTTGCTTAGTTAGAGCTTTGTCATCACATTTCGAGTAGCGTCATACTGCGAATCGATTTACGTGATCAAAGGAATTCAGGCGATTTGAAGAATATTGTGTAACTATGCGGAATTTTTATAATGTTGATCAGTAAATGTAGAGCCTAACGAGCTGACTAAGCCAGTAGGTTCAGTTTTAGCTAATGCAAGCAAACTATAAACTGCAAAAGTAATCAAACAGACGTAAGCAAGGTCGCTGCAACATGATTAATAGGATTTTTGTTAGTTTTGGTTCGACTATTTTTAGGTAATAATTGTTTGTGAATATATATTACATTTTTTTCCAAGGGGGAAGTACTGTTGCAGCTCGATGGAATGTTTAGATATAGCACGATTAACTAGACGTGACTTAAGATGTTTTACGTGATAAAGATAGCGCATACTGTATAGATATGATTTAGTATATAAGCTGTTGTTATTCCTTAATAAATGACACATTACACACTGAGTGAGAGACTCTAGTATCTTATTGTCTTCATATCGTCACCTGGCAAAGGTTACGTTTTGTAATTATTAGTTTAATCAAATAGCTCGACGGCAACAGGTACGTATCTATGTCCGGAGATTGAAGTACAGGTATAGTATAACATATTAGGCTACAATTTTCAAAGAAGTTTTACGTGATACAGAGATACTGAAAAACCGCGCGCTGCGTGGTATAGGTATGTATGAGTGACACAGACTGCACGCGGGCCGTGCGGGGTGCGTGGTAACTAGTGGTAGCGTGGTAGCTTACGAACTCGGGCGCGGGTGGCGGTGTGGCTATGCTAGCTGTTAGTCTGCTATATTTATTATTGTTTATTATAATTGTTTACTCCAACGGTTCCAGAATAAAAAAATATAACTGCAATTTTCAAAACAATATATTGTAGATTCTTCATGCAATGCTTTCGAATTTTCTTAAGGAATATCCTGTCCTACAATATGACACGTTTTTGATAATTAAGTATTATTATGGCGATAATTATTTTAATTATCAAGAACGAATAAATATTGGTCGGATAAATGAATAAAATATTCTTTGTATTATAACTTTATTCATAATTACATCATATTATATTTGATTTTGATTAATGACTCAAATTCATAATGTTATTTCTAAAATGTTGATTATTAAAAATATCGGTTTGTATCACTGACATTGAGAAGATATTGTAACATTTTGGGGAAATTACAATCTAATGAACTGGCACCCTAAGTAGACATTGTCCGACTAAATTTAAAAATATTGCTATTTCTGTCATTTTCAACGTCTTACCGTACCTTAGCAACTAGTGTAACAGGGATAGAGATATGATTCTTTGATTACCTACCAACGATATTCGGGCGGTTAATGTGTCGCCATGCCTAGCAACGCAGTTGTTTGAGTCTGCTTATCTAGACATTAAACATCATTGGCGTCAACTAGTCGGTATTTTTGATTGTTACAAGATACTTATTTTTCGGAAAGAAAGTAGTACCTAAATATACGTTACTAGTGTTATTAAAGAGACAGAAAGTGAATCAAAATTTAAACAAATATTCGAGGAGAAATTACGGGATTATAAAATGCATCACCAAGATATTTATTGCAATTCTATAAATGATAAATAATCTATTGAACCTATCTGTTAAAAATGTTCAAAATGAGATAGAATACAGTTTATTCTTCTTGTTATCATTACGCTTATGTAGTAAATATCTTAAAATTTAGTTTTAATCGTGTCATGAACTCATTCGCTATACCAACTAAAAACCTAATAAATAACCTTTAAAAAAATAGCATTGTAAATTATTAATGCACTTTTGTTTTAGTTGTTTTGTAACAGTTTTCGTATTTTTTTTTAAATTTGTTGTATTATTTATTTTCAGGATCTTTTCGAAGACCCTGGACAAATGAAAGAATGCTTGAAGTAATATCTAATGTAAAGAACGCTAGGGTGTCCATGACTAACACGGAATGCAGGACTTCTATGTCTTATTATTGGATATCAAAATACGATTTAATGACAACTGGCAATGAAGAATATCTTATTTATAAAAGAAAGAGTCCTGATGATCCTGTGATACGCATTGTAACCCGAGAAGAGTATTTCACTATTCTAAATACTATTCATAAAGATTGCGGACATAGAGGCAGAGACAGAGACAGAAAGTTTGTATGAATGTTTGTGGATGGATCTTTGTTACTCTTTCACGTAAAAACTACTGAATCGATTTTAATGAAACTTTACAATAATATAGCTTATACATCAGAATAACACATAGGCTACAATTTATAAAGATATTGTGTGAATCGTCCAAAATGTAACGATATTTTTTATTTATTTATTTATTTGGTACACAAAACAGAATACAGTCAATAATATGCTTAAATATTGTAGTGATAAGAACTATGAGCTAAACCATATTCTAAAACATGTGAACACATCATGATTAATATAGAACAGTACTTAAGTATTTGGTAAAATACTATTCATATTAAGTAGGTTAATACAACAACAAAGTAATTTAATTATAACTACATTCACGGTGAACCGTAAATGCAATCCTCCTCACGTCTCTTTTAAATTTTGGTAAATTTGAATCGAAAATGTCTATTGCATTATGGTGTATCTTAAGAATTTCGTTGAACTGGCGACACATTCTAATGACTGGATTGTAAAAAGAACTATTGTTCTTATAGACGCGCAGGTAAAAGGTTTTAGGTTTGATGTAATAGCTGCTTCGGACTTTAGGAGTTACATTGAAATATATACTTCCCAAAAGGAAGGGAGAATCTATTTTTGAGTGTATTATTTTAAAGAGGCAAACAAAATCAAAGTAAGTGCGGCGAGTTTCAAGAGTTTGTAAATTAAATTTTTTCAACTTATCGCAGTACGACTTAAATTTACGATTTAAACCCTGTCTATTACATAATATGCGTAAACATTTTCGCTGTACACGTTCAATACGATTTACGTGCACCTTATAATGTGGAGACCAGATAACAGAATTGTATTCTAAGATACTACGAACTAAAGCATTGAATAAATTTAAAAAACTATTAAGATTTTTGAATTTTTTAGTGATTCGAGTAATAAAACCTAAAATTTTTGTGCTTTTATTAATTATGTAATCGTAGTGTTCGCGGAAAGTAAACTTCTCGTCCATTAAGACGCCTAGGTCCTTCACTACAGACTTTCTTTCCAAGTAATGGTCTTTAATTGTGTAATTATTTAATATTCGGTTGGTTTTGGTAGTGAATGTTATAACAAAACATTTTTTTACATTTAAAATCATGCTATTGTCTTGACACCATTTATCGAGAGTATTTAGATCTGACTGAAGAACCCTACAATCCTTGACGTCATGGACGTTTGAAAAAAGCTTTAGATCGTCCGCGTATAGAAGACAAGGGCTTTGGAATTTGTCGATAAGGTCATTGATAAAAGCGATAAAAAGTAGTGGCCCAAGATGAGAGCCTTGTGGCACACCAGAAGTTATTTGAACAGGAGAAGACAAAAAACCCTTAATCGCAACTAATTGGTTACGTCTAGTTAGGTACGATGCAATCCATCTTAACAAGTTGCCATGTATCCCAAAAAACAGTTCTAGTTTTCTAATCAAAGTAGGATGGCTTACTTTGTCAAACGCCTTGGCAAAGTCTGTATAAATGCAATCCACTTGGACCCTGCCCGCGAACGCTCTACATATAAAGTTCTTAAACTCTAACAAGTTAGATGTAGTAGAACGGTTTCGAATAAAACCATGTTGTCTAGGAGATAATAAAGGATATATGTGATGGAACAAAACATCGTAAACTAAAGTTTCAAAAGTTTACCTAAACAAGAGAGTATGCTGATAGGGCGGTTAGTTTTCGCAGCATGATCGATCACCAGATTTAAATATGGGGACTATATAAGCTGATTTCCATTGAGATGGAAAAACGCCTGTTTGCAGAGACTTGTTAAACAGAATTGAGAGAGGTTCACTTAAAACTTTACCACATTTTTTAATTACTAATGGAGGTATTCCGTCTGGACCTGCGCCTTTATTGGTATCAAGCTTGGCTATTTTTCGAATAACATCTTCTCTTGTGACCTCCATATTGCTTATGACATTCGCGTGTTGAGCTGAAGAAGAACTGAGATTACCGGAAGAACTAAAGTAATCTGAAAAAAGTTCACAAATTTCTATTCGGTCAGACGAAGTTTGATTACCATATTTCATTGTGAGGGGTATTGAATCTGTTCCTTTTTTGCTTTTTGCGTATTGCCAAAAGTGTTTAACATTGTTTTTTTCTAATGATTCCTCAACTGAGTTTATAAAATTATTGTAGTCTCGATCAATAAGTTTTTTACATCTCTGACGTAACATAGAAAACGTATCGTAGTCTCGGGGATTTTTGAATTTACGGTATAAGCGGTGAAATTTTAATTTCTCTTTGAGAGCACGTATTAAAGCAGCTGAAAACCACGTAGGACAGTTGTTAGCGTTCTTTTTTGTAAATGGAGTGTGTTGGGAGAGTATTTTATTAAATTCCTGATAAAAATTACTTGTCGAAATGTTAATATCTGGTCCCTGAAGCAACTCATTCCAATTAATGGACTCAAGATCTTTATTGATGTTTGTGTAGTTGCTCTTATTGAAATTCAAGCGTTTACTAACATTAGGCTTAAAATATTTAGTAATAGAACAAACATTTCCCATATCAATCACAAGAGAAGGATGATATCTATCTGGTTTACTGATGGCGTCAGTCCCGTGCACTTGTAACGTAAAAGTTGACAAAACGAGGTCTAAAAACCGGCCGTATGTATTAGCTATATTATTAAATTGACGAAGGTTGCAAAGTGAAATATTTTCCATTAAAAGGTCCGCTTTTTCACCATTAGGATTACAGGGCACCATGAAAAGAGAATCTGCAGATTTAGACCAACTGATATTAGGAGTATTAAAATCGCCAATAAAAAGAAATTCCTCCTGACCATGTGAACGAAGAATATTCTTCTGACAGTTTGCGTAAAATTCTTGCAAATTATGTAACGGTAAATACGGAGGAAGATAGCACAGACAAAGATTAATTATTTTAAATTTTTTCTCGCTAGGAATAATGCTAATCCACAAATCTTCGAAATTGGACTCCCGAGATGTGTGACGGACAAAGTCAATATGTTTTTTAATGGCTATTAAGACACCACCACCATCTTTTTTATGTATTTGTGTCGTGTGTCTATCACGTCTCACTACATTGTAACGACCATCAAACACCTCGGCGTCCAAGATTCCATCATTAAAATTAGTTTCAGTTAAACATATTATATCGTAATCACTATTTATAACATTAAGAAACACTTCATCTCATTTCGATCTTATGCGATTAACATTTTGGTAAAAAACTAACATTATGAAGCTTTAAGATTCCTAAATATAAAAATCTAAGAAGTTATAGAGAACTTATAATAACAATAAATAAATTACGACAATTTATCCAACGATTCCAAATTTTTTATCAGAATGCAGCCAGCAGCGTCGTTTTTACGAACATAAACTCGACCATACTTAACCCAGACATATCTGTATTTTAATTTTTCCTTGGCAACCCTCCTTGCTGCTGCGTGCAGGGCCTTGCATTCTGGTGACAGATGCTCCGCAACATATATTCTTTGTTTTTCGCATGAGAGACCAGATGCGTGGTATTCAGTGTGAAAATGTTGAGTAGGTAGGAAAATTCTGCCATCTGCGAGCTACTCTAGCGTGCGCTGCAAGAATGTCAAAATAAACAACTATTGATCGAATAACTGTCAAATAAATCGATGATCAGTATTTGGATATCATCATACTAATATTATGTACCTATATATACCTATATTAATGTTATAAATCCGAAAAGTTTGTTGGTTTGTTCTTCTTTCACGCAGCAACACGGCGAAACGGATTGATTTGATATTTGGCAAATTCCTAAATTAAATTAATTAAATGTCAATTTTCACGCGGGCGAAGCCGCGGGTAGAAGCTAATATATAATTTCTTACTTCTCAAGTTTTGAGCTTGGTACAATAAAGAATATTATGATTATTAATTTGTTTTTCATTTCTTCTTATTTCATCAAACTTTTGGTCACCTCTTAAACTTAATCCATCTGGAGGTTAGTGTATTAAATAACTTCCATGCTTGCAAAGCGCGGTCAGCAATAATTAAGCGTCTTGTAGAAGGAGTCAAGGCTTGATGATTGTAGAGATTAAAAACAATACGACTGTATTCCACTGATAAGTATATTCAGGAAGTTATAATTAGTTTTTACAAATTATTATAATACAGGAGATGCGAGATTATTACTTGCCAACTTGGCGGCCATCACAGAGAGAGAGAGAACATCACGGGGGACAGAGATAGTCGATTTTCTTATAACTATCTACAGACTATACAATATTGGGGATACCATTACTAAACTAATAATATTCCCAATAAACCATTATTTTAACACTTCCCCTCATGCGTAACATGAAAAACTTTCAACAATGTAGAACAACATACACAAATCATATGTGTAAACAATTAACAATTCAAGTTAACTTAACAAAACTACATTGTTCCTACTTCATGTCTAGCATGCCTCCATTATGACAACAAGTTACATGTTAATTAAAGTAACACAACACTATCTCTGTCACAGAAATACATTAGTGACTCTACATTACAAATATTGATGGCTTACAATACATGCAACATCTCAAGAATTTGGAACGTCTATTTATTACACATTTCTTAAACCTAAGTCAGCAATAAAAACATTATGCTTACAGCTAGATAGAGGTTTCGTAAAAATATCAGCCACCATTCTTTCAGTAGGTAAATAATCAATTACTACATTCTTTTCCTTAACAATATCTTTTACAAAATGGTAGCGTAAGTCAATATGCTTTGTCTTTTTATGACAATATTCTTTTGTCTCAAGCAACCTAAGAGCACTTTGATTATCGCTATAGATTCTACAATTTAATTGTTTCTTAAAAATTTCATACAAAAAATTTCTAACAAAACATATTTCCTTACAAGAATCCGCTAAGGCCAAGTACTCGCTTTCAGTCGTTGAAAGACTGACACAGCGTTGCTTGCGTGACTCCCAACATACAGTAGAGTCACCGATTTTTACAACAAAGCCACTATACGACCTTCTATCAACGACATTATTGGCAAAATCTGCATCAGCATAAACAGTTATATCAAAATTGCCGGATTTTTCAAAAACAAGTCTTTTATTAATTGTACCACTCAAGTACCTCAAAATCCGTTTTGCAGCCAACCAATGATGTCGCTTGAAAGCTGTGTTAAACTGACTTAAATGACTAAGAGCATACATAATGTCAGGTCTGGAACATACGGCCAAATACATTAAGCACCCTATCAATTCCCTATATGGATAAGTACTGTCTGACAGAGTGTCATCATCTGTGGCCTTGTCCAATTTGTTTACAACCATAGGTGTAGAAACACTTTTGCAATTAGTCATACCAAAACGTTCCAACAACTTCCTTATATATTCAGATTGGTCAAACATTAAGGTACCACGGGTCTTATCTCTATGTATTTTAATACCCAAACAATTCTTAAGAGTACCTAAACTTTTACAACTGAATTCCGATTGTAACAATTTATACAATTTAACTTTTTCATCATTACAACATGTTACAACATAGAAGTCATCGACATAAACAGCCACTAAAGTCAACTTATTGTCAATATTTTTAAAATAAACACATGGTTCACACTTGCTTTGAATGTAACCGTTGTTAGTCAATAGAACATGAACATTATTATTCCACAGCCTGCCTGCTTGTTTGAGACCATACAAACTTTTATTCAACAAACAAACTTTTGTCCTATCATTTGAAAATCCTAAAGGCTGTTCCATATAAATACATTCATCAAGTTTGGAATTTAAAAAAGCTGTATTTATATCTATATGTTCTATATCCATGTCAAGCTCATTAGCTATACAAAATAAAATTCTAAGTGAAGAGTGTCGTACAACAGGTGAGAAGGTATCCATATAATCTACCCCAGGTTTTTGACTGAACCCCCTTGCAACTAGACGGGCTTTATATATTGGGTAATCACCTGAATCATCAGACTTTAGTTTATAAACCCATTTGCAACTTACTATGTTACAACCACTCGGTCTGTCCACTAATTGCCAAACATTATTTTTCATAAGTGAATTAAATTCATCCTGCATAGCAGCTAGCCATTTTTCTTTATCAGGGCTTGCTAATGCTTCCTCATAGGTTTGTGGTTCATTATGAAAATTGACCAAGAGAGAAATGTCTGATGAATCAGATAGATCATAATCTACATACCTTACTGGTTTATTGTTTCTAGTAGAACGAACAGGTCGCTCGCTAACACTACTAGGAACCTGTTGTGTAGAACCTTCCCCTCGAACGACTGTTTCGTTCATGGAAGTATCACATGGCACTCTGCCATCTCCACTGTCGCTACTGTCGAGCCACTCAGCGCTTTGGAACGAGGACTCTCCTGAAACGGGAGATAAATATAAATTATCATTTGAATTATTATTATCATTCATCACATTCACATTGGATTCAATTGCATTATTAATATCACAGTTATTTTCCTCTATCGTATTGTCAGAATTCCTTAAAACTTCATTGTGCATTTGCACCTGACAAACATCATCATTATTATTAACATTACTAGGCATTTTATGCATATCACTAGTACCTTGAAATTGGTGGCTTTGCATGCCAATTTCAGAAATAGTATCATTACATACTTTTTGTGTCTTAATATTGCTCTCTATGCAGTGGTCAACAAACTGATTCTCAAAGAATGACACGGTTCTAGAATAAATGATCTGCCTTGGATTAGAAGGATCAATTAACCTATATCCTTTTGTATGTTCACCATACCCCACAAAAATACAACGCTTAGATTTCGAATCAAGCTTGTCACGCCTCATACTTGGAATTAATGTCATAGCCATACAACCAAAAACACGGAGATGACTAACATCTACTTTACGGCCTGTCCAAACTTCTTCAGGTACCTTACCTTCTAAAGCTGCTGTAGGGCTTCGGTTTTTCAGATATATAGCGGTAGATATCGCCTCACCCCAATATTCCCTAGGAAGTTGTGCTTCACGAAGCATGCAGCGAGCTTTCTCAAAAAGAGTTCGGTTCAGCCTTTCTGAGACACCATTCTGGGAAGGACTGTATGGGCAGGTGGTCTGATGAACAATACCCTCACCTTCTAAATACTTGGAGAACTCAGCATTACAATATTCTCCACCTCTATCGGTTCGCAGACATTTAACAAAACAACCAGTTTGTTTCTCGACAGTTGCCTTAAAGCACTTAAACTTGGACAAAACTTCAGACTTACGTGTGATTAAATAACCAAATGTTTTCCTCGAAAAATCATCGGTGAACGTGACTAAGTACCTGGAACCACCCAGACTACTCACTGGCATGGGACCCGCAACATCGGAATGGATAAGCTCCAACAGCTGTTCAGCACGCTTGGCTTCACCCCTAGGAAACTTCTTGACAGCCTGCTTCCCCTCAACGCATGACACACATTTAGGAATGGTTGCGTCATACTGAGTCAAGTGATCCATACCTGAAACTAGCTTACGGAGAACACTTACCCCTTTATAACTCAAATGTCCCAGCCTTCTGTGCCATCGCTCCGATGAACACATGGTCGCCTCAGTGTCTGGCAAACTCTGTAGCTTCGACACAGCTTCCATGTCAACATTCATGGCTACATCTGAATTCACCTGTGAATCAGAAACAAAAACACCACACACCTTGTCCAATACATAAATTCCGCCTTGTCTAGTAGCAGTAACTAACAATGAACAACCCTTGGAAACGTAACACTTATTTTCTTTAAAGTTTATTGATAAACCCTTCTCACTTAATTTACTGACACTGATTAAATTGGTTGAGAGAGTTGGTACGAACATAACATCATTAATAAGTTGTGTTTTATTTCCTATACAAATGTTCACATCACCAATACCTAGACTTAACATGGAATTCCCATCTGCGGTGCAAACTGTCTTCGTAAAACTCTTGAAATTACAATACCACTGCATATTATTGCACATGTGTGCGCTCGCCCCACTATCAAGCAACCAGGTTGAGTCTTCAAAATTTCTGCTTGTCGCTTCAGTCAGTAAAGCCATATCTTGCTTATTATTTGACTCTAAGTGTCTTTTATACTTGTAGCATTTGGATTTGATGTGTCCTGTCTTCTTACAAAAATGACATGATATTTTCTTCTTATATTTTGACAAGAGAGCTAATTCACCAACTGGTTCACGTTCACGTTTTCTTCTGTGCTCTTCTTGAAGAAGTCTCATCCTTACGATCTCGCTACTGACACTCCCGGATATTGCAACAGCTTCTAGACTCGATACCACCACATCATAATCTTGTGGTAAACCCGATAGTATCAACTCGGCAACCTCAGCATCTTCCAGTAATCTTCCAATATCGGTCAGTTGCTGCACCAACGTCATAATGTGTTCAATATACGCCTCCATGTTGTTGTAATCGGTATAAGAAGCACGATGTAACTGCCGTAAAAGTATAACTCGACGACAAAAACCTTTATCCTCAAATGTTGAGATCAATTTATTCCATGCTTCATGAGCGGTCGCGGCATTTCTCACGTACTGGATACATGATGGTTTAATTGATAAACAAATTCGTGCGAGCGCTCGCCTGTCCCGGGATGGATCAATCGAATCCGTAGTATCAACAGACTGCCACAAATCTTCTAGAATCAGGGCATTCTTCATCTGAAATTTCCATAAATGGAAATTAGCCACGCCGTCTAATTTCTCGAACACGTAATGGCGGCTGTCTCCGCCTGAATATGGAGTTTGAACATTATGTACAGCTTCACCACCAAAACTCATATTGCCTTTCTTTTCCGTCTGTTTTTCACTTTGACCTAGACCCTTTTACAAATATCTGGGCCCATAACCTCTGGAGGTTAGTGTATTAAATAACTTCCATGCTTGCAAAGCGCGGTCAGCAATAATTAAGCGTCTTGTAGAAGGAGTCAAGGCTTGATGATTGTAGAGATTAAAAACAATACGACTGTATTCCACTGATAAGTATATTCAGGAAGTTATAATTAGTTTTTACAAATTATTATAATACAGGAGATGCGAGATTATTACTTGCCAACTTGGCGGCCATCACAGAGAGAGAGAGAACATCACGGGGGACAGAGATAGTCGATTTTCTTATAACTATCTACAGACTATACAATATTGGGGATACCATTACTAAACTAATAATATTCCCAATAAACCATTATTTTAACAATCCAAGGATAATCTCCCAAGAAATTACAAAAAGTTTTCCTGTTGTCTCAAATGACATACTAAACTAATGGTCACCCTGTTAATTTACGATTTAACCAGTTGGCTAAGCGTCGTCTAGCTATAGTGTTGAACGTCGCAATCAACAAGTCGGCTAAACGACGTATAGCCGTGTGATTGAATGGCGTTGTTCAGTGTTTGATTGAATGGCTATTTTAACCAGTTGGCTGCGACATACACATCATTTGAAAGCTTGATTTATGGGCTTCCCAAAAATATTTAATTTAGATTTTTTCACCCCTCCAATTTTGTTTTAAATGCGATGAATAAATTGTATGAAAAATAACAATACAGCTTTTAATTTTTTCTAGTTTAGCAATAATAAAGTGCTCCTATGGTTATTTTACTTCTATTCGTAGCTGATTCTTCCACATTTTTATCTTAATTTGCTAAAGTTAAAAATTATAACCTACCAGTGTGACCAGTTAGTAGGTACAATGTGACAAAAAACACTTAAAAAGTGTGTCTAATGGGTAAAAATGCTTTTATTTAACTATTTGGAGTTTACTTAATCAGGGTTGATACAGATAAACTACCTATTGAGCCAAATATATTTATTTATCCTAATAAACTCAAAATTAATTTTTAAAAAATCGGAGTGCTCTTTTTTGTTTTTAACAGTTGTAATAGAATCAGAAAAATATGTACTTTCTCGAAATGTAACGAGTGTTGTGGTTAGAATTTTTGTTAGGTTATAATTATTATTATACCAGCCTCCATACATTTTGTGGACATGTCCTTTGTAAATTGTTTCAATGACGAAGCCGCGCAAATTCTTTAAGAGTAATTATATTTCACCGGGCCACCAAGATACAGGCATCGCCTAGTTTATGGCGCACCGGCACTGCGCAATATCGGCAAATGTTTATTTAATAATATTTTAATAATACTACATAATACATAATAATAATACTATTACGGCGCGCCGCGACTGACTAGCATTCCGAGAGCATACCGAACTCCGAGGCGCGTAGGTATGATTCGCATTTCCAACCTTTTGTATGAAGACAGAATACTGTTAGATATCATTACCGTGTAGGTAGGTACCTATCTACTTTACTATCTGTAACACAACAGAAGATAAAACTTCACGGAACGTGACGAAAACACCAAATTTCCAATTAAATGAATGGATTACCTCACAGCGTCATTGGCATTCAATACTGGTCTTGATGGGAGTTTCCTCAAGATCTTCCATCTTGTGTTCTTTGTTTTTGGCCTTGAATAGACATCATGAATGGGTAAAAAAAACATAATTATAATTATAGTAGATTTTTATTTACCAAAAAATATTGAACACGTATTTTTTTGTCAATCAAACAACAATTGTTAAAGCTAAAATATTAAAATTTTTATATGAACACCGGATACAACTCACGATTATTTGAGCGGTCGAACCGCTATGCGTCCGACCGGTTTCAGAGTAGTTAGTACTCTTTCTTCAGGGAATACGCGCGCCCCCGACAACGGACGCCCGCGCACTTGTCGGGGGCGCGCGTATTCCCTGAAGAAAGAGTACTAACTACTCTGAAACCGGTCGGACGCATAGCGGTTCGACCGCTCAAATAATCGTGAGTTGTATCCGGTGTTCATATAAAATTTTAATAATGAATCCTCACGCTAGTTTTAATGGAGCTAAAATATTGTCAAAGTTTGGGAGTGGAGGCCATTTATTTATTTATTTACAGTAAATATACTACTAGTGCGCTCATTGGTTTTCTCAATTTTTTCTTACGGTGCCAAATCCTGGAAGATAAAACAGAAAGAAAGAACGAAAATCGACGCTTTTGAAATGTGGTGCTGGAGGCGTATGTTGCGAATCCCATGGACCGCACGTAGAACGAACGTGTCGATACTCAAGGAGCTCGCAATAATCACTAGATTATCCACTACATGTTTCCAGCGGATACTCGCGTATTTCGGACACGTCGCACGCAGAAACCCGGATTGTCTGGAAAAACTAACGGTGGTTGGGCAGGTCGACGGGAAAAGACCACGCGGGCGTTCTCCTACCCGTTGGTCTGACCAAATAAAAACACTTACTGGCCTGCCTATAACTAAAGCCATTAAGATCGCCGAGGACAAAACCGCATGGAAGATCATGGTGCAGCAAGTGGCGAACATTCCATAGTAGACACAACTTTCAGCAATGAAGATACCGATTAAGAAGATTCAGATATAGATTATCAAAAAATATTGGACATTTTGGAAATTTTACCAAAATAATAATAGATAATATAATCGAATACGCGGCGGGGTAATTACATCATGCCTATGGGACTATCTCACGGCTAAACACTATAGTGTATCCATTCATAGGCCATAGAACGCCCACTGCTGGACACAGGCCTCCACTATGGATCTCTAATAACACCGGTTGGCGGCTTCGCTGCCAATCGCTGTGCTATGTTGGATCTAATTAGGTATATTCCTGATTCAATCTCGTCTTCGTAAAATATAATATTATTATACACCTAATTAGCCTGTTAGTTAGTTTCCTCAAGATGTATACACGTCTATGCTTACAAGGAGTTATTAAAAAAGACATGCCCTTTCCTCAAGAAAATATTATGTCTGTAACTTCATATACAGGGTTATTCCTAATAAATTAGCATCCTTTTAGGGGCGTATTCTGTTCATCAAAACTTTTGTTCTACGACTTTTGTCAATCACTTCATTAAAACTACCGTGAGTATTCATCATAACTATAACAAAATACGGCTAAAACTCACGTTATAATTATACGGTCGATCCGCAAGAAATTCAACCAGTTTCGGAGTATTTAGAATACGCGCACCCCCGTCGACTGGCGCGCGCGCACCAGTCGACGGGGGTGCGCGTTTTCCCTGAAGATGGAATTCTAAATACTCCGAAACTGGGGCCTTATTTTGTAAGCGCTCTGGCGTTCGGCTTCACCTTTCCTCCCGCTCGCTCTCGCGGCGTGATTAACTGCTGCGAGCAGGAGAAAACGCGAAGCCGAACGTCAGAGCGCTTACAAAATAAGGCCCCAGGTTGGATTCCTAGCGGATCGACCGTATAATTATAACGTGAGTTTTAGCCGTATTCTGTTATAGTTATGACTTTTGTCAAAACTAAAAAAAATATTGGTGTTCCTAAAAATATCGTTTACCCGCGACCAAATGCATGGAACAGCTGATATTTTGTTTGAGTTTTAATGCACAGAATAAGGCCCTGAAGGGATGCTAATTGATTAGAAATAACCCTGTATAGCGTAGACGCTACTCATTGACTTCACATAATTTGTCATAAGTAAGGCACATCCTATCCTCTCGACGATATAAGTCTTTGCGCTACAATAACTCTAGTCTGTGCACAAATAAAAGGGTTTGCTCAGAGCTACCGTCATGATTATTTGCAGCCACAGTAACAATGTATCCGTGACAGTAAACATTTTACATCGACCACATACTGCGGAAGCGTGGGCAGCACACGGCCCTATTCTGTACAATGTGATATTTGAATGCCTCAGTGGCCCAGTGGTAAGTGACCCTGGCTCCTGGGTCACTAACCAATGGGCCACTGAGAGCCTTTTTCGGTTCAGTTTTAAGAATATATTTATCTGTTGTTTTTAAACTTTCGCGATTTAAACTCATTATTATTATGTACTTCGGGACTAATCGCGTACTAAAATTACGAGATAAATATGTACCTCATCATCCCGACGTTTCGGCCGAGTGCATCGACCGTGGTCACGGGTAGTCTGAGTCTATAAGGGATGATGAGGTATTTATTTATCTCGTAATTTTAGTGCGCGATTAGTCCCGTAGTATATGGTAAAAATAAATTTATTTTTCGCAAAAAATGGCAACACCGACTTTCATCGTGTACAAAAATCGAATAGTTCAATTGAATTGATGTATGTACATACATTTTTTACATAATTGTTGGTTTTTCGAAAATGGCTCAGCTGATTTTGATAAAATGAAATCACCTCGGGAGTAGGTAGGTATACCCTTTCGAAATAAAAATATTGTTTTGATTCGGTTCAAAATTGCCGCAAATATCAAACATACAAAAATACATACAGACATATATAGAACCTCTACCTTTTTGAAGTCCTGCATCGTTTCGAGTCCTGCGTCGTTTCGCCCCGCAAGCGGTTCGGCCCGCGGGGCGAATCGCCCAAGACTCTTTTTGAAGGTCCCCATTCGCCCCGCATTGTTTGGAGCGGGCCGAATGGGGACCTTGGAAGTCGGAAAATAAGCTGTCATTTCTTTGGATGTTCTTGTAATTATTTTATGCAGAGTCAATACACATTTGCTGCCAATTGGCAGTGGGCTTAAGCATTTGGATTATCTTTAGACCTTCAAGGGTCTATGGATGATCCAATCGCATTCTATGTAGTAGGTAGTAGTGTAGTTCACACCACAGGCTTTTCGGTGAAGGAAAACATCGCGAGGCAACCCGTATACGTCCGTAGAAGAAATTCGACGACGTATATGAATCCATGTAGTATGTGAAGCCGTGGTGGCCTAGTGGTAATGAGACCCGCCTTGCAATCGTGAGGTCGTGGGTTCAATTCCCGGACCCGTACCAATGAATTCCTTGGAATTTATGTACGGAATTTCACACCAATGGCTTTTCGGTGAAGGAAAACATCGTGAGGCAACCTGCATACGTCCGTAGAAGATTTCTATGCGTATGTGAATCCACCAACCCGCACTGGGCCAGCGTGGTGGATATGGCCCAATCACCCTTCGTGGGTAGGCCTACGTCCTGCAGTGGACTATTAAAAAGGCTGGTACGGTACAGTATATGAATCCACCAACCCGCACTGGGCCCGCGTGGTGGATATGGCCCAATCACCCTTCGTGGGTAGGCCTACGTCCTGCAGTAGACTACTAAAAAGGCTAGTACAGTAGTGTAGTTAGTTTTAGCATATATATAAAGTAGTAATGTATCCATCCATCAACCATAAGAAATCCACTGACACTTTCCAACTGAACTGTTCGTTCGTTCGTTTCAGCCATAGGACGTCTACTGCTGGACTTAGGCCTCCCCTATGGATCTCCAATAAGACCGATTGGAAGCGGCTTGCATCCAGCGCGATCCTGCGGTCTTAAAGAGGTCATCCGTCCACCTTGTGGGTGGACGTCCTACGCTGCGCTTGCCGGTATGTGGTCTCCACTCGAGAACTTTTCGATCCCATCGGTCATCAGTCCTCCTTGCTACGTGCCCTGCCCATTGCCACTTCAACTTGCCAATCCGCTGGGCTATGTCGGTAACTTTGGTTCTCCTACGTTACTCCTAATTCCTGATTCGATCTCGCAGAGAGACTCCGACCATAGCCCTATAGCTCGTTGGGCTATTTGGAGCTTATTCATAAGGCCCATAGTAAGAGACCACGTTTCAGTGCCATAAGTCATCACTGGCAACACATACTGGTCGAAACTTTCGACTTGAGGCACTGAGGTATGTCGGACGAGAAGATGCAGGTACCTAATTCGATTCGGTACCTAAGCAATTTTCCGAACGTTGCTCAACCGAATTGGATTCGGCGATCGGCCTCTTTATTGAAGTCGGACCTACCTAACTGGACTACTTGTCCTGGGTAGACGTACGACTCAACGACTTCAAGAACCGAGTTCCCAACAGAAATCGGGGTGGTGAAAGTAGTATTGTATACACATTTTAAAATATATATCAAATGCAACGTTAACACAGAACAAAACATGATTATAATAGAATAGAATAGAAAACGCTTTATTGTTCACACAATTTACAATATAACAATAAAAGAATACAATATACAATAATTAAAATAGTGCGACAACCGGCGGCCTTATCGCTTGGAGCGATTTCTTCCAGGCAACCTGATTAAGAGAGGAAAGGATTATAGAGGAAGGTAAGGGACGGGGTGTACAATAATGGCGAATTAATTAAAACAAAAATGCACTTGAATAATGAGTCATAAATAAATGATTTGTTATCTTGTAGAGCTTTTAGAATTGAAGATTCCCATAAATTGTTTTCCTAAACAAAACTTACAATTTAACTTCTCTTTTATTTGTTTGGTAAAAGGAACATGCACGAGGATTTTAGAAAATAAAAAATGGTCAGAAATACCTAAACAAAATGTCGAATAATCTAGAATTAGCCCGCTCATAAGTAAAGCTAGCTTTGTGTCGACAAATATTTATACTTTTAATACTAAGGCAACTCATTAAAATCTTTGAATAGCTAGTAAATTAGCAAAGTCGTAGCTCAGCTAGTTTTTACAATAAATCATGTCTTTAATGTCTGTTTTAGAACTTAAGACAGAAGATCAAGTTGTTTTTAACCAACTTCAAAAAAGAGATAGGTAATGTAAAGGTTTAACGAATAAATTACTAAAACTATGAGGTTCTCAGAAGATTGTATTTCAAAAGTTATATTTTTATTATAATTTATTAATGCATTTTGTTGTAAATAATAAGGACACTAAGCCCGATTACAGAGGCGCCAGCGTAACTATATTAGCTAAATAGCATAGTTCTGTTTCTTTTTCACTTCAGGCATTCGATAGAGAGAACGCTTTTTTTGTAGCTATTTAATTTACGCTGGCGCCTCTGTAATCGGGCTTACTTGCTAGATTATAAAAAGATTCCGTTATTTATGTATGCATGCGCGAGATTAGACCGTTTTTATTCATTTTTAGGGTTACGTACACAAAGGGTAAGAACGGGACCCTGTTACTAAGACTCTGCTGTCCGTCTGTATACCTATCTGTCTCCAGACTGTATCTCATGAACGGTTATAGCTAGAACGTTGACATTTTCACAGATGATGTATTTCTGTTGCCGCTATAACAACAATTATTGAAAACAGAAAAAAATATAAGGGGAGCTATCAAACAACAAACTTGTTTTTTTTTATTATTGTTGTTATTAATTTGCCGTTATTTGCACGATTTTAATATCGGTGACAGGTAAATGCTTGAAATATTCACACAGTATTTGGTTATGATAGACTTTAAAGATAAATAGTAAAATTAAATGTAATAATAATATTTAAGGACTCCCATACTAGACACGTGATTTGGTTGCTCGATATTAATAACGGCAACAGGCAGATGCTTAAAATAATCACAGAATATTAAGTTGTACATTCCTTTAAAAAATAAATAATTAAATTAAAATAAAATATATTATGAAAGGGGCTTCCATACCGCAAGGAACATTTCGTGCGCGAGTCCATCTCGCACTTGACCGATTCTTTTTTTATTTATGTTACGCTACTTATTGACAATAGGTCAACCTACAAATCAAAAGCTAATAAAACATAACATTTTTTGTCATATACAGTGCAGGGTTGAGTCCGTGGGACGCACGAATGATTAGTATTTACAAGCACTAAGCGCTCCACTCCCGCATCTACCTAGCTCCTGGGGGAAGGTACTTAAACGCGTTGCACCATAACTGTGTGCGGTAAAACAAAATTTATGGTAAAAATATTTGTCGACGTCCCTGGGACGCACCCTGCAAATTAAGGGTTAAAATTGCATTCCCCAAATTAACATGTTTTCATTCTTTTTTTAATATAGTAAGTAGAGTTAAAAACTAGCTAAAAACAAATTAACTACTCAATTGCCTGATTAAAATCTAGATATTTTTTGTCCGATAATGTTACAATGCGGAAACTCATATAGATTGCAAATTAAATTACATTATTGTTAGGCTGCGTTTCTAATGACCAGTTGTATTTTTCGGGTGGGGACTTCAAGCGTAGCGTAAGACGTCGACTCTTCGAGAAAAGCGTCGACTGCATGATCTCGTTCAATTAAAGCCACTTTTATTGAAAAAAAAAATGGATAATTTTATTCGATACTACTATGTATATGTACTCTATAAAATATAGCTTGATCTCTGCGACAGCTGTCAGAAAAATCACACCTATGAAGTCCTGAATTTCTTAATAGTACAGACAGAACCTGTCAATGTCATACTTTACGGGCCGATTAGTGATGGGCGACGAATGATCGTGACCACAGAGTTTTAGATAGAGTTTTATTTAAAATGTCGATAGTTTATACTAACGATATTTTAAATAAAATTTAATTTATCATTAATTTTATTGTATTGTATTTTAATATCATATTTACATGTGTAATTAAATTAAACCCAATTATATGTTACATTAGCATCGATAATAGTGAAAAATGTCGATAAATACTATAGTTACATTATTATGAGTATTTAATTAATATCATAACATTATTTACATGTGTACATACTTGATCTTAAATAATAGTAAGTAAATAAAATCCAATTTCTCACCTACAACTACTCATTCGATTTCGTTAAAACATTGTTTGATAATCGATTTTTTCCACCACTGTCCCAACTCTAAAAATGTCAATCTTCTATGTCAATGTCACTGCCACAGAGATCAAGCTATCTTTTATGCAGTATACTAGCGACGGCCTTTGTCTAGCAGTGGATCATTTAATAAGGCTGAAACAAATTAAAGAATTTTTAACAATTAATGTCCTTATTACTAAGTAGGTACTTATACTTTAGGCCCTGATGCAGGGGCACTAGAATCTGAGATCAAATTAAAAATGAGGACAGAATGTTGCGAAACAAACACGTAAGGCCGGCAAAACTACGCCTCGCCGTGTACAGCCACAATTACACACACAAACACGTACAACGAAACTACGCCTTGGCTCGTCAGTCGAACTATGCATGGCGGCGCAACACCAACACATTCACCACAGGTATAAATAATTATTTTTGCACAAAATAGCATGACCGACTTCACCCGTGTACAGAATCATTACATATTATAAAACAAAGGCGCTTTCCGCTGTCTGTCCTCAAGTATGCTTATATCTTTAAAACTACGCAACCGATTTTGATGCAGTTTTTTTTAATAGATAAAGTAATTCAAAAGAAATGTTTATATGTATAATACACCTGTGCGAAGCGGGGTCGCATCGCTAGAACGCAAATATTATGCACGGATCGATGTAACATTTTTCACATTATTGTTTATTTATCAAAAATGGCTCAGCCAATTTCGATAAAATTTAAATGGAACCAATTTCGTAGTATACTCTTTCCAATAAAAAAAAGAATATTGAAATCGGACTACTATGAAAAAAGGCATGCGTGGTTATACATAAAAAATAATAATAATATACG
The DNA here is from genome assembly GCA_949316475.1 of Hypomecis punctinalis. Classification (NCBI taxonomy): domain Eukaryota; kingdom Metazoa; phylum Arthropoda; class Insecta; order Lepidoptera; family Geometridae; genus Hypomecis; species Hypomecis punctinalis. The sequence continues at coordinate 18,024,897 of OX438816.1, forward strand.
CTTAGAATTGTATACCTCCTCCGGTGGTTCGTCGGTCAAAAAACTGGCCTCACACATGTCTGTTCACGACGTTTTGTCTTGATTTTTTTATTTGGCCCCTGGCTGTAGTAAGAGCCTACTAAAAGGGGACCTCTGCGCTCGCGGATGCTTGGAGATGGGGTAGCCATCCACTCTAAACGGGTCCAGGAAAGACGAAAATGGTGGGTGGCCACATTGTCGTATTTGACTGTATGTGTCAATTATTGATTGCAGGACGTTAAAAGAAAAGTGCTGGGAGATCCGGTGCGTTCCCCTGGATATCCTGGAGTTTCCAACGTGCAGCCACAACAACAATTAAGAACAGGCAGCTTTTTTTTTAATTTCAAATAGGTTCGCGTTTTACTACACACTGCCTGATGTTAAGCAGATGTGCGGTCTAAGGTGTAGCACGCTTACCTAGAAGATACCTATTTACTCGGGATTTGAAGACACCCACGTTGTACTTTAACGGGAAGACATACCCAGGCAAAGCGTTCCACATTCCGGCTATTCGTGTGAGGAATGAGGATTCGAAACGCTTGGTTCTAACGCGCGGAATGTCCACCATAAAAGGGTGGCTCTTTGGTCACGTCTGTCTAGCCGTACGATAGAAGAAAGGGGCAGGGGGGACCAGATTGTGCAACTCCTGGGCGCACTCTCCGAAGTGTATCCGGTAAAAGGCCGACAAACACGCTACCTTGCGACGATGCTCAAGACTTTGCAGCTGCGACTTAGTCAAGGTCTCGAGCTAGGTAGTAAGTAACATTCAAGCATTTGCAGTTGCGATTGGATCGTATCAGTGCTTGGAAAGGATTCAGAGGTCATATCTTTATCAAGCTCGGTTCAATCGACACTACGACTTCCGGAACACTAAGTTCCTGCTTCTTTTATTACTTACTTTGTTATTAAAAATTTATAATCAGTTATTATTATTTCTTTGACACGAATATCGTCACGTTTAATTAAACTGTTGTCTAGTGCAGTCTTTATTCAGGTATTAGACGGTTGTCTACGATACGAGATAAACCTAGATCTAGCTTAAGATAAAGCCTAGATATAGCTAGATCTAAGTTCCATGTTTTACTAAGGAACCCTAAAGATCAACCGGATAGTAGATAACATTTCTTTTTTAGATGTGTGATAAATAATGATAAAGAAAACAATAAGTTCCTACAGTCCGGATGTCTCGCCCTGCAGGGCTAGCACGGCAGGTGGAATATATTTCCCGGGGAGTGGAATAATAGTCTTTCCCGTTCTCATTTCTATCCACGTCTAGAGCATGGCTACTTAAGTGGAGTAGTTTTTTCCTCGGGAAAGATGGTGGTATACCTTTCCCCGCCTCATTATTGCCATATAAAACGAATTAAAGAAAAGTTACGTTACAACCATCAAACTTCACATCTGGTGTCAGAGTTTTTAATCCGCCAGAAGGCCTGTAATAATAATAACATTCAACAATCCTCAGTTTAAAGAGTCACCCGAGCCATAGTAGCGCTCAGTTGTAATTGTCTACCAGACCACGGTCAGCGGTTGGTTGGGTGACCGTAGTCTGGTAGACATTGCTTAACAGTGATCTCTAAAAATGCCTACTCGAACCTCAGACTAAATAAAAAAACCGGACAAGTACGAGTCAGGCTCGCACATGGAGGGTTCCGTACAAATCCAGAAAATTTCTCAAAATTGGGAAGTAAGTTGTTAAAATCTCCATACCATAACCATCGACATAAAAGTTTTTTTTCACTTTTCTCGTATATCGAAATTACACATTGTTAATATAATTAAAAAACCTGTTTTAGTATGTGCTAATGAAGTTTTTTTATGTGAAACCTTACATGATACGATTTACTCACTTTGAATTTTGAACCCATATTTTATGAATTTTGAGGCCCTCTTTTTTACGATTCAAACAAAAATGTACAGTTTTCAGATTTATTCCTATATGTGTACTTTGAGACAATGCTTCTCGGCCAAATTTCATAGTTCTATGTTAATGGGAAGTACCCTGTAGGTTTTGATTTTTGTGAGTGCAAAATATGCGGTTTTTTACGACATAAACGGCTCTAACTTTTTTAGACAATAACTGAGAAGTTTTTCTTTTAAAAACTTCAAGAGATCATAGCTATACATATACAGTTTAAATTTCAACTCGATATCTTTACGCGTTCCCGAGATAAAGAGTCTTGACATACACACAGACGGACAGACGGACAACAAAGTGATCCTATAAGGGTCCCGTTTTTTCCGTTTGAGGTACGGAACCCTAAAAATCAAGACAGAATGTTGTGAACAAACAAGTGAGGCCTACCAAAACTACGCCTTACCGTGTACAGACAATTTACACGCCATCAACGTACAAGGAAACTACGCCTAGGCTTGACAGTCGAACTATGACGGCGCAACAGCGACGCACTCACACATGTATAAAAAACCGGTTTCACTTGACTGTTCAACGACGTTCCTTCTTGATTTTTTATTTGCTCTGAGACTCGAACTACTTAACCGCTTCAATAGATGAATCCAATCTGAACACGACCTAATACTTATCCAAATGCAAAAGATGTTAATATTAATATGCAATAGTTATCTATAAGTAATTCTGTGAGTTTTTGCCTGATCACGGATGGGGTAAAGACCGAGGCGAGAAATTAAAACATGACGTGGTCCTGCTAATACCTGCTCAGTATTATAATATGGTATAGTAGTTTTGTAAATTAGTAATTCAAATTGCTGGACCTATATACTTCCTAGAATATTTCATTGGTTTATACTAAGATTAATTTTCAAATTATATCGTAATGAGATTAATCCGAGGTACCTACGATTACTGCTAGTTGAATCCTATGTTTTATATCCGTGACCACCACAAAGTACCTACTGATGCTTTATCTTTTTTTTTGGCTTTTGTTTGCAGCTTCACCCGTCTGATATAGTTTTTGATGAAAAAAAACCAGACAAGTGCGAGTCAGGCTCGCACATCGAGGGCTCCGTATAAAAGCAGAAAATTTCACAAAATCGGGAAGTAAGAAAAATATTTTTTTTCTCGTCATACATGGAAAATTACACATTGCAAAAATAATTAAAAACCTGTTTTAGCATGTGCTAATATAGTTCTTTTATATGATACATTACATGATACGATTTACTCACTTTGAATTTTGAACCCATATTTTGTGAATTTTGAGACCCTATTTTTTGTGATTTAAATAAAAATGTACAATTTTCAGATTCATTCCTATATGTGTACTCTGAGACAATACTTCTCGCCAAATTTCATAGTTCTATGTCAACGGGAAGTACCCTGTAGGTTTTGATTTTTGTGAGTGTCGAAATATGCGGTTTTTACGACATAAACGGCTCTAATTTTTTTAAATGATACTGTACTGTACCAGCCTTTTTAGTAGTCCACTGCAGGACATAGGCCTACCCACGATGGGTGATTGGGCCATATCCACCACGCGGGCCCAGTGCGGGTTGGTGGATTCACATACGCCATCGAATTTCTTCTACGGACGTATGCAGGTTGCCTCACGATGTTTTCCTTCACCGAAACGATGTTTTCTTCTTCACAATTCTTTTTTCTTCACGATGTTTTAAACGATAACTGAGAAGTATTTCTTTTACACAACTGCAAGAAATCATAGATATACGTATACAGTTTAAATTTCAACTCGATATCTTAACGCGTTCCCGAAATAAAAATTCTTGACATACAGACAGACGGACAGACGGACAGACGACAGACGGACAACAAAGTGTTGTCCTATAAGGGTTCCGTTTTTACCGTCTGAGATACGGAACCCTAAAAACTGCAATAGTAATTTTAGAGGGAAACATTTGCCGTAAATTAGTCATCCGTAATTTTCGGTATCTGTATCTGCAGTAAACCTAAGTGTTAAAATGTTATTTTTTCTTCCATTGTTATTGTTTTTTTGTCTGAAAAATTAAACCATGTTTGCATCAAGGAAGTTCAAACTCGGAGGTAAAAACCCTTTTTTAAAGATCGATGCACACAAAAACCATGATGTCGCACTGCAAAAATTGAAGATGTTGCTTGTCTGTAGGAAGTTGATTATTTTTAATCGGAGTATCATTACGAGCTCAAATCGTCGCATATTTTACGGTATTATCTACCTTACCCATTTTATTAATCCTACTAATATTATAAACGTGAAAGTTTGTGAGTTTGTGAGGATGGAGGGATGGATGGATGTTTGTTACTCTTTCACGCAAAAACTACTGAACAAATTGAGATCAAACTTTGCAATAATATAGCTTATATATAAAAATAACACATAAGCTATAAATTATAATGATATTGCGTAAATGTTCCATAACATAACGGTAAGTGTTAAGTAAGTAGGAAAAATTCTGCTATCTGCGAGCTATTCTAGAGTGCGCTTTAAGAAATGTCAAAAAAAAACAAATGTCGAATCGAACAACCGTCAAATCGTTTTATTTTTAATTTTTTTGATTTTCCAGCTCCTTTATTTAGGACGGTAAGGTAGGCCCTGGGGTTTGAAAGACGGTAAGTGACATAGTCTATTTTTTATCCCGGATAAATAAAGGATTCCCATGGGATAGCACAAAACTCAAAATAACATGCGGGCGAAACCGCGGGTAAAAACTAGTAAATAATAATTTAATTTGACACCTTTTCAATTTAATTTTATCAGCATCACGCAATTTTCTTTCTACGTGTCAGAACGAGACATAGTTATGGCGAAGTGTATATCTGTCACTTTTTCACACGTCAAAAAGAGTTCTTTTCATGGGTTTTCGTGGTCGCATGTTTGGCCTACTGAACGGGGCCTTGCTTATGGATTCCCAATGATATAGGTTGGAAGCCTCAAGCCGAAAGTGTTCGACCATTGTGTGTTACCAGTGATGACTTATGTCACGAAGCGTGGTCTCTTACTAAGGGGCCTCTTTTGCAAGCTGCAAGTAGCACAACGTGCTATGGAGAGGGCGATACTCGGAGCCTCTGTGCGGGATCGAATTAGAAATGAGGAGACCTGTAGAAGAACCAAAGTGACTGACATAGTCCAACGGATTGACAAGTTGAAATGACAGTGGGTAGGGCACATTGCGCGGAGGACTGATGGCTGATGGGGTTGAAAAGTTGTCGAGTGGAGACCACTGGCAAGCGCAGCGTAGCGGACGTCCTCCCACAAGGTGTAAGGTTAACCTCATTAAGACCACAGGATCGTGCTAGATGCAAGCTGCTTCCAACTGATCTTGTTGGAGATTCATAGGGGAGGCCAAGCCTATGTCCAGCAGTGGACGTCCTATGGCTGATGAATGGAGGTTGGTAGCGGCTTGCATCCAGCTTGTTCCTACGGTCTTGACTATACATACGTCATCCGTAAGGAATATTTATATCAAAATTATATTCAATTTCAGTTGCGATTTTGGTACGGAACCTACTGCTTCAATGTGCGTCGACCCTAAAAAGTGTTTTTGTTATGCACATTATTTACGAAAAATATCTGATTTAAATGTTTTCATGCTATAATGTTTCTGATTGTACTTCTGACATTTTTCATTTTGACATTCTAGAAAATAGCCATTTTGAAAATCAGTCATTTTGGGAAAAGTTAATTTTAAAATTAGTTCATACTGAGCACAGTACAAAATGAGATTCAGTCCAAACAGACCGCAAGCACAATATCTTAGTAAATATTATTGAAGTGCGCCTTTAGGGAGCAGCGCGGTTAACACCGTTCTGGGTTCAATACCCGGCAATACCCATATTTATTGTTTTTTGGCGTTATTTCCTAAATGACGATGAGATGCATTAAATTTAAAGGGTGTAGTATGAATGTGTCCTAAGAAAAAATTAGGAATATTGTATGCATCTGCATACAATATTCCATACAATATATTGGAAGGTTTTTAATAGGTATTTAATTTTGTAGTTATGATATCTAATCTTTTCTTAAAGGGGTGATTTTAATTTGAACTTTGTTAACAAGAATAATTTTAATCAAATATAAGCTTTTGTTGCGGCTCGAACTTGGATACGATTTGCACAGGACCGAGACAAATGACACCGTAAGAGAGAGGCCTATACCCAGCAGTGGGATAGAGGAGGTGCGAATGATGATGTTGATCTTTTGATATTATACCTATGTATAATTAATTATATATTAACAATTGACAAAGTAATTTGTGTCTGTTTTGTATCGAAAATGAGATGATCAGGGGTTCTTCAATCATTACAAGTTGATTTTTTAAGGTTCTTTGTTTCTGAACTTACTTAAATAATAAAATAAATAATAATAATAAATAAATATTGGGGGACATCTCACTCACGGTCTCTGACCCCAAACTAAGCAAAGCTTGTGATATGGCTGCCAGAGACTGATATACTACATATACTTATTTTAAATACATACTTATATAGATAGTAAATAAATAACACCCAAAATAATCTGAGAGATATTCTATTTTTTATTATATTCTCTCTCGTAAAAAAAATGTCTTTTGTGAATAACGCGAACCAACCTAAGATAAAATATACGATAATAAATCACAGAACTAAGGTCAATGTAATAAACTAAGTTGCTGTTAAGTAAATACATTACTCAGCTAGTAATTAAGTTAGGTGTCATCTGCAACACTGCATCTTTTAGACAAAATTAAGTGAAACAACGTCTGGGGACCTTATTAACTTGGAAACTAAGATACTATCGCTCTTTTCAAGTATTTTAAGTTATATTACTTAGAATACTACACATAACTTAATACCTTGCTTCAAAACTCTGACACCAGGGCTAGCCACCCGGCCTATACGAACTTACTTACTTACTTAATACCTACTAGTGGGCTAACAAATTGAAATGATAGTAGGCCTAATTTGAGAGGCACCATCGTAATTACAATAGCAATTTAGAGTAGCGCTGTTTCTTTTTCACTGAATGCATTTGATAGAGAGAACACTATTTTACGTTGCTATTAAATTTATGATGGCGACTTTAAAATTGGGCCTAGTGAGTAGGGCTAAATTAAATTCACTTTAAGTACCTACCTACAACACGTTCTCGTTTATAAAAAAAAAACTAAAGTAAAACCTCCAAAATTAATATGAAAGAATAATATCCACTGCACGCGGTCGCTAATAAATATTTTTTTTAGGGAAACAATGTAATATAACTGTAAATATCCCCAGATAAAAAATGCTGACTATTAAAAAATATATAGAACCCGTATCTAAGTCGCAGGAAATTAGTATGATTCAGCCGTTTCCTTAAAACTACAACCGATGTTAAAATTATTACAATTGAACGAGTTGTCATTTTGCCTTCGGCATTTTACATAACGGCGAGCGTTTTAAACTGACGACGCCGTATGTAAACGGCGGAATCATACAAATTGCCTGCGGCATATACACCAGATTGTCAGTTGTGCTATCCTCACCTGTATTTATAATTATTTCATTTAGTTGATTGAATCAGGCGTTACCTTGCGGAAATTCATCTTCAAATCTTTATTTCTTGTTAACAGATTATTAATATATTATAGGCAAATAAGTTTAAGGGTATTTTGAGTTTTGACAAAAGTCGCAGAACAAAAGTTGTTAGTTTTGATGTACAAAATAAGCCCCTAAAAGGTTGACAATTGATTAGAAATAACCCTGTATTAAAAGTCGAAAAAAACATCACTCGGACATTTGCAATTTGAGTACAATCTAACGTAGCATAGTTTATCATCCATCCATCACCCATAGGACTTCCACTGCTGAAGTGGACATAGGCCTCCCCTATAGATCGCCAATAAGACCAGTCGAAATGAGTTTTGGATTCAGCGCGATAATAACACGTACCTAAGTTGATAATAATATTATGTATTAAAGAAAAATATATTTTGATACTAGCTTTTGTCCGCGGCTCCGCCCGCGTGGTATTTCGACTTTTGTGCTATCCCACAGGAACCTTTTATTTTTTCGGGATAAAAACTAGCCTATGTTACTTTCCAGCCCTTCAACTAGCTACATCTATGCCAAAAATCAAGTCAATCCGTTGCTCCGTTGCTGCGTGAAAGAGGAAAAAACCAACAAACTTTTCGGATTTATAATATTAGTACCTATGATGAAACTTAAGACATTGATATAAAAAAGCTTTTGCAAAGTTAATTTGGATTTTAAAATGCTTCCGCATTCAGGTATATTACGTACCTATTAGCATACCTAGGAACCTTTTAAAGCTATTATTTATTACTCAGTGCCATTAGAATAATGTTACTATCAAAGTGTTAAATCATTTTAGATGCTGGACCATAAATTACTTTAAATAAAGTTATAACGGAGAATAATTAACGATAATGTTTAGTGGCTTGGGCTGTTTAGTTGTACCATAGATAAATTAAGTATTCACCATCATGTACTAAATTCGAATAGTTCGCATTAAAAACGGCTCAGCCGTTATCGATCAAATTTAAAATATCCTTTCGAACTAAAATATAATTTTTCGATTCGGTTTACAATTTGAGAAAATACAGATGAACATACAAAAAAAAAAACTCCTCCTTCACCAGTCGATTTCCTCATGTCTGAGGGTCGCGACCACCACCTTCCACCAATTTCTCCCGGATGATTTTCTTCCATTCTTTCCGGTCCTCGGCGACATGCAGCGCGTCGTACACCGAGGAGTCCAAAGTGGTGCGGATCTGGGGCCTTATTTTGTAAGCGCTCTGACGTTCGGCTTCGCTTTTTCTCCTGCTCGCGCCAGTTACTCACGCCGCGAGAGCGAGCGGGAGGAAAGGCGAAGCCGAACGCCAGAGCGCTTACAAAATAAGGCCCCTGGTCGGACCAACGCATGGGACTGCGGCCTCGAAGACGTTTCCCCTCTACCTTGCCAGTAACCATTACTGCATTACTGCTGCAAATTATAAACAGTTTTAGATTTAAACTTAGGAAGTTCATGCTGTCGCACCAAAGAAGCGAGGAACTTGTAAAGAACGAATGTATTATATAGAACATAGAGGCTTTACCTTTAGTAAAGAAAAAGTATTCTACTTACCGTTTAATTTTAGTTTACTTTTGAATGTTTCTAAGTTGTTTTTTTTAAATGTTTTTTTGCCTGTGGTGTTAACAAACTTTGATTTAATGTTAGTTATTTTCAGTGTTTGTTAGAAGGAAGCCGCAAATTGTACGCGACGTCACTTGCCGGTCTCGACGGAAGACCAGCGCCGGTTGTATTATATAACCGGCATCATGCTGAGATGGGACCGGCTGGTGACGAAAATAAAACACTAGGTAGTTTAGTTTTTAGTGTAGTTACAATCTTTGTTGCTGTATTTTCTGTGTTTTGTTTTCGTCAATAAAATATTGTCTATTGTCATTAGCTTCCAGACGAACATAAAACCTCCTCCATTTTGGAAGTCGGCCAAAAATGGCGCTTACTTCAAAAAGGTGAAGGTATCTTGACTGTATTATGATTTCACGTGCACATTACATGCCGCAAGTTTCATCCATCCATCCATCCATCAGCCAAAAGACGTCCACTGCTGGACATAGGCCTCCCCTATGGATCTCCAATAAGACCGGTTGATGGCGGCTTGCATCCAGCGCGATCCTGCGGCCTTAATGAGGTCATCTGTCCACCTTGTGGGTGGACGTCCTACGCTGCGCTTGCCGGTACGTGGTCTCCACTCGAGAACTTTTCGACTCCACCGGTCATCAGTCCTCCGCGCTATGTGCCCTGTGTTTGTGTGTGCCGCAAGTTTTGGTGTCAAGAATTTTGCTTCACATAATATATTTTGAGGAGATTATTTATTAGATTATTTAAAGATATCAACGTAGTGTATAGGATAAGCGGCAGTGTGCCGTAAAGTTCTCAAATGGAGACCACGTACCGGCGAGCGCATCGTCGGACTTTCTCCGACTAGGTGAACCGATGATATTATTTTTATAACTAGGTTTTACCTGCAGCTTCGCCTGCATACGCAATATATCATTATAATTTATAAGTGTTATTCTGATATATAAGCTATATTATTGCAAAGTTTCATGTCAATCCGTTCGGTAGTTTTTGCGTGAAAGAGTAACAATCCATCCATCCATCCTCACAAACTTTCACTTTTATAATATTAGTAGGAAGTAGGATAGGACTAGTTTTTAACTGCGGCTTCGCCCGCATACGCAATATATAATTATAATTTATAGCCTATGTGTTATTCTGATATATAAGCTATGATGGATGAAAGGATGACTCTGTCACCAGTTTTTCCTGACCGTGCTGATGGTTGCTTAACTTAGATGATCACTAACGAACACCGAGTACCGAGTGAAACTACGCTACGAGCGCTATCTACTTAATAAATAAAATAAAATAAAAATAAAAAAGCATTTTATTCTTACAGTAAAATTAATAGTGAAAGGTTGTTACATTAATGTTTTAAGAATATATAATTATATATACGGGTATATATATATATATATATATATATTGTGAATTTAAATGTAAATAATGCTATTTTTGTTAGTTTCAGTCTGTAAGATTCCCTATACAGGTGAAGGCCTCCTCCAAGGATAGCCACTCCTCTCTATTTTGTGCTACTTGGAGCCAATTTGGTCCTGCTGTCTTCTGGATCTCGTCTACCCATCTGGTATAGGGTCTCCCTTTCTTTCTTTTGCCTTTAGGGCCCTGCCATGTGGTGACTCTTTTAGTCTATCGATTGTCCTGAAGCCGTGCTATATGTCCATATAGCACGGCTATCTACTTACTAACTGTTTAATGAACTAGAGTCAAGGAAAAGTTTGATGTCTAGTTGTTTTACTTTTTTCCTTTTTGTTGTCAAAGCTTGTTGAAGTCGCATTTTGGGATTTCTTTAAACTTAAGTTAAAGTAGGTATACTTACGAATTTATCACCGCCATTTAATTTTGAATTAATCCTATGGTTTTGCCCCTGTGTTGAGGATTTTTCCTTAAAAAGTACTTGTTTAACCTACGCCATTGTCTTTGTATTATAAAAAATCTTCACGTAGTCTCGCCTCTGTTCTGGACACGGGCTTGACTACATTTCTTAGCATTTTAACATTTTTAGGGTTCAGTTCTGACTTTCTGAGCATAAAGGAACCCTATTTATTACACTCACTGTTTTTTGATTCTATAAACCTAGTGATCCCTGAAATTTAGAGAAAAGGTGAAAACAGTAAATCCTACTAATATTATAAACGCGAAAGTTTGTGAGGATGGATGGATGATTCAAGATTCAAGATTCAAGATTCATTTATTTGTAAAAACATGGTAACAGTGTAACAACAACAAAGTCGTATACAGGTCTTGATACATGTACATGTTGAGAGCGCATGTTTTTGCCTATTGTGGCGTACAAATGTCGTTATAATTATATGAAATTAAAATTTAAATTTAACAAGAGAATAGAAATTTCACAAATTAAAAAAATAACAATACTTAATCAAGAATAGGTATCACTGAATTAAAAGATGTCAACGAAAATTAAAATAAAGTCAAGTATCAAAATAATGTCTAGATTTGAAATATATTGTCAAGTATTAAAATAATGTCACACAATTGGTAATTAGTAATGTCAAAGTAATTTAATTAAGTATATCAAAAGTAATGTCAAATATTAGTAAGAATTTTTTTGTCATCTAAAAAGTCAGCAATACGATAATAACACTTGTCCAACAATATTTTTTTAAATTCTTTTTTAAATATATCATTATTTGATTCCCTAATTACACGTGGTATTTTGTTATATATAATTGGAGCCATACAGAAGACACTTTTGACCATTAGAGTAGTTCTGACACGAGGTATACAATGTCTTGTTTTGTCTCGCCTCGTACGATTATTTACATCAGCCCATTGTTTGAACAAATCGGGATTAGTTCTAACAAACATTGCAATTTCGTAAATATTTATAAACATGGTAATGACAAAATTTTATGTTTTATGAAGTAGGGCTTACAACTGTCAGTTTTTCTTAGATGATGCATGGATCTAATGCATCTTTTTTGGGCTTTGAAAACAACTTCTTTGTCAGTAGAGTTCCCCCAGAAAATAATGCCATATCGGAGAATTGACTCTACTAAACCATAGTAGGCAGTCAATAATGTCTCTTTGTTCGTTTTAAAAGACAATTCGATGGATGTATGTATGTTTGTTACTCTTTCACGCAAAAACTACTGAACGGATTGAGATGAAACTTTGCAATAATATAGCTTATGTATCAGAATAACACATAGGCTATAAATTATAATGATATATTGCGTATGCGGGCGAAGCCGCGGGTAAAAACTAGTTCATAATAAAATTATCGGCCGTTGGACATGCACTGCCGGATATATAGGCCTCCCCTGTAGTTGTCCAATAAAAACGACTTACATTCAACGCATCGTACGTCTAGTTGGTGGAAGTTCTATGCTGCGCTTGTTGACTCATGGTCTCCATTCTAAATCACAGAATAAAGTCCTGCCGGGCTAGGATGCGCACCACGCAATAATTCTTTCGACATGTCAGAATTATGACGAAGTATAAATGTCACCTTTTTACACGTCGAAAAGAGTTCTTTTAGAGGTCGCATGCTGGGCCTAATGGTGACAATTTGTTTCTACATATACTAAGTGCCACACAAATCGGCGGATGGGAAGTTATGCGCAGAATGCTGCGCAAAAGCCGAAATATAAGTATACGCGGAAGCCAGAGAGACGAGACGCTAGGGCACCTCCTTCCCGCCAACCTCATGCCTCCCGCGCGCTACCTCCGCACTACGACACGCGGCGTCGGAATTGTGCACACATGCGTAATAATTAGCGAATCACGGCGAAGTGTCATCTGCGGCTAACTTCTCATCCGCCGCTTTGTTGATTAAGCTGGAACAGAATTCGATATTTCACAAAAAAAAAATACCTATACTAATAAAGTTGAAATAATTACAAAAAACCGGACAAGTGCGAGTCAAGGTCGCACATCGAGGGTTCCCCACAAACCGTACACATTGTTAAAATAATTAAAAACCTGTTTTAGCATGTGCTAATGATGTTCTTATATGACACCTTTCAGGATACGATTTACTCACTTTGAATTTAGAGCCCATATTTTGTAAATTTTGAGGCCCTATTTTTATGTAATTTAAATATAAATGTACTGTTTTCAGATTTATTCCTATAAGTGTACTCTGAGACAATGCTCTTCGCCAAATTTCATAGTTCTATGTCAACGGGAAGTACCCTGTATGTATCGATTTTTGTGAGCGTTGAAATATGCGTTTTTATGACATAAACGGCTCTAACTTTTTTATACGATAACTGAGAAGCTTTTCTTTTACACAACTGAAAGAGTTCATAGGTTTACGTATATAGTTTAAATTTCAACTCGATATCTTCACGCGTTCTCGAGATAAAGAGTCTTGACATACCCACAGACGGACAGACGGACAGACGGACAACAAAGTGATCCTATAAGGGTTCCGTTTTTGCCTTTTGAGGTACGGAACCCTAAAAAAAACAATTATTTCAACTAGTTCAAATGTGAGTTGAACATATCTAATGTTTTGGTCAGCAAATTATTACCATAAAATATGGTACGGAACCTTTACCGCCAGTTTCCATTAAACGTATAATTTCACCACACATCCTATAGGTATAGCAATAAAAATAATAAAATAAATATCATTGCCTTAACCTTACATTCTCCGCTTTTTATTTTAAATGCCTACTATACGTCATTTCTTTGTTATCAGCTTTCTCCGAAAGATCAATCGAAAAAGTTCCTGGTTCCGTATACGAAGCATGCAAAGAAGCATGTAAGTTGGTAGATACTATGCTTACTTATCCTACTTTATTAATATTATAAACGCGAAAGTTTGTGAGGATGGATGGATGGATGGATGGATGTATGGATGTTTTGTTACTCTTTCACGCAAAAACTATTGAACGGATTGAGATGAAACTTTGCAATAATATAGCTTATATATCAGAATAACACATTATTAATATTATAAACGCGAAAGTTTGTGAGGATGGATGGATGGATGGATGTATGGATGTTTTGTTACTCTTTCACGCAAAAACTATTGAACGGATTGAGATGAAACTTTGCAATAATATAGCTTATATATCAGAATAACACATAGGCTATAAATTATGATGATATTGCGTCAAAAATCAAAATATCATGTGGGCGAAGCCGTGGGTAAAAACTAGTAATATTATAAATCCAAAAAGTTGGTTGGTTTGTTCCTCTTTCACGCAGCATCAGAGCAACGGATTGACTTGATTTTTCCCATGGATATAGTTTAAAAGACGAAAACTGACATAGGCTACTTTTTATCCCGGAAATAAGTTCCCTTGGGATAGCACATTTATCAAAATATTACGCGGGCAGAGCTGCGAGCAAAAGCTAGTAATATACTTACGCGTAACGTCTTAAGAGCGACTTTAATATAGGTCGAATCACACAACTTGGCGGCTGTAATGCTACAAGCTCTGCGGATAACTTAATTCTCGCGCAGCTGGTAAGTGAGCTTAAGTCAGGATCGGGCTAATTGCCTTTCACTATGGAACCAACTAGAATTGTTATCACAGATAATAGCGGATTCACTTAGGAGAGTGCGCTCAGGAGTTGCACAATCTGGTCCCACCTGCCCCTTTCTTCTATCGTACGGCTAGACAGACGCGACCAAAGCGCCACCCTTTTATGGTGGACATTCCGCGCGTTAGAACAAGGCGTTTCGAATCCTCATTCCTCATACGAACAGCCGGAAGGTGGAACGCTTTGCCTGGGTCTGTCTTCCCGCTGCTACTGGTTAAAAACAAAACTAAAAGATTGCATCAACAGTACCTAACATAATAATTTGTCGATAGCTAGTAAATAATTGAATTTTGACTAATAATAATCGTGGAAAACCATTTTTTGCTGCACCTATTTAACTTGCGCCAATAGTAAACATTGATCATAAGAAAGAGGACGATATCGTCGTCTACCTACAATAGTTTAATAAAACACTTAAAGAACAGGTACATATATTGTCAAAAATATCCTGCCGCTTTAGTTAGGTTCTTAAAGTTAAAAACAACATTTACAACATCGAATAAATATGTTAATTCTCGGCTAAAGTTGATTGAATCAGGAGTAACTTTGCGGAAGTTCATCTTCAAATCTTTGAATTTATAAATATTTTCCGCTCTGTTTATGCTCATATTTCAAACAGAGCGGAAATACATTAAATATTTAAATAAATAAATAAATATTAGGGGACAACTTACACACTCTGACACTAAACTAAGCAAAGCTTGTGATATAGCTGCCAGAGACTGATATACCTACTACATATACATATTTTTAAATACATTCTTAAATACTCGTAGATAATACCTAAATAGCACACAGACAAAGACCAAACACCTCTATTCATCACATAAATACTTGGCCTAGATGGGAATCGAACCCACGCCTCTTAGATCCCGTAGTCAGAGTCACTAACTACTGAGCCATCGATGCAGTCAGTTTAATTCAAAGATTTTCGGCTATAACAAAATAGTAACGTGAGTGTCTTCAAATCCCGAGTACATAGGTATCTTCTAGGTAAGCGTGCTACACCCTAGACCACACATCTGCTTAACATCGGGTAGTGTGTAGTCAAACGCAAACCTATTCGAAATAAAAAAAAAAAAAAAGTAAGGTTTACTCAAAGTGTTATAAAGGTGACGTCCTCAAGTGGTATATTATTCAGAGAAAAACGAACCAAGATGATATATACATCATTTGAAAGCTTTTTTATTGGCTTCCCAAAAATATATAATTTAGATTTTTTTCACCCCTCCAATTTTTTTTAAATGCGAAAAATAAATTGTATGAAAAATAACATTACAGCTTATTATTTTTCTGGTTTAGCAATAATAACGTGCTTCTATCGGTATTTTACTTGCATTCGTTGCTGATTCTTCTACATTCATGTCTTAATTTGCTAAAATTATAAATTATAACCTACCAGTGTGACCAGTTAGTAGGTACAATGGGACAAAAACACTTAAAAACTATGTCTAATTGGTAAAAATGCTTCTATTTAACAATAATGGGAGCCTAGTTATTTAACCAGGGTTGATAGATAAAAAACAACCTATTGAGCGAAATATATTTAATTATCCTAATAGATTCAAAATTAATTAAAAAAAATCGGAGGTCTCTTTTTTGGTTTTAACTGATGTAATAGACTCAGAAAAATATGAAGTTTCTCGAAATGTAACGAGTGTTGTGGTTAGAGTTTTTGATTAATATTATACCAGCCTCAATACATTTTGTGGACATGTCCTTTGCTACGTATAGGTGGAGTAAATATAGAGCGGACTAAAATAGTTTGAGAGCCTCTGTCCCAAGCCCCTTTGTATGCGAAACTGGTATCTAAACTAGTAGGTAATTAAAACTTATTATACTACGTTCATTATCATATAATACGCAACGCATTTACGCAGAAATAATGCACCGATAGTGACAATATTCGGACGGTGTTATGCAACATACGCTAATTCCGTTTTAATGTTTATTTATGTTAATTATGGTAATTTAATGTCGCTAATTAACAACTAGACGATGGTAAATAGTCAAGGTTTTAGCAGTTTGTCGTGATAAAACCACTTGAGTGTTATTGGGCATGTTCGTCTCTTTCGCACTATACATTGACTGCCTCGGTGGCTCAGTGGTTAGTGGCCCTGACTCCTGGGTCAAAGAGGCGGGGGTTCGATCCCCGCTCAGGGCAAATATTTTACAATACAATACAACAACACTTTATTGACACCAACAAGAAAACATAACAAAAGAAACAAAGACAGAAAAGGCACAAAAGGCGGTCTTATCGCTAAAAGCGATTTCTTCCAGACAACCTCTCTTAGATGCGAGGAAACGTAAAGACGACAAGGACGGTGTAAACGTAAAAACAAAAAAAAAAAATAATGAAAGAAAGTTACTAAGAATTCCTAATATGTTTCCTATTTATGTGATGAATATAGGTGTTTACTGTGTCTGGGTGTTATTTAGGTATTATCTATATAAGTATGTATTTAAAAACATGTGTAAGTAGTATATCAGTCTCTGGCAGCCATATCACAAGCTTTGCTTAGTTTGGGGTGAGACCGTGTGTAAGATGTACCCTAAGTTTTTATACATGTTTTTTTTTTTGTTATTCTCAAACATGTATTTGCAAAAGAAGTTTTATACAGGTGTTTTGACTAAATACCTGATTTTAGACCAGAAAACAGTCAGCTTGTTGTGTGCAAATTTCTATTATTTTTTTTCTGATTAAGTATACTGATGATGAAGAGATATACCTACAAAGCTCCGATGACTGCACTGTACTGTTTTTAATAATCCACTCCAGGACGTAGGCCTACCCACGAAGGGTGATTGGGTTATATCCACCACGCTGGCCCAGTGCGGGTTGGTGGATTCACATATGCCATCGAATTTCTTCTACAGACATATGCAGGTTGCCTCACGATGTTTTCCTTTACCAAAAAGCCAGTGGTGTGAAATTTCGTACATTAATTCCAAAGACCTCATTGATACGGGACCGGGATTTGAACCCACGACCTCACGATTGTAAGGCGGGTGTCACTACCTTGTAGAGAAACTGACCTTTTTGTTAGCTTCTCTACATTCAAACTCTTTCGACGATAACACTGTCCATTAACGATTCGAACAAATTCTGGCAGTCATCGGAGAAGAGTCATCTTGAAGACACGAGAGTTGCAAATCTTTGAAACTACTAAAGCCTTAATTAGGCAAGTAAAGTGTACCTAATATTGTATATTTGCTTGTTTTATTGGGTTTTCGAAAAGGTGCGGGTTACGACACCTAAATATTTAAAAAATATGCCGTCGTTACCGTAGGAACAATTCCTTGTGGAGTATGGTCATCATTGAATGTGAACCATAGCCCCAACTTGTGTTAGTGCGTGCGTGTTTGCAGATCGAGTGAGCGTGTTGTGATTGAGCGTACGTGTTAGGAAGTGTGGAAGATGTGCGTGGTTCTGTCTGAATGGTCAAGGTACTTGTTCTCAACCTACAAAATTTTCAATGACTGAAATTTTTTCTGGGGTTTTGGGAGAAATGTAGAGAAACTAACTAACGTGTTCACGGGTCTCGCAGTGAAAACAGCATGAGCGTCTAGTAACAGTTCTTTGTGAGGCTTTAGTCTCTTTGACCTTGTTTCAGGAGGACCTCATCTTTTGGGGCCTCTGACCTTTACCCTGGAGTACTGAGCTAGCGCTACAGGCGTCTCCACCTCAAGTGCCAGAACAGTACCGCAGGCATCTTTACGCTAGCGCCCAGCTAGCGCTACATGCGCGTCCATCTCAAGCGCCCTGCTGGCGCTAGACTATCGGAGGGTCCATGATGAGCAGCATGATGACTGGGTAAAAAAATAATAATTATAGTTAGTCCGTTAGTTACATTATTAAAAAATATTCGACACGTATTTTTTCTATCGTCAATCAAGCAATAAATGACAAAGATAAATCTTGTCAAAGTTTGGGAGCGGGGGTTTGTGACGTCACTAGTGCGACGTAGTCTGTACATTTGTAGAGCACTCACGATGTCGCGTCGCGCAGAACTTTAACGCGCTATATTTTCGACTTTCGTCAATTTCTTCCCTCTTTCTCTGCTTTATCAACGAATTGTGCAATCGATACCTTAATCTAGCTACCTCTAAAATTTTAACTTTCGCAGATGATACAGTTCTCTTATTTAGAGAAAAATCCTGGCTGCGAACTTACATAGCTGCTCAAACGGGATTCAACAAAGTAAATGAGTGGCTATATAACAGCGCGCTTAGTCTCAATAAAGATAAGACAAAATATATGACCTTCACGATAACTAAATTTTCTCAACCGACGGAATCAGAATATTATAAACTCAGAGTTCACGACTCAAACTGTCCAAAAACGTACTGTTCTTGTCCGATATTACATCGGACTAACACAATTAAGTATTTGGGAGTAAATATAGACAATAACTTATCATTTCAACATCATATTACAAATTTGAAAGGTAGAATCAGGAAACTGATCCCTATATTTAAAACCCTGAGACATATAGCAGACCAAGATCTGCTAAGAAATATATATTATTCTCTCTGCCAGTCCTTGCTTACATACTGTATCCTAAGCTGGGGGGGAATATGTAAGACTAGCCTAAAATCTTTAGAATGTGCACAGAGAGCTATACTAAAAGTTGCAAATTTCAAGCCGCGCCTCTACCCGACTACTGACCTGTACAAGGAATGTAATGTTCTCACTGTTAGACAACTTTATCTTCTACAATTGTTTATTCAACAACACACTAAGCCTCAGTCAGCAATAAACAATAACTTACATAATAAACGCAACAATAGGAACATATATAATATTTACACTGTACCACTGACAAAAACAGTTTTTGAAATGCACTTTTCCAACTATTTGGGTCCTAAATTATACAACAAACTTAGTAAACAATCTGCTGTTCAGAAGCTAAACGCGCATAAATTTAAAAAAAAATTGTTATCTTTCCTAAAAGATATGGACTATCAAAACACTGAAAGCTTTATCTCTGTTCATTTTAATTTTTTTCTATTAATTATTAATGTTAAAAAACGATTCTAACTATGCTTATCATAGTTTTAATACGTTTTAATTGGCTTATGTATGAATGTTTAAATTTTATTATTTTAAATATTATTTCAAAATTTATTGTTAATATTGATTCAAGTTACTTATTTATAATTATTTTAATATAGTGCAACTATAGGGAGAAGCCACCGGATTCCGAGACACAGTTTTTAACTAGTTCGGAACCGGTGGATTCAATTCAATAGCATGTATATTTTGTGTCCTAATAAAGATTTTGAATTTGAATTTGAATTTTATTTTATTGAGAAAAAAAAATGGGTGTCTAATATTTTTTTAATCTATCTAATTGTATTTTTTAGTCATCTAACCTATTGAAAACTCAACTCCAATTCTAGCGTGCACCAACTTGGTATACATATAATAGATAATTCATAGTATAAGGAAATATGAACTTAATTACATTATAACAACTACTTCAAACATTAAAAGATAAGTGTAACAATTAATCAATTTCATACCTCATAAATCAAAAACTGCTGTCAGTTCGTATTAACAAAAAATATAAGTTTTTGTCTTTTTAAAAATAGTATTGCAATTAAAAAATACAGCGCGTAACGAGATTTAAAATTCAAAATCTCAAGTAGATGAGTGCAGTAGAACTAAGCAGCCTGTGGTTTATAACTTGTGTAGTTTTAAAATTAAATTTTAATTTCAAAATTGATAAATTGAGCAAAATTAAATGTAGCCTTTACTGTCTGGTAAAAAATTGATTACTACTTAGTCGGTAAGGTTGCAAATAGGAAATGAAACAAACAACAAAAAAAACCGGACAAGTGCGAGTTAGGCTCGCACACCGAGGGTTCCGTACAAATCCAGAAAATTTCACAAAATTGGGAAGTAAGTTATATCTATACTATAATCATTGACAAAAAAGTCTTTTTTTGCACTTTTCTCGTCATACATCGAAAATTACACATTGTTAAAATAAATAAAAACCTGTTTTAGCTTATGCTCTTTTATATTATACCTTACATTATAAGATTTGCTCACTTTGAATATTTGACCCATACGTTGTGAAGCTAGGCCCTATTTTTTTGTGATTTAAATAAAAATGTACAATTTTCAGATTTATTCCTATATGTGTACTCTGAGACAATTCTCCTCGCCAAATTTCATAGTTCTATGTCAACGGGAAGTACCCTGTAGGTTTTAATTTTTGTGAGTGTCGAAATATGCGTTTTTTACGACTTAAATGGCTCCAACTTTTTTATACGATGACTGAGAAGTTTTAATTTTACGCAACTGCTAGAAATCATAGATATACGTAAATAATTTAAATTTCAACTCGATATCTTAACGCGTTTCCGAGATCAAGAGTCTTGACATACGGACAGGCGGACAACAAAGTGATCCTATAAGGGTTCCATTTTTTCCTTTTGAGGTACGAAACCCTAAAAACGATTGCTCATCATCGAAAAAAATATACGTTCTGATTTGAAGATTTTTTGTTTCGGTAGAGAGGTAGAGTTTGATTTATTATTCCACAAACAAATAAATACAATAATAACTCAGTAGCCATCATAATCAGTTGTAGGTACAGGCCGAATGATACAAGACGGCGGATGTGAAGTTAGTTACAAGCAGCGTAATACCCAATCCTATCTAAAGCTCACATAGAGCTGCTTATTGATTGGGATATTGAGCAGCTTAGTAGCTAACTTCACATCCGCCAACTTGTATGATTCAGTTTATTTTACGTCCAGTCATTACATAGTTTAAAACAAAGTCGCTTCCCTGTCTGTCTGTCCCTATGTCCCTATGTATGCTTATATCTTTAAAACTACGCAATGGAATTTGATGCGGTTTTGTTAATAAATTCAAGAGGATTTATAATATAATACACCTGTGCGAAGCCGGGGCGTGTCGCTAGTTCTAGATATTGACCATTACATTATATTTTTGATAAGACTGTTAGTAAATTGCAATTTCAATTAGATAAAATTTGTATGTCCTCCTTTTAGGTGGACGTTCCTATGACAAAAATCGCAAACAAAAGTTGTTAGTTTTGATGTACAGAGTAAGCCCCTAAAAGGATTCTGATATATTATCAGTAACCCTGTACATGATCTCTATTCAAAATATTTATGGCTTTACATAAAACATAGTAAAAAACTAAATAATATAAACAGGAATAAGCAACAAACAATAAATAGTAATTTAATAAGTAAACAAGTATCAACCCAACTCAACTATTACGTAGCTAGCAACTACTTAGTGTTTTCCACCAACTTCATAAGAAGAGGTTCAAAAAGTAAACAAGTATTGACTCAACTGTTACATAGCTAGTAACTATTTAGTGTTTTCCACCAACTTCATAAAATGAGGTTCAATAAGTAAGCAAGTATTGACTCAACTGTTATGTAGCTAGTAACTATTTAGTGTTTTCCACCAACTTCATAAAACGAGGTTTAATAAGTAAACTAGTATTGACTCAACTGTTAGGTAGCTAGAACTACTCAGTGTTTTCCACCAACTTCATATAACGAGGTTCAAAAAGTAAACAAGTATTGACTCAACTGTTAAGTAGCTAGAACTACTCAGTGTTTTCCACCAACTTCATAAAACGAGGTTCAATAAGTAAACAAGTATTGACTCAACTGTTACGTAGCTAGTAACTATTTAGTGTTTTCCACCAACTTCATAAAACGAGGTTCAATAAGTAAACAAGTATTGACTCAACTGTTAGGTAGCCAGAACTACTCAGTGTTTTCCACCAACTTCATAAAACGAGGTTCAATAAGTAAACAAGTATTGACTCAACTGTTAGGTAGCCAGAACTACTCAGTGTTTTCCACCAACTTCATAAAACGGGGTTCAATAAGTAAACAAGTATTGACTCAACTGTTACGTAGCTAGTAACTATTTAGTGTTTTCCACCAACTTCATAAAACGAGGTTCAATAAGTAAACAAGTATTGACTCAACTGTTAAGTAGCCAGAACTACTCAGTGTTTTCCACCAACTTCATAAAACGAGGTTCAATAAGTAAACAAGTATTGACTCAACTGTTACGTAGCTAGTAACTATTTAGTGTTTTCCACCAACTTCATAAAACGAGGTTCAATAAGTAAACAAGTATTGACTCAACTGTTAGGTAGCCAGAACTACTCAGTGTTTTCCACCAACTTCATAAAACGAGGTTCAATAAGTAAACAAGTATTGACTCAACTGTTACGTAGCTAGTAACTATTTAGTGTTTTCCACCAACTTCATAAAACGAGGTTCAATAAGTAAACAAGTATTGACTCAACTGTTAGGTAGCCAGAACTACTCAGTGTTTTCCACCAACTTCATAAAACGAGGTTCAATAAGTAAACAAGTATTGACTCAACTGTTACGTAGCTAGTAACTATTTAGTGTTTTCCACCAACTTCATAAAACGAGGTTCAATAAGTAAACAAGTATTGACTCAACTGTTAGGTAGCCAGAACTACTCAGTGTTTTCCACCAACTTCATAAAACGAGGTTCAATAAGTAAACAAGTATTGACTCAACTGTTAGGTAGCCAGAACTACTCAGTGTTTTCCACCAACTTCATAAAACGAGGTTCAATAAGTAAACAAGTATTGACTCAACTGTTAGGTAGCCAGAACTACTCAGTGTTTTCCACCAACTTCATAAAACGGGGTTCAATAAGTAAACAAGTATTGACTCAACTGTTACGTAGCTAGTAACTATTTAGTGTTTTCCACCAACTTCACAAAACGAAGTTCAATAATTCGACTGTTTGTAATTTTTGTGCGATTATTCCGTCGATATCCAATAATGAACACATTTTGATATTTCTTTTTTGTTTGGTAGTTTATATTCATTTAAAAGCGGTTCTAATTAAATTTTATGGGAATCGGTTGAGCGGTTTTCATAAGATATAAAGATATAGGTAATCTAATTTTTTTTTTGTCAAAAATGGCTTCAACCGTGTACAAAATTCGAAAATTTCGCACAAATCGATGTATCATCGATGTAGTAATTTTTACATTATTTCTGATTTTTCTAATATTATTTTTTTATAAAATCTGAAAATCAGCTCAATTCGATGAAATTTAAATAAAACTACGTCCTCTGAATTGCCTGAAGTATAATCTACCAAACAAAAGAATAATAATCACAATCAGTTCATAATTGGCGAAATAATCGCGTATAAAAATAAACACACAGTCAAATAGAAAATCTCCTTTTTGAACTCGGTTAAAAATGACATACATACATGGATTCGAGCGAGCTATTCCAATTTGTACGTGAATTGCAATAATTGAATTTGGTTGTGCCATTTTTGGCAAAAAATAATTATTAAATCTTGGCTACCTTTAGCATATAACTGACCATGCGCAAGCGCCGATACCTTGCCCTTAAACTTGACAGTTGTAGGACAGGCATAAGTCAACGCCGCACGCGCTTTGATCTCAATCGCTTTCCGTCAACAAAAAGTTGCGAAAATAATAATAAAATTATTATTATTGTGAAATTGAAAACGAACATAAAAATAATAAATAATATTATTAAAACCAAGTGAGTACGATAAAAGTTATTGTGAAAGTGAAAACGCTAAATAAATACTAAATTTTAATGTTTAAATCAGTGGTGAACTGTGCAAATTATAACTAGTTATGTAAAATAAGAACCCAAAGCATTTAAAATCAGTGTTCGCAGTAATCATATTAAAAAAGGAAGATATTTTTAATTGATTTATTATACAGAAGCCAATGCACTGTGTTTCTTTATAACTGTTCAAAAATAAAGTTTTAAAATCCGTTTTTAAAAATCGAAATTCAAGAAAAAAGGGTGTGTGGATTGATACGATTTTGTTATATTTTGCATAAAAACCAAATTTAAAAAGGTGCCAAGTTCATTTTTCAATTGACCTAACTCAAAAATAAGATTTTTAAGCTCAGTGTAAAAAAATAATCAAATTCCGACTCCTATGAAAAAATGTATGTGAATTGTTTTCTTTTTAATTTTATATAATATCAAACGAATATAAAAAAGTGCCAAGTTGCCATGATTATAATCTAAAGGTCTTGATCAAGGTGAGTTTTTTGAAATATTTGTTTTTAAGGAATTTTGAATAAATTGTCACAGCAATAATAATTAATTATTACGTCGACCTAATTAGCAAAACAGAAATAATCAGTTTATCCAAATAGCTATTTTTAATTATTCACATAATCAAGTTATGAGTCTAGTCCACTTATTGATAAGTAGGTACTAAACTAGGTTTTTTTTGGGTTCCGTGCCCAAAGGGTAAAAACGGGACCCTATTACTAAGACTCCGTTGTTTGACTGTCTGTCTGTCACCAGGCTGTATCTCATGAACAGTTGAAATTTTCACAGATGATGTTTTTCTGTTAAAAATCACAACAAATGTTGTACTAAATGACAATAAAATTAATTAATATTTAAGGGGGGCCATACAAATGTAATATTTTTCCTGCCTTTTATTCTCTATCACTATCACTACATGGTATAAAACAAAGTCGCTTCCCGCTGTCTGTCCCCATGTATGCTTATATCTTTAAAACTGCGCGAATCACAAATATGCGGATGCCATTAAGCTTATAATATATAGGTAATTATTATTTTAGCCTGCCTATAAGGATATGCAAAGAATCAGGTAGTCATCGTAAATACTAACTATAATAGTTCAAGATTTTTTGGTGTTCATTAGCGCTTATAGCGTAGTTTGACTAGTTGTATAACGTTGCATACGAGTATACTATAAGCAACGTTCGGAACAATCAGTCTGTACTTTGGGACCTCGGGTGGCATTTAGGACTGATCGTTGCCATGACTTACTGATAAGGCCCATAGTGAGGACCACGTTTCTGTGCCATAAGTCATCACTGGCAACACACACTGCTCGAAAACTTTCGTCCGACATACCTCAGTGCCTGAAGTCGAAAGTTTTCGACCAGTGTGTGTTGCCAGTGATGACTTATGGCACAGAAACGTGGTCCTCACTATGGTCCTTATCAGTAAGCCATGGCAACGCACAGTCCTAAATGCCACCCGAGGTCCCAAAGTACAGACTGATTGTGCCGATTGTTGCTTATAGTATATGCAACGTTATACAACTAGTCAAACTACGCTATAAGCGCTAATGAACACCAAAAAATCTTGAACTATTATAGTTAGTATTTACGATGACTACCTGATTCTTTGCATATCCTTATAGGCAGGCTAAAATAATAATTACCTATATATTATAAGCTTAATGGCATCCGCATATTTGTGATTTATTAGTCATGTGTTAGTGCTTAATCTAGTAGAACTTATTTTATAAATTCTTGACCTATAACATCTAAAGTTAAATTAAATTTGGCCTCAGTATTGCTTTGATAAAAAAATTGCTTAGTTTATTAAGCTGTAAAAAATTAACAGCATAGATCCGGGTCACCATCACTTAACTATTGACTTACAAAAAATACAAATCAGAATTAAGCCTTAAAAAAGTAGATCTGACTTTGTTAATATACAACATAATTATTTTTTGCAAAAAATAGCATGCCCGACTTCACCCGTGTACAGAATTCGCGAATATTTCGCACGGATCGATGTAGCATTATTCACATTATTGTTGATTTATCAAAAATAGCTCAGCCGATTTCGATAAAATTTAAATGGGACCAATTTCGAAGTATACTATTTCCAATAAAAAATAATTATTGAAATCGGACTACTATGAAAAAAGTTATGCGTCGTTATACATAAAAAAAATGTACGCTTCAATGCGCGAATTGAGTACCTCCTCCGATGGTTCGTCGGTCAAAAAATCTGATAAAAAATCTGACAGATAGTAATGTTATAGCTGTCACTCATAGTTATTTGACCTGATCGGTAACTGTACTGTATCAGCCTTTTAATAGTCCACTGTAGGACGTAGGCCTACTCACGAACGGTGATTGGACCATATCCACCAAGCTAGCCCACTGCGGGTTGGTAGATTCACATACGCCATCGAATTTCTTCTACGGACGTATGCAGGTTGTATCACGATGTTTTCCTTTACCGAAAAGCCAGTGGTGTTGAATTCCGTACATAAATTCCGAAAAACTCATTTGTACGACACCGGGATTTAAACCCACGACGTCACGATTGTAAGGCGGGAGTCACTACCACTAAACCACCACGGCTACTCGTAATCGGTAAAATCCCTCATAAACGTTCAGATTTCGTTAGGACCAACCGTCGAACTGATCGAATATTATGTGGTTGGTAGCCAACAGCACTGATGCACTTGACGTTTAGACCGCGTCAAACAAGTTGGCGGATGTGAAGTTAGCTACAAGCTGCGCAATATCCAATCCTGACTGAAGATCACACAAAACGCAGCTGCAAAGTCTTGAGCATCGTCGCAAGGTAGCGTGTTTGCCGGTCTTTTACCGGATACACTTCGGAGAGTGCGCCCAGGAGTTGCACAATCTGGTCCCCCCTGCCCCTTTCTTCTATCGTACGGCTAGACGGACGCTACCAAAGCGCCACCCTTTTATGGTGGACATTCCGCGCGTTAGAACCAAGCGTTTCGAATCCTCATTTCTCATACGAACAGCCGGAATGTGGAACGCTTTGCCTGGGTCTGTCTTCCCGTTAAAGTACAACGTGAGTGTCTTCAAATCCCGAGTAAATAGGTATCTTCTAGGTAAGCGTGCTACACCCTAGACCGCACATCTGCTTAACATCAGGCAGTGTGTAGTCAAACGCAAACCTATTCGAAATAAAAAAAAAAAAACCGCGCGTTGTTCACACTTCATTTCCGCTAACTTGTGTGATGCGGCCTATAGCACTGTTGGATGTCGATTGTCGATCCCAATTTGGTTGACATTTATCCGTTTTTAGGGTTCCGTACGTCAAACGAAAAAACGGAACCCTTACAGGATCACTTTGTTGTCCGTCTGTCCGTCTGACCGTCTTTGTGTATGTCAAGACTCTTTATCTCGGGAACGCGTAAAGATATCGAGTTGAAATTTAAACTGTATACGTATACCTATGGTATCTTGCAGTTGTGTTAAAAAAAAACTTCTCAGTTATCGTTTAAAAAAGTTAGAGCCATTTAGGTCGTTAAAAACCGCATATTTCGACACTTACAAAAATCAAAACCTACAGGGTACGAGTACTTCCCGTTGACATAGAACTATGAAATTTGACGAGAAGCATTGTCTTAAAGTACACATCCTATTAATATTATAAACGTGAAAGTTTGTGAGGATGGATGGATGGATGTATGGATGTTTGTTACTCTTTCACGCAAAAACTACTGAACGGATTGAGATGAAACTTTGCAATAATATAGCTTATATATCAGAATAACACATAGGCTATAAATTATAATGATATATTGCGTATGCGGGCGAAGCTGCGGGTAAAAACTAGTATAGGAATAAATATGAAAACCGTACATTTTTATTAAAGTCACAAAAAAATAGGGCCTCTAAATTCACAAAATATGGGTTCAAAATTCAAAGTGAGTAAATGGTACCATGTAAAGTATAAAGATTTTAACAACTTACTTCCCAATGTTGTGAAATTTTCTGGATTTGTACGGAACCCTCGATGTGCGAGCTTGACTCGCACTTGTCCTGTTTTTATTCCCACAGATATCTGTGTAAAAGTTGTATTGTATGTCAGGTTGTATATCAACACATCACAATGACATCTACTTATAAATGTATCTATACCACAGAGATCTAAGTAAACAGAGAGAGCGCTGTTGAGGCAATTCCCAACCGCGAAAATGTATTGAAACTCTTGCCTACAGCTGTCAAAACTGTCAAATATGAATTGGAATTTGACAAAATTTGACACTACACGGAGAAAAAACCCGGTAATAGCCACTGAAACGAGATATTTCATATTTCTCGTTCTAACTCATGCCATATTAAAATTAAATCAATGCATCTCCTTCAGATTTCTCGATCGACCATATATATAATATTTGTAGAGTTGAGGAGGAAAAAACTTAGAAAACACATTTCAATTTGCACCTATGTGCATCTCAGTGATAATATAATTATAGTCCTTTGATAAGGACGACCTTGCAGAACTATGCGTGACAGTGGTTAATTAGCGTAAGTATTATGGAAGACGGAACGATGTGCAATAAATGGACAAAGGACATGTCCACAAAATGTATGGAGGCTGGTATAATAATATTCAAAAATTCGAACCATAACACTCGTTACATTTCGAGAAACTTCATATTTTTCTGAGTCTATTATATCATTTAAAACCAAAAAAGAGACCTCAGATTTTTTTAAATTAATTTTGAATCTATAAGGATAATTAAATATCTTTCGCTCAATAGGTAGTTTTTATCTAGCAACCCTGGTTAAATAACTCCCATTATTGTTAAATAGAAGCATCTTTACCAATTAGACATAGTTTTTAAGTGTTTTTGTCACATTGTACCTACTAACTGGTCACACTGGTAGGTTATAATTTTTAATTTTAACTAATTAAGAGATTAATGTGGAAGAATCAGCTACGAATGCAAGTAAAATAACGATAGAAGCACTATATTGCTAAACTAGAAAAAATACAGAGCTGTATTATTATTTTTCATACAATTTCTTTTTCACATTTAAAAAAAATGGCGGGATAATAAAATAAAAATTAAATATTTTTGAGAAGCCCTTAAATCAAGCTTTTAAATGATGTATATATAATCTTGGTTCGATTTTTCTCTGAATAATATACCACTTGTGGACGTCACTTACAGTGCTATTTGAACTACGAGTACCTAAGGTTTGTTTTAAAATGTTTCATATTTCTAGGACTTCCTGAGTCGGGAGTATCACAGACTACATGCAACATGTTGTCCCTATAGCAAAACGTATATAGGGACTCCTAAAGTTATAGGCTCGTGTAGATCATCATTATGATCAACCTACTATTTTATAATTTTATTTGCTGATACATAGTCTTGTAATTTTTTTGTTTGATTATTTAATATTTCGAAAATTCATTAGTTTTTTTGGTTTTTCTTTAAGTTGTCAAAATGTATAATAATAATCTCAATCATTTTATAGCTCAAAGTCCAAGAAAGCGCAAATTCTGCTCATGGTAATCAACTTGAAAAGGGCCACCAAGAGACCGGCCTAGCCGAGTTTGGGGCTTTTAATCCAACTAGTTTTATTTAAAATTTCACGATAATCCTGTTCTGCAAACAATTTGTAACAAATTCATTGTACTATGGAAACTAGCGTGGTATTCGCATATTTTAATTAAGTAGGTAAAGGACAGGTTTTACTCACGCTATGTTTTAGTAGAAAACTGCTACTATAGTTTCAATCGCATTTGGCGATCTTCCTCATGGTTGGAGTACTAGCACGCGGGCTCGTCTCGCATAGCACGCGGGCTCGTCTCGCACCCCTCATGACATAGCACCCCTCATGACATTGACTATAGTCAGTGCCATGCGAGACGAGCCCGCGTGGTAGTACTGTGTGCTGTGTGCAGTGTGTTCTGCGACTTATCAAAAGCTTTTGATGTCGCTGACCATGGCGTGCTTGCTGTGAAATCTAGCACGCGGGCTCGTCTCGCATAGCACCCCTCATGACATTGACTTTAGTCAGTGCCATGCGAGACGAGCCCGCGTGGTAGTACTGTGTGCTGTGTGCAGTGTGTTCTGCGACTTATCAAAAGCTTTTGATGTCGCTGGCCATGGCGTGCTTGCTGTGAAATATGATCACTATGGACTACGCGGACCTACCCATGCACTGCTGACAAATATGATGAAAAGCCCAGGTGGTGGTCAGTGATGATGGTGAGACCAGATCGGACCCATTGAACACGAATAACTGTAAATAAATGTTTTTCTTACTTTCTTTCTTTCAAACTTTTGTCATGAGACCAACATCGACATCACGTAATGCCTATACAGGGTTACTGTTATCAGTTAGCATCCTTTTAAGGGCCTTCATTCTGTACATCAAAACAAATATCATTTTGTTCCAAGACTTCTAAAAATTCGTATTTATTTTCTTCCACACAAAATTAAAATATATAGGTATATATTTTTTCCGGTCTACACATAATCAACTTTATGTTAAAAGCGCGCTGCAGCCGCGAGACTTGTAACTTATACTCTATAAAATTTAACTTGATCTCTCCGACAGCTGTCAGAAAAATCACGCCTGTGAAGTCCTAAATTTCTTAATAGTACAGATAGTACCTGTCAATGTCATACTTTGTGGGCATGCCGATTAGTGATGGGCGACGAATAATCGGGATCACAGAGTTTTAGATAGAGTTTTATTTAAAATATCGATAGTTTATACCGTCGATATTTTAAATAAAACTTAATTTATCATTAATTTTATTGTATATTTTAATATCATAACATTTTTGACATGTGTAATTAAATTAAACCCAATTATATGTTACATTAGCATCGATAATAGTGAAAAACGTCGATAAATACTATCGTTACACTATTTTGAGTATTTAATTAATATCATAACATTATTTACATGTGTACAAACTTGATCTTAAATAATAGTAAGTAAACCAATTTCTCACCTTCAACTACTCATTCGATTTCATTACAACGTTGTTTGAAAATCGATTTTTCCACCACTATCTCAACTCTAAATATGTCAATATGTCACGGTCGCAGAGATCAAGTTAAATTTTATAGAGTATAGAGGAGATATTAAGCCCGATCACATAGGCGCATGATGATGAAATGATGAAGTAAAAATAAATATTTGTAATTGTCTTCTCTCATGCTCATTCTAATTTAGAATTTTTTTTGGTAAATATGTTGAGATTTGGGAAAAGTTATAAAACAAAAGTTGATTGTTTTGATGTACATAATAGATAAAATATAAATTTAAAAGGATGCTAATTGATTACCAATAACCTTGTAGAGAAATGGTAGATCAAGTAGAATCCCGAGCGTAGCGAGGGATTCTTTAGTAGAATCCTGAACGTAGCGAGGGATTCAAGTACGTCGCCCGAGCCAAAAATATGTATATTTCGCACCCGAGAGGTACACTCTACTTTTCATCACCTCTATGAGAAAATAAAAGGCGCCTCATATTTTACTATAATATTATTATTTAATAAAACGTAGAGTAACAACTAAATTGAAATTAAATGGTATCTAATAACAAAAACTTATATTTACATATTTTTTCATTCATTTTCTTGGCGCTGAACACTAACATTACAAATACTTCCAAATTCAAAAAGTGCGCGGCAAAGATGATTCCGGCGCACTTATTTGTTCCGAATTCAAAAAGTGCGCGACAAAGATTATTCCGGCGCACTATAAAGTTCCTTATAGAAAACACCACCTTTGGGCGCACTTAAAGGCGAACCAAGTAGTCCTTTTCGAATAGATGTGATGAAAAAGCTTTTGTTCGCGGCTTCATCTGCGTGTAATCTTAATTGAGTAGGCTTAAGTTCATGGCTTTTTATTTTTCTGGGATAGGAGTATCGTATGTGTCACTCTCCAATTTTTGAACTATGCCAAAAATGAAATCTATCCATTGAGGCGTGAATCATAAAGAAACCAACAAACATATTTTTGGATTTATAATATTGATAAGGATATAGCAGGTAAGGTATCCGTATATTATGATGATTAGGAAGTAGCACAAAACAGAAAGGAATAGAAGGAATTGGGGGAGATCTTTGCCCAGCCGTGGGACCATACAGGTAAAATAGAAAAAGCGAATATAAAATTTTCTAAAAGTCAGTCCACTTTGCGAAGACAACTTGAATACGGAGTGAATTCGAATTCATTAGCTCTAGGATGTAGCTGTACTTATCGCTATGACCAAATTTTACAATAATAATTGAGCTACTTAACTGTTTTTTAACGATCTCGAGTTGATCCCATAGGTAAAGTTGGTTATAATGCCGAGCATAACTACGTCCTACAGTATTGCTCATAAATGTGCATTCATCCAGCGTAAAAAAATATAAACTCGTATTATACAGACATTTCAAACACAAAGGCTTGCAAATTTTATGCACGTGAAATTGTTTATAACACCTGCTTTTGGGTCAGAGGTCATACTTTCTATGCTGTCTTATCCAAAAAACAAACACAACTTTCGCGAATACACGATAAGGTGCCATAAATTAGCAAAAAAAACGGACAAGTGCGAATTAGGCTCGCACATCGAGGGTTCCGTACAAATCCAGAAAATTTCACAAAATTGGGAAGTAAGTTGTTAAAATCTTTATACTATAACTATAACAAAACAGTTTTTTTTTTCACTTTTCTCGTCATACTTCAACAATTACAAATTGTTAAAATACATAATAATATGTTATTAAAGACCGGTTTTAGCATGTGCTAATGAAGTTCTTTTATATGATACCTTACATGATACGATTAATTTGAATTTTGAACCCATATTTTGTGAATTTTGAGGCCCTATTTTTTGTGATTTAATTAAAAATGTACAGTTTTCAGATTTATTCCTATATGTGTACTCTGAGATAATGCTTCTCGCCAAATTTCATAGTTCTATGTCAACGGGAAGTACCCTGTAGGTTTTGATTTTTGTGAGTGTCGAAATATGCAGTTTTTTACGACAAACGGCTCTAACTTTTTTAAACGTTATCTGAGAAGCTTTTCTTTTACACAACTGCAAGAGACCATAAATATACGTATACAGTTTAAATTTCAACTCGATATCTTTACGCGTTCCCGAGATAAAGCGTCTTGACATACACACAGACGGACAGACGGACAACAAAGTGATCCTATAAGGGTTCCGTTTTTTCCGTTTGAGGTACGGAACCCTAAAAACATTCAGCGGAATTGAGAACCTCCAATTTTGAACTCTACTACTACTTTTTCACTATTAAGAATAAATACCCCAAGATACAAGCCTAGAGCTTAGTTTGGGGTCCGCTGTCCAACATGCTTTGGAAATAATGTTTATACTACACCTGCTCGGAAAGTACCTTGATACTTTATCAAATTTACGGTAGAAAGTACGTCATTGCATATCGAACAAATTTGCGGCGAGAAAACGCATCTGAGCGGGAGAGAAAAGTGTATGAAAATCCATTTCTTACGTGGTTTTTCTTTTTTAATTTTGGGTAAGACTATGCGCTGTTAACCTAAATATCAAAAGCCAAAAAGTTTTTACAGTGAGTTTTTATCTCCAAGTTCGCAAAATGACACTGGCCACCACTAGCTGTGTGTTGGATGGTGTCAAACAATTTGAAAAAAGAACATGTGAAAATTTCAGACGCCATTGGCGCCATTTTCAATTTGTGTGTTGTTTGAGGATTCAGTAAAAAAGTGT